>OU343163.1:12271642-12900178 GCA_910595825.1 Philhelius pedissequus | reverse complement strand
GTAGTGTATAGTAGCATCTATAGAATTTTTAGGCCACGCCAGACGGCAACGACACATGATTCAAAAAAAAAAAAT
Organism: Philhelius pedissequus; assembly: GCA_910595825.1. Classification (NCBI taxonomy): domain Eukaryota; kingdom Metazoa; phylum Arthropoda; class Insecta; order Diptera; family Syrphidae; genus Philhelius; species Philhelius pedissequus. The sequence continues at coordinate 12,900,103 of OU343163.1, read as the reverse complement.
GGTAAGAAATTTAATGCAGCATATCAACCTATGTATCTATATACATCACTTGGTGCAGAAAAGAAAATCAGGAGAAAAGAACAATTTTTTATGCAATTTAGCGCACTCGGGTAGGCGAGCAGTAGGTAGGCAAAATAATTTTCTCTACAAAATGAACAAATGGAAATTAAATGCGACAAAAACGTCACGGCGAACACGAAAGTCCGAATTTTCCTATCATTTTGGCGGCAGCATAGCTATACTTTAATTTTTATTTTAATATGTATGTACGTACAATTTTTTTTTTGTTTTATCTACCGCATAATTCATGAGGGGATTGATGAAAGGGTAATTTAATGTTTGCAAAGAAGTCTTTTTATAATTGATGTTATTATACATAGATATGCATTTAAAAACATACATATTTTTGAAACTATTCATCCATTTACAAAAACAAAAAAAAAAAACACTAAAATATTTGTGCGTTTGACGAGTAATTCTGCAGATATCATTAGTTTTGTTGATTCGAAATGGCCGGAGGCATGCATTTTGATTTGGCGTGCTGTCAAAGAGGTTAGCACATACACTTATGTTGTTCTACTCTAATTGTAATTGCAATACATAATTTAGACTGACAAAATTAGTTCTTTTATATTAATTGTATACTTTAGCGTTGAAATAAGTTTGCTGCAATGTGCAAAGCGTATGTCAATTTATTAAGTGACATCTTTGAGGCTGCTTTTTTTTGTATGCAAGTTTTAGAAACAAAAGTATCTACATAGATACTTATACACGCATAAAATATTCTGAATGCGATATTTTCATAATATTACTAGGATGCATGACTTTAGAATTTACTCACGCAAAAAGAATTCACATCTAAAATTTAATTTTTAACGCTATTTCACTTTTTTCAAAATGTCCAAAAGTTATTAGGACTGTTCCATTATTTCTTTTGTACAAAAAAATAAAATGCATGACTGGATCGCAGGAACTTGCTCGTATGTTCGATCACATCGTATGCAAAAGATTTCTATTAAAAATCTTAATATATTTTTAATGTCGTTTTTTACTTAATTTTCTATATATACAACATTTCTTTAATTTTTTTCTAAAAACAATTAGTATGACAATCTGAAATATTTAATAGTAAAAACTTAAAAACAAAAGATTAAATCGGCTTAATCAAAGAAAAAAATAATCCAAAATTCGGAAATAAATACTTTAACTAATTTGAATCACAAAAATGCGCCATTTTATTTCTTTGATAAATTTAAATTTATGAGAAAAAAAATTTAAGAATCTATGGAGCGGTTTCATAGGTATTCAGCAAATTCATATAACTAATTTTTGAAAAAAAAATTTAAGGAGCATGTTTTCAAAATATAAATTTATTTATATAAAAAAAATATTAATTAAAACTATTGGTATGCAGTATAAATTGGGCTACCTACACCTACATATACATATGTGTAAAATTTCGAAAGAATCAGTTAAGTCATTTATGAGATAGTCGAAAACAAAAAAAAAACGGTCCTATGGAAAGTACCGTTTTTAGACATTTAAAAAAAAAAAAATTTTTCAACCATGGTCGTACCTAAAAAGCTGCACTGATTTTTTTTTAATCAAAATCATTAGAGCCGTTTCCGAGAGAGAAAAATTGGCTTTAACGTAACTGTTATATGGCAGGTACCGGTATTTTTTTGAGCTGTACAATACTTAAAAAACTCTATATACCAAGTTTGCAGCAATTCGGCACACCCGTTCGGGCTGTAGGTTTCAATACATATATATAGACAGACTGACAGATAGACATACAGACGGACAGAATTTTTAGACCATCTTTTTTCGTCTCCGCTATCATCGTATTGTCATGTTTGATTGTTATCTCAAATTTTTTTTTTTTGACGAATGCATAACTTGCCTTATAGTACCTATAACCGCAAGCAAAATATGTGCAGTACTATACGTATTGTCTACATTTCGGTTAAATTTTTTACTTGCGATTATAGGTACTATAAGGCAAGTTATACATTCGTAAAACAAAAAATAATTCTAACGATAAAACATGACATTACGATCATAGAGAAGCCTAAAAAAGTGATCGACAAAAAATGTCTGTCAATCTGTCAATCTGTCCGTCTATATGTATAACGAGCTGCAGCCTAAAAGGTGTAAGCGATTACCTTCAAATTTTGTATATGTGATTATTTTGGCATTCCTCAGAGGGGAAACTGAAATGTTATTTTTAGGCCTAAAAATAACGGTACCTGCCATATGACCTTGAAGAAAAATCTTATTTTTCTCGAAAACGGCTGCAACGCTTTTTATAAAAATTTTTGAGAATTTTTTTGTTGGTAATAGCTATCATTTGATATGAACCAAGTTTACGTGGAAAACTCTATTAACGGTACTTTTCATATGACGGTTTTTTTAAATGTTTGGCTTTCTCGGTAACTGTACATTGGATTTCTGTCAAATTTTATATCTGGAAAGACCTAGGTAGCCAAACTAATTCAGGATATTAAAATTTTAAATAGTTTTTTTTTATATTTATTATAATTTTATATTATTTACTTAAAATTTCCATACCAATATGTTTTTTTATAGTAAAATAATCATTTTTTTTTATAAAAAAATAAGTAAAAACGACTTTAAAGTTATATTTAAATGTTTCTACAAAGGAACTTGTGCATACGATGTGATCGAATATAAGAGCATGTACGTGCGATCCAGTTTATTTTATTTTGAAATTATTTTACTTTTAAGCCCAATTTGTTCATTCTCAATAAAATTTAAAACAATCTATTAAAAAGGGGAAATTTAATAAATTTGTATAAAATGTCATAAATTTCTCTTCTTAGAAGCGACTTTAAATTTAATGGAGATTGAAAAAAATTACCGTTATTACTAATATTATTTGTGAGATATATTTGCAATACATATGTATGGCAAGTTTTGGATTCGTAAACAAAATGGAAATGGAAATTTTGATCAAACTTGTCATCTCGATAGTTTAGTTTTGCGGCTCACGATGAGTTTAAAAAACTTAATCGTTTTTTTTTCTTTTGTTTCATTTTATTTATTTTCTTTTATTGGATTTTTACATATATTTTATTATAATCTAACAAGGGAAACCATTGTCCAATGCGAGGCTGTGCTTCCCAGATCAGGAGGAAAATTAGAACTGACTTAAATATCCATTTTATATTTTCATTAAAGCTATGCTAATATAATCTTGGAAATAATTTCAAAATGAATTTTCCCCGGATTTTATATTTTAATTCTGACAGGTTATACGTGTGTTGGGTGTAGGGGAAGAAGGAAATGTATCTATTGTGGATGGGTATTGCAATGAGAGCAAAAATGGCGTGGGAAACCGTTATGCATTATTTTACCGAATTAGTTTTATGGAGAGGTGGTATTTTAAATGTTACAAAAAAAAGCGTAAAGAACAATTATGCTTTTAGGGCAAAGGAAAAAAATAGGTGTTGAGAAAACCGGTTCGGGTGACGTCACAAACGTAATTCGATGATACCGAAAACGAATAAAGTGGGTCTCACAATTCTGTCTGTTTGCCTGTAAGGTAAATATTTCAATAAAGACTTAATCGATTTCTTCGAAACTTTGTATCTTGACATTTTCTAGAATACTCAAAAAAAAAAAATATTTGCCTAAAACAAAAAATACCGGTATCTATGATAAATAGATACTTCTGATAGAAGTACTTTTCATATTTTCAACTTTGTCATCATTGAATGAACCTTTGACAATTTTGGTTTTTATACAAATGTTCCTTAAATAATGTTGCATATTCAAATTTTTAAAAATTTGTTTCTTCAATTAAAAAAAATCAATTTTTTATTAAAATCGTTTCAAAACCGGGTCATTGATTTTTAAAATTAGAATTTAATGCACATAATTGAATTATTTATTTTTTAAACTTTTATCCTGACCAGGAGACTTTACGAGCATTTCATCCAATAGTCCCTTTTAAATATATCACTTGGGATGTCCCAGTGTTTTGAATAATCGGTCTTTACTTTACTAAATAAAGAACAAAAAAAAACCCGCACGGCTCCTGGAATTCAGAGCTAAAGCTTAGTTTGAAGCAGTGAAATTTTATTCTATTAGCACATCAAGAAAAACATTTTTACGACCATTGCAAAAAAAACTATTAAAATTTACCGTTACGTCAAAAAAATACCACGCTTTGAAAGTGCATCTATATCAAAATCTTTTTATAAATTTCTTTTTTAGATGAAAAAAGTTGTTTGCTTTTTACATGGTGAACCTATTATTTTGACAGACACTGTATGTTTTTCTAAGGAAATTAAAATTGCAGAGGTTCCAGAATTTTGAGGAAGAGAGCAATAAGATATGATTAAATTGTATCAAATTTGGACATTATAGCTCGTAAGTTAACTGGCAAAAAATTAGCAATCAAGTACCAGCTTCAAATGAAATAGAAATATTTATCATCTAATTCCACTGCATCTGCTTTGTAAAAAAACTAAGTAAATTTAGGTACGAGTATATATTAATATTTTTCACGTAACAAAATTTTTTTTCATTCCAATCGTTCGTCTTCCCAGTGTAACCTGTAATTAATTACATGAAAAGCAATTTTAATTTTTAATGAGTTCTACTAGGTAATGATCACCATCTCACGTAAAGAAATATACATTATGTACATTGGTAAGTATCTTTAAGGGCAATGTAAATAAATTCAATTTCAATTATTGTTATCGAATTAAATCAATCAAATATACTCACAAACTAAATATTTACCATTTCATTGAAAATCATTCAATAAATACTCGTATGTATAAATATGTTAAATTTGCCCCTCTACCCCATGCTAACTGCTTCAACCTGATGTCCTTCAAATTCAATTCTATTATTTTGGCAAGAACACCATTCCATTCTCTTTATTTCGATTTATTTTTTTATCAGTTTACAAAATCGAGTTCAGGGAATGAACCTTGTTATTTTGCCATTGCCAACAAAGAACAAAGGTATGTTATTCACAATAGAGCTCTTACGAGTACATATATGTTTTACATCTTCTCTTTCTCCTGGGATACAAGCCTCACCTTGTCTTAGTTAAAATGTAATAAACGAGCATATGTAGGTAATTCGATTAAGAACTAAATTTAAATAAAATTCGCTATTGCTATTTATTTTTGGCGCCAAAAAATACATGATTTCTATTCTAAGAATAAAGGATTGATTTAAATTATAATATACAAATATATGTACATATGCAAAGAAGTAGATGTACATGTGTTGAGGTGTAATAAAATAATGTTTACCATCAATGGATTTTAAAATTAATCAATTTCGATACTCACTGTACTTGTACATAAAAATACATATCACTATGTCTCACACACATTAAATTTAGAGAGACGACAAAATTGTCTACAACGTCAATTGCGATAAGCCGATGATTTGTGTTCGATTGCATCAACAGAGCAATCTACTCTATCCTTAAGAAAATTAATTAGAAAATGTAATCCCCTAAGAGATGACATGTACATACATATACTGTGCAGTGCATGTGCAACTTGGAGTTATGTATGAGTATGTTTGTCGACAGAAAATATCGTTTATTTACTTTTACGTAGAAATTGAGGTAAAATTCAAACAAGATACCTTTCAAAAATATTAAATTCCTGCAAAACTTTTTTAAATTCTAAAAAAATATGTGAGTTGTTAATTGTTATATAGAAATTTTGTTCAAAAGTTCTTGCCGAAGGACATAATCAAAAACTGCCTATGTCTGTTTTGACATTAATATGACATTAGGTTTAAGGAGGCGTTTATTCTAGTATTTGTCAAATTTCTTGAAAACTAATTAAAATATTGTATAGGCCCGTTTGCTGATACGAATCATAAATATTTATGTTCAACTTAAAACTCTTATGGGCTACTTTTCCCTCTGCGTAAACTGTCATATAAATCCTTAAGTAGAACTTAAATGCTTAAGTTGGGTATCACCAAACGGGCCTTAAACAAGGCAATCTTATGCAGAATTCCTTTCAATCATTCGAAATCGATTTCTTCCAATTTTTAATTGCTATATATAGGTACTACATACATATGTCCATACATACATGTACATATATGGTAAGTTATGTATTCGTAAAAAAATTGAACTTGAGATTTTGATCAAACTTGAGATTACGCTAATAGAGAACGCCAAAAATAAAATGCACGACTGGGTCCCACGAACTTGCTCTTATGTTCGATCACATCGTATGCAAAAGATTTCCATTAAAAATGTAAATATATTCTTAAAGTCGTTTTTTACTTTATTTTTTATATATACAAAGTTTCTTTAATTATTTTTTCTAAAAAAATTGGTATAATCTTAAATATTTAATAACATAAGCTTAAAAAACAGAAGATTAAACGGCCTAAATTATTAAAATTAAAAATACAAAAAATATTAATTAAAAATATTGGTACGCAGTATAAATTGGCCAAGCTAAACATATATATGTATGTGTGAAATTTCGAAAGAATCAGTTGAGTCATTTATGAGGCAGGTACAGTTATTTTTTGAGCTAAGAAAAAAATTCAATTTTCCCTCTGTACAATACTTAAAAAACCCTATATACCAAGTTTGAAGCAATTCGGCCAACCCGTTTGGTCTGTAGATGTCTATACATACATACAGACAGACTGACATACAGACGGACAGAATTTTTAGACCATTATTTTTAAAGTCTTCGCTATCATTGTAATGTCAAGTTTGATTGTTATATCAAAACTTTTTTTTTCGACGAATGCATAACTTGCCTTATAGTACCTATAATCGCAAGTAAAAATGGGTCCTGCAAGTCCGTCTGTCTGTATGTCTACAGTTTAAGCCACTGAAGCGATTTTCTTCAAATTTGTTACTTAAGCGGTTTAGTTCATTATCTCAATCAGATTTTTAAATCTTTTTTTTAGCCCCCAAAATTTTTAAAAGGTAAATCTTAATTATCTCGAGAATGGTTCTAACGATTTTAATTTAACAAAAATGCAGTGCACTATTATCGTTATAGTCTACACTTTGGTCTAAACAACATTTAAAATACAATTTTAATAACGGTACGCTTTTTTTTTATTGCATGGCTCAACTGATTTTGATTAAATATTTTATATCGAAAGTCCGTCGAGTTGTAAATAATACTGCATACCAACATTTTCGAAAATAATTTTAAAATTTAATATTCCGAAATCTGGTGGGCGATTTTTTTTTTTAAATACAGTTTCTAGATTTATATTGTTAAATACTTAAAATAATCACCACCATTTAAAAAAAATATAATTTTTTTTAGATAAAACATTAAGTAAGATTGTTCCTACTAAGAATCTTGTGCGTACGATTTGATCGAACATAAAAGCAAGTATACGTGCAATCCGTAAATTTTATTTTTTTTTTTTTTTTAGAAATAAAGTTGCCATTTTAATTCTTGTAGAAATTTGAATAGGTTAATGAACAAAAAATTAAATCGTTGAAATCAGTTTTTTTTAATTATTTTTTTTGTATTAAATTTTGAAAACATTTTTTGGAACAAAATTTGGATAGCTAATTCAGAGGAATTACCTATAATTTCAAAAAAAAATCACCGTTCAGTTTTTGAAAAATCGATTTTTAATCGAAATTATACTTTTTACGAGCATCTGGATAAAAATAAAATCCACGACTGGATCGCACGTGCTTGCTCCTATGTTCGATCACATTATATGCAAAAGATTCTTAATAGAAAAGGCTAAATGTATTTTTAAAGTCGTTTTCACTTAATTTTTTATATATAAAAATTCTTAATTTTTTCCTGAAAAAAATTGGTATGAACATTTTAAATATTTAGTAATATAAATTTAAAAACAAAATTTCAGAAAAAATCGTCCGTTTTCGAAATATTGCATTTTCAAAAAAAAAAATATTTTTTTTTTTTTAAATCCAAAAACACTATTTTTCCAAAATATTGAAATGCAGTATTATTTAGAATTTGAAGCAGCTCCTGTATAAAAATTTTGATCGAAATCCGTATGAGCAAGTCAATAAAATGGTTGTATGGCAGGTACCGTTAATAACAAAATATTTAAAGAAAAATCCAAAATGTAGACCATACCCAAAGTAGTACGGACACCAATTTTTATCAAAATCGTTAGAGCCGTTTTTGAGATAATTAAGATGTAGAAAAAATTGTATGTCAAGTACTGTTATTTTTGGGGCTAAAACAACGATTCAAAAATCTATTTTGGACAATCACATAAAACGCTTAAATACCAAGTTTGAAGAAAACCGCTTCAGCAGTTTAGGCTGTAGAGAGTTGTACAGACAGACGGAATTGCGGGATCCACTTTTTTGGTGTTCTCTATCAACGTAATGTCAACTTTAATTAAAATCCCGACTTCGATTTTTTTTCCAAATGCAAAACTTGCCCTAAGTATTCTATCTATTTCGCAAGTAAAAAAAAATTTAATCGTTTCATCCAATGATTAGAAAGTTGAAAATATAAAAAGGGCTTCTATGGGAAGTACCGTTAATAAGAACAAAAAATTAAATTATTTTTTATTTAAAAATGGCCTGTACAAATGTAAGAAAACATACATTTTTTTAATAAGATTCTTGGAGCAGTTTTTGAAGAAAAAAAAATGTTAACGGTTTTTTTATAGAACTATTTTGTTTTTATCTTAGAAAGTATTTTTATTTTTTCGAGTATTCTAAGAGATTTAATTTAAAAAAATAATAAAGTTTTTGAAAAATGTTGGTTTACAATACTGTTTGAGCTTTTTAGGAGCTTATCTATAAAAAGCAAATCATAAAAACCATTTTCCAGAAAACCAAAAACCAAAAATATAACCATTTTCTGAAAAAAAAAAACAAAATACGAAAATTACCTTTTCCTTTGATTAATGAACTGATTTTTTTATAAAAACCGTTGGAGCCGTTTTTCAGAAAAATAGCATTTAGCTTTTTTGATTAAAAAGAGGGTAGCATATACCGTTATTTTTGATCTTAAGAACAAAAACAAAAAAAAAACAATTTTGAAGAAAACCAATTCAACCGTTTAGGCTGTAAGTCCGCGGACAGACATGTAGAACTATTTTTTCTTCTTCGCAATTACTTACTTAATTTTTTTTTCAAACACATTATTTGTCATATCCACCACAGCTGCACTTAATCCATGAACCGGCAGTGTAATACTTTGAAACTTGAGTCTTTTAAATATTATGATGACAATGGATGGTTTTTGACTACCCTTTAAGTTTTTGATTCATTTTATGTTTTCGCAGAACTATCGAGTCGAAATCGGAATGAAAAGTGTTTCCTTTAAATGTTCCACATAAACAACATTGCACTTTAAATGCGCCGAAAGAGTGTCCCAAAACTAAACCAATTTCTAAGTTATCGGCATGATATCCAGTATGCACCTAAATTAATAAATAGTGAAAACATTTATGTAATCTTATCAATTATTCCTCATAGGTAATGAATTTCTATTCCAATTTCCAACTCAAAACTCAAAACTGTAAATCTCTCTCAAAAAAAAATCACTTTCGATGCCACCACAAGAATATAAATCCGTTCAAGGATATTTTTTCTTGTGTATCTTCCTACTTATGTTGCTGCCAAATTCAATAAAAATAAATGTTAAACGAAGTGATTCATTCGTAATTGTATATTCAGACACGATAACATGCGTATTTATTGATTAACAAATCTATTATTCAATTTACATCCACCAGAGGACTTACTTCTAAATCTTATTATTTTCAAGAATGGGTGGAATCTCGTTGAAAATGGCAATGTACCTAATACATTATTAAAAATCTAAAACAACAGTGTGTGTATAATGTATAAGCATAGACATAATATTATTCTCTTAAAGTTATTATCGAGGTTTTTAGGTCGAAAGTTGAGTGTGACGGACTGTGTGTGATTTGAGCTTAAAAGTGCTTGGTTGTTTTAAATAGGCACATTCTTAGAATTCATCTGCTTTCTTCTTTGTGATTTATTACAGTTAAATATATTCTGACTTCAAATAAATTAACATACATGAATACCTATAACTGCTCTAATTTATGTAAGTGCAGTTTATATTGTATTGTGCTCTACTTACCAATATTAACTATACCATGGTTGGTAAGTTCCCAGCATGATTGCAGACGTAGTATACTTAGGCTATGACTTTGCTTTGGTGAGAAATATCCTAGAGCGGCGTCTGTCACATGGTAGGCCTAGGAGAATTGTAAAATTTTATTTGTGATGTTTTTTTTTTTAATTAATTCCACCGAATAAATGTGATTTTTATACGCACTTGCAAGGAGAACTCATACAGAGATGGCAAAAGTTGAGCCACAGCACCAACAGCTTCATCAGCAATATTTATACAATCCGCTAACGATAGCGAGACAATACGCGGGGTGAGGCATGCCCAGAGTCCAGCTTCGGTAACTTCGTTGCAGCCAGCGAGTTCGAGTTCAAATAATGACTGAAATTGTAAGAAAAAAATTGTTAAAATTAATTAATAATTTTAATGCCTGTATAAGTATAATATAAGAGCATTTTCAAGGAAAAACCTACACACATCGAGAACATCGTAAGAAGTGCAAAAAAAAAGAATGTCCGGTATTACACAGCGCATGAACTTTCGAACTTTTATTGGGTAATGGGCGCACTATTACACGAAGCATGTTTCGCATTGCGCATCTTTTTAGAGCTCTCTTTCGTTTTAATTCCTAAGACCAATTGAACTCTTCCGCCATCATACATTTTTGTTCCTTACTCAAGAGCCTCACATGCAGAAATTTAAGAAAAAAAGCCGTGTTTTAGTATGGTTCACCCCGTAAAAATAAGCGATCTGGGTTATCTACTGATATGTACCCTCTGTTCGCCGAATTTAATACTAATATTTGCAAACCCAGATAGAAACCCCAATAGAAATCTGGATCTCGTTTTGTTTTTGTAATATGTGTTAAAAAATAACCTAAACCCAGACCCGTAGATAATAAAACGCAGCGAAATATTTAATAGAAACGTCAAAAATATGCAGGGAAAATCCTACCCATGCATATTCAGATAGGTTTATATCTGTTTCATCCCTTCTGTCCTTCTTTCTCTTTTCCACTTCATTCATGCAAGGCCAAACATGCACCGTGTAATACAGGATAACATAAAATAGTACGCGCATTACCGAATAGAAGTTCACAAGGAAATAACCAAGTTTTGCCTATTATATATACTAAGACTTTTTTTTAGGTTGAGCGACTTTTAATCAGTGATTCTGTTTTGAGCTCCTTTGGGTTGCAAAGATACTTTTAGACGCTACGATATTTAATAGATGTTAATATTGTTCAGACATACTCTTTCCACACTCTTTACTCCACTTAATTCAGAAAAGTTCAATCGTAACCTAGAGAAAACCACAAAGAAGAAACGGCGATACCTCTACAATTTTTTGACCTGAACAATTTCGTCTACCCCGGTCAACACATGCGTCCCTCACCAACGTGTTTAAAAATCGCAAGATAAAAATGAATGATGTAAAAGCAGTATAAGCACGCTCAACATTCTAAACGTCAAAAGATCAAAGATCAATCAAATGTCAACAATGATGTGACCTTTCAAGCGACGGCGACGACTTCCCATTCTGATTGAAATACGGATCTATCAAATGCATTTAAAAAAAAATAAAATAGGGAATAAGTCAAACCTAAGAACTGTCAAACAAAAACATGCAAATGTTTATTGGGCGGGTTTTTGTCCGTCCGCATTCATGGTTTAGGGTGAAAAGGTTATATACGTCAATTTAATGTTCCGAATACATTCAGGGATTGGTTATAAAAAATTTTAATTCGAATGCATTAATGGTTGTTCGAAGCTTAAAAGAAACCAACAGATGGCCTATTAATAAAAAAAAAAAAACTTAATACATTATAATACGTATATACGTAAGTACTCATAAGCTTTTGATCTTCTGGGGTCATAGTACCTACTTACGGACAATTTACATGCTACAAGCTTCTAAGTATACCCTGTCACATTTGGTTTTAAATAATTGCAATGAATATACTCTTCAGTATCTCATCCAGACAGGATAGAAAGCAAATATTACACGAAAGAAGCCATAAAAACCTTTGACGTCGTTCCATCTTCATCATTTTTTTTGCTCGATCCCATTCAAAAAATGCTCATAAGTGTTTTCTAGGTACTCTTTCAGACGGTAAACCAATATGGTTGGGATTATTTTTCTGGAGTTTTCTTTAACCTTTACTTGAACAAAAACAATTTTTTTTGTCTTGTTCAAGGATTAAACTGTCTGAAGTGTCTCAGTATAAAAACAAAAACCTTTAAAACGTGAGATTAATTCTGCATATTGTGAATTTAATTTACAACATAAACATTTTTTTTTATTCCACCTTAGGTCAATCAAAAAACATCGTGCATATTTACGATTTGGTAATACGCATAGTATTTGGGTGTCATCTGCCTAACATTGTTCATTAAATAGACTTCCAACTAATGTAACCTAAAATTACATATATTCTAAAAGCAGAAAGTAGGTGTTCGTAATTGATACCCCCCGTAACGCACCTAATGAAATAATAATAATTAAAATGAAATAATTAGACAAATGCAGGTGTTCCTTTGGTTTTTATTATAAACGGTGATTTTTTAAGAGCTTGGTTTTTGAAAATTCAAAAAAACACAGAAACTTGTAAAAAGTGAATGAAATTTTTATTTGGATCGATAAATCAATTTCTGCCATTTACTTTTTAAAAATAATTTCACTTAAATGTTGCCCGCGGCTACGCTTCAGGTGGTCCATTCTGAAGGTCCAATTTTGGCAAACTTTTTCACACATTTCGGCCGGAATCTCACCAATGACGCGTTCAATGTTGGCTTCCAAGGCAGCAATCGTGTTTGGCTTGTCCCCATAGACAATAGACTTAACATAGCCCCACAAAAAATAGTCTAACGGGGTCAAATCACATGATCTTGGTGGCCAATTGACTGCGCCAAAACGTGAGATCAACTGCTCACCAAATTCGCCTCTCAATTGATGCATGGTTTCGCGTGCAGTGTGGCATGTGGCACCGTCCTGTTGGAACCACATGTCGACCGAGTTCAATTCTAGCATTTTCGGCAAAAAAAAATCTGTTATCATCGAACGGTACCTTTCTCCATTGACCGTAACCCTGCGGCCTTCATCGTCCTTGAAGAAGTACGGCCCAATGATGCCGCCTGCCCATAAACCGCACCAAACAGTGCATTTTTCGGGATGCATTGGCAGCTGCTGAATTGCCTCTTGCTGCTCTTCACTCCAAATACGGCAATTCTGCTTATTCACGTATCCATTTAGCCAAAAATGAGCCTCGTCGCTGAAGACAATTTGCGTGCGAAACACATTTTTCACAGAGCACGAATTTTGATAATAAATTTCGATAATATGCAAACGTTGTAAGTCTATTCATGATAAAACGGCAAACAATACTGAATCGAAATGTCAAATGTTCGTGGAATTTGTCATGTGTGATCTGTCAAAAATATAAACGTCAAAAACCAAGTAGCAAAAAAATCACCCTTTATTTTTAATGTGCTCGAGAAAACGACGGAATAACCCAACAATGAAACCAAATACACGTAATATTTGAACGTAAAATGTATGTTTAATATAGGTAAACACAAATGTATGTAAACATGGTATTTAGACTTTTGTTGGTGGTAAAAACATATAAAACTGAAATTTATGTCGTAAAAAATTAGATAATTACTTTGTAGACTTAAAATGTTTGGCAAAATGTTGTTGTGCTTTTTAATGACTTATTGCCTTATTATTAACTAATGAGTTCATATGGCTAATGAATATTTTTACAGTATTTTTTAAGTGGATAACACTGTTTCAAATAAAAAGCGACACCAAAGTTCGAAAGAACCTGTTAAGTATTGAGTTTGCAGATCTTTTTTACTCGTATGTAGTCAAAAAATTATTAGCTTTTAACTTAATATTGATAAAAAGGTCTGCTCCAGGCTTTTTTTTGACAGAAATAGACAGAGAATGAAATCCTCTCAGAGAGATATAAAATGAAAAAAAGTTCGCTTACAACTCTCAGCCCATTTTTAAAAGTCAAAAACTTATTCTAAAAATAAAAAGTTGGTAAATAAATTTATGTATTTTTTTTTGTTTTTTTACCACTTTTTGCAACGACGAGGCAGACACATTTTTTATTTTACGGCAAACGTCAACATGGCATTTGCTGCCCAAAGATTACAAAATGTGTATGTCTGGAACAACAATTGCGAAGAATTGGGAGCAATTTATATTATTGGACCGGCTTTGGAGCATTCTTGATGTTTTGAGTTACAGGCTACTTATTATTTTAAACAGGCGCAGATGGTTTTTGGAAGTTAATGACGGCCATGGTGTTATATATGTCGTTAGTATTTTACTCTTTCTTTTTTAGTTTTCTACAGACACTAAAGACAATAAGGGTAATATTTTCCGCTTTGCAGAAAGATATAATTTTCCGCCAGACGTTTGCATGAATACCTCCTTAAAAATACTTGCGTAAATGTGGGAAATAATCAGATGCTCTTTGAAATAAATTTATGAGGTTTATTTATTCTCTTTCTACATCAAATTCGTGAGATAATTTAACTGATTTGCAGAATATTTTTCCCATACATACTTTGACAGTTTATTTCTGCGGAGATAAAATTATATGGTTTCTGAGGTTTATCTGGGTTTTCCGCCATTACATAATGAAAAGTAAGAGTGTCGAGCAACACATTCAAATATTCAAGCTATATTATCAAAATGGGTAAACACGATGCTCACGACGGACCAATTTACGGCCTACAACGTTTATTCTACGATTAGTGGCAAAAATTAAGTTAAACGGTTCAGCCAATTTTGCCAAATACATCGCCAATGTCTTTCGGAGATGCAGGAGACCTACGCGCATAAAAAGGATGAATTCCAGCAGAGCATTATTGCTGAGTACAGATTGTCCAGAATGGGCCCGCTATTCTACCGATTCGAGGACATTGATATTTTAAGTATAGAGGCAACTGAGACCTGCGATTTTATTCCTTTACACTTAATAGGATTTCCTAAATTCACACGTATAAGACAACAAGACAAAAAATTAACATAATCCTTCCCAAGCTCAAACTTAAATTGATATATGAGGCAGATTCATGTAAAATTGGGTTGAGCGTCACCTATCGAAGCAGCGACTGCAATTTGAAACATTTAAGCCGTGAGCAGTTTTTACACGATATTTGGCTTTCAAACATGCATCATAATAAAATGCTCGTGACTGTACGTACCGAGGAATTTTTTTTCAAAAAATATCGCCACCGAGAACGTTTAGGTTTGCGCGAGACCTTATATTCGTCAAATAAATGTCATAAATAAATTAATAAAAAAATTGTTGATATCTTACACACAACTTATTTTATTCAATTTCAATATCCACCCGCCACTTACAAAATGCTCTGAAGCGAAAAAAATCATTTATGTAAATAAATAACGTACAAACAAAATATAAAATGACAGCTCTAAAAATAAATTCAGTAATCGCCCTTTTCGATTGCAGACATTTCAAAAGAAATATTTAAAATGCAATTTACATTTTTATTTGTTCTAATTTTATTCCGAATCGGAGAGTTTTTTCGAATCAAAGTGATCGATTTGTATCAAATGACAGCTCTTCTCTGGAAAGGTATTCATACATTCACACCCTGTAAATGTAATTCAACATTGTCTTGACTATGTTTACAAAATAAAAAAAAATCACAAATATGCATTTGAAATTTACGCCTTAGACATTCAATCACCTTTAACTTCAGCATTGAGAATTAATATTGTTCGATTGGTATCCCGGATCGGAGAGTTGTTTATTCTTCCGAATTGTTAATCGAAAACGACATAAAATGTTACCCTTTTTTCATTTCTGTTACTCCAAATGTTCGATTAGCTATTCCGAGTAAGGTTTTCGGAGTATTTTTATGTTCTCGATTTTATCAGGGAGTAAAAATAGAACATACATATAAAAGTATTCGTTGGACTATTTGTCAAAAGTAATAATTGTTTGAAGAAGCCATTATCTTTGATGGAATTAAAAAGGAGTAGAATGCTACAAAGCCCAATCGAAAATTGTTTTTGTTATAATTTGATTCTTCCGAGTTATGGTTTAAAGATTCTAAGATTACACTATTACTGGAAGTAAACAATAGAGGTGCAGCTGGAATAGTTCTCAAGCTATTTAATACAAATAAATGAAATGGTAAAAACACAACGCATAGCAGCTTTAGGCGGAACTTTGCATGCAGAGGTTTTGCCATTTCACAACCGAACAAGTTAAATCATATCGGTGAAGGTTTCCATAAGGTTGAAGTGAAGTTCAAGCTCTATCTACCCATTAAATGAAAAATCACACAGCTGATGAAATCAAATTATAATGATATTGAAAGTTATATTTAGCTATCCCAAAATTTTTAAAATAACTTGAGTTGCTATTGGACTAAAAAAAAGCTTCAAAGTCTTGTGAAAATTATACAATTGCACCAAAAAAAAAAGTAATTTTATAGCAAAAAAAAAGATTGGAATTTCTTTTATACAAGTTCAACTAAATGTAAATATTTGAAGTTTGACATGTCGAAAATAAATTTGCGTGCAATGAATGCAGTTAACCACATTAGAAGTCCCTTCAGTCTTCCGATCATGAACGAATGATATGCAAATTCAAAACCGATTTGGACTTTGCGAAAATGAATTCCAAATTAATTGAAAGAATTTGAATGCAGAATATGCTGTTTTATTTGAAGTTGTATTGAAAATCGTTTTCAATTCACTCTTTCCCGTTTTGCTTTAATTTTTGACATTTAGTAGGCTAACTATCTTATCTGAATCATGCCATTGTGAATAGAAACAAAATATTACTTACGACGATTTTTGACAGCTATAACAGTGGCAGTTGTATTCGGCCGGTTAACATACAAACCTCAACAGCTGCAAAAACAAAATAACTCTACCCCAACACATTTGCATGGTTATTATGTTTATCCATTCTCGTTTTTATAGTTTTTGTTTAGTGGAATCGTAGTTTAATATTGAAATAAGAAAGTAATTAAAAAGATCAGGAATATTTTTTATCACGTAAGTATGGTGTGAAATTTTAAAAGCTTAAATCCTAATTAAATAACGGTAAATAAATTTACAATTGATTTTAGAACAACAAGCTATCAGAATTTTTGAAAAGATATACAAAATATTTATATAAAAACTACTCCTGATTCTTTATAATCCCTACATTTACTTGTATATTGAAAAGATTATTTATAAATAGTGAACAATATCTGCATGCATATTTTTTTATTGTAAACAATGAAAGAATCTTCAGCCTTCAAAATTCACACATTTTTCTTGCACACATCAATTGAAAATCGTATTGTTAAACATTATAAAGAACGCCCACACGAGTATTTCATGTCATTTCACACGAGAATATAATACTACGTATAATCTCACAATTCACAATATGTACCTCCAGCATTCCTTTGCAAGAAAAATAAACATTTACAACACCGTCAAATTAAATGATCGTTGCGTCAAATTAAATTTTATTACCAACGTGATAAAACGAGAGTGCACAATTAAAGTGCAAGTTATATTATTTACTTAACTTTGTGGTAAAGACACAGTACACTTTGACGTGAATACATATGCATATTTTTTCCTTTACGTTAATGATAGTACGGTTGCGGTAAACTGCTAGTAAAAAGTCTATGATTTATCATTTCAGTAAGAAAGCACTTATGAATAATTAAAAAAAAAACAATCATTTAGTAATAAAAATGCATTTCAGAAATTAAAAAAAAAGTGAGTATACGCCACAGTGAACTAATGAGAAAAAATAAACCCCCATCAAACTGGCATCAACTAAATGATAAATTAAATACGATTTCAGTAGAATAGCTTTAAGTACTCGTCCTCATTGAAAATTAATTATCCATCCACAGCCTGGCGATATTCACAGTATCACAGTGAATGCTTTTAGAAAGTAATTATTATTATTTGCGAAATCTCTTTAAAGTTTTCGCACAAGTGCTTCTTCTGTGCACAGCATAATTTGTTGCTTTTGGTGTTAACTTCTTCTATTTGTTTTGTGCATATACATACATATGTATACAAAACAATATAATGATAGAATAGAGGATTTCAAAAAAAAATCGATTGGAGCACTGGGAAAATACTATTTAAAGGACTACTAAAGGTATATTGACTTATTATACAAATACACATAAGAAATATATTAAAAGTCTAGGACGTGGGTAGAAAATATCTACGTACATTTATATAAATACATAAATGGCAAATATACTTCGATTGACGCACTTTGCAAAATTACGTACTATATATACGTTAGCCTGGCATTGTTAACTGAAATAGCAATGTCAGAAAACTTTTAGCCATTCATTCTGAAGACTAGTCAGCTTTTGAAACGTGTTATAACTACCTACATGAAAGTTAAGTATTTAAGTGCTTATACCGTTAAAGATAGATTAAGGTTAAATTATATAATTGAAGAGCATTTTCTAGTAGAGCTCTTTTAATGTAGGTATTGTTTTTTACAGTGGTTGACTGCCAAAGTAATATAGAAGTGTGTGGGTTCAAGTGCTACTCTGAGCAGAACTCTTTTATATATACCCACATTTATATGGTTACATATCGTTCATCTATGACGTTTGAGTTAATCACATATATATTTATGTATGTATGTTCTCATATTTACACAATATATATATATTATAGACCGATGTAACGATATATCTGCGTATTATTAGGCGTGTTTTTTTCTAAGCCCGGGGGAAATTGGACGAAAAAAACGATGAGTAGGATTAACAATTTGCATTTTAAATCCAACAACAACTAATCCCCGGGGGTGTTTACCTTAAACCCAGAGAATTCTCGGGGCTTATCTATTGGAGAGGATAAAAACTGTACTACCAAAAACTTTTTCACTAAGTTATCGATAAAATGTATAGAAACTTCAAAACATACATTTTGACATGTCAGATAATTATCAATTTTGTTTGGTTTGGTTGAGCCTTTGGTCCAAGTGTGTCAGTTGTTTTCCTGACGGCCATGTCAACCTAACCTAACCTACCTTTTAATATACATTCCGCAACACAACAACAAATCAATTTTAACATTTTTCGCTTTTGTATTGCCTCTATGGTTTTTTCCACCTCCTCGCCAAGAGTACAACCTTCTACAGCTATTTTAATTTTTGCGTTTATGTTTATTATAGGTAAATTAAAACTTGACTGTGAAATTATTATTAAATAAAAAAGCATTTCCTGAAGTTGATATTCGTTCAATTAACAAGAATTGAATGAACAACAAAATAAAGGTTTCTCTGAGAAAATCGTTTTCTGCTGCGTTTTGTTGTACACGGGAGCTGCTACATCCTTGGCATACTTCAATCTTTTTGATCTTGACTTTGTTCTTTTTATGTTATTTTAATAGAAAAGTAGTTTAAATTTAATAAATATATCCAAATTACACAAAACAAATCAACCCGATGATTTTTAGAAGAATGAGGATGAGGCAAACAGTAATGTTTATTTTTTTCTTGCATTACAGCTGTTCTTCAAATGTCATCTTGCAAATTAATAGTGCTACCAAGTATTTCACTGAGCGCCTTGGTCGTTTTTTTCAACCAATTCCCCCGGAGATTGCAAAAAAACGCACCTATTATAACAATAGAGTCAGAACTTAAATATAAATATTAAAATTAACTTTGAGAACATCAAGTTAAAGATTCAGATTCAGAAAAAATGTTTCTATTAAAAAAATATGGAGTTCATATTTCTGACACTTTCCTAAGTAGATACTTGTCAGAAAAGATATGACATTTTCCTGAGGAGTATCAGTGAGAAAAAAAAAAGTTATTGAAGAAGAGCAAATAGGTCTGATCCAGTACTTTCTGCACAGAAACTCACATAATTTCAATTCTCGAAGAGTGGAGATGAAATTCTATCAAAAAGTATTTAAACAGAGCGCAAAGTACGAGAATGCTTTTAAGCCTACTCAATCCATACAAAAACAAAAATTCTACAATTGACTTTAATATATACTTACATATATACATATCCAACTCATATACTTTGCCCTGCAGACAGAATACAGTCGAATTTATTAGAATATATAAATAAAATCAATAATCAGTTTAAAAACAAATAATTAAAATTCAAAAAAAAAAAAATAAACCCACGGAACTCTCCATATAATTGAATGGGAAAAATCTACTTTTTTGTCGTATCCAAGATGGCGGCTCGACTTCATTTTTTGATGTGATGTTAGGTATCTAGGATTTTTATAGAAATCTGTGTCAGAAGTTGGGGTATAGTCATGAATCATAGAAATCAAGATTACGACACTTTTTTTTTGTCTTATTTTATTGAGATCACCAGATATCAAAAATAGTGAAATTGTTGTTGTTTGTCCGATGTGGATTAATAGATTTTGATCTCTGGTGACGTCAATCTAATATGGCAAAAAAGAAGTGTCGTAAACTTGGTTTCTTTGATTCATGGGGTATAGTTATCTTTAGGAGGGACGAGAGACGACACGTTAAGTGACAAATACAGACCGTGCGATTTAAACGCGTTTGAATTTATGTGTGTTTTTTTCGCTAAAGCCTGGTATACAGATTTTTGGATGAAACAAAATGGTGGTGAGAACACAGAATTTTCTTCTCTTCCCCCTACAAAAGTGAATGTCATTGACATTGTTTTGCACGAAAAAATATTCCTGACGGATAAAAAAAAAGCGTCAAACATTCTTTTTTTACTCAAAAATCACTTCAATAAGAAATACATATATATTTTTTGTCGAGGAAATATAAATAGGTGTAAGTCACAACCTTTGTGACATATTTTTAGATAGGCGATAATAAATTGTCAAAGTGTTATAAGAATTAGAGTTAAATTTTCGAAAAATGTTATTTACCAATTGAGTTAAGAACTCGATGTGGAGCAGGGTTGAAATAAAATATAAAAAAACATAAACACAATTTCAAAACAAATTTGGGGGTCTGTTAAAGAACCTGGTTACACGAGCGTAAAAAGTAATCAACTTAAGAAAGAGAGCGGATGATTTTTCGAATGAAAGAAAGGGATGAAAAAAGGCCAAGTTTTATCATTTTCAGTTAAAAATCACATTTCATTCTAAAACGTTCCGTTTTGCAGATATTTTCATTTTTATTTTGCCGCCGAAGGGGAAGGTGCTACCCAACAGTTTTGTTTCCTCGTACCATTTCCATTTCGTTGTATTTGTAACAGACTTGGTTCCTAATTTACCATCCAATTCCCTTGCATGCCCACTCAATTTGTTTTCCACAAAACTGATTCTTTTTTACGCTCGTGTAACCACGCTCAAAGAATATCCCAGTGCAGGGAAATTTCAAATCGAATTTACTTAAATAAGTGAAGTTGAGTACAACAATACTCATTTCAATGGCTGCATTCAAAAATCGAACCATATAGTTATCCGAATAGTATGTTGTTGTTGTAATCCCATCTAAAAACACAGCTAATAACAAAATAGCTATTGCCAAAAAATAAATCTAAAGCTACATGCTCAAGACAACATGCGCAAAACTTAAAACATTTTTAACCATGTTACCTAGTGCTTAAAATTAAAAAACAATTCCAACATACAACCATTACATAATGTTACATGCGTATGTTTTCGACAGAAGCAAATTCGTGTTGTTTAAATTTTTGACGAAGTTGATGAGAAGAAACTATTTAAAGGGTGTTTTTTTTTGGAAATATAAAATAGACTGGACTCTTAAAATTTTATTTTAAATATAAAATTCCTAAGGTCACTTTAAAAAAAAATATCATTAATAGTTAATTTTTCAAAACTGGGCTTAACGAATTACTCAAAATGCTGCTACCACAAACAGCATACCATAAAAAATTGGATACTAGATATGGCTCAACTCATAGCATTCTATCAACAGTATACTATTTGGCTGCCATTTTCACTTTGAAGTTTAGCGTTTGTGGCTGGTGAACGTGTGTGGTGTGTGTTATTGTTATAATTCGTTGTTTTTTTTGTTAATTCTTTTTGTTGAACGTTTTTTTTAAGTAAAATATAAACAAAAAAATAAAAAAAAAATTAAAAAACAAAAAAAATGCTGCTGTGGCTGTTCTAGTTTTTAAGTAGTTTTAAGTGGTTTTGGGTATTTTTAGGTATCTTAAGTAGTTTAAGTTAGTTTTAGTTATTATATACGTTAGA
Source organism: Philhelius pedissequus (assembly GCA_910595825.1). Classification (NCBI taxonomy): domain Eukaryota; kingdom Metazoa; phylum Arthropoda; class Insecta; order Diptera; family Syrphidae; genus Philhelius; species Philhelius pedissequus. The sequence continues at coordinate 12,877,802 of OU343163.1, read as the reverse complement.
TGTATGTAGTTTTAATTGTTTTTAGTCTAGATTTAGGTAGTTTATAAGTAACAATTGAAATATGATACGAGACCGAGTTTTTTAAAAAAAGTTTTCTTGGTAAAATAAAAATAAAATAAAATAATTAGAATTAATTAAAATAGTTTTTAGGTCGAAAGACATTAGTATTAAGAGATATAGTTTAGTTTAGAACGCCTGTAAAGGGCCAGTAAATTAGTTGTAAGTTATTGATAATTTGGCTCGTTTTAGGAATTTTTGTCTAGCTTTGAGATAGTTATAAGGTAATAATAAATAAAAATGAATTTAAAAAAAAACCCTTTTTTTTAATTCTTGTAAAGCTACTAGGGCAAGAACACAGAAATACGTCTTCCTTCACGACATTTGTACAGTTAAAACAGTATACTATGAAATGTCCAATGCCAAATTGTCTAGAATTCTATTTTTCTTTCTCTCTATCAAAAGGACATATAGGATACCATAAAATATAGAATTTTTAGACTGTGGTAAGCTCCATGTCATACTACGGTGTTAAGTTTCTGGCGAAGATAACTTCGTCAATATGGCACAACAAGCCGCATGGAACAACACCCCGTAAAAAAGAGAAATGCCGCACTTTAAAATCCTAAAATATCCGTAGGCAATAAAAGATTTAGTAAAAGAGAAACGCAAAGCACGTCAGAAATGACAACATACTCGAGCTCCTCAACACAAGGTAATAAAAGATCGCTTGTGTAATTTACTAAAAAAGACGATAGAAGAATTCAAAAATTCTGAAGTTGAAAATTATCTTAAAAATTTGACAGCTGCAAAAGAATCCAACTACTCACTGTGGAAAGCTGTTAAAGTAACGAAGAAACCAAAGCTCCCAGCGCCTTTGATTAAGAATGATTAAAACGAATATGCAAAAAGCGACAAAGAGAAAGCAAAAGTTTTCGCGGATTACTTGGAGAACACATTTAAACCTTTTGATGGGCAAGGTTTCAACAAAAATTTAAATACACGTTCTAACTCAAGCGAAAATTACATAACAAGAAATGATACCCTTGCCGAATTAAGTAGAGAAATAAGAAGAAATAGGAAAGCTTAAATATAAGAAAGCTCCGGGATATGACTTAATTACGGCCGAAGTTCTCAAAATGCTTCCTAGCAAATGGTTAATTATTAATCTTATTTATATAATAAATGCCACTCTAAGGCAAAAGTACGTTCTGAGCCAATGTAAGGTTGCAGAAGTTATAATGGTTCTCAAACCAGGAAAACCATCACGTGATAAGAAATCTTATAGACCCAATTCGCTTCTGCCCGTAATACTCGTATCTAAGGTCTTTGAAAGAATATTACTTCTGCGCATGCAGAAAATTATAGAAGAAAAGCGCCTAATACCTGCACATGAGTTCGGATTTACAAACAAGCATTCGACAATTCACCAAGTGCATAAGATCACTGACGTAATTGAAAAAACTCCTGAAAAAAAAGAAAATTTGTTCGGCGGTCTTCCTAGACGTGTCGCAAGCTTTTGATAAGGTGTGGCACCAAGGTCTAAATTTTAAATTAAGACAAATTCTGCCTGAGGCACTTTATACGCTTCTAAAAGCATATCTAGAGAATAGACTTCTTAGAGTAAGACATGGAAACGATTACACGGATCTCAAAGATATAGTGGCTGGGGTACCACAAGGAAGGGTCTTATGTCCAATATTGTACCTATTATTTACACGTGATGTACCTCAAACAGAAGACACTATCGTAGCCACATTTGCTGACGACACTGCAATACTAGCTGTGGGCCAAACGATAAATGATGCTACGACTAAATTACAAAAAGCTCTGAATAATATCAGTGAATGGACAAAAACATGGCGAATATAGCTTAACGAAGTAAAATCAGTCCATGTAGATTTTACGTATAAAAAAAATTAATAGATTACCGGTATTTGTTAATACGGTTCAAGTTCCGATTGCTAATGAAGCAAAATATCTCGGAATGACTCTAGACGCGAAATTAAAATGGAAACCGCATGTTAAAAAGAAATGTGAGGAGTTAAATAGTAAACTCAGAGATATGTACTGGGTGCTCGGGAAAACTCTAAGCTCAGTATCGAAAACAAGCTAATTTTTTACAGGCAGGTGCTTAAGCCTGTCTGGACTTACGGTATATAACTCTGGGGTTGCACGCGAGATGCTAATTTAAATACCTTACAAACATTTGAAAATGAACTCCTAATATCGTTTGTAAGCGCACCTTGGTACATTAGTAAGAGGAAGATCTCCACAGAGATCTCGGCATTCCCACGGTTCGCGATGAAATAAAAAATTTTGCCCGAAATCATAAAAATCGGCTATTACAACACTTTAATAGTACTATAATCGAAATTATCGATGAGACTAATTTAGTACGCCGCCTGCGAAGGACAAAGCCTTCCGATCTGGTGCACTAAACAAGAATCCGCTTTAAAATCGCGGTATAAGCAGGAACTATCACCGGACAGTTACCTGCAACACTTTAATTAAATTCGTTAAAAATAAATTGCTAGATAAGTTTCAACTTAGTTGCAATTGGGAGGAGGTGTTTTTAGTGCAGTTAGAATCTCACACTCCTGTGAGCACGCGTTTTTCGGTCCTCATAGAGCCTTTTGAAGGATTTACACCTACCCGCGGGAAAAAAGAGTTTCTGGCCCGCACTTACAAGTCAGCAATGTTTTAAGAGTCGAAAATTGACAGAAATGTTTTAAGAGTCGCAAATTGGCAGAAACTTCACAGAGAAACAAAATAAGAGATGTAAAATGCTTTCAACTACATACATATATTTTTTATGGGAAAAAACAATTAAGAATTAGACCGAAAAAATCCGTTTTTTTTCACTTTCCACTTGGTATAATTAACTCAAATAGAGAAATAAATATATTTAAATTAAAACAATCTTAGCAAAGGAAAATACACCCTTTAATCCTTTATGTCGCATCGTCTGTTTTATAAAGCTTCTGCTACATTACTACTACACATTCACCCAATTAACACAAATCTCGACCTAGAGTATGATCAACATTATATTTTAACTATCTTTGCTTCGTTGTCGTTGGTCGCGTGTTTGCTGATGTGCATACTGTCGATTCTGCTTCTTTGCCATTATAGGTTAGGTGCAGTGCACTACTTGCTAAAGCACATATACATACAATTATAAAGGAAACACGTAAAATTGTGCATACTTGTGAGATTTTACACTCAGGGATCTGTGCAGGGAGAGAGAGACTGGTGTAGTATACTCGTATGGTTTCCGGGATAAGCTGTAAGCTCATTAAGGCCTTTGTCTGACAGAAAAGAGGTTGTCGTTTTTTATGTGTGTTTGAACAGTTCGTTGGGTTATTTTGTGCAAAATGTAAGTTGCAACAAAAAGGCCTAATCCGGAAAGGTAGATAGAATTTCTTTGTCTTTATTCTTCTTATTGCAAATGGAATGTGATGATAGAAGTTGGATGTTTTTTGTTTTCGTTAAATTCATTTTCATTTTTTTTAGCTTCAAAGATCTTATATTTTAAATATTTTACGCTGTTACTTTATTTATTGAATTTACTCGTAATTTTGTGCTTAATTTCCAATTTCTATTTTCAAATGCATTCAAATTTAGAAAATTTATAATTAATTTTTAAAGTACTTTAAAAATAGATTTCGGTGTATTTTATTTGTGCGATGTAAATTGTGGCAGATAATGGATGTGTGTTTTGATGGATGAAGTCGACAGGTGTACAGGTATACATACATAGGTGGAAATTCTTTCTCAACCGTATAATAAGTTCAGTCTTAAGGCCATATTCTTCATGTACAAATAGGCGCATGAGATGATGAAAAGTAGCAAAATGTGTATAATTTAATTAATTTTCCGAAAGTCTTATAAGCAAATTTTAAGTAAGCAGATTGAGGCCAGTTTGCTGATACGCATCCTAAATATTTGTGTTCAACTTAAAACGCTTATGGGCTACTTTTATCTCTGCGTATAAGCTGTCACATAAGTTCTAAAGTAGAACGTAAATACTTAAGTTGTGTTTCAGGAAACGTGTCAGAAAGAGATGTTCTAAAGTCTACTTCCCAAGTATAGACTTTACAGGTTACAGAAGGTTAAACATGCTAGAACAAACCGTAGAATTGTTAAATTGGCCTTCCTAAGCCCCATTAGATCCAAATATTGTTCAGACAGTTTAGCGATAATTTGCTGGTGAAGTCTCTAGGTCAGAAAATAAATTAACACTGAAAAAAAGGCAATACAAGAAGCCTGAAAAAATAACCTTAAATTGCTTACAAAAATTGTACGATTCTCTAGGGAATATAGATTTTTTGAATGAATGATAAGCTAGATGAATTCGTTAATGAAATGCCTGGTCCGCTCCAAATTAAGAGTACTTTTTAGGAAATGTTTAGGATGTAAGAGTGAAGCTATCCCCAAATTTAGCTTTGTCGAAGGGAATATCTTATTATCCTAAACTTTAAGTTCGGAAAATCCAAAGAATTTCAAATTCTTAATTTTCATCAATCACGTATACGATGGATTTGAATGAATGTAACTCAACGGCGGGACGATTTGATTTTTAATGATAAAATTCAAATCTACTAGAATTCGAAATATCAGTTGATTTCATTTAACTCACAAATATCAATATCAATGCGAATTTATCAAGTCCAAAATTATGGATATCGATTGATCCGTTCTCGAATTATGAAACCTCATAAACGGAAATCTTGAACTTCTCGAAAATTTCAAGGATTTTCCTACATAGTGTACTTCCTTGGTACAATCTCTTTTATATACACAGATATAGGAGGTAATGCTCGTTATTAATTCAATAAACGAGTAAGCAAATAAAATTTCAATTTATTTTGTATGTTTCTCCTATTAAAAGAGGTGGAGCTATTTAATTAACTTATCGAAAAGGACCTGTTTCGGAGAACATTGCAAAAAACTGTAAGAATTTATCATTAGTTTTATTTTTGCCCCTGCATTATTAAGAGTTTGGAAAAAGCGCTCGCTTTGGAAGTGACTTTTAAAAAAGCTTTTTTATAAAGCTGTTTTTAGGAAAAAAAAACTTCCTCTTTGTTTCCAGGATGCACCTATTCTTTTGGCCTGCAGTGTATCACCCGTAATACGGTTGTCAAGAATCAACTAGTTGACGATTGACAAAATTTGTCAATCAATTGATTAATCGGTATTATGATAAACCAATTGATAAATGTTTGACCCACTGTGAACAACAATCAAAATACTATTGTGAATACTGCTCATTTAGTTTGACATTTAAAAAACAATCTATCATTTGTGGTAAGAATAAGGAAGTGTTAAGGATCTTTTTTCCGATTTGTGTCAATAATGTAAATATTTAGCAATAAATAAAAGTTTTTTTTCGCATATAATTGTTATTAAACATAAGGAGTAATATTGTAAGCAACTTGTAATTAGAAGCTAGCCTAGACCATGCATAGGGAATTTTCTGTAAGCCGCTAATAAGTAGGAAGTGGGCAGAGATTGCTCAAAAAAGCCATGCCAATCTTAAAATCGTTGCCCACACCCAACTGGTAGCTTCCTTGCGCAACGAATCTTAAAACAGCGGCAAGGCTAAGAATATTCGAAATGGATTGTTCCCTATTAATTGGTTTTAATGTATCTCCTATATCGACAAGTATATTCAAAATTTTTTACGAATCTAAAACAGAACCGAATAAGCTTATTGCTTATTGAATTTCTCCTACATAAACACGTTCGTCCAAGTATATCAGCGAACTAGGATGCTTTCTCCGAAAGAATAATTTTATCAACACTGAATTTCCAATTGACTTAAAATTTTAAACCCACCAATAATTTTGACATCTATAATACCAAAATCACCAATAGACTAATTCACAATACAACTCAAATCTGAAGATGATGCATTGCTTTTCAAAAAATTTGATTTTTGACAACGGTAATACCGATTTAGAGGTTTTCTTGGAAAAAATATGAATGCTAAAAATTTATTTTATACGTCATATAAAAAAATTTAATATTAAACTTTGAAATATAAGTTAATCTATTCAAGTTCAAGGAACTTAGCTTCGAGGAACAATAAGAATGAATAAAACTAATGCCTTTACAAAAAAGCCATGATATTAGAAATAAATAAAAATAAAAGACATAAGCTTAAACTTTAAGTAATTTGATACCAGATAATCATACAGTTTCGAGTTGACTTCCTTTAATCGGAATCACTGAATGTGGCATTTCCGTTCCTAGCGCTAAACGACAATTGTATGTATGTATATATATTGGCAAGAAACAAAAACCTAAAGAAGAAGATAACATTATGTATAGATTTCGTATACGTACAAATCGAAGAGAAAATTTTAGAAGAAAATTAAATCTCTCTTATCTAATAACAATAAATAGGAATTAAGGAAGAAAACAAACAATAAATCAAAGAATATATAAAATCATTCTATGACGGCAAAATAAAGAAAGCAACTCAGTTTTCAAACAACACAAAACAATATTTAAACGACCGTTAACATTAACGGATAACATCAATATAAGATACATATATGAACAGTACAAGACTTCTTCTTTTGAAGCGTAATAGGGAATCTACAATTTTTGCAAACTAAGTTTTCCGTTTAAAAAAAAATAAAACAATATAGCAAAATTAAAAAACTCAAAAAAGCGATGGAAGAACTTTTAAACGCAAATCTAAATGATGTCTCACGTTAATAATTCAATCCCCATGACACTATGAGATCTTTTTTTTGATGGAATTACCACATATTCGAGGTTGCCAAAAATACTGCTAAGTGCTTATGTTTTTTCCGGAAATGCCTGAAATCTGTCTGACTTTGTGATCTGAATTCAATATCTACAAAGTATTTATCACTTCAAAGCTTGATTAAAACTTATACTATTTGGGTCGTTCTTCAATAACTAAGTTGAGTCTTTTGGGGAGGATTCAAATGAGAGTGTTAAAATTGAAAGATACCCGTCGAAGGAAACATTCGAATATCATGAACACCGCTACAATATTTCATGTTTTGTTTCTATTATTCTATCTTCATTTTTATAGATAATGTTTAAGTAAAACGGCCAATTGCAGTATTTATGAAATACGATTTCACTGGCCATTAAACTGATATTTAAATAGACTTAGCTAAATCTGCTATACATCTTGAGCATTCAACAAATTTTAATCTCCTTAAATGAAAATTTAAAATAAATCTCATTTAAATCTTTATAGGACTTATAAATGTATAAATTGAACTAACCTTTTTTTGTATCGAAATGAACACATTCATCGGGACAGTGAATTTTTCTCTTCATTTATCGCAGATAAGCTGCCTGTCTCACTTCTGCATGAATCAGCATTGGGTGCATTCAAATGTCGGCACGATAGCCTATCTATGATAGCAGGTTATAGTATCCATAAGATCCTGAACAACCAAAATCGAATAGGTTAAATTTGTATCGATTCGTGCATATGTTTTTGACATTGCTCATGGGAAACAAAAGTATACCAAAGTTTTTCGGATACCTTCAGATTTATTTTTTGGCACCAACTGTTTTCCATTCAGCTGTGTTCTTTCACGGGATCTTAAAAACACCAATATATCCGGAGATATGCACCGAGATTCAGTTATTTCAGCAAATGGAGTGAGATGACTCGCCTTACTCGATGACTCATCTCACTTTGCGCCAAAAAGTGATTCAGCTTTTTAAGTAAAATGAGTATGTTCGAATTTAATTTCGAACACAAAAATGACTTGAAACAACAACAAAATGTAGGTAGCTACAATAAGCAAGGAAAATGTAAACAAACAAATCAAAACAAGAAAATGTTCAATAAATTAAATCCAAAAGAAGTACAGTTAGGCCTCACTTAACGCGTACCTCTTTTCACACGGTCTCGCTCTAACACGTTTCACTTTTTGCGAACAATTTTCGTTTAACACGTTTAAAAGCCTCGTTCTAACGCGGTATCGGAAACAAAAAAATTTGTTCTCCTTATGTTACATACTATGTACATATTTTATTTGTAGAGATATTGCATATTTATTTTCAAATTCATGCATAAGTTATTCATATTCATGACTACTGTTTTTTTTAAATATGATTGAACTGAAATAGGGATTCCCTATTATTAATGGGATTTCCGATTGGTAGATTTATATTTTGATCTTTAAATTAATTGTTTTCGTAAGGAATCGAATGCGTTTTCAGATTGATTTTTATTTGCTATAGTATTGGTGTATATTTCTGTCTGTGAACCAGCTAGCAGTAGCAGCTGCCAAATATTGACTCGAACGTTGTTTTTAATTTGAAGTTTGTAAGCCCCAAAATGAGCTGGACGAATAAATTAATTCACTTAATACTGCTTCCATTGGAACTAAAACTATTTTTATTCTTTCTTGCAACCGAAACAAATTATTACTATCCAACAACCTTGTCAAAGTGATGGCTGTCAATTATTATGCATATTGGTGTTAGTAAACGAGGGATAGATCAGCCGAAAAATCCAGATCTGCAAAATGTATTTAAAGTAAAAAAATAAATAAAACAAAAAAAAATTATTTTTGTTACCAAACGAAAACCCCATAAATGTATGTAATAACACGGAATTACGGAAAAAAATTACATTGATGCATCGCCAAAACGGCCACGTATGTATTTTTAAAGCAGTGATGAAGAATGATCTGCGATGTTCTTTTGTTCAGTTTAAAAGTTTATGTTTTCTTTCCTTTTTTTAAAGTTTTATGAAGTTTATATTGCAGGAAAAAGGAGTTATGGTTTATGTTTTGTGTTTTTGTTTGTTCATTTTATGTATGGTTCCAATTTCGATAAATAAAATTCTTCCCTTGGTTGTTTTTTGAAATCATGAAACGTAACCCGCGTTAAATGAGGCCTACCTATATTTAAATTAAATACACATATTAATACAATTACATCTAGATATTTTGTACATTAAGCACAAATGCACAAGTCCTACATTGTTATTAATGTGATTTTACAAGATTTCATTTTTTCCATATTTTTTATAGTTTGTTGGATTCTTTTGGGCTAGTTCGTTGTGTTTGCAATTTTTACTTCGTGTACGTGAATAGGTGTGAAACGATTTCTTTGACAAAAGAACAAATACTTAACCAAAAACGTAAATACACCAACAAATGCACCAAGTCACTGCTGATATCTCATGCGAGTAATCTGGCATTTCATTTCACTCACTCACTCTCTCACTTTAACTAGCTGAATCGATTTTTATCAAAAGTGACTCATCTCACTCCATCACTCACTGCGGTTTCGAATTCTCTGAATCTCGGTAATGGTTCGATTCTTAAATGCGGCCAATTGCATTTTAAATAGTACTGTCAAAATGAATCAATTTTCGGAGCAGTAAGGTTTAGTAAATCTACAAGACTTAACGAAAGCGATGTGTTTAACCATTTTAATAGTATTCATAACCACTTTAAAAAACACACACACACAAAGTCCGCTCTGGAAAATTTCATCTACGTCAAAGCCACCTCCAGCTAATGAACTTAATTCACTGCACATATTTTTATATATGCACAAACGGATGGACTTTATGATAAAATCACTTTTTAAGCTTCTCAATTCATCGTAATGCATACAGATATGTATTACATTCAAATCGTAGATATACTAGATTTATTTTACCCTAAAGCATGAACAGCTCTTTTTTACTGCAAGCCATTCTATCTGAAAAAAAAACAGACCATAAATAAACTGAAATTAGGTCACAATAAATTCATTGAAGTTTCGAATTGAAACCTCCGTTTTGGTCAGCTGTCACATTCAAAACTGCACTACAAATAGAAAATTAATTGAATACCTACTGTAAAAGAATGAATGCTCTCTCGAATAGTTAACACAGATAAATAAAACAGCCAGGAGATATAAATTCAATTGACCAAAAGCAGCCATATTATAGTCGTGTGTTGAGCAACTTGAATCGCAGGACCACTATAATATGCCTCCATTCTTCAACTCAAAACTATAGTCCCCCCTCCCTATCTAAATTATGATGTAGGTAATAAAATTACAAATATTTGGCTCTGACTTTATTTTTATTGTCATCATCATCATGATCATCAACTATTCTGCTCCTCCATCATTGGTCCTATTTCACATGGAGTTGAGTTGCAAATGTGCAAAACAAAAATATCACTTGATATCCAGACTCAATGGCGGATTCATTATTTTATTCCGAGAAACAAGCAATAAAAATCAATTTTAGTTTTTTTTTTCTTCCTTGGTTATTGGGTTTGTTGTTGTTTTTGGTTTTGGGTAGCTACCCTCCATGAATTTTTTTAGCCGTGCCCATTCCGATTTCAAAAAAAAAAAAACACAGTTTACCTTTGAGGCCAGCACCACCGGCATGTTTTGTTGCCAGTCATGGTCTTATGGTTTAACGCGAACATTCTGGTCACTTTGAATGTAGGCTAAATCAATAACAATTTCATGGATGAACAACTCTATGGGTGATGCATGTCCATTCGAACACGACGCGGCGCGGCCGCCTTATATTAACTATTTCCACTATACCGGTTTCTTTTTATTTATTTTTTTTTTTGTATCTTTAGGGGTGGTATACATTGGGGTAAATTTTTACATAGGGATGTTTTTTTTTCATGAAAAATCAGACATTTGTCTAAAAATCCAATTTCACTAAAGGAAAAGTAATATAAAATATTTGGTTATTTAAAATTTGTTTATTGATTTTTGTATTAACGATAATTTAAACGGTTTTTGTTTAAAGGATGATTTTCATATCGTTTTTGTTCGAGTTATTAATTAGACAAACAGATATCAAGATATAGATTCATCTAATTAGCTATTTTGCTAATTGCAGCACACCCTAGAACACCAAATTTTTGCAGTCAAGGTTTCTTTTACTTTATTTATAGGAATGTTACTTATTGAAGAGAAATCGGGACAAGAGTTAGTATCCATAAAGTTTTCAAAGATTAAATCAAATAAACAGAATAAATATTGTTTTTGGATTTCTTAACGATATTTAAGTATAGCCCTAAATTAAAAAAAGACGCAAAATATCCCTTTTAGTTCAGAGCACAGTCTGAGCTGTCAACAAAATTGTCTGTGTTTCTTTTTAACTCAGAGCATGCAGAGCTCCAAATGTGTGTTTTTTTGTTCAGAATATGTGTAGATCGCACTCGACGTGCTTGAACATTATTGACTGAGCATGTGAGTAAGTTGCTGAACGCACCAAATGTCATGTGTGTCAAGAAGGAAAATGTAAAGAAAAAAATTATTAGATACATAATTTGGCGAAAGAAGTTGATCGCTTGTTGATTTTATGTATCTGGGTGTGTCCAAAAAGGGTAGGTTTTGTGTTAAATTGCTTTTTATGGTTAAAATGCATATGTGTTCTGATTTGTGTGGTTCAAGTGTGTTTAAGAAACATATCATTGTTCAGAGCTCGCTCTGCTTGGAACAAGTTCAGTACATAATCTATGTGTTCGAACTCTGTTCAGTGCTCTGCTCTGAACGAAAAAAGAAAAACGCATATTTACGAGTAGAGTGGGTTCCTGTCGCCAGGGAAGCGGCATAATATCAATAGGCAACACCCCGATTCGCAGATTTTAAAGTTCACTGACCGTAAAAACAATAGTGTCCACAAACCTCAAAGGTTTTGCAGAAACACGGATATGGCGTTTTATTAGAATAAGTGAATAGACAGAAACATACTGAGATATAAGAAACATACTGAGATATAAAAATAAAGGACTAGTTAGATATACCTATTCAATTGACCTGGAGTGTCCCTATCGTATATTCCATTAAATTTATTAAAATAAACAAAATTATCCATGTACACAGCGCCCATATAAGAATACATGCATGTTAAAATTAAAGAAGAACTTTGGGGAATAGCAGCTAAGCTGAAAAAGGTTCAACACTTTCAATTAGGGATTATGATAAAAGTATCGAAGGATTTTAAGTACATATATCCTTTTTGAGAGTATAAAGGTCAACAAAGGCAAAGCAATATAAACTACTGATTAGATTGTTTATAAAAATAACGTTTGCAAAAATCAGTAAATGGTAAAAATTAAACTATTCAACCCTCAATTGGAGTGTAAGTTTATTTAAAATATCTACATCGCACCATTTATCTAATACTACTTTTTTCTACAAATTAAAAGACGAACATTTAGAATGCTTTTTCAACCCCTCTTAAGTCCAAATTCGTTGCCACTTATTTCTTTGCTGTTTTACTTCTCCCTTTTCTTATTGTTCTAAAAAAAATTCGATTACAAGGCTTCGGTCCATGATCAACAACATCCAAACGAAAAGTGATTTTGCCAGCATGTTTGATATATTTGAACGCTAACAGGCCGCCTCCACATGCCAGAACTATGAATATTCCATTCAAAAAATTTAATGGAGTTCAAAAATCTATGTCCATGCAGCTACATATAGGAAAAAATTACTTTTTGAACAAGACATGATCGCTGTTCAAAGCTTTTCCATAGATTGACGCTTCATGTACATTATGTGTTTATTTTTTGAGGTGGCTTTTGATTTATTTCAGATTCGTACCCTAACGTGAATGTTGATGATGGAGAAAATAGAAGTAGTGGTGAAAATACCACGAACGACATGACACAAAACTGCCCACTGAGTAAAAGTGTACCGTTTATGGATTGGATTTTGGACATCTGTATGGCAAGTGGTTTTATCTATCAATCATCATTCATGCCGTGATTATCAAACATATTTGAGAATGTAAGGTTCCTTCACTGATCCGTATTGAAAAATGTCAGAATGGTTCGACGTATGTGATTGAAAAAGATGTCAAAACCAAACCTCGTTATAAGAATCATGATGCATTCGTGATAAGGTCAAAGCGTGGTTGAAATGACCGTTGTGGATTGCAATTGAAATATTCATTATGTGTCTCTTCTTGAATATCAAATAAAAACTTAAATTCATTCTGAAAAATTCAGATTATTTAAATATTTCAAAAGCAAATTTAATTCCACTCCAATCTCTATTCGAAAAAAATTGAATTTACCGGTCAAGGACAACTTTAATGCTGTTTATAATTCACACACTCTCCCAGACCCAACAATGGAAGAGATTTATTATTTTAAAATCCAAACAAAGCCGAACAATAAGTGGGGTGTTTTAGAACAATATTTTTCTTTTCTAAAAATATGATATTTTTTTCTGATTCCGTGCGCAACACCTGTTATTATTTTCACCTATGTATAATGTATACCTATCTATATACCTACATATGTACGTAATCTGAAATAAAAGTTTAAATTTATTCATGAGAACGGGAGCCAAAAAAAAAATAAACGCATAAACAAAATTTAAAGACTACCAATAAATATAAGAAAAAAATAGATGAGAGGACCTGGAGCATATTTATCATTTGTTCATTTTTATAAGTTTTAAGTGATAAACACATTATGTACGTACGCTATACTACTTTCATTATGATTTTTCATCCTTATATTTTAGTTATGAAATGTCAACGATCACACTATGGGATTGATGAGATTGTTTTAAAAAGAACATTTGTCAAGTTTGATGACAAGCGCTGTCACTCATGTTAATATTTAACAATTACTACCCATCCCTCTAGCTCAAAGTCACAATTCAAAAGCTTTGTATATAATAAACATACATACAAAAAAATATCTACATTCAAAGGTACATACATAGTAGGTAGGTAGGTATAAGCGTTTTAAGTATTTTTTGGATATTTCTTTTATTTTTTGTCATATAACAATTTTTTTTTTAAATGAAATTACTTTCTGAAAATATTTATAATGAAGCAATAAACTGTTATAAAATATAATATTCACTGTAATATTCACTCTATAGCACGATCTTATACTTCTATTTCTGTGATGAAGTGGAACGCAGCCATATGTTGACTTTATTTACATTTATTACTAGTATTTCAGAAACGAAAAAATACATATTTCGCAAATGCTTGAAAAATTTCTCCTGAAGTGCAAAAATTAATAAAAAGAAACTTTCGACATAACTTTTTCGTCAAAAATGCACACCAAATAAGTTTTCGGTGATCAGGTATTTTTTGGGATCGCCAGGACTTTGGTAATGTTTGGAGAGAAAAGTGGGACGTGAACAGTCCTTATAACAGAATAAGGTTTACCGGGCAAATAACTAAATTCCAAGAGAAGATAGTTATTACTTATATTTTATATACATATTTATATTTTTTCAATTCTCTTTAAAAGTATTCTGAAAGAAATATTTCTTAAAATCAATTTCGGTTTGTTTATATACATACATAGATGGCGCTTACAATACAAGAGAGAATACTGGGTGAGTTCCCGTCTTTCCTACGAATTTCTACGAAAAACTGCCAAATTATGTTCTATGCCAAATTTTCGCAATTTTTTACAAAAGAGTGTAAAACATTTTCCCAGGCTGCGAATTTCAGCCCAAGAAATCTATTTGGACTAAATTATGAACACTGTCAAATGAAGGCAACAAAAATAAGAGCTGTGTCAGTTGTCGGTTGTGTTATTGCAAATGCTGAAAATAATCAAATTTGTTATTGCAATTAATCTCACTCCCAGTAATTAAAAAACGAGTCTGTGAATTTTGGTCCACAAAATACACGAACAGAGCTACTATGAACACAAAAACAGTGATGTAGCATTAACGAAACCTGATATTCTACTATACTTCCATATTTTTTACTGCTAACCCTGAACAAATTAAGAATGACTCAATTGAAATTAAAATACAGTTTAGAAAAAAGATAAATATAATTTTATGGGTTGTCCACAAAAAAAAAACACTCTAAAGAAGTTTTTTTTTTAGGAAAATATGCTACCATAAATTACATGACGTAAAAATAAAAATGTCAATCATAGGTTCCATGACACAGTGCACGCACATGCGACCTATTCACATCGCAAATTTATTATTTCTTCAACGCTATAATTTATGTTTTTTCATGGAACAGCTAATCACATTTTTATTGATTGGTGTTGACTTATAATGTATTAATGGTATTATTACAATTGTCCTTGTCTTCACCTAAGTGGGACAACATTTTTAAGACACATAATGTAAATGTAACTGTTTTTTCTTCCATTCTAAACCAGATATTGGAGCAAGTTTATAAATAAAATAAAAGTTATGCAACTCACAAAAATCACGTTTGAATTGTCTGTTTTTGCTTACAGGCCTATTGATATCTGTTTTCTAAAATGTAAAGTTATGCTTTTCTAGGAAACGTTATTACTGACGAATAGTTTGCATAATTTGTGTTAACGAACTTACCTGTAGGTGGTCCAACAGTGCTTCTAATCCTCGATCACTGATCGACGAACAACGTAAACTTAACGAATGTATATGCTTGGAGGCCAAAGGAAACGAATGCACAACATCTAGTGCATCCTCATCAGTTGCCCCGACTAATGCTAGCGCATGAAACCCACGACGAACCAACGAATTATAAAGCTTTACACGATCATGATTCGGCACAATCCGTAATTCGCGACACTGCAACGTTGGCAACAGTCCCGACCAAAACCTTGGACTTCTATATAAAACATCGCGCCATCGCGTACAGACTTGTGCTAGGGTACGCCTCTCATAGGGATTGAAATACAAAAATAGTTTACCCAAAAATCGTTCATCTAGCAGGAGCTGTTCCATTGTTGTAATGCATGGCGGTGGCGCCACTACTTGCATTTTGTGATGTTGCAGCAACATTTGCTGTTGCTGACTACTGTACGGATGGTGATGTAAGTGTGGATTTGGAAGTTGTTTCCGTACCTGTTGTGGAGTTCCGGTTTGACTTTTCTGGCCACTCATGTGTTGAGTGACATTTTGGTTTATAGCCATGTTTTGTTGCTGTTGTTTAACTCCACCCACCATATTAGATGTCATATTTCCAGTTGTAGATGTTATATTTGAATGCGGATTTCCACCCGCTGGCGAGGTTATTTGTTGTTGTGGTGTATTCGCGGGCACACGAGAAGGTTTATCTGGTTGGTTATTTGCTGCAGCAGCTGCTGCTGCCGCCGCTGCGGCGTTATTATTATGAGCACTGCTACTACCTCCACAGAGGGCGTTAGTAACACGTTCCATTACAGATGTTTTGCCACCACTACTACCGCTACTGCTGCCACTGTTACTTCCATGATGATGTTTCGAACGCAATCCCAAGCCGTTAATTCGTTTTGACAGCTCAGCCGAGGCACGTTCAACAACACCCTGTGCCGATATCGATGACATAATGTCGATGTTCACTAACAAAATAGTCTTTAAAACGTTCAATTAACTCGTTAATGCATAATTCACTCATTCGGCAAGATTTTATTTTTTGACGTTTAACTTCGATATAGATAAGATAAATTTATTATGTCAATACCGATATATTTACTAGTTATTTGTGTTGTTTCCTTTTCTTCAATTATTATTATTATTGTGCACAGTAGACATTTCCTTGAACAATAATACACACAAGGGTTAGAAAAAAAACGAGTTTCAATTGTGTTGCAGACATAACAAAGGATTCAAGAACAAGAACATAAAGTGGAAAAAAAAATAAACTAATACAAAAATGACATCACTGTTCTGTGTGCGCGGTGTGATGGCTTTCTTTTTTAATTTAATTCATTCCTTGGTTTCTTTTAACTATTTTTTACTCTTTTACTCAGTGACATGAGCTTTAATTGTCTTTAGCTTGTTTTGTTTTTATTTGTAATTATAATTTTCGAGGTTTTCCTTATGAAAATGGGAGAAATTATAAACTAAGGAAAAAAATTGTTTGCATTTAAAAGAAAAAGCACTGAAATAAAGCGACACTTTGAAATTTCAAAAGACCCGGAGATTGGATTTAAATTTGATGGAAATGAAAAAAGAATACTTGTTCTTTCTTTAGTTATTCAATTTAATTGGTCGAAAAATAAATATTAAGTTGGGCGTTATTAGATATTTAAATTAAATTAAAATAATTTTATACTTTACTATGAAACTAACCATCTTCATATGATCATATAAATGATTTGGTAAATCAGCAAGTATCATGCTATCTCTAACATTTTATTAAATATATATAAAATTGTCGAATATCTACATATGTACATACATACATATCTCTTTTATAATTTTGGTATCTATAATTGTACTAACTCCATTATGCCACCTTAGCTTTGTTAAGTGACCTGTTCTGACAGAAATTACAACTGGTTAATGCTCAGTGAGGTATTTTCTGTTCTAATTCAGTGAAGAGTTCCAGAACAGAAAAGAACAGGATTTTCAGTACCGACTTTTGAGTAGCATCAAATTAGAACAGACTCGTGAGATCTGTCCAAATCATTTGTTTCTTCTGAAATGATAATTGACGTTTAATTGAGTTTTTTTTGCGACCTTTAGTCCAAATTAATATGCGTTTCGCCCAGGTACTACAGATGGGCTAATCAGTTAGATACTGTAGTACCTTTCTAAGACGCAATATATTAGACGATGGCTACCGACACAAATAAAATTTACAGCTTTAAAGCACTGTGAATTATATTCTTCTAGGGGAATTCATAATTACAGTCCACAAAATAAGGAACAAAAACATTACCTACGTATGTAAATGCGTTTGTATTGTTTTTGTTTTTGCATTTAATCTTAAGTTTAATTGACTGCTCAATCTTGTTCTGACTTTTCGGTTCTAATCTGTTCTGTGGGCTGATCGGTGCCATTCTGTTCTGATCTTTTCTCAGTGAACAAGGCTTTGTCAATTAAAACTGCCAAAAAAGTGCGTTTGATTAGTTGTTTGTATGAACTGTTTTGAAGCCCGACAAAAATTCAAAGAAAAAAATAAGATTTTGACTACGCGATTTAAAATTAAAAATGCAACAATAACGAACCAACTCTTATTCTGTGGGAAACTTTGTTACCGGGGAAAGAGTTAACTATTTGTTATCAATAATTGGAAATGTCAATTTTTTTCTTAAATATTTCATTCCGAAAGTACAAGTTTTAAATGCAATTCCATTTTAAACTAACCTATTTTTTCTGGGCACTTAATCCCCGGTATGTATACTATACACCTACATAGATATGTAACTTTTATATATGTAAATATAAAACTAAGTTCTTGCCTTCCTCAACGGAATTCTGTATTTTATAATTCAGAAGCCTATTTCAGTTTAGCTCCATACATGAGTTGTGTAGATAATGTATACAACGTGGAATCTCAAAACAACATGTTGTTTTAATTCCACGAGGAATAACCTTTGAATTCATTTTTCTCCCGTTTTATACAAATTTGCAAAGACTCCCTTGGAAACTTTTGCACTTCAATAGAATTTTTCTGACAAAAAAAGTTGGATAGATTCATATACAAAGCTATTTTTCTCCAAAGAAAAAAAATATGTAAATATAAAAAGAATTTAAAAAATAATTAACCTGGCTGAGTAAATTGTATGGAGCTAACAATAATTTACTAACAAAGAGAGAGAAATGAGCTGTGCCAATTATGGTATATGGATTCCGTGAATATATGATCCAACCAAATGGCACTTATTCGTACTTAAATTTTAATTCGTTAGTTGGCTGTAAGCAATAGTTTATACAAAAATTTTGTGTTTGTAAGAGTATCCAATAAAAAAATAACATTATATTCTTTTCGTTTGGTCTTTTAGAGTTCTGCTTTGCCCACGTTTTCTGCTACATCAAAAGCAGATTAAAGTTCCGTTTTTTTGTACCTAAAGTCAGGAAGGAGAATACACGGAAAACGTAAGCATTTTCGTCACATTACTTGTTAAATAGAAGATTGTGCAGACTTTTTAGTTTTCTATTAATTTGTAACTTTTTTTCCAATCCTAGATTTAATTGGTTGTTTTAAATAAAGTTAAACATTCGCATTCAAAACATCTGTTGTTCAGAGACCCTAGTCTTCTTTATTTTACTTCTACGTGAAAATTATTGTTTGATTGCTTCAAATTAACGATTTAAGATACCAGAATTGTAAACTCGCTATATCCATAATTCCAATAGAAAGTGCAGTGATAAACTACATTAATGTAGTATATTAATTTAAATATATTTTATCACATGCACAGTTGCAACCGTTTTTTCTGATTATTTTTTTTTTAATTGAAAAAAAAGTTGCATTCTGAATAGCCATTTATTAACGAAAAATAGCTTTTCTAAACGTCAAATCTACACAAATCATTTCACTAAAAAAGGTTTGGTATGTTTCCGTACTTCATAAAACTATGAGAATCCTCGAATTTTTACGAAAACTGTCTAATCCTGTTTTTGTAAATCAAATGATCGTATAGTTTTTCACAGAAGATAGCATTCACGAGAGAGTAAAATATTTCCTCAGGCTGCGCATTTTAGTTCAAGAAAATTCTTTGAATAAAATTATGAAAACTGTCAAATGAAGGAAAAAGGAAACAAAGTACGGGAACATATCTAATATAAGTTTGATGTAGAGTGCGCTCGCAACTACTACCCGAGCTTACGAAAACAAAATTTTAATGAAATTAGGGCCAATTTTTCAATAGTCAGATAAGCGGTTAGTTAGTACATATTCTCCAGATAGAGTAAAAATCAGTTTTTCAACAGTCAGGCACAACTTAATCTAGGAATAAAGTTATCTGCTCATTTTAGGACGGAATAAGGAGTTATCTGAGGAATAAAATAAATAGCTATTTTTGACGTCAAAAACACATTGAAAAATTATTGCTTTGAAATAAACGTTAAACAAAAATTAATTTCTATTAAAAGTTCGTTACTCGAAATAAAAGTGACGTTCAAATTAAATACTTCTATAGATTGTTTTTTCTTGATTGAAAAATTCAATGTTGTTATCTGGTTGTTTAACAGTCAAGTAAGTTTATTCCTCCGGCAACTAACTGGATCTTTATTCAGTTAAGAGCCGATTGAAAAATCGGCTCTTAAAGTTTTTAAATACTTTTGGCATTTCAAGATGATCTACTTATTTTTAGTTTAGTTTACTTTAGTTTTGAAGGTTCCGAATATTATTAGATATTATGGTTGTGGTTCTGTTTGCGTTTTTCAAAGTGTTTTTGACACCGAAAATAGCTATTTATTTTATTTCTCAGAAACTCCTTATTTTGTTCTAAAATGAGCAGATAAATTTATTCCTAGATTAAGTTGTATCTGACTGTTGAAAAACTGATTTTTGCTCTATCTGGAGAATATGTACTAATTGACTAGTTAACTGACTATTGAAGAATTTGCCTTAAAAGGCTTACGTTCATGCTATTTAACAGACAGGCGTTAATTTATTGCCAACAATTCAAAAATATTTTCAGCCATGGTATACAAAGTAGCCATTTTGGGCAAATGGTAAAGTTTTTCAATGTCAAAATTGCGACAACTTTTTATTTAAAGACCCTTTCAAAACAATGTCCAGAGTAATTTTTCACTCTTTAACTGCTAAAGTCAATCTTTGTCAATCAATTGTCAAAAGATATCAACACTCAAACGTCATTCGAATGTACATCACAGGTCTAAATTTGCATTTAAAGATATTTATAGAAAAAAAAAACGTTTCAACTGTCCCCATTTTGGAGCTTTTATCGCTCAAATTGACATGAAACAAAAAAATAATGTCCTTCCATAAAAATTTGGATACACGTTTCATTTTTTTTTTATTTTTTCCTCAACAACAACGATATTTTAGCAGTCAGGGTTATTTTCCCCCACTCTTAAAGACCAAACACAAAAAACCTGCCCCAATTGCATGTTTGCGAAAACGTCCTCTTTTACTATTTAAATTGATATCAAAAGTAGAAAAAAAAAGGGAAAACCATCCCGAAGGGACTTATTATCAAAAATCAGAGTTTCCACAAGATTGAATCCATTTTTATAATAAACAAAATTCGCAGTGATAATAATAAAAGTAATAATAATAATTCATTCCCTAAAAAAAAGAAACAACACAATCAGATGATTTGTGCCTCTTCGTCACTTTCTTTGATTTTGCGTCCCAATCTATCGCTTCCTCTTTCATACCATAGAAAATTATGCCTTGTGAGTCGTGATTCATAGCGTAATACCCTTTTCTCTAAGCCAGTGCATAGTTATTGTATTCATAGAGAATTAAAAAAAAAAACACAAAAAACATCCCCCAAATAAAGCACAAAACAGAAAAAAAAACTATTTCAGTGAAAGCCTCCCCTAAAGGATGGAAAATCGATTTTTTAACAAAACGAATAACCAAAATTCCGAAAAGAAGAACAAATAAAAATCGTTAATACCACCAAACGCCAAAAGGTGGTTCATATTTTTGTTAATATATTTGAAGCAATATTAAACAAAACTTGAAAAATTTCAAAACGGTTGACAGACAAACTTTCGTTCAAAATATTGTAAACGATTCGTTAAGCTCATTTCTGTCAAATATAACATACAAATACATTTAAGTATAGTGTATATATGAATATTGAAGGATGTGGACTCTCCTAAAAGAGAGATTGTTAACGATTACGAAGGCACTTTTTCTAGGGGGATAAGTGGTGGACGAATAAGAATTTTTACTTGAACCTCATTGTTATTTCAATATTCTCGTAGAAAGCCATTAATGTCATAAACTGCTGGTTTTATTTTATACACATACATTATCCCTCTACACACACTTGTAAGCTTAATTTGAGCTTGTAGTAGTTTTTAATTTTTAGGGAATGGTAGGTATGGTAGGGTGGTTCCAAAACAGTTTTCCTTTTTTGTTTTTCATCTCCGTAAAAATTATTAGAAATAGGCGAAAATTTCCCCTAATCTCAGAACTTTTATCCATGTCTATTTTTAATGAGAAAAGTTTCGTTTCTTTTATGCTTATTCTTGTAAATCACTTTGTTATCCATTTAAAACTACCAAATTTCAATAAACAAAAACCATTTATGTAAATTATAAGGGAAGAAAAAAGTTGTAAAGGTATGAACCGTTTAAAACAAAAAAAAAACGTTTTCCGAATCACACGCGTTCCTGATAGACGAACTCTCAAAACAAGACTGCCACTGCAGTAAAAATAGAGTGATGAGAAGGATTTTTTAAAAATACATAGCATAGGAAAAGCTCTCTTGCTTGTGTTTTGTGTGGTATTCGAAGAAAAGTCAACACTTTTGGCTCATTGTGCGCGCCGAGACATATCGCACCATATGGGATATTTTTATTTAAAGAAAAGAAACTTTTTCGAAATTTTAAACACCTGCGCAGAAAACAAAAACAAAAATATACAACTCTATATTCAAATACTCGTAATTGGTAATAAGAAGGACGAGACAAGGCACTAAAGGAATCTCTCTCTGCGCTCCTTTCATTGAGAAAAATTCCTTCGAAATCTAGATCGAGGGCGCAAAAGTAAAACTAGGATGATGATGCTATGTCTGCTTTAAATATTAACAAAATATGAGGTGAGGCGCCAGAGTGAGTCAAAAATTCTGTTTACTGTGACAGGATATTCGATAGAAGAAATTAATATTAAAGCTGACGGCAGGAGTGTGAGGACTGTTTTTTTTTTTTAGGTATATATACATACATATGAATGTATGTAGATTTATTTTTGATTTATATACAAATTGTGAGACAAAAAAGGGAAATTCCCGAAATAAAATACTTGTTATCTGCGTATGGAATGTTTCTGAGATGAAAGATTAGGTATATAGCATGATTGACCTTTCACTTTTTGATTAAGACATCATTATATACATGTACCTACATCAAAAAGTTTGTCTTGTGTTTTCTTTTCTAATGGCATTGAAAGTTTATAGAAGGTCGGTATTTGTATTATGTATATTAAAAATGTATTCTCAACTGTTAAAGTGTGTAAAAGTACCTACTATATGCATGTTAAAAATATCGGAATGGAACTAAGTTGTATTATTGAACTTGTGTCCTGTGGTGCAAGTTCCTAAATACGCGTGTTTTTCTTTATCAAAGCGTCTGCAAACTAATACCCATGATGGAATGCTGCACAGAAATACCATATCTAATGATCACGACTCTACGAAGTATAAAGTGGATATAACGGATAGAAATTTTTGGCAGGATAAAAGATATCCGGCATTTAACAAGGCCGGATAGCCTTCGGAAGTCGGTTATCTGACAGAATGAAATGCAAAATATTGCAGCGCATACTCACAAAGTTATATAATATTATTCAAAGAGAAATAATGTAATTTAAAAAACAAAACCTCATTTCGTTAAATAAAAAAGAATTTGCATTGTGATGCAGTTAGATACGAGTATATGGTGGTAAAATAAAGTCGAATAAATGCAAAACTACAAAAGTTAAAAAAAAAACTATTTTTCTATCGCCGCGCCGGCCGTTTGCGATTTTGAAAAGGATTTGTTTTTGAATGGGAAATGTAAGGTTTCTAGCACATTTTTGATAGTTTTCCAGTCGCGAAACCCATTTCAGAATAAATTTATAAATTTTAGCTTTTTCACCTTTTTACAAAAAGTAACTTATGCAGTAGTGCCTCTTAAAAATTAATTTTGTACAAGTTTTATAGGTAATTTATTTGTTTTTTTCATTTGAATATCATTAATGATTTTGTCTAAAGAAATGTATTAGGCTAAATTCGCAGGCTAGGAAAACATTTCACAATTTCGTGAATGATGTCTTTCGTGAAAAAACTGAGAAAATTTGGTTTACGGGAACTGAATTTGAAAGTTTTATGAAGTACGACTGCTTTTTATTTTTACATGATGCAATTTCAGCCTGCGGGACGTATGTGTTCGCTATGGAGAAACGTTCGCTGTCAGATTCAGGTGCCGCTATTGTTCATGTACTACAGTGCTAGAAATCCTAGAGGTAGTAATCTCTAAATGTTGAGTACCTGAGCTGGTAGTTTATTAAATTGTATGGCAGTAGATTAGAATAATTATCTGGATTTTGAGCAATAAAATATTATGAATGTAGCGTGTGACAATGAATGCGCATCAAAGTTTTTATCCCTAATTAAAATACATATGAATAAAATTGGTAATTAAGGATAACCAATACAGGCACAGTTATGAGAAAGTGTAGGTAAGATGTAATATAGAAGTATAGTTGGGTATAATGGTAAACAAAACAGAATAATTTGTACCGTCAAGCAGTGCGGTCGACTTTTCAATAATTGTTTTTATATATAATATTTCATAATTATTTGTGTTTATTTGAGCTTATAGTTCAACACGTTCTACAAATATTTAACAACATCGGAATTCTTTCTCCTACTTTCGTAAGTCAAAAGTGATCATCACGTCATTAATTAAAAATGACATTTTGTGAAACAAGTTTTAGTTTACAGATTATATCTTTGGATTTTTCATTCATAACATTATAAGTGAGTTTCCGACAATTTTAGTTCCACCTTAAGACTAATAGCATATAAAAAAATGGACTCACCTTTCTATATTTTGACAAAGCCAAATTTAACCTCATTAATTTCAGATTTTTTAAGTTTCATAATATCGTATTAAAACATTTCGTCATAACCGATATTTTTCAATATTGTGTCCACCCTAGAAAGTGTGGCAGAAATATGCCTGTTGTATTTGTATTATATCCCTACACTACATACATTCATACAGTGGTGTGCAAAATAATAGGAATTTTTGAAAGCTTAAGTTTTCTTAAGAAATAGTGAAACAAGTGCTACTAAAATGACTTATAAAATATGTCGCACCACTCTTGTAACCTCTTGTTGCTGGTTTACGTACATTCAGCCGATGATTTTGATTTATTGTCCCTTTAATGATTACCTAGTTACATTTCGCTGTACAAAATATTGTATAATTCTAATCCTCTCATTTCCTGGTTTTAAGATAAGAGAAGTAAGTTATTATTTTTTTGTATGACTAATAATATTTGTTAACTATTTTAAACTGGTCGGAGTAAAACTGGGTCGTAAATCATATTGTTCTCATCAGTTAAGTGAAATTATCAAAAAGCTTTGAAGTGAAGGAAACACCTTTAAGACAATCGCTAGACAGGTTGGTTGCTCTCAAAACATGTTCACAAATACCTTAAAATGGACCAGCTATCCAGACAAACAACTAAAACCACTAATCGACTGATTACAACAGATGTTAAGACCAACCCAACATTTACAATTTTTCTTTTAGTACACACCTATTATTTTGCACACGACTGTATGTACAAAACCATGTGAAAAAAATTAAATTTTATCTCGCACGACTTCATAGTTGATTAAGCCACATTTACAACAGAAATTGCAATTTTTTTCATTTTTGTTAATATGACATAAAAGCGTGTACAAAAGCTGCCATATCTTTTTTTTGATTACATCAATAATAGTAAAGAGAGCAAGTGACGTTAAGATTTACATAGCTACAATAAAATCGCCATCCTGTAAATAAAATGTTGTACCATGTCTCAAATAATAATTAGGTTAAATAAAAAAATTAACCTGAATGTCATAAAGCAACATTACTCTTCGTGTAAATAACGGTTAACATCTGGGTGTTCAGTGTAATGGTGAATTGGGGTGGGAGCGGCTGGTAAATAAGTTGATTGCACCTTATTATTAATTTTAATATCAAATATCTTATCTGTGTAAAGCGATCTAAAAAAATGTCAGACTCTAGGTAGCACTTTGCCTGTAGACGATTAGTCATGATATATATTCTTGAGTTTTCCCAATTGCTATATTTACTCTGAAAAAGTGGAGTTCGAATTATGCTAATGTAACAAATATTTCACAAATAACTTTATTTTTTTTTCTTTTACATGTTTATATATAGGTATATAATTTGGGCCAAAACAAATTTCACATACCTTTATATTTTTATTTAAAGAATAGATTATTAAGACATTTGTACTATATTAACAGTTTCTGAAAATAAATGCAAATTTTCCTAATATTAACTAAAAACCAAATGCAAACACCCCATTACAACTGTCAACAAGTAAAAAAATAATATAAACCAATTTTGGTACACCCTGTCAAATTTCGTCTTTGTGATGGCGCGTTCGGTGAAAAGTATC
This sequence comes from Philhelius pedissequus, assembly GCA_910595825.1. NCBI lineage: Eukaryota > Metazoa > Arthropoda > Insecta > Diptera > Syrphidae > Philhelius > Philhelius pedissequus. The sequence continues at coordinate 12,851,791 of OU343163.1, read as the reverse complement.
GCGAATTGTGCTCAGCACTAAAACCTAAAATTTATTCCCATTAGCTTGAATTTTATTGCAAAAATTACGTCCTTCTTTACTTTAAGTCTCCCCCTAACACGATTTTATGCTATTTTAGTATTTAACTTTACGAATCTTGTGATAATTCCATTTGAAGAAACATTTTACAAAATCTCATTCGGAAGTGCAATCGAAGGTAAGTCGACGTTTTCACATTTGACGCTTGCTGTCACCACTAACAGCACTTATTCGTATTTCCACCACCGCTGTTGTTTTGCAACTGAAATTTTTGTTGTTTTTCTGTCGTGTATCTGTGGTGAATGTCAAAATGGTGTGGTGAGTGGTAATTTTTATTTCTTGTATAGTGAATGTTTAGCTACATTGATATTTGGTCAGTCGGGCACATGTTTGAAAATGCGCAGAAGCATTTGTATATAGACAAAAAGTTGGAAAAATGAGGTCGAGGAAGGTGGACAGGGTGCTCAATTAAATTTTTTTTTCAGTTTGATTTAATTAGGTTTTGTATTTTTAGGCAAAATGTCGAGCACAACAACAACTGAAACTAAATATGTGACAGAAGTACCAAGTAGCCTTAAACAGTTAGCTAGATTAGTTGTTAGAGGCTTCTATTCAATCGAGGATGCGTTAATCATTGACATGCTGGTTCGAAATCCATGTAAGTAATATTAAAACTAATAATTACATTTATAAAATAAAAGAATTACCAAGGCTGGTTGCCAATTACGTTCAAATTCAAATCAAAAAACTAGGCAAAAAATTAAACACAATTTGTCTAAAATAGTAAATAGTAATTTCGTTCATCCTCGAAAGAGTTTGTTTTCACTGAGCAAAATAGCATCTTCTTTATGTTATTTACTTGTTACCACTTAATATTTAAACTAATAGTAAGAATGTTTTTTTTTTGTTTATTTAGGCATGAAAGAAGATGATATTGCTGAATTACTACGTTTTGAAAAGAAACAAATGCGCGCCCGAATATCGACTCTGCGAAGTGACAAGTTTATTCAAATACGTTTAAAAATGGAAACTGGACCCGATGGTAAAGCTCAAAAGGTCAACTATTATTTCATAAACTATAAAACTTTTGTAAACGTCGTTAAATATAAATTGGATTTGATGCGAAAACGTATGGAAACAGAAGAACGTGATGCCACAAGTCGCGCCAGCTTCAAGTGTACTAACTGCAATAAGACATTTACTGATCTAGAAGTAAGTATTTTTTAAATATTCTTTTTCTAAGACCATTTAATTTAGTAAAACTAAATTGTTTAGGCTGATCAACTTTTTGACTTCGAATCACAAGAATTTCGATGCACTTTCTGTGATAGTGCTGTAGAGGAAGATATGTCTGCTATGCCAAAGAAAGATTCTCGCTTATTGCTGGCGAAGTTTAACGAACAACTTCAACCTTTGTATGATCTATTAAGAGAAGTCGAAGGTATTAAGCTGGCGCCAGAAATTTTGGAACCTGAACCAGTTGATATCGATACAATCCGAGGGTAAGATTAATATCTGTTATTCGAAAAGATTTTTTAAGCATACAAAATTTTTAGGCTCAACAAACAAAATACAATGCGTCCTGATGGCCAAGCCTGGTCCGGAGAGGCAACACGAAATCAAGGATTCGCTGTGGAAGAGACTCGGGTCGATATTAGTATTGGTGGTGATGATGCACCAGAAGTCAGTGCCGAACGAAAGGCTCGCCCAGTATGGATGACAGAGAGTACAATTATTTCGGAAGATAATTCTGAAAATGTAGATACAATCCTGGAACAAGCTGCACAGGCTTCAAGTCAGCCCATAACTACAGTCAGTGCATCAAATACCGGACGAAATCGAAAGGAAAATGAAGATATTATGTCAGTGCTGCTGCAGCATGAAAAGCAACCTGGAAAAAGTGATACGAATTTTAAGGGACTGAGAAGCAATGCAAACTCAAGTGATTCTAGTGACGACGAGAAAGATATTGAAAGTGCTACTATTCGTAAGTTATATATTTGTTATCGAAAGAAAACTTGTTAATAGGAATTTTATAATTTCAGCTAATATTAACCAAAATAATTATATTAATTCTGAATCGGAGGATGACGCACCAATAGTTCATGTGGGAGGACGTCCACATCCAATTGATGCTATAAATGATGATCTTATAGCTCAAATGAGTCAACATGAAAAAGAAAATTATATTTTAGTTTATCAGGAGCATTATAGCCATATGTATGATTAGGATACAATATAATCCGGAAAATAAATATGTCAAAATAAATCGCTTTATAAATGATTAATTAATACAAATGCTGAATAATAAGATGACATTCGTATTTTTAAGAATAGTAAGTATTTATTTTACAATTCGACCTCCTTTTTTTGCTTGGTACACTTGTATCCCATGAGAAATGTACAAACCCGTGCAAATTTAACATATTGAATGTTGGTTGTTCAGATTCGTTTCACATGAAATTCAACCCAAAAGTGCAACATTTTGTCGGAAGCTTTGAACACTGAACAAAATCTAGCAGGAACCTTGCACCATCGTCTTCATGAATTTTAAAATGTCCTCGAAAAAACCTTGCAACTAATGTAGGTCAACTATTAACAAAGTCATTGAATTAATGGTCACGTAAATGAATAACAACCTTAAATGGATTTTCTTGGATGTGCCAATTATACAAACAAAAATATTTAAAAAACTTTATCCATGCTTCTAGCGGAATTTTTTTCACATTTTGTCGGCATTTTGATAGGATAGTTAATCATGTCATGCATTGCATGCATAGGAGACGGGTTAATCTCATTTTACAACTTTGAAGTTACACATTGCATTAGTAGATATATTTTTTCTCAGGTTTGCCAATTTGGCAATGATACAAAATTCGTATAAATTGGAGCAAAATCAGTGTTAATATAGAGGATCAAACTTTCGTCGGATAATTAGTTTAATCCATCTTTTAAATCACCCTGTCAGACACAAAATCAGCCACATGTTTCAGACACACATGGAGTGGTGAAAAGATAATCAAATGTCAAAATTAAACAGCTGGTATGTGTGCTGTCACCAATAAAATCGACTTGCACCTTTTTCCATTAAAATTTAATTATCGTTAAATTTGTTCTTTTTGTTTTTTTCTTTTTTTATAACCAAAAAGCAGGTCACACTAAACCAATTAGATAAGCAACAAATGCCTGCTATGGATAATAACAGTAATCAAAGGTAGTAAATAAAATAAAGTTATGTTAACGATAAGATATTGTGCTTGATAAGATGCTTTAAAAATTAGATAATTTAATTCGGTTTTATTAGTTAAATTCTATTTTTTCTATTGTGTAGTCGCCATGCACTTGCCGAATATAACACCTCTTCCGAATGTACATCCACAATATCAGAAGACTCACAATCATTGGCCAGTATTCAGATGGCAACTGGTTTACTTCAAATTTATGAACCACCGCTGATTAAAGTTCGAAACCATTTGAAAGAATTGATGTAAGTTCATGCAATTCGATGCATAGAAGGTCTAAAATAATTTCTTTATTTCTATTTTTTAAGTGGCAAACAAAACAAAATCTACATTGATCTTTCTACCGAAAAATACAGGTACGACAATGTAGAGATAGCCGGCTTACAAGAAATGGTAAGTACCTATCTTAAAACCATATTAATAATTATTTTCATTTTAATTTATTGAGTTTTTATCTTACTACATCGGTCTCAATAAAGAATAGAATCGAAGAGTTGACTGTAGTTCGTTAGAACATTATCATATTTTCTTTATAAATTTAAAGTTATTAACGTTTCATAAAAAGACGTTAAAGCTTGCTCCTTTTGTTCTTTATTTTCACCTAAAACATTCATTTAGCTTCCATCACAAATATTAACTGCTAACATAACTCCAACATCTAATTAATTAATTAATAAAAAGGGATTCCTGGAATCATACCAAGTACCCAATCAAATAGTTTTTTTTTTATCTACACGCGCTCAAGGGATTATACTACCCCTTAAATGTTTCAACACAGCGAGGACGTTAGGTTAGGAAGAGAAAGAAGGATAGGAAAGATGTGTGGCGCGATGTAAGACTGGAGGTGGTTGTTGTCTCAGATTTTATCTTCAGGGATGGCGGCTGAACTAATGCGGAGAAATTTCCGTATCATATTTACTTATATCCCTTATAATTCGCATTATTTTTTTCCTTCCATGTCATATTTATCGGTATACTAGTTTTACTCAATCACACGTTGTTAGTTCTTTGCCTAAAGGAGGCTTTACATGGATCTGCATCTGCAGATTTGAAGAAAAGCAGAGCAGGACCATAATATAAAACAAACATAAAAGTAAGACAGGGTATACACAGGGTACATAACTTACTCGAACTCTGCTATAACTTTCTTGACACATCTCACAATCAGATGTTCTAAGCGTTCAGTAATGTAGTTTAGAGAAGAACATTTTCGCTATTTTCGTTGTTTTTAAGCAAACAGAGGTGAAATGGTAAAAAAAACTTGAAAATCTGAATGGAACAAAGTATGGTGCAGATGAAAATGCTATAATGCAGATGAACATGTTCATCTTCACTATAATCTGCAATCTACACATTCATACTTCCTATAATCTTCATACATGAAGATGATCTCCATTTTGGTCTTCGCTCTCTATCGCACAAGTATGATTTTTTATTTTGTTTCCTCTTGTTTGGCAGATGTCGATGCAGATGAAGCTGAAGATACATGTAAAGCCTCCTTAAACAGTATGTAATGAGTAAGCCAGCAACTCGTATGACATTTATTTTAGAATTGGTTTTTAATGGAAAAATAAGAGGACATAGCCTCCCAGCAGGGATCGCACCTGTGACCATGAGGTTGACAGGCGGACACACAACTATCGCGCCGCAGCCACCCCCTCTATTGTTTTTGTAGCTACCATAAACTAGTTTGTTTTTTTTTTTGTTAAAGTTTGGTCTATCTCGGGAACCTAACTTTAAAGTAAAGTTACGCATTTCATGTCAGGCAGCATTCCATAGAATTAGATTGTTTATTTCGGTACTTACCCGATTCTTGAAAAGTCATAATTTATAGGAATTTTTTCGAGAATAAAAATAAATTTACTAGTTTCCTTTGTTTGTAATTTTCTGGTTTATCCCATAAATTCATTATATGTTAGATTCATCAAAATAGTTTTAAAAGGTTTAAGTAAAAACTCTGCACTTCTGTCCGCCCTTCCGTTCTACTAGATTGTCTCCACATAACCAACTGAACGAAATTTGTATTCTAAATATGTAAAGAGTGAATCTGTTAGCTTTTGATTTACAACACAACAAGTTTTTTTGTAATTAGATGTAACTTGCCTTATATCAATTTAATATTTTAGATGAATACAATGAAAGTATACAGAGAAAAGCTGATTAAAATGAAGAAGAAAATGCAGTCGATCTATCAGAGAACTAAAGTACTCAAGGTAAGAGTGTTTTCATACTTTGTTATTAATTACTCAAAATTACAAAAACCGGGCTGCAATCCATCGTGATTGGCAAACATTAAATGGTTGAATTAAATATTAGTAATTGAAATATTTATGTATATTACCTATATTATATTTTTCATGTATTTCCATTTCTTAAATCGTAATACGGTTTTGAGCCGGAGCAGCAATGGCACAACGCACGTGTCATTAGGCGCAAGAACATAGCCAAAATTTCACCAAAAAATGTAGTTGTATATTCGATTAGTATTTGCGTCGAGATTCTTAATCGCAGACCCATAAATAAGTGTCAACTAATCTACTTTTAATCAGTTTCTATGTAACTGAAGATTTTTTGATATAATTGTGATAAAATACTACAAAGAAAAATGTATTTCTGGATGAGATGGATTTGTATTATTAAAGGCAATCTAAATTATCACAATTGAATTTGAATCATTAGCTAATTGATATGAACACAAGCAAATAATTGAAGATTCTCATACATGCAATATATAATACGAGTATGTAGTATTCTATAAAAAAAAGTTTTGTTCTTTTGAGGTCGCGCTATGTCTATACATCATAAACTTATAGATTTTGTCTATGTTTCAAAAAGCAAAATATAAAAACGACACCTTTTTTTGGAAGATCACTTACCACGGAAACCGTTCTTAATTTCTCTACCAATAAATTCTCTTTAAAATAAAAAAATGTGCATGTAGTGTTATTTTTAATTTATTTAAAAAATATTTTATTATTATTTTAGAAAAGAGCTATAAACATTCAAACATGCAAACAAAAGGAATTTTCTCGTAAACTACAAAAACAGGAGAAAGAAGAAGCTCTAATTGGTAAACGAAATCAAAATTCTACAACTTCATCAACTAGATAATAGTTAAAAAAAAGCATAGGTAAATTGAATGATTTTATCTTTATTTTTTGTCTTATGGATTTGTAATAAAGTAATAATTTCAATACATATTTATACACAGAAACTTGTACAAAAATTAATGAATAAAAATATATTGTAAATACTTGTCAGAAAAACGAAAAAATACATTATATTATCTTTGTTACTTTGGTATTTTAATTAAAACTAAAAATACTTTTTTTATTTCAATCTTCTTAAATACAACATTTACTAAATAAATAATATAGATAAAGATCAAAAGCCATGCTTAAAAACTAAACTCAGTAAGGAAAAAGTGAAACGTTAATTTCTAACAACACTCACAGTTATATGCTGTTGATACTGCATTGCAGTTCTGTCTTATTTTTTTATATTACACATAATAATTAAAGCTAAGCTTAAACCATGCATTTTTTAACATTTAATTAACTCCACCCACATTTTGTCTTTGTTTAGCTAAAAAAAAAGGAAATATTTTTTTACGGCACAATATAGTACTCCTGTTCGTCAAGCATATGCATTGCATCGTTTGGAGCTGCATATTTTGCTGCAACTGGAAAAGAATTATCATTTTAATTTTTTGTTTTGCTTATTTGTTAAATAGTTCAAAGGACAAAGACGATACACAGCTTAGAAGTGAACATAAAATCATAGACGGACAAGGTTATTTTATATATATAATTTTTATTTCTTATAAAAGTATAAATTAATTATTATTATTCTTAAAACTAAATGAAAATGGACATTTTAGTCGAGTAAGTATGTATTAGTTTTGCTTTTTAAGAAATTAATATTTTTTTTTGATGATTTTGTGATTTGTTTTTTTTTTTAACGATAAACGTTCTTAAATTAAGGCTTAATAATTAAAAATTATATTGAACATTTTATTAAATTATGATCAATCAAACAAAAAGAAATGCAAAAAGCTCAAAACTAGCTGCGGAGTTCATAAGCAAAATATATAAAAATTAGAAACTGCTTTTTGTTTCGTAAGTACTTCGTTACACTAATGATCTTTTTTTGTACATACATGGTAGGTATAAATGGCTAAGAATGGCATTTAGTTTGAATTATTATCTTTATGCAAACAAAAAATTTTAAGAATTTTAAATTTTCTTCAAATTTAATTTGTTGTTTAAGTACGAATATTTAGGGCCCTTTGCTGATACACAACTTAAGCATTTAAGTTCTACTTAAGAACTTATGTGGCAGTTTACGCAGAGGAAAAAGTAGCCCATAAGCGCCTTAAGTTGAACAAAAATATTTATGATGAGTATCAGCAAACGGGCTTTAGTCACCTTATTCAAACAAAAATTATATTTTATTTCACAAGGACTATAAATAAAGGACACGCGTTGCTTTTATGACTTTAGTCTCATTGTGGACAGAACCATCTAATGTAAATATTTGTAGTCTTTTACTACTATGCACTTGCAAACAAATAAATAGCTAAGAAAGAATAAAAACAGATTGAGAGATCATCGAAGTGAAGATGAGATGCTCTAAAATTATTATAATTTTAAAATTAAAGATTACTGAAGCAAAACTAAATACTAAATCATAAATGGCCTACTATAAAAAAATAAGGCCTAGTTACATGAATTCTCAACTATCCTTGTGCCGTTAGGAATGAATGGAACCTACAATTTTCAATGGAAGCTTAACTGCTAAGTGGAGATGCACTTGACGACAAAGAAATACTATCTGTCACTTAGTTACTTAGTTTCAAAAGGCAATACAACTAAAAACCATGTTTTAGATGGAACAGTCTCAATGGGCAAATTCGTAAACGCAAATCTTCTGTTAAATATGCTAAGCAAACTGTCCCTAAACGCAAACATAAAAATACCTGCAAAGCAGAGTGTCCTAAAACGCAGTTCATTCTTGTTTCTTGGGCAAAAACCAGTGCAAGTTTTAAAGTTATGTTGCGCACTTCACTTGCCTTACAATTTAAACTACGTTCGTTCATTTGCTTAGCAAGATACTTGCTTTGTGTGCCGAGCTTAACGCAACTTAGAGGTTAAGGGCGCGCTGCCGGAGAGGCCCTTTAAGATCCTAGCTGTGAATGTAAATTCATTGATTAGGACCGAACGTAGAGCGAATTTATTCCAATTGCTTAAAGACATAAGTCCAGATGTGTTTATGGCTAGCGAAACTAAGCTTAACCAGAAACATAAATTGACTAACAACAATTACAATATCGTAAGAAGAGACCGACCCAACTCCACGCAAGGAGGAGGCGTCGCAATCTTTATACGTAAAGGCATTAGTCATAAGGTAATATATAATAGTGATGTGCGAAAATTTCGGACGTTAGAGGCATGCATCATATGCATTCATCTCCAACAGGGGAAGCGAATGTATGTGATCGCTGCCTATGCACCGGAAACACCTCAGCCCACGCAGTTTATAACAGAGCTTGAAAAGCTTTTTGAATGCTTAAGATTGAGCTCGGAAGAGAATTACTATATATTGGCGGGTGATTTAAACGCCAAGCACACAGATTGGGGAAATCAAATACAAAATCCTCGAGGTAACCATCTATTTAATTGGATGGGTCGATACAACCTTGAGTATCGCATCGATCTTCTAGCCACAGACAGGCCATCGTTCCCAAGAAGCGGTGCCTATCTGGATCTATTGCTTAAAGACGCAAGACTAACAATTACTGACGCTGTGGGTCAACGGCCAAGAAATTGTTTACGAACGATCGAGTACGACAGTGACCACTGCGGACTCGCAGCCGTAATACAACTTCCGAACCAGCTTATGGAGTTGGAGGAGTATGTGCCTGTGCATACTTACAATTACAGTAAGGTGCGCTGGCCACGTTTCTCCAATGCCTTATTGAGTGAATTACGTTCAAATGGTATATCCCCACCAAATGACAGGAACCTAACAAATACTGAAATCGACAGATACTTAGAACAAATTGACGAAACGATTCTACGAACAATGAACAGAACAATACCGAAATACAAAGAACGTAACGCAACTGACATGTACCGTAACGCGACAATTGACGCACTTCACAGACAAAAAAGTGGACTACTGACAAGACTAAAACGCTTGTACAGGCGGTTTACTGATACACGAGACCTGGAGATTAGGACACTGAAGTCGTCCATCAAAAACATCAACCAATTGATCAAAGAAAATTATAGATTGGCTATTAATTCGTTCTGGGACAATAAAATTCGTGCCGTTAACTCCAGCGACCCAAGTATGTTCCCAAAAATTAATAAGATTTTTAGAAGAAAGGATCAAAACGATCTTCCGTGTCTTAAGCTCCAGAGGACGACAGAGAACAGAGACGTACTTCTGACAGCAGGCATAGACCCAGAGGATGCCGTATTGGACGATGACCTCTATATAATCGAAGATCCGCAGGAGAGAGTGGAGGCTGTGGGGGCTGCTTTCCAGCAAGTGTACAAGGTGAATGCTAGCATTCGCCCGAATCATGACCTGGAGAACAGAGCTCTGCTTCATCACTTATGGCTCCGGAACGATATAACCGAATGGCGATCTGAGAACCTTGGTTTTACCAGGTTTAATGATGAAGATTTGGCAAACGCCATAATCGCCGACCGAAATGGGCCCAGCCCCCTGTTAATTTCGAAGAATGAGCTCCAGCTCATCTTCGATTCATTAAAGAAAAAGAAGTCTGCAGGACTCGATGGTATATCCAACGTTGTACTACGACATTTGCCTCAAGAAGCAGTTGACATTTATACCACACTGTTTAACAACGCGCTGAATAATGCATATTATCCAGTGCGGTGGAAGACAGCTGTGGTGCACCCTCTCCCAAAAAAGGGAAAGGACAACTCCAATCCGGCGAATCTCCGGTCGATAAGTCTTCTTCCGAGTATCAGCAAAGTGTTTGAAAAGGTTATTAATAGAGCCCTGTTCAAATGGGCGGAGGACAAAAATATCATCCCGGATAATCAGTTCGGTTTTAAGGCGGGACATGACACAATTCATGCCGCGTCTAAACTTGTTTCTGATATCCAATGGAACAAAACTAAAAAACAGTGTACGGGTGCCTGTCTGGTTGATTTGGAGAAGGCCTTCGACACCGTATGGTTAGAAGGTCTCTATCTAAAGCTAACCAGACTAGGTATAAGTAAACCTCTATTGTATATGCTTTATGACATGCTAAATGGTAGAAAGTTTGTTGTCAAGAGTGGCAATGTAACTTCTACTGCAATTTTTAATATTAATAATGGTCTTCAGCAGGGAGCGGTTAACTCGCCGATTCTATTCAACATTTACACCAGCGATCTGATAGGTAGTCTAACTCAGGCAATTGCGTACGCCGACGATCTAATTGCGTACAGAACAGCTCATACAGTTGAGGTCATCAAAAGTCTCTTGCAGAGTGACTTCGACAAGATTCAGCGATATTGTGATGACTGGAAGTTGAAAATCAACTTCCAGAAATCAGAAACTATTTTGTTTAGGACTCCGCTGTCTAGCGCCTCAAGGGATACGAGAAAGAACTGGCGCAAGCTGGTGATCGTAGGGCCACATGGACATCCACTGGCGAGTAAAAGTGTAGTAAAGTACCTTGGCATCTGGTTGGATCAGTACCTGTATTTCGACAGACATATAGGTGCTGCTTTGGCCAGGGCTAGGGGAGCCTTAGCCTTGACAAAACGACTGTTTTATAGCAGCCGTCTTGACAGCAGGGTGAAGGTGATTTGCTACATGGCCCTCATCAGGCCGATGATTGCCTACGGATGCCCGGTGTGGTTCAACGTTGCCCCATCTCAAATGGAAAAGATTCGGGTGTTTGAGAGGCAATGTCTTAGACGTTGCCTTGGATTACACAGAACACCAGAGTCGGAGTACACAAGATATTATTCCAACCAGGTTCTATACAACGGAGCCAACATAAACAGAATAGATAATTTTTTGTTCAAGCTGATTCGGGGTCACGTTGCAAGAGCGATGTCCTCAACTAACAGCTTAATTTTTGGGGCTTATTACCCCAATAACGAATATTTTGAGAGTGCGCGGTTAAGTGGTTACATCCCTCCTGAGGCATTCCTCTATTTAGACAGTCGAGGGCTGATACAGGATGGAGGGGCGGTTCCGCTCATCTACCACGTCAGCCGGAAAACTGTGGATAGGCGACTCCTGTATAGTCGAGACGTCATCGCTCAAGGTGGAGAAGAGCGCCTTCGGTTCAGTAGGACTGTGTCCGATCGGGACCGGAGGGATAGGGCGAAACAGGAGAACCAGTTCTGGTGGCTCTCTGAACAGCATCGTGATATTTAAAGTCGATGAAGATGATATATCTTGGCCGACTTACATAGATTTAGGGCATTAGGTATAGGTAACAGTCAGGGTGGCACCAAAAAAAAAAATTAAAAATATGTATGTATGCGGGGGCATGCGTGCATGTATCTGCGTGTCTGTACATGTGTGTGCGTACGTATATGTATGTGCGTATGTACATGTGTGGGTGGGTTGCATGCTAGTGTGTGTCTGCAAGCATATAAAAAATAAACAAAAAAAAAAATTAAAAAACGAAAAAAATGCTGCTGTGGCTGTTCTAGTTTTTAAGTAGTTATAAGTATTATTAGGTATTTTAAGTAGTTTAAGTTATTTTTAGTTAGTATAAGTTAGTTTTATTTAGTTTTAATTATTTTTAATATATATTTAAGTTTAGTTTATAGGTAAAAAAAAAAAAAAAAAAAAAAAAAAAAAAAAAAAAAAAAAAAATGATCAGATACCAAGTTTTCTGTATAAAAGTTTCTTGAAATATAAAATAAATAAAAAAAAAAAAAATTTAGATTTAATTAAAATAGTTTTTAGGTCGAAAGACATTAGTTGTAAGAGTTATTGTTTAATTTAGAGCGCCCGTAAAGGGCCAGTAAATTAGTTGTAAGTTATTGATAATTAGGCTAGTTTTAAACATTTTTGTCTAGCTTTAAGATAGTTATAAGTTAATATGAAATAAAAATGAATTAAAAAAAAAAAAAAAAAAAAAAAAAAAAAAAAAAAAAAAAAAAAAAATACTTGCTTTGCAAATCTTGCCTTTAGCAATTTGGCCAATTATTTTAGAAATTGAACACAGTCTGATTTTTTTTTTAATCTTAATATTTGTAAAGATATACTTATTTAAGAAACGATAGAAGTGGTCAATTCCAGTTATACAGAAAACTTCTACTAACGGGTGATTTTGTTGCTACTTGGTTTTTGACGTTTATATTTTTGACAGATCACACATGACAAATTCCACGAACATTTGACATTTCGATTCAGTATTGTTTGCCATTTCATCATGAATAGACTTACGCCTGAACAACGTTTGCAAATTATTGAAATTTATTATCAAAATTCGTGCTCTGTGAAAAATGTAGAAATTATGAAATTATCGCAAAATTGTCTTCAGCGACGAGGCTCATTTTTGGCTAAATGGATACGTGAATAGCAGAATTGCCGTATTTGGAGTGAAGAGCAGCCAGAGGCAATTCAGAAGCTACCAATGCATCCCGAAAAATGCACTGTTTGGTGCGGTTTATGGGCAGGCGGCATCATTGGGCCGTACTTCTTCAAGGACGATGAAGGCCGCAGGGTTACGGTCAATGGAGAAAGGTACCGTTCGATGATAACAGATTTTTTTTTGCCGAAAATGCAAGAATTGAACTCGGTCGACATGTGGTTCCAACAGGACGGTGCCACATGCCACACTGCACGCGAAACCATGCATCAATTGAGAGGCGAATTTGGTGAGCAGTTGATCTCACGTTTTGGCGCAGTCAATTGACCACCAAGATCATGTGATTTGACCCCGTTAAACTATTTTTTGTGGGGCTATGTTAAGTCTATTGTCTATGTGGACAAGCCAAACACGATTGCTGCCTTGGAGGCCAACATTGAACGCGTCATTGGTGAGATTCCGGCCGAAATGTGTGAAAAAGTTTGCCAAAATTGGACCTTCAGAATGGGCCACCTGAAGCGTAGCCGCGGGCAACATTTAAGTGAAATTATTTTTAAAAAGTAAATGGCAGAAATTGATTTATCGATCCAAATAAAAATTTCATTCACTTTTTACAAGTTTCTGTGTTTTTTTGAATTTTCAAAAACCAAGCTCTTAAAAAATCACCGTTTATAAGAAATTATGCAAAGAAAAACGAGATTATTATAAGCGCACCAGAAAAAAAAACAACCATGTTCAATGACCAGAAAATTCAGACTTTGGTTTCAACCACATAGGTGTTTTTTTCTTCTTCGCTGTTTCTCGTAATTCTGGAGAAGTTAGTTCTTCTGGTATGTTTTCATTGTCTTAATTTGGAAGTGGATTGGAAGGTCTTCATCGCCTTCAGTGACAAATTCGCCAGTAGTTTAAATCTTAGTAGCATATTTTGGCTTATGTTCTCTGTCTTCATGGGATTTTTCTGTAGAATCAGAGTCAGAATCAGCATGCACATCAACCGGAGATGAAGTGATATGTTCTTGGTCGGCCGGCGCAACAGTTGAAGGAACTTTAACATCATCTTTCTCTTCCGATTTAGGTAGAACTTCATCTTCATCAGATTTGCTGGTTGTAGTAGTAATTGTATTATCTTTTTGAGATTCCGTTTAAGCAGCATTTTTAGTAGGATTAACATCTACCGGCTTAGCGGCTTCAGATGAAACATCTTTGTCAGATATTACGAATGCTGGAATTTCTGTTACATGAACTGGTTGAGATGTTTTGGTTTCTGTATCCTTAGAGGACTCTTTTTCAAATGATTCAGGTACCTCGTTTCTTATTTATCAACCACATATGGAATTCTGGTTGTTGTTTGAGATTCTTCCACAGATGGTTTCTCTTCGCCACCTGAAATTTCAGTTTGAGTTTGAGATAGAACTGCATCAGTAGAGGGCTTAGCGGTTGTAATATCATCAATTAAAATTTGATGGTCAGATTCCGGTTTATCTGGCTGCAAATGGACCTCATGACTAGAGATTATAATAGGGATTTCAGTGAAATTTGTACTTTCACTTTCGCCCTTTTCGTTAGTTGAAGATTCTTCACCCATAAATTCTTGTTGTTTAGTTTGAGTTGGTGGTTTATCAGTTGGTATTTGGTACTGAATTTAATTAGATAGTAGATCAGTGTGTTGTTTTGCGTCTGAAATTTGTTCGTCTGCTTTTGAAATTGAATAGCTTTCCTCAGAACTAACTGGTGCTTGAGTCTGACTCTTAGACAAAAAGAGTACAATGCACGCTGTTACACACTACGTTCAAATGATGATACTTGCTAGTAAGAAGATGCCATTCAAATTCAAGAAAACTCCAAATTTAGGTTACAAAAAATGCAAAGAATAAATGGTTTTGGGACACGACATTTATTTTCATAAAACTCCTTCAAAAAGGACGAAACTGCTCATTCGAGTTAAAATATATGTAGAATAGTGACAAAGAAATTTTTGGAGAATAATGAATAATGATTTCAGAACAAGAAACACTCACGTTTTTACATGATGTGTAGTTTTTAGAGAAACAATATTGGGTGCTAGTACAGCTTAAAGAGAAGGAAGAGAATACTTCTATTTTCTTAGCAACTTATATCAGACAAAATGAAAATGGAAATGAGATTAAAAAATACATTATGTGCACATGTACATATAGGTATATACTAACGTAGGTATATATTGATTAAAATCAATTTACTTAGAAAATGAGTGATTGTTCGTGTGTTTAAAGTTCATCTTTTTTAAAGACAAGAACTAAACAGTGTTATAACTGACAATACCTAGACTTGAAAATCTATTTACATACAAAAAATAGTGCACTAACATGTGCGGAAATGGGATTATATGCAATCACTATCGCGATTTATGTTTCACTGAACGGTGCTATCTTAATTAAGAAATAGTAATTGCGCAAATGATCAAGATCGAAACAAAGTCACAAAGTAACTAAATTACAATTTTGATAAGACAGGTGTACACATACACATTACACCAGAACAAAGTTTAACTCATAAAACTTCATCCACCTACTGATTAATTGTATGTATTGTTACGTCTACTCTGTGACTTGCTTAATCATTGTATTATAATAAAACTATACATTTCTCATTTGCGCTAAGCAGAGGCATGCAGATAAAAATAATAATTCCTCAAGTAAACATCAATACACAAAAATAGTGATAAGAATTCAAAATAACATTGTTCTACACCAATAATGATTAATCGTATATACAACTTTGTTTCTTTTGTGATTTGATTAGTACATAATATTCTTATACATATTTGCATATTGTTAGTAAAAAAAAAAAAACAGTTTCCCAATTGCATTAATTAAACCAAGAATAATAAATAAGAAATCATTGGAAAAATAAACTGGCTCAGAAAAAAAATTAAGGCAAATCGCTTTTAATATCAATTTAAATCGATTTCTGTAAATTCATTTGGATCCATATTTACAGTACCTAACCCATTTTTCAAATTAACATCATTCATGTCTACCACCTCCTTATTCTCCTCCACCCTCTTATTACCATTAGTGTTGACGTCTGTATGCTTACCGCTATCTCTATTGTTTCGAGATAAGTACCATTGTACTGCTGAATGTACAAAACATGCAACTAATGCTCCCAAACCAAATATCAGGAAAGTTTTTGATCCCCCCACAGAATTGAACATAACACCTCCGATGGAACTGCCAATCGAAACGCCAACTCCTTCGAAAATCGCTCCAACTAATCCCTAGAATCCAAATCTAGTTTCAAACTTACTTTAAATTAAAGTTTTTATTAAAACTTACTTGTAAAGTGGCCTCTGATCCAGCTGGAGCAACTATACTAGCATAAGATGCCATTGTTGAGTAAAACATTCCAAAGGTCACTCCGTCGAGTAGTTCAATTGGGAGCACATACCACGGATTGTCGAGGAACGAGTACAAAATGAAACGAGCTGCAAAGCCGAGCAATACCAAGCTCATTGCGTTTACATGGCCGATTTTCTTTAAAATCCATCCGGAAAGGAAAAAAAATGGAAGTTCCCCACCGAAACACTGCACAGCCATGACAAAGCCTTCTAGTGTCTTGACTGAATTTCCCTCACAGCCAGCATGTTTTGTACTCAGATCTTCCAAGTGCCAAAACAGGAAATTCCACACTAATGCTGTACACAAACCAATACTTATACACCATAGGAAGAAGACCACAATACGAATGGAAAGAAAAAGTTTTCCGACATCTCGGAATATATTATTCGAAAGGGAAGTTTGAGTGAACTGAAATAAAAAGAAACATATAATGATAATAAGTTAACTTAATGTTAACTTACTTTTATTTTAGTTGATACAAACATATCGAACGCAATGATTACAGCTAACATCCAGAACACAATGTTGTAATTCTTATTGACACTGTTTCCCGACAGCTTATCCACTAGATATCCTGATAGAAGAGCAACTATGCCCCATCCTATGGCTCCCCAAAGCCTTTGTTTGCCATAGAGGTGATGACGATCCCCTAGAATACCAAAGCATATGGCATCTCCGATGCTCACCACGACAGCCATTCCAATCCAGCTCATTATCAGCATCAAAAAGAATAACCAAAACTGATAGAGACCAAATGCATCGGAATTATTAATTACTGGACTTTCAGAGAGTGTACTCTGCATGTATTCATCGCCACAATCTAGCTCACAGGTAGTATTAAAATACTTTTTATCCGTCGGACAGTTCAATACTATATTCTGCCCATTCAACTGGCCACGATCATGTTGAACTTTAAAAAACAGACATTGTTGTTCTTGTATTGTATCGCTCATACTGGTATTGATAGCGAGATCGAAATAAGGATTTGTCTTCTGGCTGTCTTGTGTATTATTTAACCAATCGCTACACACAATATCCCACATCCAGGTGTCTGCCTGACAACGTAGGTTGCAATTTAATGTCGTATTTCCATAATGATTGTCTAAATTTGTGGCAATGCATGTTTCCAATTCGGAACAAAATCTTAACTCAGAGACACCCGCATGGCAGTGGAGATCGACAATTGGTTTAGGCTGTGGAATGGCTGGTATGAACATAATGCAAAAGAATGCAACTGCCGTCAACAATTGAGCCATTATAAAGAGAAAACGATGTTTCTGAAATCTAAGTTATGGATTAATGAATTTTTAGTTATAAAAGCTAAGTTATACATATATTATCGGTGCGGTGTTGATCAATTGGGGAACTCTCACTTAATTTTTTTTTTATAAAAGTCGAACTCTTCATCATTTAAATTGTGTCTTGTTTTGAATTTGGAAATATGATTGCCTTTTAAAAATTTGTTTCCAATACACAATCAATTAAAATCAATTAAATAAATATGCCCAATTTTTTAATTGAGTTATTTTAAGTTTATTGTTTGTTTGTAAACTTGTTCGTTGATGAATCTCTCCATTTTATGTAAATTAAGACACTTGATTGACGATAAAAATTTATATGTAAATAAATTCAACTTTTTTTGTTTAATCTACACATTTACATAATATTAATTTATGTTCACATTCGTAAACATGAAGTATTGTGAAACTTCATTTAAGAATGCATAGTTTCCCTCTAAAGAAAACGCGCCGAAAAAAGAAACAGTTGATAAAAAAAAATAACTTCTTCAATTGGAAATCTATTGGATTGAGTTTTTTATTATTTTTAGTTGAATTAATAGGTTTTACACACCCTTGTGATTGTCAATTATAAAGTGATAGTTATTAAATGCTGAAATTTAATTGAGAAGAGTGTTGGCCATTGAGAATTATTCAGACTGTTTTGAATTAAATGAAAATCGATAATTACCACTGAATAGCTAGATGTGCAGTTTTTAAATAAATTAAAGTTTTAAAACCTTATTTCAGTAGGTTTGTTCGTTGAGCCCTGAAGTCACCCTAGGGTCGCTCTAAAGCGTTTTTTGAAAAACCTGAAGTCAGCCTGATGAACAAATTAGTTTTTGAAACCTAGGGTCGCCCTATACCTGTCCTGAAGTAGATCTAGGTTGGCCATTCTGATGCGCAGCTCTCTTCAAATATCTTTCCTCATATCATCAACTTTGAAAGATACACACAATCACCTTCCAGGGATGGAGTTAATTTACATGAGGTATGATGGTTGTAGATTGTGCAGTTTTCAAAAAGTATTTCATCACTGGCATTGTACTCATTAATCTCTTGGGCACTTTGGCACACCTGGGTAAAGTTCAACGAACGAGCCTAGTATTTATCAATCATCAAATTGATAATAATAAATCGCAATAAAGCTCAAACTTTCATGCATTATCAAAATATTGGCTATACTTTATTATTCTGAAGGTGATTTTCAATGAACAGAAGACCGAGTGACAACAAAATTTGTATAAGTTTTATAAAATATTAAACTTGGCATCATATTCACCGTGTTTTCAATCCGGTATATCTTCCTCGTGCTTTATTAAAAACGAGCTGTCTCATTATAGCTTGTAAATTTGATCTATTAAATTAATAACTCGTATCACTTTACACACTTCAACGGTGCAGCTCATCTTGGTTTTCGATTTAGAGAGCAAACATTAAGTTATTTTATATGTATCATGTATTTTAACTTCTGAGTTATTTGAATATTTTGGGCTTTAGGCCGTGTGTGAATTGCGTTAAAATTTTGGTTAAATTTTGTAACTTGGTTAAAATTTAACACTAGCGTGGTGAATAAAATGGGTTAAAATGTAGGCAGCTGTGGAGCAGGCTAAATTTGCGTTAAAATTTAACGTTTCTCAAGATAGAGTAATTTGAAACTGTAAACGATAACCGAAAAGAAAGATGAATTCCAAAAAGTCCAGATCTACTGGGAAACCATATAATAAATGTAAGTTTTAATTTATTCAATTGAAAAATAAAAATACATTAATATTTTTGTTTGTGTAGGGTCTCAAGAGGAAAAAACAAATAATATAATCCGTTGATATTTTAACAAATATAAAATAATTAATTAAAATACTCATTGTATTTCATTTTGCAAATTGAATACAAATAGATTGATTTGTCAGCTTGTCAAATTCTAAAGCTGTGAAAACTAGTGTTTACATACTAAATCAACGAACTAACCATAATGGGAATTGTTTTGAAAAGATTTGGAATTTTTGTTTTAAAATATTAAATTAACGATATAAAACCGATACATATTAGTAAAACTGAGAATTCGTTACTTTTTTCGTGCCAAATTATTAACTTTATATCTTCTAAGTCGGATTTTGGGAAAGAAATTAATTAACTTGAACAACAAAAAAAAATGTTTTTAGGGAAATTTCTTCAATCTTGAAGGAATTTTACCCAAAATAGTGTTTTAATAAATCCCTTTTAATGCAATTCACAGCAAAAAGCTAAATTTGACCCCACTACAAACCAAACTTCAAAATTTAACCAAGGTAGAAAATTTAACCAACATTTTAACGCAATTCACACACGGCCTTAATGATCTTTTTGGTTAGATACAATTAATAAGAAACTAATTCAGCTTAGTGTATCCTACAAGCTACATAATGCTAAATATGGGTACTTAGATTTACACAGTCATAAATTATTGTTATTATCTTTATAAAATTTATAAAATACTCTACCATTCTACTTTTGTTTATAATAGTTATATTTTACGAAGTTGTAAAGTTTGCAATTAAAAATACAAAACAATTATTTATCGAAAGGAAAACTTCCCTGGAATTCTTTTTTCGTTCAATGATTTCCCTCGTGATTTATTGGCATCTGTAAAAGCTTTCCCAGGGCGTTTTGCTGTCATTTCATACGATTTTTTGTTTGAGCGAAATTTATTTCGAGGGAGGTTCACGATCACAGGAAAATATTCGAGGAAATTCTCTGGAAGATTTACGTTGGGCCTATTCTTACAGCCCGACTCCAATGGCCATACAGATGTCCAAAATCCAATCCACAAACTTGCACATTCACTCACTGGGTAGTTTCATGTCATGTCGTTCCATTTCACTAATATAATACTTCTATTTTTTCTATCAAAATTTACATCCAAATTAAAAAAAAAAAAACAGACCAACAAATTACATGCAGAATAAATTACAGAATAACAAATCAAAAGCCACTACAAAAAATAAACAACAAATAAACATATAAATAAAACGTCAATCTACGGCCAAACTTTGATCAGCGCTCATGTGTTGTTCAAATGGTAATTTTTTTTCGACATGTTGCTGCTTGGACATGGATTTTTTGGGCTCCATTGTATTCATTCAACGCATGTTCATTGTTTTATGTACAATCGTTTATGGCATGTGGAGGTGGCCTCTTTTTAGGTTCTGCATATATGAATACCATTCACCTTTAAATCCTAATCTTGAGAACAAATTATTTATAGCAATCAATTATTAACTGAACTTTATTCAACTTTAAAAAGCTTTTTTATTTGCCTAATTCTAATTAAGATTTTCACAAAACACAACAGTCATCATTTGTTTTAAAATAACCCTAGACATATCCAATGTTATTAACCAAACAGTTAAGTAAAAGTAAATCAAGGTTAAGAACAAACTTAATTAAACAAACAAACAAAACATTTATTTTATTGTAAACCAGATTTGAATACATATACATATAAGTTATTATGTTTTTTTTTTAACACGTTCTGTTCAATCCTACCATCTTAATTACAGTCAAAATCGGTTATAACGACATCGGTTATAACGAAATATCAGTTATTGCGAACTAATTTCTAAGTCATGACCAAGGTTAATGCTAATTGTACTAACCAAATATCGGCTTTAACGATATCGCATATAACAAACTATCCTTATAACAGTTTTAATTGAAAATTTAAAAAAAAAATCTATGTTTTCTAACGAATATTAAAATAAATTAATCAGGCATTGGAAATTTCGTGCATTTCAAATAATAAATTATGGGGATTTTCCTTTTTCTGTTTATTTTTATACGGGAATATTCGTTTCCTGTTTCTGAGAGGAACTGGTATAGTCATATATTATATAAAGAAAGGTTAAGTGTGTTAGTTTTATTATTTTTCAAAATGAGTTCAAAACGTAGAGTTTTTACGATTGCAGAAAACTCTGCAATAATTGCAAGGTTCGAAGCTGGTGATAATAAAAGTTTGGTAACAGAGTTTTCTGTATCGGCTTCAACAATCTCTACAATTTACAAAGACCGAGATAAAATTAAGAACAATTTCGAAGAATCCAACTTAAAAATACAAAAAAAATTGGATGCAGTCACCATCCCGACATATTAGAAGAAGAATTCAGAAAACAAAAATATCGACAGCAAAATCACAGATTACTTTGTAAATAAATAAAAGTTTCGCTAAAATAAAAAAGTTTGTCCACTTTTTAATAAAGAACAAAAAATGGAAAATCTGTTATAACGAAACACCAGATATAACGAACAAATTCTCCAGTCCTCTCGAGTTCGTTATAACCGATTTTGACTGTATATCGAAAACGGCTCTAACGATTTTGATTTAAAAAAAACATGTGCACTTCTATAGACATAATCTACATTTTGGTCTAAAAATGATTGTACTTATTTTGTTATTAACGGTGGGAGCCATACAACTATTTTTTTGATTTTGGAATTTCACCACATAAACGGCTCGACGGATTTCGATCAAAATTTTTATAGTAGAGGACCTTAGAACTCTAATTCTGCATAACGACATTTTCGAAAAATAATGTTGGACGATTTTTTTGATAGTATTAAATACCTGCTTAAATTGACACATATTCTTTTTTTAAACAAAATTTACGAAAATATAAAAAACTAAGTAAAACACTAGGGGTGTATCTGGTGTACCAAGTCTTGTAAAATTGTAAAATTTTATTTTTTTACAACAGACTGTGAACACACCTTTACTAATCTGTAGCAACACTGAAGCAAATGTCAAAATCTGTTTCACATTTGTTCTGAAGAAGGCTTAAGTTTGTGTTAAAAAAATATTACACCCTTGTATTTTTCTGTTACAATAGGGTTCGGGTATTGTAAAAGTGTAAGATTTTGACATTCAGTATATTTTGTTATTATAGTGCAAAAAAATGCTACACTTTTACAATGATACAAGACCAGATACACCGGATCGTGAATACCCCTACTATTTTTGAAATATATCTAGCATTTTCTACTAAAAATCTTGTCTTTATGATGTGATCGAACATAAGAGCAAGTACGTGCGATTCAGTCGAACATTTTAATTATTAAAAAAAAATTGTATCTTTAATGTATGTATTTCGAAACAGTTTACTCATTATGGAGATAAACTTTTATTGTTCTGAATTGTGAATGTGTGCACATCCACTAATTCATAGATATCGCATTATGGGATATATGTACAATTGTATATACACTAAAATGTTTCAGTTCGAAAGAAAAGTTTGATTTAAAATTGATTAACATGACACCAGGAAAACATACCATGAAAAAAAGTATTGAGCTCGATGTTGAATTTATTCTTGAAGATCCAGTTCTTTAAGATACGACTCAAAATGGAAAAACAACTATTCTTCCATTTTTGTTTGGTAAAATGAACATATGTATATGTAGCTATGTACATACATATGACATATCTAATTCAAGCCATGATTTGCATTTTTGTAAAATATTTAGTTTATCAATTACAGAATGAGAATATTAGGTTGTACCTAATCTGCGAAGGGAACCTGACCCAATTTTAAACTGTTTACTATTGCCCAATTATCAAATACAGTCTGCAGTTCATTCATCAGGTCACTCATTCAGGTATAGGGTGTTTGTTTTAACACATAATTAACTTCAGATAATTTTATCGATTAAGCCAATTGCCAGATTGCAAATTGTTAACATCGTTTTCAATCATTAGTGTTTTCTATTTTATTGTGATAGCATATGTACGTATGCACATGCCACATTTTAGAAATTGTTACAAAATCATGGTTTTATGTTGGGATTGGATCAGATGTTTTATCCAAAAATTGTGTTAAGCGATGGAACTAGTTTTAGGCCAATTGAAAGGTAGACATGCCAATGAACACAGCTGTCACATTTATGGCAAAGAAAATTAATTATTGAAACGACCAATGTTGAATGACTAGATCAGATATTTTTTTTATAATGAGTCAAATCAGCATATTATTACCGCCAACGGTATTTGCAATACAACCATGATTAACGACTAGGTATTTCGATCGCTATACCTACAGCCACAGCAAGACGAAAAAATTAAATTATTAAAGGAAACATTCGATGAGCGCATAGATAAAAACTGGCCTCTAAGATTTTGTGACTCGACACCTCTTGTTCAATTATTTTCTAGGAAGTCTAATTTTAAAGTGCAATGGTACACCAACATTGATTGCTTGAATCAAATTACACTATCTGCCCGCAAGATTCTATCGCGATCTTTTATCTCACTTTTATTTTTAAGTGAAAAAGTCCCATGGTCAGCACACTTTAATACATAAATTATATTACCTATCAGCTATAAAACCGAAAAAGGGTTTGGCAAGCATTCCAACAATGGGCAATACTGTATACATGGTTCCAACGACGACAGAGGAGAAGCCCAGCTGCCTGGCAAGTGTTGGCATAAAAGGCACAACCGGTGCAGTTCCTAAAATTGAAAATATTTTTCTTTTTTAATTCATCAAATTTCGATGATGATTCATCAATATTTTTGCCTTTTTTTTTAATTACCTAAAACAAACCCTACCTTGCCATATTGCGTGCGCGAATCTATCAATATTTAAACTTACCTGCATTGAAGAGGAAATAATGTGCCTTCATGGGCACAAGTTCCTTGTCCACATTTGGTTTCATTTTTTTTTTATTTTAAATTAAAATTATAATAATAAATTATTTAAGTTCTATTGAACTAACACTATCACAAATTGTTGTCTAATAGGAATCAGGAATGCTTGGTTAAAACTAAATGCACCTTTTGGTTCTATCTCGTGTTTGAGTTTTTTTTTATTTTGTTTGCTTTTGGCTTAAGATTGGCTTTGGCGCTTTACATTTTTCCGTATTTCTTACTAGTACTACACATTTTACACGGACAATATGATGAGTTCTGAGAGGAAGTGAGAAGATTCTCAACCAACTAGTAGGTGTTCAGTTTAGTAGAGAAATTTTACCCAAATAAATTAATTGGAATTTGATCTTTTGATTTGATGACAGTGGTCGTCAAACAAGTGACAGCTCTAATTTCAGAAAGTGTATGCGTTCCATAGTATAGAAAATAATTCTTGGAAGCTTGAAAAGCTTTTTTAACGGTGTTTTCTATGCACCGGTTTACTTGGGCTTGGGCGAATGAAATAATGGAGTTTCTCATTGGCCTCATTCAATAACCAAACTATAGCTTCCAGATAGGTTGGTGTTGTTGTATTCACATGTAAGAATACAGCTGTTGACAAAACAACTGCTGCCGAAAAAAAAATATTAAGCTATCCGAAAAACTTTTGTCGATTTCGTTTCAACAAAAACATCGATCTGCCGTCGATCCGCCGTCAATTTGTTTTCTGAAAATCAAATTCGTTTCAAATTAAAACCAGTTTTTTTCTGGAAAAACAGATCCGTATTGAATCTCTTTTTGGAGACGGATTCAAAACGGATTTGTACACAGATTCTTACATACACTACAATATTTGTTTTGAAGTTTCTCAATTGTTGTGTTGTGAATTAATTTTTATTTTGTGCCAGTGTACAGAAAAAGTAAATTAGTATATTAAAAACTAAAAAGCATTGTTAAAAACTTCTTGAAAACAAATATTAAAAAAGTGCAAGTGGGTTTAGGAGCTGCCCCGCGTCGGAATCGGGAAATTAAAACGAAATAATGATGTATTAACGAATTGAAGATTTGTTTTTTTTTTAGAGCTGCCAAGCAACACACACAGCCCCAAAAAGAGATTCGGTCCGTAATCTTTCGTTTCAAAGCTAAAAAGTATTGGTTTTAGTAGCGAATCCTATTTATTGAAACGAAATCGACATTTGGTATACTTTTGTATCCCATGAGAAATGTCAAAAACATATGCACAAACCCATACAAATTCAACCTATTCGATGTTGGTTGTTCAGGAACTTCAGCGGATACCAACATATCTTATATAGGCTATTATACCGACATCTGAATGAGGCCATTGGTAAATTCAGAATTTGATTTGTTTCGTGGCAAATGGAACACATTTTCAATATTTTTATTTGTTTTATGGTGGTGGCGAATATTCTTGTCTGTAAAACTGCCAGTTGTCAAACTCGATGCTGCTAAAAAAGCACTAGCTTACCCGATCGATGAAAAGCAATAATAGAGTGCCATGTGTGAAATAATTTACTGAGAGAACAAAAACGAAACAAATACATATTGAGAGAGTGACCTTAAATTAACAATTTGAAATTCAAATTGCCAGCAATGAAATGCCCTCCCAATTTTTGTATTGTCATTATTGCCTCAAATATTGTAGTATTAGTAAAAGAAGGTGTATTTTCACAGAAAAATATGGATCTGAGAATTTAATTCAGAATAAAAAAAAATAATTTGTTTATTAAGTAATCAGTGTTATGGCAGTTTAGTATCAAAAAGAATTAAATTCTTGTACCAATGGAAAGTCCACACCCGGTGTTCTCCTTTTCTTATTACACATAAATGAGGGGGATTCTGCCAAATCTGTTATTCTGTTATGAACGATAAAAGATTTTCATTATAAAATATCTTTTATAATTGGTATTTCGATCTTTCAGTTGGGTGAGATCAAATTGTTTGCTAGAAAACATTTTGATCTCACCTGCGAAATCGGAAATATGTATGTGTACAGAGAAAAGTGTTCACTTGGGAAAAAGGGCGGGTCGTATACTAAAAATAAGCGAAATCTAAAAATAGTATTTTCCTACAAATGGTATTTTTGATTTTTATTATTTTTTACGCCAAACTTCAGATTCGTCAGAATTAGAAAAAAGTATGCTTTTTGCATAAACGTATTATAGCGAGAGCATAATTTTATGTTCTTCATGGATAATTCCTTTAAATGCAAAAACCTTATGCATAAACTATGCTACGTTTTGGGATGCGTTAAACGAATGTGATGTATGAAAACTGGAAATATATCTTTTGCAAGTAGGGGTATATATTTGTGTTTTCTTTATTGCAAAATTCTCTTATGTATCGCAATTCACAAATTAATTTATTTGACATAATCTAATTTTAAAATTATAAGGACGTTTTATGCATAATGATTAATATAGCGGCTAAATAAATTCAGACTTATATAAGATATTTATATTTTGAAAAAGTTAAAAATTCGAATTTTATAACTTAAAAAAATTAAATTTTGTGATCGCCTTTTCCATTCAAAATGACAATATATTTTCGTATAATTTAGACTAATTTTTTCAAACGAGTGATTTAAAAATAGTTTCAAATGTACAATTTGGCTGTACACTAGTGTAATTAAATTTTCTTATTAGGCCCTTAAAATCAAAGCAAACATTTTAAGTTATATTTTTTTTTAACCCAAACTATTGTTTATTGTTTTTGTCATGACATCAATTACTTGGACAAACAAATTTGATGCGTAGTACGTTGACTTATAAGGCAGCTGGTCGCATGGTTCAATACTCGAATAAGGAAAAATAAGGTTTTCAATTAAAATGAAAATAGCCGTGTTTTATTTGGAAATTTATCCACCGTAAGTTTATCCGTCGTAATATTTTTCATAAAATTCGTTGCGGTCGATAAAAAGCTAAAGTAGAAGCTACGGTGGTTGGCTGGTTGACGTTTATTCCAGTCTCGAATTTGATTTTGTTAGTTTTGTTGGTACGATTGATAATTGGATTGAATATCGATGGATGTGTTCATGGAGTGTTATAATTATTAATTTTATTCGTAAGACAAAACGATCTTTTTGATTCTTATCTAATTATTATCTAAGTTAATTATTGTTCATAATTTTGAGTTTACTTTGCAAAAGACTCTATCATTACTTGTGACTGCTGTGCATGGGTACTAATTTTACAAAAATAAAAAAAATACGGTCCATGCTACGGTCGATGCGTTTTTTTTAGAATTACTTACGGTACAATGGATAGATTCGCAATAAACCACAGCTAATGTAGAACAGCACCGCTAGAAAAAGCAAAGGAATCTGATGATCGACCTTGACAAGTCGTGAAATAGCTATAATTCCAGCCAAAAATAATTAACGAAAAACTTTGTGGTGGTACACTCAAGTTGTTGATCATTCATAAATATTAAAAAAAAAAAAAACAAATACAATTTTATTATAAATTCAAAAAATTATATTTTTTGGTGTTTACTGTTTCTAGTATACCTACCATCTGCTTTGTCAACAAAAACAAATCATATCTGATGCAACCAAATTTAAAATTTATTTGTTCTACCTTGAATGATACCTAAACCAAATATTGTGTTTCTGCTAAACCAGAGAGAATAAAGTCCAATAATAGCTAAACAAAGACGACTAAATGAATCATCATATAAATAATGCAAACCAATGTTTTTATTAAATGTCAATCCAAAGAATCCGATCACAGAAGATATACACATGCTTTGAAGCTTTCTCTTGTGATTTTTGTTTGTTTGAATAAATGAGATCTTAAGATTTCAACGGCAAAACGAAGGATTTCATAATACATTTAATTACTCACCAACATCGCAGTCAAATACTAAATTCAACAAACTAAAGAAAGAAAACTTAACCAGAGCCGAATTCCATTTTCTTCTTCCATCTTCCTTAAAGTCACAGTACAAAGTCAAGGAGACTCAACCCAAACAGAAAAAGACGAACGAATATTCGTAACTTGCTTGTTTATTTATTGCTTAATGATTTTATATATACCTATTTTAGTAACATATCTATCTATATAAGCATTTATAACATACAAAACCGCTATTTACATTATATTCTGTTATTCAGTATACAAAACAAGTTTAATTTAAGAAAAATTAAAATAATCAAAATTTAATCTAAAATTGTACTCAAATTTAACAAAGGACTTTAACATACTAAGTCCATTATTGAGGAGCTTCTATTTTCTTATCCCTTTTTAAAATCGAGAAGATCATCACCTAATAGTTCTTCCTTTTCCAACTCACCGCGAGTACAACGGCCACAGCATTTAGCCGAAGGCCTGTTTTCACATTCGCCAATTGCTGGAGGTTTGAAATTTGGTGTCCATGGCCCAAGACTGCCCGATGCATAGAAGTCCATAGGATAGGCATTGTCTGGCTCTAAGTTATTGGGCGTCCATTCCACATCACCCAACACAACAGATAGTTCATAGGGATTGAGAAGTGGTTTCGTGAAAGCACTTCCCCAGTCTATAGACAGACGCGGACAGGCAATTTGAACGAAAGCATCAATGTCGGTCCCAAAGAGATCCAATTTCTGGGGAAATATTTCGGACAGGAGAATTACTGATGTCTGGAAGCCCTTGGCATGCAGACGACGCTCGAGAAACCGCAACACACGACTGCTGCCCTGTCGTCCCAGAGTACCCAGGATAATTCCAATTTTCTTGGCATTCTTTGCCCGTTTAATGTGATCATAGCGTATACTCTGCATGGCTTTGTGGTCGTACTCTTCCAATGTGAACTTCTTGTCATAGGGATCGTATCTGTAGGCTTTTAGACGGGGATTAGCAATCATTGCAGACTCTAAATGAAACCGGCCATCACCAAGATAAATTATAATTTTCGTAGTCTGTGGCATTTGTGGAGATGTACAACCAAGAATTTCCCCCGGACTAAGGGGTTTAGCTTGAGGAACAATTACATCGTAGCCCTTTTCTTTCAATTCGCTGGAGGCAGCCTGAAGTGTGGTAACAAACTGAATCGTGCTCACCAATGCAATCTGGCCGTCTTCGGGCTTGAAATTGATCTGCACTGAGTCCAAAAAGTGCAACGGATCAATCTTAATGTCGACGAAGACATACAATACCTTAATGCCTGTGGTTTGGTCAACTGGAATCAGGCAACTGTGACCATAGTGTACCAGCAAGTCAGCACCCAAGGCCTTGGCTGTGTAATCATCGACGCAACATGCTCCATAGGTGACATCACCCATGATTACTGTGTCGGCGGAGGTGAAGCGCTCCAGAATTTCGCTAATTATAATGGAATACATGAGAAGTCCTTCAGGTAGCTGCAGGGCAATACGTTTAGCCTTAATCTCCCTAGCTCTCCAAATAGTTTTGTGGATTTCAAAGTTGTAGTTCCATGGTAGACGTTCGATGGCCTTCTGCAAAATGGGGTCATCTAGGAGCTCTTGGGGAATGCGATTGATTTTCGCTTTGGGTTTGAAAACTTTCTTAGGTTTGGCTCGTACAACGACGATTCCTGGTTGAGCCGCAACTGGCAGTGGTGTTGCTACTTCAAGCATTGTGTTCAGATATTCTATTTTTTTTTTTAACAATTTAAACAAATAATTTTTTTTATATTTCTGTTAAAATTCACGACAAACTACTTTCACAAAGCTTGAAATTGTAACTGAGAGACAGACTGACTCGACTGCTGCTATTCTATACACTGTGCTGTGTGTTGATTGCTTTTTTGTTCTCGATGCTACTCACAGACAATGGTTGGTGCGCAGATAGGGAGGTTTGGTGGAAAATTCATCCATAGGTCTGCGACAACGAGTCACGTAGGCAGAAAACTGGCTTGGTAATTTAACAGGTAGACGAAATTTTTTGTTGGATTTTCCCGGAGACAAAGTAATTAAATCTTTTTAATGAGGACGAGTTCTTTAGAGCGCTGTGTTTTATAACACCACAGATGATTGAAAATGTTATAAAATACTTTCTATTAATAGGAAAAACGTGCTACAATTACGGTTAAGTATATTTTTGCAAATAAATTTTCTACGGGAAATATTTTTTTTGGCAGTTTTTTGTTGATATATGAAGTTGGATGGAGTTTTGGGAAAAGAACTGCCAGTGCTAAATATTTTATGAAAAAGGAAATTGTTGATACGGAATTCAGCATAAGGGCTAAAAAAGAATGACCAATATTTTGCGTAACTTACAACTTAAAAAAAAGGGCATTACTTTTAGAAATATTTGTCAAGAAAACCGTATTGCATATATTTTATTTGCCCAAAAGCATATACATACATCTGCGCAAATCTTAGTTATATTCATTTATTATTCAATTTAAACACCAGTTGATAGCATGAATTTTGCCTTGCAAATTTTGTGTATATTGATTTCAACAAATACCTACCATTTATACTACATAGGTACTACAATATAAGGCAAAGTTATGCATTCGTCGAAAAAATAAAGTTTTGAGATAACAATCAAACATGACATTACGATGATATCGAAGACGAAAAAAGATGGTCTAAAAATTCTGTCCGTCTGTATGTCTGTCTGTCTAGCAGTCTATCTGTCTGTCAGCCTGTCAGTCTGCCTGTCGGTCAGTCTGTCTGTATGTATGCATAGACACCTACAGCCCAAAAGGGTGGGCCGAATTGCTTCAAACTTGGTATATATAGGTTTTTAGGTTTTGTACAGAGGAGAAATTGAATTTTGTTTATGCCGGAGTGAGAAGTTGCCATTATTTCTTCCATTTTATTGACATTACTGACTAAATCGTATAAATGGCTTAAGAATTTGTCATTATTTTTGTCATTAACAAAATGGCAGGGAAGACTGGCATTAAATATTGCCATTATAATGTTGTCATGTAAATGCACAATGATGCCATTTTGAAAATTATGGCACACCGCGAGGAAGAATGAACTTGCCCATTCTTTAATTGCAGATTGACATTATCAATCAAACAGTCATTATTTCACCCTGTGTAAATGCTTATTATTATCGGTTTCATTTTACCATTATTTTGCCAGTTTTTTAATGGCATGAATTAATGGCAATTTGTCACTCGTATAAATCTGGCATTAGTTCAAAAAATAACGGTACCTGCCATATAACCGTTTTGTTAAATCCTATTTTTCTCGGAAACAGCTCTAACGATTTTGATTTTAAGAAATCAGTGCAGCTTTTTAGGTACGACCGATCATATGGTTGAAAACTACTAACTAAATTTTTGTCAAAAATTATTGTTATGTATTTTCGGAATATCTATGTATTGGGGTTTTTGAAATTTTTTTTGAAAAATGTTTTCTTTTTTTCTCAAAAACCGCTCCATAAATTTCTAAAAAAATTTTCTCAAAAATTCAAATTTATCCAAGAAATAAAATGTTATTTGATGACTTTGAATGCCCAACAACAACTTGAGTGTGCTACCGCCAAGTTTTTCTCAATTATATTTGGCTGAATTATATCTATTTCACGACCTGCCAAGGTTGATCATCAGATTCCTTTGCTCTAGTGGCGCTGGTCTACTTTTTGATTAGATTAATCCGATTTATTCTTCTGTTTTTAAGTTTATATTATTAGATATTTAAGATTCTCATAACAATTTTTTTTAGAAATAAATTAAAGAAATTCTGTATATAGTAAAAATTAAATAAAAATAAATTAAAGAAATTCTGTATACATTAAAAATTAAGTAAAAAACGACTTTAAAAATATATTTAGATTTTTAATAGAAATCTTTTGCATACGATATGATCGAACATAAGCGCAAGTTCGTGCGATCTAGTCGTGCATTTTGTTTTTAATAATTATTGTCGAATTCTAAACTACCAAATATTAAATTGCACAATTTCATAGATTTTACACGTACAATTGATCTGAAATTGCTGTTTGGAATTGGCCATTCACATTACAATCAAGCATTCGATTTTTTTCTGAACAAAATCAAAATCCTTTAAAAAAATTGAAAGATGTCGATTCAAAATGGTTTAAGGAATTCATATTTTTTTCTTTTCTTGAAAAGGTTTCTGACATGTTCTTAGTGTCAAATGTAATACTATTTGAATAATTTTTTTTTGTTATGAAATTGGCTTGGCTTATATGGTATAAGTTGGTAATTGGTAAACTATGTAACATGAATAAAGAAAGGTCTATTAAATACCTATCCACACTTGAAAACCAAACGCTTCTGCAGCCCCTGGTTCTCGAGATATTGCAATCCAAATTTGTTCCCGTGATTGTCAAACAACCTGCATTTGATTTCTTTGGAAGCTGATATCTCGGCAACCAAGACTTAGAAAAAGCTGCGGTTTTCAGAACTTGAAAGGATTGAATAGACCTTTGCATTGGTGTAAAATTTGCCGATTTAATTTTTTTGAAGATTTTTGAATAAGAATCAAGGCTAAGCCTTTGTTTTATTTATGTTTATTAAATGATTTGATCGCACGTTGGGACATACATCAATTATAATTTATAATTGTTGAAAAAATATTAAGCTTTAGAACTTTCAGCCTCTGACAAATCGGCATCATCCACATCCTCTGAAATTTAAAATATTAAATACAAATTCCAGACGATTTTAAAAATAATATTAAAACTATCACCTACGCTTGTTGCCAGGAATACGGCGAAGTCTTTCTTGTTCCACAGCTGCAAAATATTCAGCTTCAGCTTGTTCACAGGCATCTTAAAATACATTATGAAATAGAAAGTAAAACCTTATCAAATTAATATACATATAATACTCGAATTCATACTTTTGAATGGCTGCACATTTACTTTGCCATTAAGCATTGTTAGGTCACCTTGTTCTGGACCATGAGCTACCTTTACTTTTAGTTTGATTTCTCTTGATTTAGCTTCAAGAATCTTCTCACGACGGTTTTCACGTTCAAACATCTAAAAGAGATAAAAGTTATTTGAATACAAGTATTGGATTTCTAAACTCTCTGAATTATGTAAAGTAAATTACCGCTGTTAATAACGGTTTATCATTCTTTGACGAGTGTTGCATATTTTCCGAGACTTCAATGAGGAAAGTTGCACCTTTTTGACTGCCGCAACTGACATATTTTCCATTTTCATTTGTCCGTAAACACAAAAGCGATTCATCACACACCTTGACGCTCAAAACAGGCTCATTCTGTTGCTGCAGCAAGTCCCAAGCGTCTAGAACTCCATCCATCCGGGTTATAAAAAATTGAGATACTCTAAACAAAATGCCTTCAATTTTCTTGCATCTACTCACTTTGTGTAACTCCAGGCTCCATCTGTCAACATTGCAGAACTACTCTTTGTCCAAATGATAGAACTTTCCCGGCAATCTTCTGACCATATTCGGGCTGTCCAATCTCCAACTGTTAAAAAATTCTTTACAAATGCAGGGTTCCTTGTGATGGCGTATACCGGTCCTAAGTGGCACATCATCTTTAAAATGAAATTAATTGCATACAAATTTTAAGAAAAAAACCTATTCATTCCTGCTGTCTAACGAACCCTTATTTGAATTTTTTCCATTGGAGTTTTGCCTTTGCGATTGCAACAAAATAACATTCCCATTTCAGTTCCGCACATGAACCTTGTTGGTATTGTGGTTTCGTATTCCAATACTGAAATCCCATACGATCGAGAGAGATCCTGTTCGTCCGTTCGTACGGGATCCATAAGTAATTTGTCTAAAGGTTCATTTAATTTCCTTGTATCCCACCATAAGACCTGCCCATCTGAAGATCCCGAGAAAAATTCAGTACCACTTTTTGAGTTATTCCAAAGGATCGAGTTCACTGGATCACGATGGCAAACTTCGCGTTCGCTTATCGTCACTGGATAACGTCCATGCCGGGTATCCCACGCGGCAACCTGTCCATTGTACATACCACTAACCAAACTAGTTGGATCTTTTTGATTATACTCGAGACAGACACATGGAACCTTTGGTTCCAGCGTTACCAATGGTTCGTTTGGGTTTTCAATTTCCCAAATATACGAATTGGTCAGTTGTCCTGACTTTTTACCTTGGAATTTCATGTCACAGTGACTCGCAGCGAGTCTTATTCCACCATCTGGAGACCATGATAAATGTGTCACTGGAACTTTAAAGGGATTAGGATCTCGATAAACGTTCACCGTGCGAGATCTACAGGGTTCCGGTAATGGTGCAGGTTCCAAGTCCTCAAAATAGTTCTCATAAATATTTACTGCATTGTTCTGATGAATATAGTGCTCCATAGGCTTTGTTAAGTTCATCACTTGTGTTATGTAGTTCTCATCTTTTTCAATTTTTCGCTTATACCTCACAGTCTGTTCAGGGTCTTGCATATTGATGTCCTTGGGCCAGCCACCCTCATTATGAGTTATACCGCAATTCTTATATGTGGCTCTTTCCGTATTTGCAATACTGGCTGACATTTGATTTGTAAATTGGGTCATTCGGTCAACTGGATTTCGAAGTATGTAATCCTTGCACATCTCTCGATTGGATGCTTCGTTAAAAATAACTTCATCTTTATCTTGGAAACTATGTTGTTGACCGAAGGAACGACGTTCTTTTTTATACGTGTACTCCATGATGGAAAATTGTTTAATAGGCTCCCAATAACACAAATGTATGAGATAACTTGAAAGTTTGTTAATCAATAAAATAGTTATAGCTACTTAGTTACCGTTTTCGCACCAAGAAACCACCTGGTGAATTCATTTACAGTGCACGTGGTCGATTATATAAAAAGGAATTCAACATTCATCACTTCAAGTTTCGGGAAGTTGTTTAATAAAGAACTTGTAAGTTATTTTCTATAATTGATTGTTTGAATGAAACAACAACAACTTGAGTGTGCTAAAACCAAGTTTTTTTTCTTATTGGCTGGAACTAGGTCGATCATCTGATTCTTCTGTTCAGTTAGTGGTGCTGGGGCCAGATGCTGTAATAAACGAAACGAAAGCGATGTACGTTCTTCAAAACGAAACAAATTGTGCGAAAAAGGAAGTATTCATTCTGTATCGTATAATTCATTGGTTTAGACTTTAGAGCCTCTGCATACTTTTAAGTGTTACTTATTGCATACTTTTTTCAATTCTTTTATTTATTGAATTGGGTTAGGGTAGGGGTGAGCTATATACTGGGGTGGTTAATAACCGAACAGGTAATTTATAATGCAAAATTAGGAACAACTTGGACAAAAACCATCGCAATAAAGTTAGCATGTATTAGTTGTATTAATACATAACAAAACAATCATCATTTATCTCGTATGTGGTGGTTTTTCATAAGAGGTAAAGTGTGTTGAAAATGCAAGGCGGATGATGAGGCACACATCGCTAGGCCTATTGTGAAAATGGTTTTGGGATTTTTTTTGTATTTACAATTGATTTTTAAAAATTAAAGCATTTTGGGTGCTTTCATGGTTGCGAAAGTCCGACGAATGCATAGCATTCACAAATGCAAATGATGAATGTCAGAGTTTCATAAATTTTTAACGCAAATATTTGCAGCGCAATGCGCAAATATAAAATTTCACATGCATTCCGATTTTCCGAGACAGTATGATAAAAACGGTGGTCGTGGTACACCTTCCCTTACTGTTCACATCTGTTAAAATTTCCTCTAGAAAATTCAAAGTTGAACTCAAAATTAAAAATACACATCAGAATTGTTTTTGGTCCATAGGAAAATGAAGCAAATCGGAGAAAGTATTCATATTTGTATGTTAAAATGCATGCGCAAATAGTTTTTCTGACGTTTATGAGATTGCAACGGATCGCTTGTAAACAAAGCAACCATGCATTTATGGAAGCACGCAAGATCGCCGGTTTCTATTAGTTTCATTTCAGCTTCAAGAATTTTGTTTTGCCTTTTTCACTTAAGTCGTCGAATTTTACTACCTACTATTAAAAAAATGTGCTGTCGTTCTTTTCTTTTTTTTCAGATTTTGATCGGAAATTTGATTTTTTTCGACGCGAATGGTATACGATTTCCGATTGATTTTTTTTTCATGCTATTGGTGCATGTTCGTGTCTGTAAAACCAGTGACGGTATCGGATGGCAAATGACTTGAAAATTGATTCTGCATTCAAGTTTTTTTTCTTTTGTAACACGAAGCGATTACAATGTTTAAAAAATTAATGCCGAAATTACTTTGAAGGATTACACAATTGCTATTATTTTTTTTTTAGATTTATGTATGTTTTCACAACTTTTTTCCACTATTCACATAATTACTGAAAGCAAAATCTTGTCAAAATGACGGCTGTAAATAATTGTGCTAGTGGTGTAATGGTATTAGTAAAAGAGTGGTAAGTCTGCCGAAAAATCCAGATCTGCGAAATTGATTTCCGATTAAAAAAAATTGTTTTTTTTTGCCTATTGAAAGGCTTTAATGTGGTTATCGTTTGGTAACACAAATCAATTTATTTTTGATTTAGAACTGTCAAAAAAACAGATTTTGACAATATTTACCTTCGATTGGCCAAATAAATTGATTTATTTTTTGATTTTAAATCAATTTGCAGATCTGGATTTTTCGGCAGATCTACCCCTCTTTTACTAACGCCACTATACATTATAATTGACAGCCATCACTTTGACAAGACAGCTGATACCGATAGCTGGTTCACAGACACAAATATACTACAATACTATAGCAAATAAAAATCAATCTGAAAACGTATTCGAAACGTTACGGAAAAAATCAATTTATAGATCAAAATATAAATTTACCAAATGAAAACCCCATAATTGTAAAAATCTGTGTTTTGACATATCTGAAGGCGAAAAAACCAATTTTTGTTAAAGCAAATCGTTTCCACCTGGAAAACGTTTGACCGTTTATGAGATACAGAATGTCCCCCGGTCTAGTTTTTTTTTAATTTTAATTGAAAATATTCTTATTTGCCTTTAAGTATTGAACAATGGTAAGATCATAGAGTACTCAGATTGCAAAATTCTGATTACCAGCATTTTTTCCTCTAATGAGTTAAGATTCAAGATTTGTAATTTTTTTTTAAATACAAAATTGTACTGAGTTCGGAATGCCAATTAAAAACGACAAAGTTCGAAAATGAAACTATTATTTTCTAAATTTATTGTGGTTTTTGTTGGAGTTGTTTTGTTGTAATTTTGCATAATAAATTACATATTTATTCACCCCTATCACAGAGTCCCTCGTCGCAAATTTCCGAACGTTTTGTTACGCTACGAATACGAATAAATTCACATCATAAGCCCCGAACGAAATCAAAACATCATTGCCTCACAGCAACCCATTTTTCGGAGTTTCAAATTTATCTGATTTACGTCAATATAATGAGAAGAAAAATGGATTTCAATTTTTGTTCTTAATCTTTTGACAATTTAATTGTTTTGTTAATCAAAAATGGATTTAGTAGGAATTTTTGAATATCCTTGGGCGGTTTCAGGATTTTCTTGTAGCATTTAAAAAAGCCTTTTCATATTGAATGTGATTTGTAATTGCTTTGTTTGCCCTTTGAAAATTAAAATTATTATATATTTTAACATTTAATTTCTCATTGAACTTACATTTCACTTTAGTGCCTATTTGTCTGCAATTATTTTTTTTTATTTTTGCTTCCACTTCACAGGCTACTCTGAAAATAATTGCTCGTAGAAAAAACAGCCAAACTTCCTATTCATTCGGAGCTAGTGTTGTCAATTTTCCCGAAATCCGAATTTCGTAAGGAATATTTTCAGTACGACGGGGCGTATAATACCTTTGTTCGGGGTTCGTAGTACGAATCAACTACGACGGGCCCTGTGATAAGGCTGATTTATACTTTTCAAGCACCCTTTAGTGCTGGGCTATTCACCATGCCTATAGATCAATCACTAAAAGTATGCACTAAGTGCCACATAAGAGTATGCATGTACAACAGGAGCTCTAGAAACTAAGCGATTGAAAAAAATAGCCGAAATACGATAATGAGAATGTTCGTTTTTTTTATATGAGCACGTTTTTCTATAACGTACGTTCGCTTTCGTTTGTTTTATTACAGAATCTAAATAGCCCCTGGGGTCCAATTATGTAATTCGATTCTACAATAAAGTTTTTCGAATTCGCAAAATTTCAACTTGCCGATTTTTTATTAAAGCATTTACTAAATGAAAACAACAGATTTAATTGGTGCTTAAGGGTGCTTAAGATTCAAATACGCGAACAATGGATGCTACTTTCCAATACAGTATCACTTATAAAGA
This sequence comes from Philhelius pedissequus, assembly GCA_910595825.1. Classification (NCBI taxonomy): domain Eukaryota; kingdom Metazoa; phylum Arthropoda; class Insecta; order Diptera; family Syrphidae; genus Philhelius; species Philhelius pedissequus. Next base: position 12,813,392 of record OU343163.1, on the reverse strand, counting down.
ACATTAAAAAAAACTTTCGAATAGATCCCAAAGTACAACAAAGTTACATAGCAGGGCCCCTGATTTCAACGCATTTATCACATGTTTTTCAATTCATATTCCAAAACCGGGCAAATTTCACATTTTATTACATATTCTGCGCTATCGAGGTAACCGTCGGAGCGGAATTCTCTCCGATTTACTACGAATCGGGACATTTTGCTTCGAGGTAATTCTCCGATCGGCTGATCAGAAATTCTGTCCGACGAAATTCAACGCATGCCCTTTGTATGCGATGAAGTACTTTTAATGGTGTTATTTATGATTGATACAAACAAAATATTCTCCGAAGTCGTCCGACAAGTTCTCGTTGCGGAGTTTTCTTTTTAAAGAAATTGTTTATTAAAATGTAAGAAATGAAGAAATAAACATTATGTACGTTAACTTGTGGGCATTTTGTTTCTAGGCAGAACGAATAAACAAGTTCACAGCAATATGAGCGGATGATAAATCTGCCCAGCGAATATCCCGATATTGCATATCTAAAATTACACAAGGACACCAGAATTTGTGGCTGTGTTTTAGTTTTGAATACGTCATATATTTTTTAAAGGTTTGGAGTGACACCATCAGACCGATAATTTCTTTTGTATTTGTGTTGAATCTGCTTTAAAACAAAAGCAAACGCATTTTTGTTTTTCTTCAATCTTGAAGAGAATTATAGAATTAGAGCTGCGTTCTTGCAATGTTTTTTTATTTTCTAAATAAATAATATTTAATTTCAAATTTTTTTTCAAATTATTTTTTTGTTGACAGTTTAAACGGAAACAAAACATGTGGTTGGAAATAGGAAATGGACTTTATTCGAAGGTTTTGATTTTAAAATCGGTGCATCTAATTACATTTCTTAAAAACTCTAGCGCATTATAATTGAAAAAAATTCATTCTATAAACAATAAATTACACTCTCTCGCCAATTTGTCATGGTTTAAAACGTTTATAGTGTTAATTAATTAAAAAACTATCGAAAATATATCGCATTTTCGATATATCAGTTAAGTTGCTTATCTCTGCAGTTTATATCTCTGTGGGCTGATTAGGGAATACGAAGCGAATCGTTTTTAATTCGTTATCTCATTTTCGACTCGCTTCGTTTTGATTAATTAACGAATTCGAAGCGAATCGTAAATGCTACTTCCAAGATTTCCAGATAATTGACAGCCGATTGCCAGTGAATATTTATTATTTCAATCAAAATCATTTGTGTTTTGTCAGAAGTGCATTAACGTTTTAATAAAATATTTATTTAAATAAAAAATGGACTCAAATGTTATTTATATAAATGCTTAACGTGAGAAAGAAAAAGAATCTTAAAATTCAAACTTGAGAAGAAAATTATTAAGAAGTGCTTCTTCACCTTTTGATCTTCCTTGCTTCGAGTCAGAGTTTTTGCAAAAAATGTTTATTGTTTGTTAAATTAGCTTTATTATATAAAAACTTGGTTCGATTAGTTGTTTCGCCTTTCAAAAGAAACATTTAAAATTGTCTTGGACGAAATAAATGACAAATATAGACCACGGAACAACAATGCGACACCACCAATTATAAAATTAGCTGCAACATTGAGATTCCTTGCACACGGATCATACCAGAAAGTGGTTGGGCAGACAGGATACAAACATTGGAATGGCGCAACCCACAGTATGCAATTCAATGTCCGAAGCGCTAGACATAGAACGTTGTATGTTGTGTCCTTTGGCGATCCCTTCGTTTTCCCTCATAAATTCGATGAGCGGAGAAAATTGTTTCTGGTTGGTGTCTTACTGTCTTGTTTATTACAAAAAAATGATTGTTTATTTCTTTAGATTGTTTTTATAAAAAAAAAATTGTTAAACTCACATTTTTATTTGTTTAAATGAAAAAAATCCACCAAAATATCACTATCGACCGACTCGATAAACCAATCCGCCAAAGAAACCCTATCGGAAATGCACGCGCTAAAAATTGAAATGTCAAATCAAATTCGCTTTTGATTTCGAAAATAGGGCGAATGTAAAACGAAAGAAACTAAAGCGAAAACAGTAATATCAAATCTCATTTTCGCCACCTAAAACGATTCGCTTCGTATTCCCTAATCAGGCCACTGAAGTTTATATCCATCGCAATGCGTCGTCGTATTTCTTTAAAATTTCTTCCGATGACATCTACTTCGAACTGAAATTGAATTTCCGATGAATATGCGTTGCGGAGAAAACTCCGCTTCGACGGTTACCACGATAGGGCAGATTTTGTTTTTACAATAGGCCCAAACGCGACTTCTTAGACTATTTAAGATCCATTCACAAAAAAAAGACAAAACATTTTTGTTGTTAGTTTTCATTTATTTCCCAAATGTTGAATTTATTTATTTTATTTTTTAAATAACTTTTATGTATTCACACAATAAGCAAATACATATTTTAGATTTCCCAATTGAAAAAAGTACAAAATTTTGTTTGGGAATGAAATCTTGCATTTTGTTCTGTAACGTTTTTAGACGTTTATGCTGCTATGAATTACAATAGAATTTGAAAATAACTTTTACAGATCAAAGTTTTATAAATGAATGATTTTTAAAATGAGTTAATCCCATGTTTTTTTTTTTTTACAGATAATTAAGATTTTTGATGAAAAAACTAAAATCGTTTATTTCATTTTTTTTTGTTTGCTTAATTCGATTTGTTGAACTACAATTGTGTGAGAAACTCGGTTGATTAATTTGATTTTTCCTTTCATTTAAAACATGCACTTTAAATATTGAATTTTGTTTTTTTGCTTCAATGAGATTTTTGTCTATATTTATTCTCGGGAAATAGCAAAATATCTCAAGAAACAAAAACGAGTAGAGATACACGTACAGAGAAATAAACGAGAATGTCTACATAATAATTTTTGTTGTTCTTTTATATATGTATTTTTGTTTATGAATATTATAATTTTGTATGTTTATTTTGTTTGAATTTAAATTTGTGATACATATATATATAAGTCGATTATTATTTTTTTTTGTGTTTGAAATTGATTTGCAGTAATATAAATTGATTTCTTTTAAATTAAAAAAAAAATACCGCAATATAGCAGCAATACGAATGATAGAAACGACATTTTTTAAACATTTAAGGAAAAAACAGACTAATAGCTTGCGCAGTTTTATATATATTAAATAATAAATGTTTATAAAAATAGAACGATAGGATTTACTTACAAAAACAAAGAAAAATTGATAATACCGGTTAAATAATAGAATAGAAATCATAAATTTATTATTGGTTTTCGTCTGAAATAAATTGTTTTAATTTAAATTTGCTGATTTTAATTTAGAAATTAATAAATAATTTAAAATGTTGGCTTGAACTTGCAAGTTTTTTTTTATAGAAAAATTTTCATGATTATTACATACATATATGAAATTTAATTGAATTTTTAATCGTTTTTTTTTTGTTGTTTGTGATTTTTTTTTTTAAAGAATTTTATTCAATATAACTGATATATGGTTAGAAATTGATGTTTGTTTTAATCTTCTTCATCTTCAGACTCAGCTTCTTCAAGCCATGTAAGCCAGTTGTTCACCTGGAACAATGCAGTGCCCTTTCCTGGATACTTGTCTGATATCTCTTCTTTCCATAGCAAGAATGCTTCTTCCTCTATAACACTTGCTTCATATAGATTTTTAAACCAACGGCATAACATACCTGAAGAAATAAAATTAAACAAAAATAATAAGTAAAACATACAACAATAAATATGCCAGCAATCTAATGATAAGAATAAAACACGACTTTTTACTGCCAAAAATGCGGCAGTGATGTGAAATAAGGCCCAACGGAATATCCCCAAATGTAAACATTAACCTTATTTCGCTTTCCATTTCCAAGGTCAAATTTGATTTTGAAATAAGGCAAACCCCTGCAACCACTCTGCCAGGGCAAATATAGGATTTGGAAAAGGGTTTAGTTTGGGTGTATGCGAATACAATATTTGCGCAAGCAGGTGGGGTTGGCTGCGTCTTACTCGTCGTGTGGATTTTTGGGATTATGTAATTATTAATGAATAAGTAACAAACATCATCAGTTTTTGAAGGTGCAGAACGAATTAAAGCCAAATTTACTTTTCTCAAGCGACATACAACCAAATTGAAAATTTAGCGTTATTTTCTGATTTAAAATGAAATGAAGCGATTTTTTAAATTTATTTTTGGCTTCATTTTGTTGGACCTTATCACATTTTTTTTTTAGATATAAAATTCATGAAATCATTCAATTTGTATTACATATTTCTTACCTTTAGGGAAATTTGCATTAAAACAAAACATTTGTAAAGCATAGAGGGCAATTAATTGTAGATCGATGTTTCCATTCAAAAAAGTCTCCAAAATTTGGCAGTATTTATGTAGAAGAGCCTCTTCCTTTTCAATCATTGATTTTTCTGGATTTCGCTTAGTGTCTGTTGATGATGCAAGTTTTGTTTCCTAAACAAATTTTTATATATAATTAATATGTTTGTTCGTGAATAAAAAAATATTTCAATTATAATTTACCTCTGTAATATATTTCAATATGACAGTCATTAGAGCCGTAACAAAGCCCGGATCTTTATAATACTTGGCATCAACAGTGGTCTTAATCCATTTGTAAAATGTTTGTGGATTTGAGTCTGTTTGCAATTGTTTCAACATTTCAGCTTGTAACTTTAATAATGGATATAAAAATGCCAGAGACCGATCATCAAGTATTTCAGCCAAACGAGTCTTATTGCGATCGATTTCTGGAAGGCTTTTCATCAAATCGATTTTGCTTGCTCTAAACATCTCCTCGAGGGTATCGCGACCAAGCGATTTATGCAATTGCTGAAGCACCAACAAGAATAGTGGATAGTGCTGACCATTCTCAGTGAATGCGGCAACTTCAGTTAATCTTAACAAATTCTCGCTGGCCACTGCCTTTGATAACAAACATGCAACCAATGTAGCAATTCGTGGAATAATGACTTCGCGTTCGTTCATTCGATTGACTAGTTGTTTGAATACTTCAAGTACTATGTTCGCTTTTATGAGCGATTGTTTACGCAGTAGCTGAAGGAATTCAATCAGCCGATCAAAGTACTCATCTGATTTATCTAGTACGTCCATTACCAAATTGATACATACATCTTTCATACATTTTTCTGGAACCTTTAGCTGAACGAATTCTTCTACTAAATTAATAGTTTCTTTGTCGTTGGTGTAGAAGTTTTCTTTGAAGAAACCAGACGTACGTTTAAGGACTTCATCTTTGTTAAATGCCTTGTCCTTCTTCGCTTGTTTGCCACCTCCGCCTGCTGGCACTGTTCCAGAGATCTTCTCAGACGTTCGTTGTTTGTGCACATTGTTGCTTTCGACACCACCCTCGTTGTTTTGTTTCTTATTCAATTGGATGCTTGGCTGAGCAGTGATATCATCATTGCTGCCGGAGGTCGCGGTGCTGAAGTTTGGTGACGAGGCAGTTGATTTGAGTACCTTGTCTGCGGCATTAGTGGTTGCAGTTGTTCTTGAAGACTCAGATTCTACAGTGTATTGGTATTCGCTCGATGGTGTTGAGCTTGGGCGATTTTGATTTAACGATGCTGGTGTAGCCAACAGAGGATAGTGATTTGCTGATAATTGTGACGTCGAAGAGGAAGCCGACAAGTTACCAGTCTGTTGACCAGCGCCTCCACCGCTGTGTGGTGGCAGTGTAGACATTGGTAGCAATGGTGGTTGCTTAGAATTTTGGACAGCAACTTTAAACAACAAACTGTTAGCAGCCGGTCGCATTTGCAAGTTCTCAACTGCATCTTGGTTGGCGGTCATCAACTTGCTCTTGAAACGTGGTGCTAACTCTTTGTTGTTTAACATCTGGTTGTACTGTGATGATTGGTTGTTGTGCATGTTATTGTTATGCTGCCCACCGCCGTTGTTATTATGCTGTCCATTATTGTGCTTGTTGTAGCGATTGTTATAATTGTTGTGGTGGTTGTTCTGATTGTTTCTTTGATTGTTGTATTGGCGATTGTTGTTGTAGCCACTTTTCAAAAAAAAACAAAAATAAAAAAATAATTGATATTAATTAAAAAAAATGAAAGTTAAAAATAAAATACTTACGGTGACATTATTGGAGATGATCCACTGACACTCAAACTGCCAAACATATCATTAAAACCAGGCTGAAGATTCAATGGGAATCGATTCATCCAGTTGTCGTTATCACGATCGTTGTTGCGCATATCACGATTGCGATTAGCATATGGCGTTCGGATAGGCGTATCGTCGTCTGTTCGAATTTGTTTAATTGGTACAGGACCCTCAGTGGTAGCCACTTTTCGAGGTACCCAATTGTTAGCACGCAATTCGATGACATCCTTCAACATGAAGCGAATTCTTGGAGGATACTCAGTCGATATAGATCGTCGTTCCAGTCTCTCGAAGTAAAGGTTCATCGCGTCTTTGGCCTGTTCTGTATTATCCAAATTCTTTCCGCAAGTTCTAAGTAACTGGGATAGACATTCCATGTCTTCGCACATCTCCTGCTGTGTTGTTGTATGTTTCTTCTTTTTGTCCAACAAGTGCTGTATGCATTGATGTAGATTTTTCTTCGAAAGCATTTCCAATTTATTGAGTTCGCCGATAAACTTAATATTACCGAGCATTCGGTGTTTGGCCAAATGGCGTTTCTCCTCCTCCTCCTGAGTGAGTTGATGTTTTTCGGTTGTTTCATTGTTTGAGTTACTGTTGCCTGTGGCATTATCGATATTATCGCTTATAAGTTCAGTCGGTTTTAAACGATTATTAAAACTGTCACGGCAAATAGCTAAAAGTAAACGCAAAAATGTGCATGGATCGCTAGAGTTTTCTTCAAAATTTGGTGCTTCTTTGGATAGTCGTTTGCATAATTGTGCATACATAGACGAATATTTTGGCTCGTCAAGGGCTTTATCGAATATAAGAAGAATAACACCATTCAAAATATTTACAGAATTTAAATCTAATTTTAATAAATCATCGCTTAGCTCTTGGAATTTTTCTGGTGTAAGCTTGTTGAGAATACCACGAACCTGTAATTAAATAATAAAAAGAGAATTCTTTAAGATATAAACGTCTTTTTTTTTTAATATGCAGTAGTTTTTGCGTTGTTCACCTTCTGCTTTCAAATACTTCTTCTTAATAATAGAGCATGAAGTTTTTCTTCTATTTTGATGAAAAGAAGGTATCACACAATGGGGTGCTTTTATTGAATATTTACATACAGTCAAAACCGGTTACAACGACATCGGTTATAACGTACAAATTCTTAGGTCCCGGCTAAGTTCCATTATAATCCCATTAAATAATAAATCGTTTATTACAACATCGCTTAAAACGACATATCGGCTACAACTACCAGATTTTCCCCTTTTTTATTTAAAATATTGGTTATAACGACTAAAACCGAAGCAGCTCTTGACTCGACTGCATAGTTCTCTAAACGGTAATCTGTTGTATGAAGAATTTCGTATACATATGCATGTTAAAGCTTATCGTCAAAAATCGAAGATACTCTGAATTCTGTACGCACTTTAAGAACATTCTTTTTATTAAATGATAATGGTGACAAAAATTTCACCGAGAATCTGATATTAATGATTTCCATTAATATCAGAGTCTCGGTGAAATTGGTGTCACCATTAATTGAAAAAAAGTTTATAAAAACAAAAACTAAACAATTAGATATTTCCACTTTTTTTAATAAATTGTAAATATATATTTGTACATATGCATATAATAGTACATACTCGTATGTGCCTCTACAATGAATAAGAATTATAAATTATAAAAAAATGGTATCTACTTGAAAAGAAATTAATTTACTTGATATCGGTAAATCGGTGATAGCGACCTATCGCTTATAACGTCTAAATTCCTCAGTCCCTTGAAGGTCGTTATAACCGATTTTGACTGTATACCGTCTCCAATATTAATCCATAGTATACCTACTTTTGTTGTACAACTATAAAATACATTCTCATCCTGTGCAAAATAAGTAATTAAATGCATTGTGCCTGCAACCCATCTTGGTAGTATAAAATGTTATGTTTATTTAATATTACTCCTTTTTACGAATCTAGGTCAGGGATGCAAAATTATATAATGATGTGTATGTCACAAATGAACCGAAAGAAAAACAGAGCAAGAGGAAAAAGGAAAATTGATTGCATTGCTGCTCTATTGGGTTGATGATGCATTTAAAGAAAATGTAGAACAAGACATATCAGCCAAATCTCCTGTTGTTGTTTGTATGTTTCACATTCCTCTTAGGAAGACATTTCTTAGAAATTAAATGTGTCACCATCGAAGAAGACGGAACTCAGACGTTCTTGCAATTTTGTATGCCAAGATTGACTTGACAACGCGGAACAATAAATGTGCGAATATTTTATATAAAGGAGTTATTTTTTTATTATTTTATTTAAATAAGCTTTAGTTTACGACTTAATTTCATAGAAAGCAATCGGCTCTATTCTGTTAAATGTTCACGTGAATATTTGTATTCAGCTATCTGACGGAAAAAAAACCAATTGTTCCAAAAAGTATATAAATTTCGATCAAAAATAAATTTTAACAATTAAATTTTCTTAAGAATTAAACAAAAAAAGTATTAGTAAATCTTTGGACTCAAAAGATAGAAGACATTTCAAAATAAATAGTAAATAATTGAGTGAAATATTCAGTTCGGATCGGATAGCAGAATACGGCTTAATATGTAGTATGCATATGTAGTATTCTCAATTTGTTTAGAGAAACATGCTAAACCTAGATCTAAGTTCAATTGTTCTTATTAAACAATCAGCTTTATTGTGAGTTTTGCCCGGAGTATCTTTCACCCGAAATATTTTTTTTGCACAGAATTTTAAAAGCTATTTTGCGTTCCGCCCGAATAAAATTTCACTTCGAATAAGAAATGACATTTCGAACAAAAATATGGGATAAGATCTGTGATGGTATATTAAAATTTAAAAAAAAAATCCCAAATGTTTTTCCCCTTTAGAAATAGAATAAACTGAAGAACAACTAAAAGTATATAATTCGGTTAATTTGTTTAATTTAGTATACTGGAAATAAATCAGAGACATTACTGTTGATTGATAGTTTCTGAAATAAACAATCATTATGATAAGGTTCGTTAGTGTACTTTCTAGGAAGAATTTGGATGTGGGGGTGATTTTTTAGAGTAGCGATACAAAACTGCTTAATTCTCCAAATTTCAATTTTAAAGTTGTGTCAAGTTCAAATTAAACTAAATTGACAGAACTTTAGAGTAAAATGGATAGTTTTGACCTTTTGGAAAGTTAACGAACATAGACGTGATGCTAAGAAAAAGAAGAAAACCTCAAAAGTGGACTTGCATAAAGGTATTAATATAAATATTAATTGTTTCTGGATTCATATTAAAGGATTTAATTATTTAAAGAAAGTGTACACATATTTATCCATATCAAATAATTGACTTATGATTTTGGAATAACGAACAGTTAATTCTAAAGTGATGACAAAAGTTTGCGTTTGTGAACGTTTGAAGGAGTGAATTCGATCTTGTGAATTGTGTGTCAATTGGAATAAAATTTTGAATTGAGTAAAATTCACTGAATTAGTCTGGCGATCAAATATAATCAAAATTTTAATCCAATTGACAGACATTAATAAAACATTTAGTTTTAAGACTTTCTTCTTCAGAAACATTTTTAATTAACGATATATTCATTATTTTATGAAATCAATTTATAAATGACATTTGAAAGTTTTGAAATAAGGTGCCAGCCAATGAGCCAAATATATAAACATTTCATAAAATTGTATATTAACAAGCAAGAAAAACTATAATATTACTGTGCAAATATTTTGGTACACGCATGTTGATGCAATTCTGGTTTAAAAAGAGGTGATCATTAAATAAAAAAGTAGGGTTTAAATAAAATTCAATGTGTACGCACCGTCTAAGCTACTAAAAGTGTTGTTTTGTATTATATTGACTATATTTTTAATTTATCTTTTGTTGATTATATTGTTCTTAGACAAAAATTCAATTTATACATTTTTGGCACAAAAATATACAAATATCACACTTATGTACTGTAACTTGTTGTTTTTTCGTTCGCCTCCAAAAATTAAGTATTTACCTGTAATGGCGTTAAATTTCAATCGTAATTTATGTTAACAATAAGGGGAATTTTTCGAACATGGACGATTTTTCGGGTGAAACTCACAATAAGGGAAAAGTGAAATGTGAAGTTTTCCGTGTGGAATGTTGTTCGGGCGAAACTCACAATAAGGCTGAATATGAAAATATATACAAATAAACATTTTTTATTAGGAAAATGTCAATTTAAACTATCGCACATTGTTGCATATTTATGCTTTGATATTGACGAAAACGCAAAAAATATATGTAAATATTATTTTTGTTTATTAGAATCTGTAATTCATCGACCAAAAAATATTGCGTCTTAGAATGCTACGATAGGAACTAACCTTATGAGGCCCTAGGTCCCCGGGCGAAACGCATTTTGGACTAGAGGTCATACAAATCTTTCTATTTATGATTTTTATAGTTTGTTCTTAGAATTATCAGCAATAATTGAAAAAGTACCATCGAAATTGAATATTTATCAAGGGTGTACTCACCCTTCTAAAAACAGCATCGTTCTTTTCATTTTGTGAAAGCAAATGTTGTGGCCTTAGCGATGGTGGTACCCAGCGTCCAGATGATGACGGTGCTGGGGTAGCTGGTGATATTGCACGTGATGACGATGAGTTGCCTGTTCCAGCGATCGACGCAGTTGGCGATGATCCACCTCCGACCGTTGTCAAATTTCCACCACCGGCATTCTTGTTCTTATTATAACTATTATTACCACGATTGTAAGATGAAGCGGAAACAGGTGTTGTCGAAGACGACGACGATGCTGATGAATCAACTAAATATGATGAATCTGCTCCACCAGCAGCTGCTGTCGTTGTTGTTGTGTTTGAAGAGATGTTTGATGGTCGACTATTGTAGCCGCCGCCGCTGCCGCTGTGGCCACGTTGGTCTTCTGCTACTGCTCCTCCTCCTTGCTTGTTGTAATAACGTCGATCGAGACTATTATTATTGCTACTATTGTTATAACCACTATTATAATTATTATAATTTCTGTTATAATTATTACTGTTGTTATAACGCGAGTTTATTGAACGTGAATCGTCAAAATCGTTATTGCGAGCACCGTAGTCTGTGTTGCGATCGTTATTGCGATAATTTCGATTACCACCGCTTACATTTCCACCGCCGCCTGCTGAAGATGAAGAATACGAGTTGGTATTAGAATAGTTGTTGTACGAATTAGATTGGTATCCATCTGTTGTTGAAGCATTTCCATTTGTTGATGCATTGTTGCTGCCACCTCCACCACCATACTGTCGACCACCGGAGCTATTATCATAGCGATTCGATTGACGATATCCGCCGCTGTTTCCACCATATGGCGAATTGGATCTCTGGGTTGACCTACCACCTCCTAGTCCTCCATTGTAGGAGCTGTTGTTTCCCCCTCCGGCGTTGTTGCTGTTGCTGCTATTGTTGTAGTCGTTTGTATTTCTGTTGCTGTTGTATGACGAGTACAAAGAATCGGATTGCTGTTGATATTGATTCGATTGGTATGGACGCCTAGCAGTGCCACCACCGCCGCCTGCCTCGCCTCCGTTACCACCAGAGGTAACGCTACGGGTTGTTTGCTCGCCAATTATTGAACGGCCTTGACCATTGACGTCACTATTTTTGCTATAGTAACGCGACGACGAATCGTTCTGATACGGCCGTCGTGGTCGAGGGCTTAAAGCGTCTGAATCGTGTTGACGAATTTTGGCGAAATTTTTATTATAGTTGGTTAAAAAGTTCGCAGAATTGCTGCTGCTGCTGCCACTGCTATTAACGATGCTGCTGCTGTTGGCGTTTTGCTTTGTGCTACCAATAATTGAATTCACAGAAGACAATTGCTGCAGTTGACGATTAAAGTTCGAATACTGCTTGCTGTTATTGTTGTTATTGTTATGTGTGTTGCCGTTGTTGTTGTTGCTGCTAGCGGGCTTTGTATCGATTTTAACTAAATTTTTTAAATTTTGAAAAGTCTCACTGGCTGTTAACAATTGGCTACCACTATTAAGCAATGTTGCTTGTTTAAAATTATTTTCGATTGCCGTCGTTAGCGTGGCAGACGACGACGGCGAAACGGGACTTATTAATGGATCAATATTTATGGTTTTCGGAAATTGTGTACCAAAAATACTTGGACGATCAGAGGATGAGGTTTTAAAAGTGTTTGATGTCAAAAAGGGGGATTCTTCACTTCTGTAATTAGCCGTAATTGCAGCCTTTGATGGTTTACGTCGATATTCAATCGATGATCGGCTTCTCCCCGGTGACGAGTCCTGTCGATAAATGGTTGAAGTTGATATATTTGACGATGGTATAATTGTTGGTGACGTGATGATGGATGTGGATTGTGTTGTGTTACGAGTATAGTTAGAGGGATTTGTATTTTTTTGATTGTGTATATTCCAACGAGTGTCCTTTGACTGCGCGAAAGGAATCGTTACCGTTGAGTGTGGAATGATGATGATTTATTTAAAACGTGAGGGAAATGAAAAAAAGTTTTAACTGTTTTTATAACTAACGTTCACGTGGGAATCGCTGTTATGATTTTTGTTCGTTTGTTTTGCTTGTTTTATTAACCGCACAAACGCGACGGGGTTTCACTTTATTTTTATAATATAATTTTTGTTCAATAAAAAAGAAATTATGGTATTATTATATTTTACTATTTAATCAATTTACCTAGGTTGAGTTACGCTTAATTGGTATTTGTATGTAGATTTTTTTAAATTTCGTTTTTATTAAAAAAAAATATAAAGAAAATTATTTTTTTTTTAGATGTCGAGGACTCCTCTTTTGCCAATTAACTAAATAAACATGAAAAAGAGGTTCCTACAAAACAGTTTTTCTTTTCTTTTTTTTTGCTAAGATTATCTGTTTTTCTTGTTTTTATTTTTTGGATGCTGGTTAATATTTCTCCAAGCAATTCTTGGTATTTTTCACTGATTGTTTTTAAGTTGTGTCGTATAGATTTTGGAGCCCTGTGTTACAACTATTATAAATATAAAGTTCGGCCTGGTTGAAAACTGCAATGAAGGAAGAAAACAAATTATTTATTTATGTTTTGGGAAATTAAGTTTTGTTTGTTTGTGATGAAGGGGTAAATCTGCAAGTAATTTTTTCCAATTTATTTATTAAATAAAAAAAAAAAACATTATTTAATTAAAATAAGAATTCACAAGGGTGTAAATAAAATTTAAAAAAATATTTATTCATTGTTTAATAATACTATGCATTTGTTATCTTTGGTCAGGTCTTTTTGTAAGATATTAAGATGAGTGATTGAAACACATTATAGCAAGTCAACTGTCGCATGGGAATCGCATGGGAAGTACACCCTACATTCCGGTCATTAGACCGTCATCATCAATGTTACTAAAGGTGTTTTTTAAGAGGTATATAACTTGATGCTGGCCGCACTGTTTTCATTGACAGGCATTTTGTCATCTACCATGGTTTTCCATTTCATCATAAATCGACTGATGCCTGAACAACGCATGCAAATTGTGCAGATTTCTTTCTAAAAACATGATTCTGGACTCGAAACGAGATTGCTGTTGATCCCAATTCTCAGAAGAACATTTTGTTCACCGATGAAGTTCATTTTTGGCTGAATAGCTACGTCAAAAAGTAAAACTGTCACATTGTGAATATATTAAATCTTGAATTTCATGGACTGGTGGAATCATTGAAAATAACATTGAACATCGAAAATTGAACTTCAAGATTAGACTACACCCGAGTCTCAGCTCTATACCTCTAAAAAAACACCCTTTAGTTTATTTCAAATAAATAGTCATTCTTTCTTATATTTATACTACGTTTCCACCAACAACTAAACCGAAATTTAACTTTTAGCTAAATTTAGCTTTTTTAAGATTTGGTTCTTCAAAATTTCCAATACAAAGTTTAATCTTCTCAGATGAAGATTCAAAATAAACCTCATTTAAATTTTCATGGGGCCTATAGATGTCCAAATCGAACTAACCTATTTCCATATCGAAATAAGCACATTCATCGGGAATTTGAATTTTTCGCTTCGGTTGACACAAATGAAGCTGCCTGTCTCACTTCTACATCATAAGAGAAAATGAATCACAATTTGCATTTTGAATACTGCTGTCAAAATTAATCTACTTTTGGAGTAGTGGAAACAATAAATCTACTCGGTAAAAACGTAGTATTAGCAACACTTTACATCTGTTTGGTATCTTTTTGTAGTAAGAATAATAATTGTAACAACAGTCAATTTTTTAAATCTTGCAATAAAGTAAACAAACGGAAATGGATCAAATTTGTGTTAAAAACATCAATGGTGACCTTTCGGACACAAAGACAGAACATAGTGATGGGCATAATTGAATAAGCGCTTAAAATAAACCGAAACTGAACTAGAAAAAAAATTAAAGAAATAGATAAAACCTCACATAAAACAACAAACCAAGAAGAAAATACAACCTTATACTTTGGCTGTAGAAATGGTGATTTATTTTGATATATAATTTAGAATATACAAATATAACTAGCACAAGGCATTTCGTTAAATCAAAAAATGGTTGTATTATACCTACCTACTTAAATTAAGCAGACCTACAAAAATACCTAAAATGTATTACTATAATACGACCAGCTGTTACACAAAGTTATTTAGTTTTTAATTTTTAAGCCCACTTCTTTTATAAAATTATTTGCATAGAACTTGGTCAGATGTTTAAAAAAACAAGTTGAGCTCGAAATATGAGTTTTACGTGGTTTAATTAAATAACTAATATGACTCACTATCGTTGGTAGTTAGTATAGTTTCTGATGAGTCAAGTCAACCTGCTTTTAAGCCAGTTAAATTGTCAACCGGATGTCATATAAAAGTTTACGATATAAAATTTTAAATTGCGGTATTTTATTTTTGAAACCGACAATGTTTTCAAAGACAAATTTAAATTAAAAACAAACTAGGTACCCACACTGAAACAATTTCTATAAACATGTAGTTAAATCTCACAATCATCATTCAATATTTTACATTGATCTCTCAGAAAAAAGCTTGCCAGCGTTTGATAAATTTTAATACAATTGAATAATTAACAACAAAATAATGAAACAAATGAAACTTTTAATGAAGCTGAGAAAAAAAAAATTAATATACGGAGCAAGTTTTGTATGTCAAACGTGTATGTATGTTGGTATATAAATATTGTGTGTAGTTTATATATATATATAAAAAAAACAGAACTTTGCTCCAATTTTTGACCCACTTTACACGGAGCGCACTTGCAGTCTGCAGAATAACTGACTGATATACACTTAGCTTCATAATTTCAAATACATATTGCTCATGTCTCAGAGAGAAGAAAAAGAAACTCTATCCACATAAAGAAAATAGAGAACTGAAGACACGAGTCATTTTTGCCAATATTTTTTTTCATTTAAAAGCATTAAAATGAGAATGCAGGAAAGAACAAATAATATAAAATAAAATGTAACCCCATTTTGCATTTTATATTATGTATTATTTATTAAATACATAAAATTCGATTTTTTCTCTTTATTCTCCAATATACTGTCTGGTTTTCGATTGAATAAACCTAAACAAAGAAAGATAAGGCTGCCGCCTGTGGTTGTCTTATTGTTTTTCATCGGTTGATTTTTATTTTGATTTTTTTATTGCATCTTGCGATAACTTCCTGTCTATCGAATATGGTGTTTGTTTGTTTTCGAGTGAAATTGAAAGCAATAAAAACATTGTGAGGAAAAAACCTTCATCATCAAAAGTTGATTCATTGTTTTCAACCGCATATAGATATAGATTTGTGAACAAAAGGTTTTATTCGACTTCGATAGACATATTTGTGGTAAACAACTTGAAAACAATATTGCTGAATATCAGCATCTCATCATCTTTGCTATTAAAAACAATTATTCAAATTTTGTAGGTATTCGTTGCTTAGATTGGGGATGGGTCAGAGAGAGTGATATTTTTGAATGTATCAACTTCGAACTAGTGAACTTGATTCGATTAGTCGGCCGTAAGACTTCTGAATGCTTCTGAAAGTGTTCGATTGGAATAAAATGGCACTTCTTATCTGAAAAAAAAAAGAGAAAATTGCCCATGAATTTGAAATCAGAATCAAAACCAGAGATACGCTTACAATAGGTTTGTTCGTTGAGCTCCGAATTCACCGTAGGGTCGCCCTAAAGCGTTTTTTTTTTTGAAAAAATAAAGCAGAACTCACCCTGGCGAACAAATAGAAATTAAAATAATACCCATCTTTATTTTCATACATACAAATAGAAACCCTTGAAGTTGTGGAATGTGCATACAAACGAGAACCGAAAATCCCTGATTTTTTTGACAACTCTTACGATTGTCAAAAAAAAAAAAACTGGATCGACGACAATGATGGGGTTTTCTTTTGGTAATTTCAGATTTTGATCGGAAATTTGATTTTTTTCGTCGCGAATGGTATACGATTTCAGATTTATTTTTTTATCACGGTATTGGTGTATTTTCGTATCTGTGGAACCCGAAGATATCTGATGGCAAATGATTTGAAAATTGTTTCTTCATTCACGATTATTTTTCTTTTGTAACATGAAGCGATCTCAATTTTTAAAAAAGAATGCCGAAATTAATTTGGAGGACTACACAATTGTTAATATATAATTGATATTATATTTTTAAAATGTATGTATGTTTTCACAGCTTCATTTCACTATTCATATAATTACTGAAAACGGCTGTCAATTGTTCTGATGGTGTTGTTATGGTATTAGTAAAAGAGGGGTAAATCTGCCAAAAAATCCAGATCTGCAAAATTGATTTCCGATCGAAAAATAAATTGATTTGTTTGCCCATTGGAAGGCTTTAATTGTAAAAATCTGTGTTTTTACAGATCTGAAGGAGAAAAAGATTAATTTTTGTTACCAAAAGAAAACCCCTTGAGTAAAAATCAAAGAAACGAACATACTCACACTCATTAAATGTCAAAAACTCGAATTCAACGTCAAAATCAATGTCGTTTTAATTTTTTGTAGGTTTCTTGAAGTTTCTTTATCTTCTTCATCATCCTCTAAATTTGTGTCAGTCATGTTTACAAAATAAAATAATCAGTTTGACATTCCTTCCTTACTCATACACTCACATTAAACTTCAGAATCGAGAATATAGGATTTACTTCTAAGATTGGGATCTCGGGTCGGAGATTTCTTCCGGACTACCAATCGAAAACGACATAAATGTCAAGTAAAACACATCATTTAATGAATTTAGTTACTAGTTACCAAATATGTACGAGTAACTGGATAGTATTAAGTTGCCATATTTTATGAGGTTCAAACATAAATTCAAGTTCAATTTTAAAATATAAAATAAGAAAACTATTAAATGCAAAGCCATATTAAATTGTTTTAATGATGTGCAAATAAAATTTTAATAATTCCAACTCCAATTCCATAGGTATTAAACAATAAATTCGTAGTTAGTACTCTAATAAAGAAAACGAGCGTATATTTTATTTACTAAGTTTTTTTTTTTAAACAAACAATTCACATTAAATTTGTATCGCATAAGCATTTTGTTCTGTTTGGACGATTCCACGTGCCTTACAAAAATTCATTGTTCATTCTGTCTTATTATATTTCCTGATTAACCACAACAAAACACACCACACACGAATTATATGATTGTGTAAATTCTCTTACAACACCATTTCATTTCAATTTTATATTATTTACCCCATGGCGGCATTTCCACCCACCCAACAGATAATTTTATTGTTTTCTCGAAATTTATTGCAAACAAAATTCAAATAAATGAGTTCATCAACTGCAAATACGTATGTATGTGTAAAAGACGAATGATTCGTTAAAGACCAAGGTTGTTTAAATGGTGCCTATTTTGTTTTGAACTTTAAAAACCAAAAGCTCATAACAACTAGATTTTGGTCTGGCAATTTATTAAAAGCCAACAAAATAAAGCAGCTTGTAAGAGCAATAATCGACATTAAGATTAAGAGACACAAAATATTGATAACAAGTAATGTAGGTAGGTACCTAAATCAACAAGAGCGAACACGGGAAAGAGAAGACGAACGATTGATTCACCTAGCTAATCTCTGATTAGTGTGGCCAAATAGATAAACAGAGCACAGTAATGCTGCTGATTTTAATAAAACAAATTCCACTCCTTTATGTAATACTAATTCAAATTCACATATTAAGCTCAATTGATTGCACATATTAAGACTGACGAATTTTTATATCGTGCAGAAATTTTTGGGGATATGCTTCTTGGGATTGTTCTAATAAAATTATGTGAGGAAAAATTCTACCGGCCCTGGGCAGTTTATGAAAAATTGACTTAAAATGGGAACAAAATTCTAAAAACAACGTTATTGAAAAAGATGTTTGAAAAATAATATTCCATCATCCATTTATATTTTTTTTAATCAAGTTTTAAGTGAACAGTTTTTGTGAAAAAAATAAATAAATGGCTGAACCTTCCTTTAGGGGAGGACGACTTTTAACACGTGGATACTTTTATTCGGTAGATTTATGGTTAAAAGAAATAATTATCACAATTTTAAAGTGAGGAAACTTGTATTACTAGTTTTAATTAATTTTTGAAGGAAGTTTTAATTTTTCATACAAAATGTATGCAATTTATGAATACAACAATCTGCGTTTGTTTGTTTTGACAGAGTTCTTTTACCTATACATACTAGTGTATGTATTCTTCGATATGGTAAAGTGTTGTAGTATGTGGATATTTTTGGGACTTTTTAAAATCTTCAAATCCAAAAACACACTGATACTTGTAACCACCCCAAATCCTATGTATATTGGGTCAATCAGGGGAGTTGCAGAGGGTAGCATGCCCCCTTCTTACGCGCCGAGGTTTTTGTACTCATCGAACTTAATTACAAAAACACTTCACACAAGTAATTTGGTATCATTAAAATTTCCCAAGCAAATGTACTTAATACCATAACACTAATCATAGGGAAGTTTTAGTTTATGGTAGACTCGGATTTTTATATCTTGGGGGTGGCCGTAGCGCGTTAGTTGTGTGCTCTCCTGTCAACCTCTTGGTTGCAGGTTCGGCTCCTGCCATTGCCTATGTCTTCTCATTCATAAAATTGTCATAAAATGAGTTGCTGGTTTATTCATTATATGCTGTTCAGGCATAACACTAACAACATGTGATTGAGTAAACTAGTCTACCCATAAATATGACACAGAAATAAATAAAATAATGCGAATTATAAGAGACATAAACAAATTAGACACGGTAATTTTCTCTGCATTAGTTCAGCCGCCATCCCTGGAAATAAATCTGAGACAACAACCATCTCTTGTCTTAGAACATCGCGCCACACATCTTTCCTATCCTTCTTTCTCTTCTTTCATCGGATCCCCGCGTTGTGTTAAAAACATATAAAGGGTATTCATAATCCCTTGAGCGAGTGCAAAATTATAAAAAAAAAAAAAAAATCTTCTTGAAAACTTTAAAAATTTGTTAAAAATAGAAAAACAAATATTTTCATATTAAAACTATCTTATTTATCATTAGCAAATAAATCTTGCGATTAAAAATATCCGTATATTAAAATTCATTCGTTTAAAGAAAAATTGAGAAAAAAATAAACATTTTTTAATCAGATTTAACTGTAATATTTTAAAGCTATTCTATATAATCCTAGCTAACTAAAAAACACCAAAGTTCTAGGCGCGCTTTATAATTGAAAGGGTTGCAGAAATAAATTTCACGGGGGGAGATACAATTTTAACTCAAACATTTTTTCTTAGAATGATAACAGGAATCATTCCCAAAATATGCTGAACGATTTCGAAGACAGCCTGTAAAATAAAAGCATAATCTTATACTGTCAAAAGATGGCAGTAGCCGAAAATTTTGTTGACAATTTGTAGGGGTATATACTCACGATTTGTTGAAAGAAATCGCACGTGCTTCCGTCAGGTGATCGCACCGTCACCAATCAGAGACCAGAAGCGGGGGCTAATATTGTATCAATATTTAAATAACGAGAGAATTATGGGCTGTGTGAGCTGTAAACGTACTCGATTTGTGTGTTATATATAACTGTAATATAAGTTATCAACGTGTAGAGAATGTTGGTAAAGAATTGGTATTTTTTATATACTAGCTAGTATGTATTTTATAACGAGAAGGTTAGTATTTTGTGTAAGAAAAATCCACTAAGAATTTAATGCTTTTTAATCAAAAATTGGATGAATATTAAAGCTCCAATGGCCACACTGCATCTAGCTGAAATCGTGAACCGCATCAATTGGAAGAGTGTATATGTCATATCTACATAATATAAATTCAACGACCTTCCATTATAAAATTGCTTTGGACTTTATTTTAGTAGAAAAAACAAGCAAGTGAAATGTTCCTGCAATGGAAATCAAAAAAGACACCGAAAGTAATTGTCAACTCTAAAATAATTACAAAAAAAAAACGAAATTTACAAAAGCTGGAATAGTGAAAAAAGAAACAAAAGATACCTACTACATAGGTATCTGCGAACTGAACTGAGTCAGCTTAAGGAAACTAATAATCCCTATTCTCGATGGCAACCAGTTAGGCTTGAGATGATGAGAGACCATCATCAAAATATCTCTCTTGAACATTCATGTACGTAGTAGACAGTATATTAAGCAGCAATAGGAAAAAAATGTCTTTTTAAGGTTGTGTTATATAAAACAGATAACTAAGTAAAATAGAATGAACGAACTACAAGATGATGTTGATGATCTTTGATGCTGAAGGCAATGACCTTATATACGTTTTATTTGATGGAGTAAAAACAGAAACAAGTACACACACTAACAACAACATATAAAAGATGTGGCAATTTGATTGGATATTGTGTTGGAGCTGCGAACAAAAAAGTAAATGAGAAAGCAACGAAAAAGCAAATCTATTTTTGTTTGACAACAAGAACAAAAAAAATTTGTACTCTGATCATTGCACTATACATATATATTTACATATATAAACAGATTTAAATAGTCCTTTGTTAAAAATTAAATTCCTTTTCCATTTTGTAAAAAAAAGTCTTTATTTATACATAATAAATATAAATAAGAAAATTATTTTGTATGGTCTAGAATTAAAGTAGTTTCTTATAAAAAACAATTCTTAAAATTGCATATACATACGTATAAATGGATGTATGTGCATACAAAATGTACAATACATACATACATAGGTAGGTATTTTCTGTTTTTCTGTGTTTTTGGTAATCCATGTTTTTTTTGGAATGGCTTCAGCTCGTTTAATCGTTTTATGAATTAAAACCCAAAACGCTAACCTACCTAAAAACTGAAACTAAACAAGATTATGAGGACCATCAAATGAAGCAAAATAAATGGCAAGACTGGATCGCGCGTATTTGCCCTTACAATGTACAATGACATCGAAGCCCAAAATTCTTAGTAAAAATCTAATATCTTTTAAGTCATTTTTTTAGTTTTTTTATTAATTTAATATGACAATTTTAAGTATTTAATTTTTAAGCATAGTTTCAAAAAAAAATCGTCAACCCGTTTTCGAAACATTGAATTTTCAAAAAATAGAAATGATTTTTTTTTCTAAAAAAAATCACAAAAAGTATTTTTCGAAAATTTTGGTGTGCAGATCATTCAGAATTTGAAGGACCTCCTGTATAAAAGTTTTGATCCTAATCCGTATACGAAAATAAGAAAACGGTTACCTTTAATAACATTGGCGCAAAATTTTAAACAGCCTGATGTTAGGGCTTAGCATGATACTACTTAACAGTTTCCTGATTTAGTATCAGCAATTTACTAATATTTTCCTAAGTTTAAACACTTTAACTAGCACCATACTAAATCTATTTTCTTAATAAACTACAACTAAACACGCCTAAAATAGTGCAAAAAAGTAAGTGAACATAACTTTTTGACGTTTGGAAATGTCAAAGTTGCATATGGATTTAGTACGATACTAAAAAAAAATAAAGGAGCCATTTTGTGATTTTAACTTCAGTTAAATGTTAAGAAAATAGTACGATACTAAACTGGTTTTAAATTAGCAAAATCATCTTTTTAGCCTAGTATCATACTAAAAATGATTTAACATAAAATTTTGTATTGATACTGCACTGAATGTTTTTATATCAAAATCTTTAGAGCCGTTTTCGACATAATTAAGAAAATCAAGAAAATTATATGGCCGGTACCGTAGTTTTGGAGCTAAACAAAAAAGAATTATAGTGTAGTCGGGTTTATTCGAGCAGTAAATTATGATAGCAAATTGGTTTTTTAAACAACTTTTTCATAAAAAGACTTTATTAAACATTTTCAAAAATGCAATTGTTTTGACGTTTAAAAAATGGCTAATTTTTGGTTATTGCGTTCCCTTACTTTTGGAATATTGACACTCTCTGAGAGTTTTAACCCACTCCTGAAAAAATGCCAGTCTTCACATTTTTGTGCACAAAGTATGAAACCACAACTATTCTTAAAATAGCAGAAAATACAATTTTGTTTGGCTTAGCTGATTTGCACTGAGTACGTACCAGTGCTGGGGGATCATGGGAAAAATTCTTTCTGTGTGTATTTCGACCTCAAAAGTGAAAACGAATTAGTGGGAATTTCTTTTACAAAAATTTATTTCAACCTAGAGAATTTCATACGAATTTTAATCGATTGGGGCCGATTAATAGTTTTCAGTTTTCTGTTCCAATTCGCTGCCATTAAATTAACGAAATTTACATTTTTAACAAACGACAAAATTAATATAATCAAAAGCAATAGAAAGAAATCATCTTAATTATCGTATTGATTTATTTTGTGTTGAGATATTTTTTGTTGGTAAATCCGTTCAGTTACAATTTGAGTGTTGTTGCCCCAAAATAAAATTTTATAAATATTTGCATTCACATTAGGTAAAAAATTAATTATATTGTGTTTTATTGAACCATAAATACGTAATAATTAATGAAGTGAATTAAATTTATTAAAGTTAAAATTTAAAAAGCACGTATGTTCATAAAAAATGATTTTTTATGTGGCAAATAAAATCGGAAAAATTAAACTATTTGTGGGAGAAGGAGGGAATTTTCGAATTAGTAAATTGGATTTTCGTTAAAATTACCCCCCACTTCACTGGTACCTTACCTACCCAAATAAAATATATCACAAAAAAGAACGATTAAACTGATCACTTTGAATTTTTCCACCAAAACGCAGTCAAACTTTTTTTAATGAATAGGCAAGCGGTATACGTCAACATCGACAACACGCACAAAACAAAAAGAACAAACCTCTGCTAGATGCCGTCTACTCCAGACAAGAGTGGACCCAGTTTGTATTCAATGGTTTCGGGAGCAAAAGGAGCACGCATATTCAGTTCCAAAATATATGTATGTATCTACAAACAAATTGTCCAATGCTATCGACCGGTTTTATGGTCCTTTTGAAAATAGCAAACCAAAATGAATGTAACTACATATATATTGTATATATGTATGTAAGTATGGATATGTACAACAAAAAAAGTTATACAACCAACCATCCTACATGTTCTCTACTCCTCATGGACTAAACAAAGAAGTTTTGTGAAAAGGTAGTAGCTTCTGCACAGAATTCTTTGTAATCGATTGCGTTAGCCATGTAATGGAATCCATCTCTAGCACATACAAAAAAAACTGTTCTTCCCTTCTCTGGATTTTCCGATGTTTCCAGGGGAGCTGGAAATTATATTCTATTTCCTTTTAATGCTGCGTTATAACATCAAGAAAAAGAAGAAAATACAAAAAACAGTGACTAAACTCTTCACTCTAAAGCAATTCTTTTTTTTTTTTTGTTTAACGTAGGACAGGATACTTGTATAGAGAATCATTTATGTTGTGCAATTCTCTGTTAGAGACTTTTGGTAAAAACAATCTAATCTGGGGTTACTGACTGTTATTGGGGGGTTGATGCTCGCAGAGTTTGTTGGACACAAGAGTGGCGCAAAATAAAGACGGTAGATAATATCAGCAAAGGGGTTGATTTTCTCATTTTGCTTTATTTCGTAAATTTTTATTTTAGACGCAAAATGTTGAAAATAAGAGTACTATTGTACTGCGTTGAAAATGAACGACATATTTTATACTCTAACTCGAATTTTAGTAAAATATACAATATGAATTGTTAAATTCTGTTTCATTCATATACGAGTAATATATTATTATTTTAAGTAGAACTCGCAATTGAGCATATCAATATATCTCTAATTTTTAGTAAAAGAAATTTGAAGTTAGGGGTCACCACGTAAATGCATATATACATACATTGTCTACATGTGAATTTTAATATTTATTATCAACTCTTAACCATAGCTTGTAACTACTTCCTGAAGAATTTAATTTATACATACATACATATGTACACAATAGACAATAACTGAAGTGAAAGTAAAGAAAAATGTTATCTATCCGGATCTTGTGCATTTAACAGCCTACGAGTTTTCGCAACACTACTTATGTTAGACGACGAAACGTTTAAACAGGAGGTAATATGTACTACAAAAATTCTATATAATACAGACAGAAAATCTCTTCCGCTAAAATAGTAAACATCTGATTAGCTTAAACAATCTTATTAGCTTTATCACAATTGGTAAAAAAGTGTTATCCGCCATCATTATGACCTGACACAAGGTATCCTTACTTATTGTGTGATGTCATAATCATCTGCTTTTGTGTACAAAAAAAAAAAAAAAAAAAATTTTATTTCATTTGATTTTTACTTGCAAAGTAGGTACTACAGATACGGCATGTTTTGCGTTTGAAAAAAAAACGAACTTTTTAACTAACTCGATATTACGATGGTGGGAACACGAAAAAAGTGGATCTCGCAATTCGGTTTGCCTGTCTCGTCTGCCTGTAGGTTGATATAAAGCCTAAACGGCCAAAGCAATTTCTTCAAACTTGGTACTTAAACGTCTTAGGTAATTAGCAAGATTCTTTATTCTAGTCTTTTTCACCCCCAAAAATAACGTATGGCATACCATACAGTTTTCTTTAGCAAAAAAGGTAAATCTTAATTACCTCGAAAACACCTCTAACGATTTTGATTTAAAAAAAAATCTATGCACTATTATAGGTATAGTCTCCAATTTTCCCAAAAAAAAAAATAAATAAAATGTTAACGGTATCAGATTTTATTTTCATTTTCGGCTTTCTAATTTTTTTTTTTTTTTTGAAAATTCAATCTTTAGAAAACGCGTGGACAATTTTTTCTGATATTATAATTAAATATTTCTAAATTTGACACACAATTTATTTTTTTTTTAGAAAAAAATTAACAAAATTTTCTATGTATGTATATAAAAATTGAAGTAAATAACGACTTTAATAATAATAATAATTTTAACTTTATGCCAATAAGACCTAAGGTCTTTTTTAAATGCAATCCGAATTGCAAGCACATTTTTTTTGTTGGCAGAGTGGATTTGAGAATTAGGTATTTACTATCTCATTTTAACCCTCGGGCGGCATCCAATTAAAATTGGAGGTATAGAAAAGAATGCTGCCTACCGTGGGGATCGAACCCACAGATCTACTAAGTTAGCAGTCAAGCACTATATCCACTGCGCTATTGCCACCCGCTTTAAAATTATATCTAGCCTTTTCTACTAAGAATATTGTGGTAACGATGTGATCGAACATAAACACAAGTACGTCCGAAAAACAACAATACACTTCTTTAACGTTTTTAAAGTATACTTTATTCAGATGAGATTTCATGACCAAAAATTATAGAAAAATGCTTTCTGAAAAAGAAGATTTTAATATTTTTGAAGATTTTGATCTTTTGAGAAAGCCAAAAATAATTGAAAATACTTAATGTTCGGGAAAATCCGTTCGATGAACTTTAGGGCCTTACATTTTAATCCTAAACAATCCACATTATCATAAACACGAAAGCAAATGCATAATCTTAATTTGAAATTGATGTGTTTCATGTGTTTTTTTAATTCTGGTTCTGTTTAATTCATATAGCTGTCAAAAATAGCCGCGTTCAATTGAAACTTTCTACCATCGCATTAAAAACCTATACTAATTAGAAGAGTTGTTTAAAATGTTTAGGAAAAGTTAGATATGGGCTCCCAAGTAAGCGACTTCTTTAATTAGAGTCGTGTATTTTTCTTAAACGAGTACAAATTTTGATTAAATGTTAAAATATATTCATATAAAATGTATGTACTTTTATTTTTCATTTAGTAAAAATTTAAAAAAAATGTATGTAAGGGTGTCTTGATTAGGCTCACTTTTGTTTAGCACATTGCTTGCGACATCTAGTGTTGTTTCCGTCAAACAAATTACAATAGCTATGAGTTCCATCTCCGAAGTTCGATCATCTTCAATTTTATATTTCTTTATAATTTTTCTCAAATTGTTTTCTTAAATTATAAAAAAAGAATTACCAGCATGGCTAACGCCGTCTGTCGATAATGAGATAACAACATTATTAATCTTACTACCTTCCTAATTGTGGTTAATTTATACGGAATTCGTGTAGAAGTAAATTTTACAGTGTTAAAGAAATTTAAATAAAATTTATTTAAAATATTCGCATTTGAGAAAGTGTTTTTTTTATTAATTTTGAAAATGGTTTAAGCCCATTCGCTTTAAACCCATAAATTCTTTTGAACAATATATGTATATATGTACATATATACATGATAAGTAATTAATATACATACAAACATGCATCTATTTAAATGTAAAAAAAAAGTACTTTATTAGAGTTTTAATTTTGTGGATTTAGAAAAGAAAACTACTTTCAAAATAGACAATTTATTTGTGGAATATACCGTTATTTGTAATTGCCTATACACAAATTCAAACAAACAAAATGACTGTATTACATAGTTACTAGGTAGGTAAATAAATTCTCGTTGAGGCTTTTTTTTTGTTTTAAATTTGTATTTGTGCTTAACATTAACATTGAATTTAAATTTATTTTAAGCGGAACACCTAGGCTTTGATTGAGAGCTGAGTTGGAACTTGACATTTTTCCGCTAAATTCCAATAATACTGAATCTTTTCTATAGCATTAGCTACGAGTAAAGAGGTATGTATATCTACGTTAAAAAATATAGTTTGTGTATACTGTTGTCCACTTCGTTTTCTCTCCCCAACTAAGAATTTGCTAAAAGCAAATTGAAATAAAAATAAAACGTGTCGAGGTGGAACGTGGATGCAATGAGTCTCAGCTCGATTGTAGGTAGGTAGGCTGTGTAGAAAAAAAAATAAATGTGGAAGTGTATTCACAATATTCTAGTAGGTATATCTACACCAAACTGTACATTAAATTAAGGTCAAGTTTTCGTTGTGACATACTTATTTTTATTTAGTAGAATTTAGTTGTATGTCTTTGTGTCTTTTGGCATGGATTTTTGATGAAAAAAATTGAACAAAATTTTCACCTAATAAGATGTTTTATCTTGAAGATTCGATAAAATTTTAATAAGGCATTAGGTTTGACAATTTTCAATTAACCCCCAATTGTTTGCTTGTTAATAATATAAAATACAAGAAATTTTAGACGGCATTGGGAAAGTTTCAACCATGAACAAATGAGCTACATATGTATGTACATACCGCATAAGGCAAGCATATCATTTTTTTTATTAAATGCATGTAATAATCCTAAGGGGCCTCATTTCATTTTTACCTAAACAAATGTATGCAAAAACTTCTGAGTCGGAATCAAGTGATGGATAACAGTTTTGACTTAGGACAGACAGATTAGTATCCCCAAATATAATTTATTATTTGATATTTTCATTTCAATGATCAATAATCAAAACAAAAGGCAAACAACATCAGACTACAGCATTTCGTTTTCTAAAATTAAATAAACTGGACGTACATCGTATTCACAAGATTTTGAGTAGTCTTTTTTACTTAATTTTTTTTTATTTCATAAATTTGCTTCTGAAAGGAAAAATTGTATAGTCAATTTTAATTATTTAATAATATAAACTTAACATAATAAAAGAAAATCGTCCACCCTTTTTCGAAATGATGAATTTTCAAAAAAAAAATTGATAATTATATTTTGAAAATTTTAGAAGTCATTATTATGTAGAATCATCCGAAATTCATTGAGTAGTTCATGAGAAAGTCGAAATTGAAAAAATAAGGTTCTATGGCAGGTTACCATTAATTACATTTAATGTAAAAATATTTTAAGCCAAAATGTAGACTAGTTCGAGCCGTTTTCGAGGTAATTAAGATTTATATGTTTTGTACAAAAAAGTGTGTGGGAGGTACAGTTACTTTAGGAGCTAAAAAAAAAAAGAGCTTAACGCCTGGGCCAGTTATAGCGATCAAGAAAATGTATCAGAATAAAAGTTATAAGCGATAATTTATGTGATGTTTTCACGCGTTTTAAAATACAAATGCTAACACTAATGTATGACAAATAACTCACATTTTTTTTTGCAAAAAAAAATTTCCAACAGAACCATTATTTTTTGTTAAAAATGTACTTATTAATTTTCCTGATGAAAATAAAATTTTCGTGTAAGCTGATTGCCATTTTAAGCAAAATGGAACAAATCATTCCAATGATTTGAGATCTAATTTCTAATTGTGGATGAAAAACGTTGTCGTGGGTTTCAACAAGGAAAACTTGGTGGCAGATTGGTACAGGCTTGACAACTGACATAATTTTCCTATTTCTTTTAAGCGACCAACAGGAAAAATATAAAAAATATATAATAGCAAGAAAAATGAGAGATTCCTAACGATGTAATCATTTCTAAACGTTTTCCAAAATTGAAAAAGCAGTAATATTAGGAGTGTTTTGGAGTGAAAGAAGTTATTACCAACGCGTTCAAACTTCTTTAATAGACTAGTTGCCAAAGTTGAGAATTCAACACTTAGAATCGATATAGGTATGCATATTATAATAATATAAATTTAGTTACCTACATAAATACTCCATCAGATTTTTTACACATGGCTTACGTCAAACAAATAATATCCACATTTTTTTTTGGTGCAACAGCTCACTGCACAAAAATAATCATTTATTATTATTCATATTTTACCTGACTTGTGCCTATCAACTTTTAGACGTTAGCCTTTTGACACCAAGCACTCACTAGAGAGCCCACTACAAAGTTGCATACACACTAAAAACAACAATCTCAATAAAATCAAAAAAAAAAAATAATATAAATATGAATTTCCATTATAAACAGCGTTGCGCATATCGGAGGCACTTTATTATCGTCATTTGAAAATCGGAAATATACCAAACTACACACCAACGTACTTGAGATTCTTTCCCCTTGGCGACCGACCGCTCTCTTTTTTCTACGGTTTTAATTTCAAGATAAAACAGACTTCTAGTCTCTCTGCTTCCACTTTTAATTCTACAACCAATTGAAACAACAACTGTGGGCAAAAAAAGCTGCACAAGCAAGCAAAAATCGCCCCGCAAAAATAATTGATATTAATTTATCTGGAATGTTGTTGTTTTGTTTAGTTTAAACCAAAGCCTGACGCTGCAGATGCATCTAAATAACCAATACAATATGTGTTTTGTGTGTTTGGTTGCTGTTAACCTTCAGCTTCTATACTCGTCGTAGAGTGCATCATTTTTGAAAATCGATTCGATAAAAAAATAGAAAAGCAGGCAGGCGAAAGACCAAAATTGGCAGCAAACACCATGAAAAGCTTTAAGCCAACGAAAAGGACGCCGTCAACAATGCCAATCGAGAATGTCAAAATTAGAAAACAACTATTTTTCCTTCTTCTTCTTTGCCTCACCACTTGCTTAATAGATATACATAATATTACCTATAGAAATACAAGAGCATGTGCAACATAGTGTGTACCTATTATAGTTGTTTATTGTTGATTTCCTCTTATGCTACTGCACTGCGCTGCAACTCAAGTTCTTTTCGAGAAAATGCTGTTGTTATAGGTACATATTTTATTAAGAATACAATTACCCACGCGCTTACTTAAAGAAAAAAAGAAAATCAATGAACATCATAAAGGTGAATTCGCTCACGTTATTTTGTTTTGTTCTGCTAAAAACACGTGACGGCAACAAAAAAAATTAGGAAATCGAAACGAGTTTAATTCCAGTCTGGAATATAATATGTACACACAAATGTATATCATAACCACAATAATTGATTTCGTAGATAAGTATATTTTATTTTATTTAAAAGGTATCCATATTAGGGTGGTCAATAAAAAAAAAATTATAATCACCAATAATCCCTGTTAGCGGTTTAATTATTGCCTCAAAAAAAGAAATTCAAAACAAGACTGATCTGAAAAATAGGTACATTTTGTACCCATGTATTTTAAATGTGAATGTGTTTTATAAATATTTTACCTAAATGTAAAATGATGTATAGGTATACATCAATAGACCAAAAATGAGTGAGGAATCAACTAAAATATTGGCGAAAATTTTAAACAACATATTATTAAGGCCTTAACATGATACTAGTTAACAATTTACTATATACATAGTATACTAACTTTTCATAAAATTTAAACCTTTTGTTAACTAGTGCTAATGCTAATTAAACCAAACAATAAATGTAGGGTTTGAATTTTGATGAACACAATCGGCCCTATCGAGGTAACCGTCGGAGCGGGATTCTTTCCGATTTACTACGAATCGGAGACATTTTGCTTCGAGGTAATTTTCCGATCGGCTGATCTGAAATTCTGTCCGACAAAATTTAAGGCATGTCATTTGTATGCGATGAAGTACTTTTCATGGTTTTTTATGACGGATACAAACAAAATATTCTCCGAAGTCCTCCGACAAGTTCTCGTTGCGGAAAGTGTTTTCTTTTTAAAGAAATTGTTAATTAAAATGTAAGTAATAACAAAATAAACCTTATTTAAGTTAACTTTTGTACTTTTTGTTTTTAGGCAGAACGAAAAAACAAGTTCACAGCAATATTAGTATGAACGGATGATGAATCTGCACAGCGAATATCCCGATATTGCATAAAACTACACAAGAAGAAAACCAGAAGTTGTGCCTGTGTTTTCGTTTTGCATTTATATTTTAATCATTTAACTTATTTACAAAAGAAAAAAATAAACAAAAAAAAAATGTACACCAGCAGGATTCGAACCTGGGCTCCCGGGTGCAAGGCTGATATACTATCAAATAAAATTATGGATTTAGGGCCGTTTGCATAAATATTTATGTTCAACTTAAAACACTTATGGGGTACTTTTTCCTCTGCGTAAATTGTCACATACGTTCTTAAGTAGTACTTTAATGCTTAAGTTGAGTATCAGCAAACGGGCCTTAGTACGATACCTTAAAATATTAGTAGCCATTTGGTGATTTATGCTTCAGTAAAATATTAAGAAGATAATACGAAATCCTCTTTTTAACCTAGTATCAAACATGTTACTAAATCGTTTAAAATTTTGGGCCATTGTCTTCAATTATGTATATTTTTTAATAACCGACTTTTAGACCGGGGGCGTAATGTGGGTAGGGTAATTGGATTAGTTGAAAATGCATAATACTGAATTAAGTGACATCGAGTGTATGATGATGATGATGACGTAAAATGTGTTGAATGATATTGTGCCAACCATTAGACTGAAAAACGTGTTATACCCATATATAAAGGGTTTTCCAATAAGAGGTGTTATTTTGATATTCAAAGAAAAATGGCATTTTTGGAGACAAATGATCGGATGTTTATTAATAATAAAGAGAATAAAATTTAAGAATAATAAAGAGGAAGGTATGCCGTTAATAATGGAACACAACATCAGCCAAATGGCCGCCAAGACTACGCTTACAGGACCATATCCTTTTCATGAAATTTTCCATAACCAAATCGCAAAGTGGCTGCCCTATGTCCTCGATAGCCTCACGAATTTCATCTTTGAGGTCTTGAATCGACGCTGGGCTGTTGGCGTAGACCTTATCTTTCACGTGGCCCTAAAGGAAGAAGTCGCAAGGTGTTAAATCACAAGATCTCGGTGGCCAATTGTGATCACCTCTTCGAGAGATAACACGGTCCGGAAACTTTTCCCGTAAAATATCGATGGTTTCATTGCTTGTGTGGCACGTAGCGCCGTCTTGTTGAAAGTAAACGTTGTCCAGATCAATACCATCCAATTCAGGCCATTAAAAATCATTAATCATCTCTCGATAGCGCAATCCATTTACCGTAACTGTTGCTCCAGCCTCATTTTCGAAAAAGTAAGGCCCAATGACCCCGCGGGACCATAAACCGCACCAAACAGTCACGCGTTGAGGATGGAGAGGCTTTTCAACAATAACTCTTGGGTTTTCCGAGCCCCAGATGCGACAGTTTTGCTTGTTGACGTAGCCTCCGAGGTGGAAATGGGCCTCATCAGTCAAGATGATTTTTCGATGAAATTCCGGTTCATTTTCATGCATTTCAAGGACCCAATCAGCAAAGACACGACGTTGTTCATGATCAGCCGGCTTGAGTTCTTGTGTTAACTGAACTTTATAAGCCTTAAGACCCAAGTCTTTATGCAAAATACGGTGTAATGACGTTTGTGGAATGCCTAATTCCAAAGAACGACGAGGAATGGACAAACCTGGGTTTTCTTCAACACTTTGGGCTACAACAGCAATATTCTCAGTTGTTCTTGTACGACGTGCACGGGTTTTATTCTTCACATCACTAACTTGACCCAACAGCTCGAATTTGTCCACCAATTTCTGTATTGCGGTCCGACAAGGTGCTTCACGACGACCCAAAAATGTTTTAGTTTTACGAACCGTCTCTGCCAAATTTTCACCATTTTTATAGTGAATTTTAATAATTTCAATGCGTTGTTGAAGCGTGTGTCGTTCCATTTTTATTAATAGCGTAGTTTCTACTTGTCAAATGTCAAAAAATGACAGCTTCAAAAGTGACAGTTACCGAAATAGCGGGCTATTCAAAATAACACCTCTTATTGGAAAACCCGCTAAATACATATATACATAAATATACCTGTTATTTAAATTTATTTTATGTTATAGTCTTAATTGTAATTCATTGTTTAAATTAAATAGATACCTAGTTAAAATGTATAATTTACAAAAGCAATTTATACAAAAATATGCAATCACATCTTGGTATAATTGCTGATATGTATTTGCATGTTACTTGTTTTGTGAACATAATAAATTAATTTAGACATAAGCTATGAAAATACGTACACATCGCATTTGCTGCAAGAGCAACGTAACTCAAAAACATGCAATTCTGAGCAGAGTACAAAATTGTGGAGAAACAGTTTTTGCCTTTACATTTGTAGGCATCAAACATATATATCTCGTCTCAATTTCATATACGCTCGTCCTTTCTTTTCGTCCAGTTTTTTTTTGTAAATAACAAATTTTTAATAGCATTTATTTTAAATTTTAAATTACGACGTGCTTGTTGCAGTGTGTGATGTGTATGTACAAATAATAATACATTTAATAATTAAAAAAAGGCAAGTTTTTCATTAAAAATATAAATTTTATTCAAACTTTACGATACGATGATACAGAACACTAAACAAGTGGACGCTGCAATTCCGTCTGTCTGTTCTGACTGTCTGTAGGTCGATATATGTACATATAGCCTACAGTTAATTTGTAGCAACAAAATAAATCTTAAAATGGCTCTAACGATTCTATCCTCTACATATTGGTAATATTATTTTAGGTATCTAATATAGAAGCATTTGTTTTTGATTTTCGACTTTCTCATTAATGGCTCAATGGTTTCCCATCATAATCAATTTATCGAAATATTTACATGAAATTGAGCCTCATTTTGAAATTCACTTTCATGCGAAAGTAAGTCGAATCCGAATAATTTATATTTTGAGTTTCGAACGATTCAAAAGTTCACTTAATTTATTGAAATTTCATCTTTTGTATTTAAAGAATACAAAAAATTTCTTCTGAATTTGAAATCAGGGTCTAAACCAGAAGCAGGCACACCCATTAAATGTCATGTATTGATGAGCGATATTGGAAAAAATTGACGTTAAAATCGAAAAAACAACATTGATGTCAGAAATTATCGAATCAGAAATACCGATGTTTTTTAACACCGATGTTTTCATTTTTTCCAATTTTGCAAACATCGCCCATCCCTACATTTTTATGTCATTATTTTGTTATTTCCCACCTTACACAAACACTATCAATACAGAATCAACAACCGTGTGTTAACTTATTTGATTGGAATCTCGGATCGGAAAGTTTTTACGGATTACGAATCGAAAAGGACATTAATTCTCGTTCATTTTTTTCTGGCGAAAAGAGCAAAGATTGGGTTTAGACATTTTTGTTTAAAAATAATCAAAATAAATTACTTTTATGAGGAATTTGTTGGCTTTAAAAAAAAAATCGCATTCGCAATCTAATTGGACCAACCGGTAGCAGAAAGAAGTTCTTATCAGTGATAGCCAATGGATTTTCAACAAACTGGGTTGACACCGATGGCTTCTGTAGAGATGCTTCGCCGGAGCTTAATTTTTACGGGCTGAAGTAAATTTTGCTCACCGTATCGCGGGAAGAAAGTTCGCAACCGCCGTCGCTTTCTTTTGCGCTTTTCTTCGAAAAAAACGAATATACTTGGAAAAATTTATATTTATTAATAAAATTTTGCAAAAGTTTATAGTAATGTGTGAGTGATAAATCTATAAAAAAGTTCCTTTGTTATTTTGTGAATTAAGAGTTTTGTTTATGATGTTCAAACGTTTTTTCAGGCTATTTTGGTCACTTTTTACTGATATGCAAATAAAATAACTTTACTTCATATTTTTACACTACGTTTCGTTGGATTTTCCCAACTTCTTCAGGGATTGTTTATTTACACCTAACAAAGTTTACCTATACATGTTATATGGGTTTTCCAATAAGAGGTGTTATTTTGATATTCAAAAAAAAGAAATGCGTTGTTGAAGCGTGTATCGTTCCAATTAATAGCGTAGTTTCTACTTGTCAAATGTCAAAAAATGACAGCTTCAAAAGTGACAGCTACCGAATTAGCAGGCTATTCAAAATAACACCTCTTATTGGAAAACCCCTTATTTCTTTTTCACAATTTGCTTCCACTCACATGAAATTTTAAAATTTTACATTGATTTTTTTAAAATTATTATTAATTTTACAATAAAACATATGATTAATTACAAGACTATATTAATAACTTTATAATTTTGATTGTTTTATGAAAGATTTTAGTTTTTGATTACTACCGATATTTTTGTACAAAAATGAACTTAACTAAAATAAATAAGTCTGATATAGGTAGTGATAGTAGGTATCTAAAAATGTAAATGTGTCTTTTAATTAAAATAATGTAGCGATTCCGTCACGAGCGTTTCGAGCTCCATGGAGATAACTAACAACTTTTATTTCAAAAAAACCGCGCTGGAAAGGAATCTTGTACGTATGATATACTTTGAATTTTCAATCTCAAAAGGATTTAAACAAATGCAACTGCATTTTAAATTTCATGCAGCAAGAAGCTACGTACATAATACCTATGTAAACAAAACTTGTATTATACATACCTACAATCGTTCTTCGCCCACCCCTAACGATGGAATACCTACCCCACACTTCCCACCCTAAATATGTATGCAGGCATATTATTTAGGTATCAAAGCAAAAAAGACGCAAGTCCAATAGTGATTTTTTTAATCGCATGACTTTGGGCACGAAACAAGAGTCCATGTAGGTCCATAATGTACATCCTACCTGAGTTCATTATGAATAGGCTTAAGCAAGGATTTTGAATTATGGGTATTGTATATTTTGCGGAACAAATTTGCCTTCATTTAATCCAAGTGAGGCAGGAAAAATATCAATATGTATGTATTATGTACATAGGAACATACATACCTAAGTACCTGTGTACATACATACATATGTATACATGTAGCTATGCATTACTATACATACAGAATCTATAGGTAGATGCAGTAAAAGCCTACCCAACTCCTTCAATAAATGAAACCTCATAAAAGGACAAGAACCTAAATAGCTTTTTTTCCAGACCTCAGCCTCATAGGTATTGTTCTTTGACCTAAATTCCACGAAAAAAATCTTTTTTTTTTTTAAAGGTAAGTTACATAGATATAATAGTGAAGTTTCAACTACCTGCCTTTTATAATTTTGGATATTTCTTGAATACCCTTGTCATTTTTTGAGGTTATGTTTAAAAATAATAGAAAATACTTTTAAAAACATTTACTCAAAACAATACAAAAAAGAGAAATTTGGCAACAGACAGAAAAAAATTTTAAATTTTCTAATTTTGTTTGAATTCTCTGGAGAGAGTAGTGTTGGGTTGTCTATGGACTTGTTTCAGTTTGTTTGGGTTTGGTTTATATCATGAATAGTGACATCCCTCTTCCGCTTTTCTTAGTAGGAGAAATATAAAGTTAAAACCAAGGCCAAGTAAATAGTAAAACAGAATAATCTTAAACAAAACCGAATTAAGATTACTTTACGAAAATGTCAAATTAAAAAATGATCACGAAAGAATATAATGTAGGTATCCACCTACCACAAGGTTAAGGTGTTTTTTTCGATAGGGATATTATGTACACAAAACAGATTAAAGATTGTCATGCGAATGATTGCTAGCAGTTTGATAAGAAAAAAAAGAGACGGCTCTAACTCTGGCCCGGATGTTGGACTCACAAGTTACAAATGATGTTGAACACAACACAATTGAACGTCGCGAGGCCGAGGAAGTTCGTAAATGTTGAACTTGTTTCGTGTTTCGTCACCACACCTTAGCAGCTACGTCAAGTGCAGAGGTGACGAATCGTCCAGACTTCTTTGTTCGTTCTTTCGTTGTTGAGCACAAAGAGCAAAGATATAAAGGCAGCAGAGACTATGATGAAATAATCTTTTAGAAGCTTGTCAGGCTCGTGTGCTACTCGATGCATCTCCCGTTTGCCAGACGAGGAAGAAAAACAAAACCAAGAGTGGAAGGTAATATATGCTGCTGTTGCTGGCCAACAGTAAATCCTCTTTTCTCGCTCGCGCACAGACACCCACCCACTAAACATAATTTTTTTTTGTATGGACTAAGAGTTGGAAAAACAAAATGAAGTCGTCCATTATCCTGGCACCTCGGTTTGTGTTAGTCGTCCTTTCTTGGATTATATACACCTACTACATAAAATATGTATCCCATCCCGATTCTTCCAACCCAACCGACCCGTACTAGTCTCGTACTCTTCTTCTAACCAACCTTCATATACCATATTTCATCCACTTGCTTGCTTGCTTCCTTCCCAAGCAGTCACAGTGTACTTCTTTTTTTTATGCCTCCAACACATCACATCAACCCCCGTAAAACAAACGATTTTTTCCACTCTTTCACTCACACGCGAAACAAACTTATATAGCCATGAATGAGAACGAATAGAAAAACCACATAAAATGAAATGGTTGAAAAAAATGAAATTCCCCACAAAGAATTGAAAAAAATTTCTATTTTTTTTTTTTAATAAATTTCTCTACTTACGAACTTTCGATCCATTTAATAAAAAAATATGTATAAAAATTCGATTTTCACAGAAAATGAACCAACTTAAAAAGAAGAATACAAATAAAGATACTTTCTATTTTATTAACACCCTTTGTTCGTTATGTATATTATACCAAGTTCACTTAAACGCGAACAATAATTATAAAGAAAGAAAAAGTGAACAAAAAGAAAAAATGTTCTTGGGAAAAAATACTTGCGGTGCTTCAATTATTATAAAACTTCAATCAAATATATTAAAACAAATGTATCCAATGTCAATATTAAATTCAATTACTTTAAATTAGATGTGATTTTTCAGAACAAATGAAAACTTTTTTTTTTTAATTTAAGGATTGAACAGAAAAAACACACTTACAGGCCGATGCTGAATTAATTTATGATTTTGAATATTGAAGAATGGAATAAAATTTTCACAAAATGTGGAAGAAAGAGAAAAATGCGATTTTTGGTATGGTGAATTTTGTATTTAAATCATGGGCTGAACAGCTGAATGACGGGAATAAAAATGGCGTCTGATACTAGGTTTACATATGGTGTCGGTGGGAGTTTTAATTTGAAACTAATTCGATTTTTTTATTTCTGCTGGGTTGAGTTTAATTTATTGATTTTATTCGACATTTTTTGTGGCAGTAAGGCATGTAAAATATCAAAAAGAAGCTTGTAAGTAGCTTGCTAGTAAAGTCTAGTCGTTATTTAATAGTTATAGATAATAATGATAGTATAAATGACGACAAACTGATGACATCTAAAATGTGTAAGGAAACATAACTTTCCTAAATCCTGACCACGATCGCCAACTATCAGAGAAATAAACGAAGAAAGAAACCGAACGATGAAAAAGAAAAAAGAGAAAAAGGTAGAGACGCAAAGGCATCACAAAGGCGACACCAATTTTAAAACGCGAATAAATGCTTGTAAAAGTAAAACAATAAAATAAAATAATAAAATATAAAACAATAATTTTTATCTTTTTTCTTTACGATA
Source organism: Philhelius pedissequus (assembly GCA_910595825.1). Taxonomy (NCBI): domain Eukaryota; kingdom Metazoa; phylum Arthropoda; class Insecta; order Diptera; family Syrphidae; genus Philhelius; species Philhelius pedissequus. Next base: position 12,774,626 of record OU343163.1, on the reverse strand, counting down.
CAACATAGTTTTTAAAATTGTCGCCTCAATTTGCCTCACAAAATTCGCTTCTCGAACTAATTTGATTGTGCCGTCGAAAGAGACGCCACTGACGCCATTTTGTTGAATTTTTATTAATACGAGTATCTACGAATTACTCAAATAGAATATGGAAACTAAATTATCTGAAAACTCAGAAGATGACCTAGAAAGTACTGTGGTCGAAAGCGAAACAAATCAGGTACAATTATGCATTCCCAGCGAACAGTTTAATTCACTTATTGCAGGGATAAATACATTGCGTAGTTCTGTCGAAGAATTGCGTAATGAAACATCTAGAAGCCAAAGCCAACTGCAAGAACTTCAAATGAAAATTAATGCCAACCAAAACATCGAATCTCAAAATCCTATGCCGCAGCAGCCGTCGTCTATCTCTGCTAATCGTTTGCCAATCGAAAAATCACAGTCGCCATTTTCGTCTTCGCCATGTATGCACCTGCCAGTACCTCAACAGCAGCCAGCTGTGTCTTCTCCTGTCGGACAATTGCTTAAAGACGCCAACACGTCCCATGGGTTATCTTCTGAAACAAAAAATCAAATGCCGTCAAAAACCTTTGTGTCTAATCAAACGACATCATCGTATACACTTCAACAAACATTCGGTATGCCCGAACAAACAGCTTCCACAGCCAGACGCGTTGGAACATTTGTCGACGATGCCGCCGCCAATCTATATCCATTGCCTTCGTTTAGTGGTGATCCTGAAGAATGGCCATTGTTCTTTGCCAATTATCAGGAAACTACGTTTGAATTCGGATATAGTAATCGTCAAAATGTCATGCGTTTGCAAAAGGCATTGAAGGGCAACGCCAAAGAGTCAGTTTCCTCCATGCTCCTTTACGCCGAGAACGTTCCCCTTATTATTGAGGAACTTCATTTTAATTTTGGACGTCCAGACCTACTTGTCGATGCGCAGTTGATGAAGGTGCAGCAATTTCCAGCCATCAACGAATTGCAATTAGAAAATATCCTGCCTCTATCAAACCGAGTGCGGAATATGGTTGCTTTCTTTAAATCCGCAAACTGTGCACATCAACTAGCAAATCCAACCCTACTGCGTGAACTGATTAATAAATTGCCACCATCTAAACAGTATGAATGGGCCAAACATGCTGTCACTATTGTACCATTTCCAACTTTAGAAACATTTGCAGAGTGGATTAAAGAACTTGCTCGAGTTATATGCCTAATGCCAATTAAAACCACTAATAATCTAACAGTCAGGCCACTGCCGCCGGCACATCTTCGCCAAAACAACAATACTAGCCACAATCGTACAACTACATCATTCGAATTCGCAAGAAGAGTTTTGCATAGTACCGAACCTGAACAGATGCAAAACATGTGTATCCACTGCAGTCAACAACATAAATTAAGCGAATGCCAACATTTTATAGCTCTCGATGTCAACGATAAATGGAATCGAGTCAAAGAACATCGTCTTTGTTTCTCATGCTTGGAGAAGGGACATAATTTGACCAGCTGTCGACGCAGGAAACCTTGTGGGCTGAATGGATGTACTCGGCTACACCACCAGACGTTGCATCAAGATTCAAGACCTGCAACAAGTGAACCTCAACAAACACAACAAGTGTTAAACTGCCGCCAGGATTCACAGTGTAGTCAGTTATTCAAGATTATCCCTGTAGTATTATCGGGGCCACTCGGTAGTGTTACTGCACATGCCATGTTTGATGAAGGATCGTCTGTTACGTTATTGGAAGAAAGCATCGCTACTGCATTGGGACTTAAAGGGCAAAGCCTCCCACTTACTCTCCAATGGTATGGTGACAAGACAACAACGGAGGTATCCAAAAAGGTAACGTTTTACATTAAGGGGCAGAATAACGACGCCGAAAGCTTTATCTTAAGTAACGTACATACAGTATCAAATCTAAACTTACCAATTCAAACATTTAACAAAGAGAATTATGACCACCTGAAGAAAGTCCCTATAATCAATTTCAAGAATGCAAAGCCAGTGCTACTTATTGGTTTAGATAATTGCTACTTAGGCATTCATAAAGATATCGTCGAGGATGGACCAGAAAATCCCATCGCAGTTGGAACAAAATTAGGTTGGGTAGCATATGGACCTGTGAACAATGTTGTTAATGCCCAGCCAAGGGTTCTTCATGTTCGTCGTTCTGATACACTCCAGAGAATTGAGAAACTAGTCGAAGAATATTTTCTCATAGAAAATTTTGGTGTAAAAAGCTCTGACGTTATTTTGGAATCCGATGAGGATATGCGATCAAGAAAGATTCTTTCCGAAACCACAAAAAGAACTGGACATCATTATGAAACTGGTCTTTTATGGCGCAAAGACGACTCAATACTACCAACTTCATCAAGTTTTGCTATGGCAAAGCAACGCTTGCTAAATATTGAATCTAAAATGTCTAAAAACCAAGCGTATTCTGATTCTTATAAAGCGGAAATGACCAAATACATCAGCAAGGGGTACGCAAAACTCCTTTCGCAAGGAGAAGCTGAAGCCGAGACCCCGACTACCTGGTATCTTCCACACTTTGGGGTAGTCAATCCAAATAAACCCAACAAAATACGCATAGTATTCGATGCCGCTGCTACGACGTCCGGCGTATCTTTGAATTCGAAAATGTTGAAAGGACCAGAACACGCACAACCACTTTTAGTCATCATTCATAAATTTCGTCAAGGAATTGTCGCTGTGGCAGGTGATATTCAGGAGATGTTCTCTCAGGTAAAGATTACAGCTGCCGACCAGAACTCACAACGCTTCTTGTGGCGGAATGGGGACCCCAAAGGTACAATTCAAATATATTCAATGACTTCGATGATTTTCGGGGCCATATGCTCGCCTTGTTGTGCAGAATATGTTAAAAATTTAAACGCTACTGAACACTCTGAAGTCATGCCACGAGGGGTAAAGGTCGTCATCGAGAGAACTTACGTCGACGACCTAGTATCAAGCTTCGACTCTGAACCAGAAGCAGAAGAAGTTACCTTAGAAGCAGTCAAAATTAATGATGCCGCCGGATTCCGATTGCGGAGATTCGTTTCGAATAGTAAACAACTTCAAAGACGATTGAACACAGACAATATGGATATTGTTGAAAATGTTAATATGGAACGTCAGAGCAACACAGATAAAATCTTGGGAATGTTTTGGAATACAAACAATGATACATTTGAGTTCCAATTTAAATTTCACAAAATTCCTAAAGATGTTCTCGAAATGAATCGACCGCCAACAAAAAGAGAAATGATGGGAATAATTATGGCAATATTCGACCCATTTGGATTTCTCGCAAATTTTATGATATTTGCCAAATTGTTAATGCAAACAACTTGGAAAGAACAACTTGGTTGGGATGATCGCTTGCCACAGCAATTATATATCCAATGGAATGTTTGGTGGAAAGGGTTCCAGGAGATAAACAAATTTGCTGTCAAACGATGCTATTCAACTTTATTGCCCACTGCCGATGAGATTCAGTTACACATATTTGTTGATTCAAGTGCATCCGCCTACGCAGCCGTCGGGTATCTTCGAATCAAAAAGGGCAATGAAATCCATATAGCATTTGTAGCTGCCAAAACGAGATGTGCTCCACAAAAGGGTATGACAATTCCTCGCCTAGAGCTGCAAGCAGCAGTTTTGGGATCCCGCCTTGCAACATCGATAGGGAATTGCCATGAGTTCCACATCCATCGTGTCATATTTTGGAGTGATTCGAAGACAGCCGTGCTCTGGATTCGCTCAACAACCAGAAGATACAAGCAATTTGTAGCTTGTAGAGTAGCGGAAATACTTAGCAGTACTACACCATCGCAATGGAGATGGTTACCGACAGAATTAAATGCAGCGGATGATGCTACTCGTGCTCGTATGCCTTCATTTGATCCTGTTTCGAGGTGGATCATAGGGCCGGATTTCCTACTTCTTGACGAACAAACTTGGCCAGTGGAAGCACATAATTTGGGCTCCGAATATTGTATAACAGAAGAATTGCCAGCTCGAGTCATATTGTTGACGAACAAAGATAAGTATGAGTGTTTAGTCAATTATGCCAAATTTTCATCCTTTTTAAGATTGCGCCGAGTCGTTGCCTGGATTCATCGATTTGTTAGTAACGCTCGAATAAAAGAAGAATATGTGTCCGATCGCCAGAAAGGAGAACTTACAGCCTCCGAATGTACCGCCGCAGAAAAGTTCATCTGTAGAGCTGTCCAGCAAGAAGTTTTTGTAGATGAGATTGCAAGTTTGCGTACCATTAAGTCAGTTAAAAAATCAAGTAAAATCTATAAACTGACACCTTACCTGGACGAGGAAGGATTACTAAGAATCAAGGGAAGAATTGATGCCGCCTACTGTCTTCCCTTTTCTGCACGACGGCCAATGATTATCCCATATGGTCATCGGGTATCACGACTTATTATGCTTCATTTTCACCTTAAGTACCATCATCAAAACGATCGCTTAACAATAAACGAGATGCGGCAAAGATTCTGGTTGCCATACGCTCGCGCTGTTTTAAAGTCTATCAAGAAGAAATGTCCTATATGCATCGTCTCTAGAGCTACGCCAATCGAACCACTAATGGGCCAGCTGCCACCAGATCGCTTGACTCCATACGTACGTCCATTTAGTTATTGTGGTATCGACTACTGTGGACCATTCCATGTTGCTATTGGAAGACGAAGAGAGAAGCGTTGGGTAGCTCTGTTCACGTGCTTGACAACGCGTGCGGTACATTTAGAAGTTTCGGAGAACTTGTCTACAGATTCCTTTTTAATGTGTCTAAGGAATTTTGTTAATCGTCGTGGAACCCCTGTTAAAATTCGCAGTGATAATGGCACCAATTTTATTGGTGCCCAAAAGGAGTTACAAAAAGAGGATCGACTATTTGATTTAGACCGTATTCAGAAAGACGTTGCGGCAGCAAACATCGACTGGGTCTTCAACTGCCCTGCGAACCCGAGCGCTGGTGGTTGCTGGGAACGTCTTATTCAATGTGTCAAGCGCTTGTTGTATAAGGTCCTGAAAGAAGAAGCGCCAAGGTTGGAGACACTGCGGAGTGTCCTTATAGAAGCTGAAAACATCATCAACAGCCGGCCTTTAACGGAACTACCGCTTAATTCGGATGAAGATGAACCATTGACGCCAAATCACTTCCTTCTGGGCTGTCTTAACTCAACGCAAACGCCAGGTACAGGAGAAGACCGAGTTTGTCTCCGAAAGCAGTGGAGAGTTGCACAAAATCTAAAGGATAGATTATGGAAAAGATGGACGTTAGAATATTTACCTCATCTGCTACTGCGTTCAAAATGGAATGACGAGGTTGCGCCATTACAACAGGGTCAACTAGTCATCATCTGTGACGATACTCAGTCACGAAGTCAATGGCAGAAAGGAGTCATTACGAAGGTTTTTCAAGCTCCTGATGGTCAAGTTCGCAGTGCGGAAGTGCGCACTACCAGAGGAATTCTCCGTCGACCTGCCATTAAGCTAGCCGCTTTGAAGTTTAGTGAATCCCTTTAGGAGTTCACGAAGGGTGGAATATAAATGACGACAAACTGATGACATCTAAAATGTGTAAGGAAACATAACTTTCCTAAATCCTGACCACGATCGCCAACTATCAGAGAAATAAACGAAGAAAGAAACCGAACGATGAAAAAGAAAAAAGAGAAAAAGGTAGAGACGCAAAGGCATCACAAAGGCGACACCAATTTTAAAACGCGAATAAATGCTTGTAAAAGTAAAACAATAAAATAAAATAATAAAATATAAAACAATAATTTTTATCTTTTTTCTTTACGATACAACAGATAGGTTATGTTGTTATCGATTGGTAATACGGAAGAAATCCCAGTCGAACAAGTTAACACTAGATTATTAATTTAAAAACTGTTGTTCGTTGCAATTGTTTAAACAAAACAAAAATTGCTAATTTGTTTATGATAAAAGTGAGTCGGGTTATTTAAAATACCTGAACAAAAAAGTAAAAATTAATTGTATAGTGTCACGGGCCAGTTGTTCAAACGTGGTTTATATATTTGACCCTTGGCTCAGCAAATTTAAGTTTTATTTCGGCAGATTAACTGATGTTCAACGCTGGTTCAAGCATGTACACAGATACAGAAAATCAAAAAGTGACCAACTTTTTCAAACATTTTAATTGTATCTGATTAGTTTTTCTTCACATTTTCCTTCTCGACACACATGACATATATTTTGTGTGCTCAGCAATGCTCAGGCGATTATTTTCAAGCACATCGAGCGCGCTCTGTTCACATATTCAGAGCGAAAAAAGAAAAACACATTCGGAGTTCGAGTGAAAAAGAAGCACAAACAAATTTTTTGACAACTCAGATTCTGTTCTGAACTAAAAAAGAAAAACGCCTTCTGTCTCTATGTCCCCTTTCACACAGGGAAACCAGTTGCTGGAGATTTTTTTGACGTTTTCCTTTAATTGCCTTGTAGCTTTCACATGAAGAAACTGGCACCGAGAAACTGAGGAGGAAACTGGGAAGATTTTGTTGGGCTAATTGGAATGCAAAGCAAAACGTCAAAAAAATCTCTTCAAATCGTTGACCGGGGAGATTTTTTTCATTCCCCTTACTTCTTGCCCTTCTCGCCAACACACTCCCAGTTGCCGACAACTCAGTTTCCTTGTGTGAAAGGGGACTATATTAGACGTTTTTCTTTTTTAGTTCAGAGCAGTTGTCAAAAAATTTGTTTGTGTTTCTTTTTAACTCAGAGCATTCAGAGCTCCAAATGTGTGTTTCTTTTTTTGTTCTGAACATGGTGTATAGATCGTATTCGCTGTGCTCGGACATAATTGACTGAGCATGTGAATAAATTTCTGAACGCACCAAATAACTGTGTGCCAAGAAGGACAATGTGAAGAACAAAATAATCAGATACAATTAGCGAAAGAAAATGATCGCTTGTTGATTTTCTGTACCTGGGTATGTATCAGTGTAAAAAAAGGGTAGAGGTTTTGTGTTATATTGCTTTTTATGATAAAAATGAAAATGTGTTCTGATTTTTGTGGTTCAAGTGTGCTTAAAAAACATATCAGTGTTTAGAGCTCGCTCTGTTTGGAACAAGTTCAGTGCATAATCTATGTGTTCGAACACTGTTCAGTGCTCTGCTCTGAACGAAAAAAGCCTATTGTGTTAAACCAATGAATAAGTTAATCAAATTTTCAATTCAAACCAACAATTGTAGGTTCGATAACTATTTATGTTTGACAACAAATCAGCCGGCTTTCCAAACAGTTTTGGTATATTCATAAATCTATACAGAGGCGAAAAGCGAAATTTCAAATCTGAATGTGTACCCGATGTTTTGTGTGCACAGATAAAACTTAACCCCAGTGCTATCCGAATAGGTGTGTGTGTTGTAATCCCGTGTAAAAAAATAGCTGATAAAAAATTAGATGTTGCCAAAAAATCATCTCAAGTTATCCAAAAATGTAGTTATAATTGTGCATTCCCCGATAAATGTCTAAAACATGAACAAAGATCAACTTGACCAATTTGGTTTACCTCCGCAACCACATACTACTCAGCAAATGAACGTGTAAAAGCAGTCTTTGGTTTTGTTTTCGAACGCTCCCATAAATCAGTTCGATAGTAATGTAGCTACAGTACCTTAGCTACTATACCTACTACCTATTCCGCAGAAGTTCCTAAACAAATCTAAAAACAAAAACCTATAAAAGAGAAATCGTTGAACTTACCAAAAGTTTCACTTTAATTCAAAGGCCCAAATTCCAATCCAATTCCTACAATGATTCTAGAGCAAGTGCAATTTGTACAAAATCTTCTAGATAAATATCAAATTAATTTATTGAATTCCTTATTCATAAATTTCACATTAATTATCGTCCTTTTGGGATTGCTACTCAATACCATCGAACCTCATCTGCCGGTTTTCATCGCACAAACGTTTCGCTATGGCAAACACAATCACAAAGGTGAACAGAATGCCTTCGTAGGCAAATTAGAAGTACCCAAATCGTGGTTTAGTCATTTTTATATTTTCGCCTTCGTCTGGTCCCTATTGGCACTGAGTCTCAACCTGAAAGTTCTCATCCATGGCAGTTCGGCGCCAGAGTGTGTTATTGACTTTTTGGACTTTGTAGCTGGTGGTAGAGATCGTAAGGTCTTAGTTAATTCAACTTCAGGATTTGTAGCAACTGTTCTATTCACGATGCAGTGTGTCCGTCGATTTTACGAGACAGTTTTTGTCCAAATCTTCGCGTCAAAGGGTAAAATGAATTTGTCGCATTACGTAGTGGGATTTCTTCATTATTTTGGATGCATAACTGCGATATTGGCCAACACTGAAGGTTTCGTTAGAGGTTTGAGCTCATGAACGTGATTAGGTATTTTGTTTTTAAAAATGTTATCTTTTTAGGAACAACACCATCGTCATTCTCATTCCAGAAGATCACATTCATGCAGTACATTTGCTGCTTCATCTTCCACTTCAGCTGGTCACAGCAATACAAATCGAATATGATTTTAGTCAATCTGCGTAAGGACCCCGCTGGCAACATAGTAACGGAAAAGCATCTCATGCCACAGGGTGGATTTTTTGAGTTTGTTTCGTCGCCTCATATGTTCTTTGAAGTTGCAATATACGTAGCTATCTCTGGTGTGATCCCGGCCAGTAGCACTTGGGCATATATTGTAATTTGGGTGATTGTTAATCAGGTTAACAAAAAGTTATTTTTAGCTGATATTAGTTTGAGACTAAATTTGTTGTTTTTTTTTAGACTGAAAACGCCTGGCTTATACACAAATGGTACAAAGAGAACTTCAAGAACTATCCCAAGAGGCGTTATGCCATATATCCTTATATTCTCTAGATCATGACTCACAGTTTATTTTCGGGATTGGTAGTGTACGTTTCTAATTAATGTTTTTTCATTCAAATTTGCTTATAAAGTTTTTTGTTAACCAGACTGATTACGACGATAATGTGTACCAAGACCTGTTAAACAACAACACATTCGATAACCAGTTTGATCGGCTGATAATAATTAGTACAATAGTTTTTAAGAATTTCTATATTATTATCTTTTTTGATTCCTTGACAGGTGCTATTATTAAGTTTTAACAAAAAATAAGACTTTAGCGGCGCGTAGTTTATTTGTAGGTTTTTTTTTTAGCATACTACAGTGCTGATGTGAAATGAAATATCCCACAAAAAGCGACAAGTTCGACGAGCTAAATTAATAATTGTAGATAATTATTTCTATACTTTTTAACAGAGAATAACAAACATAGCTGTATCCCTTTGTCAGCGACACAACAGTTAAATTAAATAATTTTATGGTAAATTTTCATCTGTATTCTATCTTACCAACTGAATTAAAAAGATTATGCGCAACCGGCCAAGTATGTATTGCACATTAGCGTTCCTATACTTGCGCAAGGTATCTGGAATCGGAAATCAAAAGCCAGTAGTTTGTCAACTTTGAATATTTTTATGAAAAAAATAAGAAGTGAAACAAATCACGAAGTTAGTAAAATATTTGCGAAATATTTTCATGTAAGATTGACGGTCTTACATGAATGTTAAATGAAAACTGAAACATCGTTCCTCCCAACTTTTGACACTTTGTAACTATTTACACACATTCATTTTAGAAGAGGCAAAGAATCAAAGATTTTTAAGTCAGTTAGGTTTACCCCGTAAACAGCTCTCTTTTTCCTAATTGATTGGCTGCAACTGAATGTCGAATGTGTGAAGAATTTGTCATACATATTTGTAAGACTGCCGAGTACATCTCAGAAGACTCACATATATAAACTAGCTAACTAAAAAAATAATAGAAACAAGATTCTTCTGTCTTTTATTAAAAATAAAAAGTTTATCCGGAAGAGAACGAAAATTAAAAATGAGCTGATTACTTCTCAGTGATATATTAAATAAGCAGAGCATTAAAGGGTTTAAAAAAAACAAACCAAATGGTGAAAAAACACAAGAATAATTGGTAGAGATGATTTCATCCTGGAAAAAAATAATAGAAACAAAATATTATGGTATATTCTTTTTTTGGAAAGAAGCTGCTTAACGGTTCACCTGTTTAATAATCTTCTAGTACTTGGCCACTCCATAACATTTATTTTATTTTGTTGACAGAATTCTTTAGCCAACTTTGAGGAGTGCTTAGGATCGTGAACACCCATTTAATCGGCATGTCCTCATCGGCAAATGACAGCATTACTGTATTAAGGATGCGTACGTAGTCTACAGCACACATCTTATCCCTTATCCAACAAATTGGGCCAACTCCAGAAGCTGAAAAACATCCCCAAATCATTATGTCGCCTCCCGCCATGTTTAACTGTCTTCTTCGTGTATTTTGTATCATAGTCTGAAGTTTTTATCGTCTGACATTTTTCCATCTGAACCAAACAAATTTATTTTCGTTTCATTCGACCATAAAGCTAGTATTAGACGGTCCTTGTAGTGTGTCATTGCCGTGACACTCTGACGTCACTATGACGTAGTTGTCTGTCCTAAAAGTGTCACGTCGTGTGATCGTCATTGTTTTGTATGTCATTGCAGTGACACCGAGACACAAATATCACCGTGACACACTTTGACGTTCATTGTATTTTGGGACAACAATGACAGACATGTGTCATTCGTGTGATAGTCATTGTAGCTAGCCATGAAACGATTACCTTTGTCACGGCAATGACGGTGGTAGGACCTATTTTGTTGTGACGTCAGAGTGTCACGGCAATGACACATTACAAGGTCCGTCTAATGCTAGCTTAACACGTTGTTCCAGTTTCACGGTCGAGGTTTTTTTTTTTTTTTTTTTTTAGCAAAATGTGCTCTGTTGAATATTTTTTTTTTTTTGATCAAAAGTGGTACTTTTCTGGGACTCCTTCCAGGAAGACTAGCTTCTTTTAAACGGTTTCGTATTGTAACAGGTGCGTTTAATTCATTTTTAAGGTCCTTTGAAGAAGAAAACGGCTTTTTCTTACACAATCGCAATAAATGTTTATCAAAACGTGTCGATGTTTTTCGCTTTCTGCCTCTGGTTTCCGCTTTGGGACTTGAATGGAGAGCTGTAAAGAACTTCTTTTTGGAGCACTGTAAGGCCTGCGCAATTTCATCCATAGTTGTACCATCTGCTCTTAGTTATTTTATGAAATCACGTTCCATGCTTGTGCAATGGACTCCACGACCCATTTTAATAAAATTTCTATAAATTTTTCTTTTAAAAACAAACTGAAACACACGAAAATCTTATTAATCTAATCAACAAATAAATAAACGCCTATTTCAATTAAAACAAAACATAAAATTTTGTCAAAATCACAATAACTACCTTGTTTCTTTCTATTTTTTTTCAAGGCAAAAAGAACATTTCGCTCTCTTTTTTTACTGTTAAATCCAAACAAAAAGTTGATAACAGGAAACTGTTAGACAATTTGAAAGCTATGAAAGGCATAGTTAAAATATAAAAGTTATAACAGAATAAGATGTATTTGTATGTAGTAATTTGTCATTGAGTAATGTAAAACCTTTCTTTCTATTATTTTTTCCATCACTATACGTACACTCCTCGTCAAAATGCATTTTTTTTTTGTCGATTATATCATTACAGCATTATTATTTTCAGTAATTGGCGGTTTTGCAGTTGGCGAAACTCTAGGTCACAAAAAACTTTCATTGTGATCAATACACTGACCAAAAACAAAAGTAGGTATAAAAAACGACCAGTTGGTATTGTTTTGTTTTTCTACTTCGGAAACTCTATCAATATTCTTAACCGCTATTTTCGAAAGCATTTCGTTGTTTTATTGGAGACATAGAAGTTTTACACAGTACTATGCTAAGCATTTTTTTGTTTTTAATTAAATGACTAATTTAAGTTTAAATAAATACTAAAAATTTACGGTAGATCAAAATTTATTAATTGTATAAAAAATTGTGATTACTTAATACACTCGTAACTTAGGATTTACTATTTTTTTTAAATTAGATTTATTTTAATTGACATTCCAGCTTAAGTAGGGATATGTTTTTGCATTGAGATATTTAAAAAAAAAATGTTCATACAAAAATAAGTCTGGAAAATATACATTTGAGCGAGCGGACAGAGACATTAATTTATTTTATTATCGTTATTTTAAGGTTGTTGTTTTTTCGATAATTATTTTATTAAATACATACGAGTATTATTATATGTTTCTATTTTATTTTATTAAAAATAAACTCAAATAACGTATTTTCATTTAATAAGTGAAAGTAGAAGAACTTTCAATTTGGTTAAAAAATAAGCTAGCCTTACAATAATTGCCTTGTCCTTTTCGATTGGTAATACGGAAGAACTCTCCGATTCGGGATGTCGAACGCACATTTGTGATTATTTTAGTTTGGAAGCATGGCTGACACAAATGTAGATGAATTCGAAGTTATTCCTGATGAAAGTGCGAAATTACAGTTATTGAAGGGAAAATTTGTCTTCGGAACAGATATCCATAATTTTAACTCTCTAAAGATTGAAATTGAAACCACAAAATTTCAGATAAACCAAAACAAAACAATGACATGAATAAATTATAATATAATAAATAATTTGAATTTGATATTTAGTGGATGTGAGTGTGTGCGTGTTTCTGGTTTGGATTCTGACTTCAAATCCAGAAGGAAATTTCTCTTCTATCCAGGAGAACAACCGTCATTTAATACCAATCGAACAGTTTCAGAAGCATTCGGAAGCCTTCCGGACGACCAATCGAAAAGGCCATTAAAGTACTATGCACATGAGATCGACCAATGAATTACCGAATATTCGTCTATTTTGACATTTATTTCACATGGCTTTAAAGCACCTTTCATATGAGCTGCGAATGCGAATTAAACTTTTTAAGCAATTTCAAGGGGAAATATCAACTTATTTTTATTTAAACTTTTCAAAGAAGTTAATAAATTATCTTATTTACAAAATTTACAAAGAAAAAACTACGAACAATTTGTTTAAATATCAAAAATTGAATTTAATTCATATTTTCTACGCGACCAACAACAGTCTTCTGCGAACTGTCAAATGTAAATTCGCAATCCACAACAACAGGACGCATTCCACATATCGGCGAATAAATAATTCGCTCGAATTTAACCTCAAATTTTAGACTTCACATTAGCTGCGTTTTATTATCTACGGGTCTGGGTTGTTTTAACACGTATTACAAAAACAACACGAGATCCAGGTTTCTATCTGGGTTTGCAAATATTAGTATTAAATTCGGCAAACAGAGTGTATATGTCAGTACATAACCCAGATCGTTTTATTTTCACGGGGTGAACCATATGGGTTATTGGCGATAATAAAACACGGCTATTATTTGGTGGTCGTTCTTCTCCATTTCCGTGGCAATTCATGGTAATTGGATGGACATGTAGATTGCGTCTCCTTTTTTATAGCACAAAACAAACTGCATAAAAACCACTTTTTTTTTAAATAAAATTGTTTCAAACTCATTTTCCTGCAAACCAATTTCGAATTTCAGAATTTGCGACCATTGCCAATCCGCAATTCGCTGCTCAACAAACTACTCGTTGAAGGGTGTATGGTATGTGGAACACGAACATAGTTTGACTTTTCGTAAAAATCAGATGCAATTCGCGACGATCAATATTGTTTTCTTAAATTTATCTTATTTTGGTGATTAAAAAGTACATTTTATATTTAATTATTTTTTGATACAAATCTGCCAAAACACGGATTTCTACAATTAAATCCTTCTATTGGACAACTAAAAAAATGTTTTTAAATTCTGAATCAATTTTGCAGATCCGTATTTTTCGGTGAATCTACCCTTCTTCCTACTTTCCTAGTACAATTGGAAGCATTCAGTATGACAACTATCAGTTTCACAGAAACGATTATAACGCAATAACATAATTTAATTTAAATCGCGTACCATTCGCCACGAAAAATATCAAATTCTGAATTTACCAATGGAAAACCCTATTAGATTTAGTTGATAAATCACTTTCCGTGTCGGAATCACTCCCAATTTCATCATAATTACTTTTTTTTGTTACTTTATTTCAAATTATTTTTAAGAATTATTTTGGTATATGCACCAACTCATAAATAGGCCAACAACAAAGAAGATCGTTAGATTATTGTTATAATTACGTCTTCAAATGTTAAACGATAAACAAGAAATATGAACTGTTTAAAAAGATTTCTTGCCTGATGAAGAGTATCTCGAAACGTTGCTATGAAATAATATCTTTTATTGACTATCGTCCTTTAGTCCACAAAAGACAATAGTTAATATATCTTTAACGATACGAATGTCACTAAAAATCAGAGTTATGAAATCTCTTTCCAGCTTTCGACGGGAAAAATATTCTCCCTAGCAATTCATAATTGAAGAATTTTACTCCCGGGAGGACAAATTTCCCCGCATAATATTTAGAATTGGGCTGACTGTCTAGAAAAATTACAAAACTGCTTTGCTCATCTCATCAATTTTGAAACTACACACACAATCACCTTCCAGGGATGGACTTTACTTACATGAGGTATACTCGTGGTTTATTGTGCAGTTTTCAAAAAAGTATTTCATCTCTGGCATTGTACTAATTTAATCTCTTGCGCACCAATTTTGTACTCTTGAATCCTCTCTCTTCGCAACCGACCGTTGTTCAAGTGATTGGGGGCGTTCTGTGTCGCGTAGATTTCTGATACATTGCTGAAAAATATACTGTGAGTTTATGAATATATAAAACCCAGTAGGTAACATTTCTGTCACAAGTTAAAACAGGGAAAAAAACTAATTGCTTTACGATTACGCTTCAGCTCAAAGTGAATTGAACATACATTTATTGGATAAAATATAAATTTAAAGTGAATCAGGAAGTAAGAACCACAAATGTTTCAATCGATTCAGAAGGTGATGTATTAGGTTCGTAATTAAAGTTCACAAACAATAATGGAAAAGACAGCTGTGTACTAAGATACCTAATGGCCTTTTCGATTGGCCGTCCGGAACACGTTTCCCCAATAAAACAGCCGTAAGCAATTTGACTGATTCTGAATTATATGTATCACGTATTTGTGAAAATTAAATTAAAAGAAAATCACATCGGCTAAAAAGAATTTCCAAAACACTTGATTTAAATTTAGATACACATTTCTTGTATCAATAATGATTATAACTTGCTTCTTTTTATGTTATTTAACCAGAAAATGAGTTTAAATTCAATAAACAACAACGAAATTACACAACAAATCAAGCCGATTAGTTTGACATTTTAATTGTGTAAGTGTATTAGTGATTCTGTTCTCGATTCTGAAATGAAATCCAGAATCGTTTTCTGTTCTGTTTAGAGTAACAACTGTCATTTTGTGGGGGTCAGAACAGTTCTGGATGGCCAATCGAAAAGGCCATAAGTATACCAGAAATTTAGCGCTAGCTTGGTTTCGACTTGGAAATAATAGGTGTGTTTGGTATCTTTTTTATAGTAAGAATATTGTTAAATAAACTTGAAAAATATGGCATAAAAGGAACAGAACTAAAATAGTTTAAAACTTTTATGTCTAGTAGAAAACAAAAAACATCGGTAAATAACAATATCTCAAATGCTGTTAATGTCAATATTGGAGTTCCCCAAGGATAAATATTGGGTGTTCTCCTTTTCTTATTGTTTATAAATGATATGGAAAAAGTTATTAGTTATTGTAAACTTGTGCTTTTCGCTGATGATGGACTAATCTATATAACAGGAAATGATCTACAAACATTAACACATACAACCTACACAACATTGAGGAGTTCAGCATTAGCTGTGTTTTATTGGGATTCTATCCATTGTACCGTAACTATTTCCCAAAAAAACGCATCGACCGTAGCATGGACTGTAGCTTTTTTATTTTTGTAAGAATGGTACCCCTGTACAGCAGTCACAAGTAATGAATGAGTCTTTTGCAAAGTAAAATTAAGAAAATATCAAAATAATGACCAATAATTAGCTTTTATTCATATAAAATAGAAAGTAGAAAAACGTACCAATATTTAATTTATGTTACAAACCTATTTCTTGTTTTCATTTTTTCTGCATATGCAATTTTAAATTCCAACATTCATTTTGCACCCCTATAAAGGAAATGATAAGTGAATGGGTTTGTTCATAGACTATAGTCAAGTCCCTTTTTACACAGAGCAATTTTTGTATTGCTTTAAAAATCTTCTTGCCTTTCACACGAGGAAACAAAATTGACGGAGATTTGCTTGTTTCCTTTAAATGTTTCTTGGTTTTGAACGCTCACTTCAGCGTAGTTTAAATTGTTCAATCCATTACATGTCACCTTTAAATTTTATGCTTTTATTTATTTTCTGAGTAGATCGATAGCTAAAATTTTATTTTTCAAGTCAATTTATAAATTTATTTTCTGACTATGTTTTGCTTTCAATTCAATATTCACTAATCAGACTGCACTTAACATACGCGGGGTAAGGAACAAGTAGTTAACATTTGGTTTGTCATTTCCATGCACATCTCCAGAAAAAAAAAACAATGAGTCACATTTTATGAAGTTCAGTTGCCGCTTAGTGCGTTTAAGCTAGGCGCTCACATGCAATTTTTCCGAAACGAAATAGTTTAATCACTAGTGATCGCGCACGTTAGCAACTTAAAATTAATCAACGAGATAAACCATGACACAAACAATATTTTGATTTAATGTGCGCGCAGTTACATTATAGTTCGGTGTGATACAAACTGAAGAACTTATTTGTTCGCAAACTTTAAAGTTGCTCGAATCGTGGACTGAATTGTTACTGCATTTGCGCGCACTCTCATGGAATTCACTTGAGCAACCAAACTGTTGCAAAACTGAAAGTTGCATATTTGCGCGCCTAGCCTTATAGCTCATAGAATTTCATACAAATAAATATTTTTCGGCGCACTGTGGAGTATTTCTCTATAGTGCAGTTCCACCCAATGCGGTTTGTCTTCTCAAATTGCTTTTTTGTAGATCTAAATAAAAAGATGATTTTTTTCACCAAACTTCGTTTATTTACAACTATCAATAAAAATTGAACACAAAACGAAAGTTTGGCATGGTTAGTCAATAAAAGTAAAACGGAATTCATTCGATAAATATTGGTTTCTTTTTCAAAATGGATATCAAAATTTGTTAAAATTGATTGACAAAAGGGGTATGCAAAATTGCAGATATAGGTGCAATTTTAGACGTACTTCAGAAAATAATTGAGCAAAGAATACAGTTTTTAATAGTAAGTCAGAAACTTTTCAGAAGAACAGCTTATAATTTATTAAACAAATGGATTTATCTAAGATTTGAGAAATATAAACTGGGCAACTATTAAAAAAAAGAATCAAAAAGATCGATTTGTCTTACGAATGAAATTAATAATTATAACACTCCATGAACACATCCATCGAGATTCAATTCAATTATCAATCGTACCAACAAAACTAACAAAATCAGAATCGAGACTCGACTGAACGTCAACCAGCCATCCACCGTAGCTTCTACTTTAACTTTTTATCGACCGTAGCGATTTGTATGTAAAATGCTACGACGGATAAACTTATGGCGGATAAATTTCCCAATAAAACACGGCTATTGTACGAACGAGAACTACAAGAGCTCAGGCTAGCATATTCTACACGGGACAACAACTTACCTTCCAATATAAGAAATATTAAAAACATAAATTGCTTCAAATCTGAAATCATTCTTTATGCAAAGTCTAATATAATATAAAAAAAATTCCTAGAACAAACTTTGAATATACTCCAACCACTTAATGTAAATATATAAATTGTATTAATTTAATGGCCGCTGAGCCAAATATAAATATAATAAATAATAATAATAATAAAGTGTAACAACTGTCAAACTTCAAGAGTGGGGGACATTTTGTAAGTCTTGCAACAAAGTAAACAAACGAAAATTGGCCACATTGGTGTATAAAACGTCAGTAGACACAAAGAAAGAATGTAGCGATGGGCATAATTGAATGAACACTCCAGAAATTCAAAAATAAACTAAAAAATTAATAGAAAAGGGAAAAAACCCCACACGCAATACAAAGAATAGTGGACACAACAAAAATATTCTATAGAATAAAATGAGAAAAGACTCGATAATTCCAGTGAATAAATATTAAAATTTTCTTCTCGATTATTTGTGTTTTCCTTACTGCGTTTTTTTCTTTATTCCTGTTTGTCTCTAGTTTTCAATACAAACATTTCATTCTGGTTGACAAATAATGAACTTTTCTCTCAAGTTCTCATATCTTTCGAATGTGCCCATTACTAACACCAGCAAATGGCAGAACAATCGTGCGTCTTGTTGCTTTGACAGTTTTTTGCATCAGTTACCCACAAACATATATATATATAAATTCATTTTTATTTCATATTAACTTATAACTATCTTAAAGCTAGACAAAAATGTTTAAAACTAGCCTAATTATCAATAACTTACAACTAATTTACTGGCCCTTTACGGGCGCTCTAAATTAAACAATAACTCTTACAACTAATGTCTTTCGACCTAAAAACTATTTTAATTAAATTTAATTTTTTTTTTATTTATTTTATATTTCAAGAAACTTTTATACAAAAAACTTGGTATCTGATCATTTTTTTTTTTTTTTTTTTTTTTTTTTTTTTTTTTTACCTATAAACTAAACCTTAATATATATTAAAAATAATTAAAACTAAATAAAACTAACTTATACTAACTAAAAATAACTTAAACTACTTAAAATACCTAATAATACTTATAACTACTTAAAAACTAGAACAGCCACAGCAGCATTTTTTTCGTTTTTTGATTTTTTTTTTGTTTATTTTTTATATGCATGCAGACACCCACCAGCATGCAACCCACCCACACATGTACATGCGCACATACATATACGTACGCACGTACATGCAAATCACCTTCACCATGCTGTCAAGACGGCTGCTATAAAACAGTCGTTTTGTCAAGGCTAAGGCTCCCCTAGCCCTGGCCAAAGCAGCACCTATATGTCTGTCGAAATACAGGTACTGATCCAACCAGATGCCAAGGTACTTTACTACACTTTTACTCGCCAGTGGATGTCCATGTGGCCCTACGATCACCAGCTTGCGCCAGTTCTTTCTCGTATCCCTTGAGGCGCTAGACAACGGAGTCCTAAACAAAATAGTTTCTGATTTCTGGAAGTTGATTTTCAACTTCCAGTCATCACAATATCGCTGAATCTTGTCGAAGTCACTCTGCAAGAGACTTTTGATGACCTCAACTGTCTGAGCTGTTCTGTACGCAATTAGATCGTCGGCGTACGCAATTGCCTGAGTTAGACTACCTATCAGATCGCTGGTGTAAATGTTGAATAGAATCGGCGAGTTAACCGCTCCCTGCTGAAGACCATTATTAATATTAAAAATTGCAGTAGAAGTTACATTGCCACTCTTGACAACAAACTTTCTACCATTTAGCATGTCATAAAGCATATACAATAGAGGTTTACTTATACCTAGTCTGGTTAGCTTTAGATAGAGACCTTCTAACCATACGGTGTCGAAGGCCTTCTCCAAATCAACCAGACAGGCACCCGTACACTGCTTTTTAGTTTTGTTCCATTGGATATCAGAAACAAGTTTAGATGCGGCATGAATTGTGTCATGTCCCGCCACCCACAAACATACTTGTAGTACGAATTCGCAACTTTTTCAACGTAGGGGAAGTTTTTCTCCTCTACCTTGACAGTTCTTGTAGTAATATTTTAGAATTAATTTTGAAGAAAACGCAAATAATAATTTATATTATTTTTGTTTTTGTTTTTGTGGACTGTATGGGTTAAAGATAAATTGAAGATTTGAATGACCTGTAGTCCAAAATGCGTTTCTCCCAGGCATTATAGTTGGGCTCGCCAGCTAGATGCTATCGTACCCTTCTAAGGCGCAATGTTTTTCGGTCGATGATTACCGACTCTTATAAAATTTGCAGCATTTACACACTGCAAGCATCTAGCTGGCGAGCCCAACTATCGTGCCTGGGCGAAACGCATTTTGGACTACAGGTCATTAAAATCTTCAATTTGTAATATTTTAGAGTTAACAAACAGCATTTTATGAAAAATTGTACAAATTGTTACGAGTTCGTACAAATTCACAAGATAACAAACAGAACTAATGTTTTGTTCGTTGTTATGGTCGTCAGCTGTTAATCGGCTATTACATAACACGTATTACAACAACAACGAACAAAATGCACAGCAAAGCTATGCGACATCGAACGCCCCCATTTGGTTTAAGCTTTACGATTTTCTTAGAATTATAAAAAATCGTCCACCGGTTTTCGAAATATGGCATTTTCAAAAAAAAAAAATAAAAATATTTTTCGGAAATTTTGGTATGTAGACTTATTTAGAATTTTTCTTTTCTTTAAACAATTTTTGATCGAAATCCGTGAAGCCGTTAATGAGAAAGTTGAAAATAAAAACAAGGTTATATGACAGGTAACAATTTTTTACTTTAAAATATAACTACACTTAAATAGTGCACTGATTTTTTTTATCACAGTAATTAAAGCCGTTTCGAGATAAAGGACAAAAAAAAAAATGATGCAAAAATAAACGAGCCAAGACGTTTCACAAACAAGGTTGAAGAAAATCGCTTCAGCTGCTTCGGCTGTAGATCGAACTGCAGAGGGAATTACAGGACCCACTTTTTCCGTGTTCTCTGACGAAATCATTTCTATATTGCAGAAGAGCGAGAGAAAAGATGTTACACTTTCTACTGTTACTTTTTTTTGTCTATTCAAAAACTTCCAGCTAAAATGCAGCATAGTGTTTAATTCACACTAAAGGCATTTTCTGATCTATTTTTAATCTACAGGTGCATCATTGCATCCAAATATTCATCTATGTAAATCTCAAGAATGGATTCGCTGTGAATCACAAAACAGTGTTTATTTTTTTTTAAACCAATAACTTACAAGGAAAGATAGAGTGTATATGCTTCCATAATTGGCAAAACTATTTAAGAATTCAAATTAGTTACCGTTTTTTTAACATACAAGAAATTATCACTTAAATTACAGCGTAATAACGCTCCCAATGTCGCCCCTATAGTTATTGTAATATTTAAAAAATGAATGCAATTGTTTTTACCTTGTTTTACGGTGTTAAACTTTATGAAGTTTATCCCTTTGTTTATTATTTGAAAATCTCATCTTTATAAAAGAAAAAAAAACTCATGAATTTGTGATCAAAAAGAAGGAAAAAAAATAACACAAAACTTCCTGCTGAACTATAGAAAATAGCGCACATCGGAGATCTCAGTTTATTTAAAGAGGAAGCTTAAAATAGAAAACACGCTTTAAAACAAATTTTATTTAAACTTATGTAAATGTGTGTGACCCTTACCTGTAGGGATATCCTTGTGCTTTCGATCTGAATACGGACAGCAAAAATGAGAAAAATACTGCAACTAGGATCAAGCCAGCAATTGCCATGATGCGACCCTTGCGCATGTCACTCTGCCAACCGGATTCTGTGAGTAGAATCATTCCAAGGACAATCATTGCGTCTGTTTAAAAATTAATCAAACAAAACAAAAAATAAGGTATCCAGAATTGGGAGTTGGTGGTTTTTTTTTTTTGTTTAACTTACTGAGGAACATGACAATATAAGTCTCAATGACCAATTGGCCCTGTGACGAGCCATGAATATAAGCCACTCCACCGTTTTGGCTCTTGTGAACCAAAGGCGGACTACGAATGTGATTCCACATTTGTCCCGAAATCATAGCAAAGCAGAATAGCACAGCTATCGAGCCCCACAACTGTTTGTTGTACAGAAACTCGAGGTTATTACGACGCAGATACAAGAAAGCACCTAGCAACGCAGCTAGCGTAATCACAGCAACAGTTCCCGAGTAGTTTGGTGGTCGGAATACGCGGATCTGGATGTCGGTGCGTTCGTGAACGAACTTGGCAATCGATTCGGCAGCAAATCCAACTCGATGGATATCCATGGTGTCAGCACCTTTTGGCTTGCCCTTTGCCGGGAAATGCATAAACACTGGCGCTGTGTTTAGACGAAGCATTTGAAATACATCAGATCCATCGTCAAAGTCCACCATAGCGAAGAATAGTTTGTTCGAGTAGATTGGTGAGTAGCGGTAGGAGTTGGCAACGATGTTGAATTCGTCGTGGGCGTGTCGACAGATTTGACATTGCCGAGAAGGTGCCAATGCAGTTAACATAACAATCACAGAATAGTTTCGGGGCGATTGCTTAACGTAGTCGCGGAACTTTTGTCCATTGAAACGAAGGAGTGACTTTTTCACATTCATGTCGAGGAGGTTTAGAACCTTCTCCGAGATGGTAAGCCCGCCCTAAATGAAAATAGTATACTTTTATTCAAGAAATCAATAATTTGGGACGATCTTATGTTATGGACACGGTTCGGTTAAATTGTTAGCTTAAATAATAAAACAAAACATTATTTTGTAATTACTTATTACTTAGAAGCTTTTAAGGATTTTGATTCTTTAATTAGAATCATGAATTTCTTATCAGTTTTTTTTCCTATTTGAAACTCACACTTTGCAAATGACGTGGCCCCCACTGGGGTAAATTATTTTGTCTTTACTTACCTTTTGTTTACTCTGGGCATCTGTAATTACCAAACAAGCAATAACCACCAGGGCGAATATAAATACTGTCCGGAGAAGCAGCATATTTATTTAAAAAAAATAATTTTCTTTTATTGGAAAAAAATATTCGACTTTAATTTGAGAATTTTTCTCTGCGACCAAAAGAGCCAAACAACACAAACCCGGCTAATGTGATGTGTCAAAGGTGTCAATTTAGGGAATTTGATGGAATCGAAGAGCAATCGATAGGGTAGTTTGAGATTAGAATCTTAGGCTGACTTTCCACTTGGAACTTTGTTGAGTTCATCGAGCTATATTGGTATGTTATACATTTTTATATACAATGGTGGAGCTACAAATATCTTATTTGAATTTCTTCGAAAAGAGATTGTAAAATATATATATAAAAATATACCATACACTGTAATTGAACCGCTGCTCGGAGCTAAAATAAAACCCATTTATGTTGCCTAGCACTTATGCCGGACTTAAACGTCTGCCAAGTTCGCAGTATTTACTGCCAAAATAATGCCGTCATTAAATTACGTAATAAATGACATTCGTTTACACGAAGCTAAAATAATGACAGATAAAAATACTGCCAATACTGGCAGTAAGGAATGAGCAAGTTCATTTCTTTATTGCAAATTGTCATTATTTGGAAATTGTAGTCAGGGACCAAATTCCGCAAGCGTTAGATTTCTCTGTGTACACAGAAAGTTCTGTACACATACATTTTTCCGATTCCGCAAAGGTGCGATCGATTTTTATTTGACAGATGACGTGTACACAGATTGGCAAATTTATTCACGCATATTTTAAGGGTAAATAAATTTTTTGCACGGAAAAGCATTCACGGTTGAGGAATTGGACCCCAGTACTGAATTTACACGATGTCAGTATAATTCCACAACTTAATGAAAATTCTGGCTGGCAGTTTTTAAATGACAAATATACTGCCACATTTTGGACCATTTACACGATTTTGACAGCAAGGCCCAATTCACATAGCACTGGCTTAAGGTTTTGGTGTGGTTCTGGCGTGGTGCATACATTTACCACTTTGTGTAGTATACATGTGTTCCCTTATGGAACAATACACACATATGAAGAGGCGAGTGTATGGTGTGCCACGGCATTGCCACGCCTTATTGAAAACTCTAGTGGCCTACGTAAACGTCACGCCACAATAAAATCACTCATTCATATGTCAAATCGAGATAAAATTAAAATCCAATGCAAATGGTATTTTCTTAATTCATTTATTTTTATTCGTATGAAAGCCATTTTAGCAAAGTGTTTTTGTGAATAAAAATAAGCTAGTTGTTTATTGTTTTTTTGTTGCTTTGTGTATTGAAATTGAAATTCTCTGTCATTTCTGTGCGAATTGAGTTCATCATACCCACTACACGCCCGTTACAGACTTTAACCACACCAGCACCAGTTCTGTGTGAATCGCGCTTAATACTGCCAATTTAGCAGGCAATTTCGTGTAAGTCCAGCATAATGCTCAAACTTTTAATACTACCTTACCTTCAAGAAGTCGGTAATAAACTTCAGTTACAAAATATAATTCCAATTCATTCCGCTGTTCCAAAGTGTAAGCGTGACAGTTATATTTACATATACATTTTCCCCCTCTTTTCTATAAGGTCATGTTCTTTTCCTGCTTCTTCTTCTGCAACTGATGAAAGTCTGCTGCTGCTGTTACAAAACGAAAACGGGATCAATCTGGACCCTGGTGCACTTGTACTTCAGTTAACGATAAAAAGATATTAAATTGTGTATCCAAACATTTTCTTAATCAAATTCTCTTTTTCCTTAACCAATTATAAATGTCAGTTATTGAATAAATTAAACGTGAATTATAAAATTATAGCCAAGAGTAACAAACAATTTATTTTCTTCTACCGAATCGATTGAAAAAGTGAATTTTCTCTTATCTCCTTTCCTTGACCCTTTCTTTTTGTTTTCTCACTTTAACTGCCCCTTCCGCAAGCGAGTGCGAGTGGTTTATAAACAAAGGTTTAAATAAAATAAAAACTAATGTAACAGAAAGAATAAGGTAGTCTATAAAAAAAAACTTGTTTTTCCCCCAAGTCTGTTGTTTTTTTTTGCTCTCAATTGTCACAAAAAAGATATGCAAATGAGAGAAAAGAGTTTAAGGGGTTGAATTAATAATACAGGGTAAAAAGCAATACACTAACAAAAAAGTCATCAATTTAC
The DNA here is from genome assembly GCA_910595825.1 of Philhelius pedissequus. Classification (NCBI taxonomy): domain Eukaryota; kingdom Metazoa; phylum Arthropoda; class Insecta; order Diptera; family Syrphidae; genus Philhelius; species Philhelius pedissequus. The sequence continues at coordinate 12,749,689 of OU343163.1, read as the reverse complement.
TTATTGGCATTATAAGTGGTTATGATATTTGGACAATAAATACAAATTAAGGAATTTCAGTGTAGAATTCATTAAAATTTGAAATAAATACAGTTTTTCATTGATGTACATAAATAGATACATTTTCTTCGAATGCAAATTGCAAAGTGTATCTTCCAAGTTCCAATAGTAATTTTCTTTTTCACCGGTGGCACTGGCTGTTGAAAAGTGTTGTTTCTCATGCCTGCTTCTTGCATTAAGTAAACTTTATTGTTGTTTTATTTCTAATCAGCTGCGCTTATACTGTGCATTAGAAAGAGATAACTAGTTTTTTTTCTTATTATTTTTGTTATTGTTTTCAGTTTACTTGGCTTGTCACATAACTTTTTTTGCTGGATTAAAAAAAAAAAACAAGTGTATTGAATTTTCACGGGAAAACTAATAAGATTGTCAATAGTCAACATAGCCCACAACTTCATCGTTTGATTTCGAGAAAAACGCGTTTGTTGTGTGGGGGATTTTGTTGAAAATTTAATTTTCATCATTTGAAAGTGTTTATCGTTTAAAAATTGAAATAATTTAGATTTTCTTTTTAAATCGACATCGAATTTGACATCTGTCAAGCTGGAGCGTATACCGGAATATTTACGCGACACTGTCGACTGGCTTATGGGGTAAGTTTGCATATTTCTGTACTGTGAATAAAATCTTATTCCTTTTTTTTTGTATTATTTATATTTTAAAGTATGTACATATATTTACATACATAGCTTATAATGAATCCACTTACATATGTGTAATTTTTACAACAATTATCATTCCATTATGGGCCATTTGCACTCGAACAAAAACCAACATCACATTAACCCTTCTCTTGCTGAAATTTCATGTTAAATAAATGTACCTATAGAACTACATAACTACATATTTAATGTGTGTATTTAAATAAATTCGAAATTTATTATTCAACAAACGAAAAATAGGAAGTTGTCTTAATTTGGCTTTAAATTTTGTGTGGTACCTACCTATTTGGGTTTTTGGGGCTTTCGGGGTTATCCACAAGCCACAACATTATCGATTAATTTAAATTTGTTTTTTTTTTTGTTGAAGAAAATAGCAAACTAGAACGAGAAAAAATGATAATTTATTGCTCATTTGTTTGTTGTTATTTTACTGTTCGTTTTGGTTGTTATGGTAGGTAGGTATATTTTTAGAAAACAACTTGTGTACAGTCAGTCAAAAAGTTAATCATTTTCGAAATGGACTAAAGCCTATTACAGAGCTTGCACTAAAATTTCGCTATCACTTTTCTCTTCAAACATCAGCTAAAATCATAGCTAAAGTTTGACATAGAGGACAAGCAGCTGTCTTCTGGAAAATAATTATTCAAATTTCAAAAGTTCATGTTTTAAAAACAAATAAGTGACAATTGAAATGAATATTGAACAACTTGAATAAGATTTGATGATTTGTATTTTTTTATGGTATCCAAATTCCTCCTTGACCAACATCGAATGTAGATTTTTTTGTCCCGCATTCGTTTGGCTTGAGATGAAATTGTTAGCTACTTATGCCCAGCTATTCAGTGTGAGATTAAATTTAAACCAGAGTTAACGAAATAGTTTGGTTAACCTTGGATTAACTTTGTTTATCATGTAAGCTTTTTAGGCCTTTCTGCATTCATACCACTCTAAAATATTGCTTGTTGAGATGGTTGTGGATTATTTAATTTGCAGGATTAGCTAACTCTGGTTTAACTCACTACTGTAAAACTGGGTTTTAGTCTCTAAATAATTTTTTAATCGGATCCATCATAACTTTTTTAATATCGCAGAAAGCAAGCAGTAATAAATGTCAAAAATTATCGGTTGCATATCGCACGAAAGTCCAACAAAAAGAAAATATATACATATATGTAATGTTAAAATTTAGCTTGAGAATTAATGTGACGGACATTTATTCCCCGCGCTAAATTTTGACAAATAGTGGAGGCACAGAATCAAAAAATTTAGCTTGGCTAAATTTCGTAGAGTATATTAGGCGTGTTTTTTTCTAAGCCCAGGGGAAATTGGACAACAAAAAAAACACGATGAGTGGGATTAACAATTTGCATGATAAATCTAACAACAACTAATCCCTGGGTTGCTTAGCTTAAGCCCAGAGAATTTTCGGCGCTTAGCTTTTGGAGAGGATAAAAAATTTGCTACCAAAATCTTTTTCATTATTTTCATTCTTTCAAATGGAAACGCTGCCAAGCTTTCTTACTAAACCCCATGGTCGTTTTTTCAACCAATTTTTATTGGGTTTGGAAAAAACGCACCTATTTTATGGGAGCCAAAATGAAAAGGAATCATCTAACTGCAAATTGTAAACCGAACAACAGAAGAAAATGGAGAAAATATCTTTGTAATATGAAACAATAGAAATGGCATTACTTGCGTCAGTTTCAACAAAGCACCTACTGGCTGTCACTTTTGACATTGATATAATTGTAAATTTACCGTTTTACCAATTTATTTTTTTTTTCAAAACCAGACATTTTGGCAATTTAAATATCAAAATTGAGCATAACCTTTGTAAAAAAAAGTAACTAAGCCTTGTAATTTTGATTTCTATTAAAAAGTGCCTTTAAAATTAGCTGGACCAACGAATGCAAATTTCGGCCAAACAAACTAATACTTATAAATTTAAGCAATATTTTCTATTAGAGTTTATTTCACAAATAAGCCATACTAAGATCGGAAACCTTAATACGTTTCACCCCCCGAAACCCATTTGTTTACATTGTTGTATTTGTAGCTTTGAAACTCTATCCATGAATAGATGGGAAATCGAAAAGCGAAACAAAAACAAATTACTAGGGCTGTGTTGTCTATGTGTCTATAGGAAGAGGAACAGAAAATATTCTTGTGTGCGTTTCTATCAATGTGTCTATTGGAAGAGGAACAGAAATGTTACTTGTGTGCGTGTTTCAGCTTGTAGGCAAATGTCAAATGAAAGCAGAGGTTTCCGGTCTTTACATTATTAGTTTATGGTTTATTTATTTATTTATTTAGATCATTAAATGCTAACGTGACAGTTTCTTATATCTATCCTAACATAAAATTGATTTAATGAATAAAAAATAGTGCTTTAAATTTATTGCATTTAAGATTTTCATTTAAAGAGTAGACAACAAAATAAAATCTATTAAAAACTATAATTAATTGGTTAAGAGGGCTGTTTGCACCAAAGTTTGATCTACTAAATAATTGGATCAAAGGTTGCTGTAATCTTACTCTAGTTCGGCTAAAGTTAAAATTTATTCTGCAAAAAAACTGATGTAGATGAAATTGAACCATTTAGAATCCCAGTTATAAAACAAAATTGGATATACTGTCTATGCTTTGTTAGTGAAGGAAGGTTTATTAAGGCAAGCCGTTGGTAGTAGTTCACATATATTAATTAATTTTTTCCAAGTTTTAAAACATTATATGACCATACTTCCGCTCTAGATTTAACTTTAAAATATTTATTTGCATTCCGCAGTTTCTATGCAAGATACTTTATATCTTCCTATTTTTCTTTTGGAAATAGAAATAAAAGCTTATGAAACAAATGGAAATTTTGTACATTGTTTTATGGGATTTTTTTGAAAAAAAAAAAACCCATCAGCACTGGTTAGAGGTTTGATTATCAAAAATTGTACCTGTATTTTTCGATAGCACTGAATTTTTCGCTGACGCATTGTTTAAATTGGAACCATGAATTCAATGAAATTTTCATATAAGATAATTTGTTTTAATTTAAAATAATTAGATACTAAAAATTAGTTCCTGTCAATATAAACCAACTGATTTTTTTCTAAATAAAAAACAAAGAACAAATATTCCATAAAGTCTAAAAAAAAAATGTGTAAAGCAGGGTCGAAGTTTAATGAAGATTGACCCAGTCATTTAGGATGTAGTGGCGCTCATATACAGGCGGAATTACGAAATTGAGTTTGATTTCTAAGAAATTTTTGAACATCCGTGCTACGAATTACCGAAGTTCTACTGTGAATTGAAAATTATAAGTACACATTTTTTTTACTTGCAATATACATACTTACATTATGTAAGAACTATGTAAAAAAAAATCGAACTCGAGACTTTGATCAAACTTGACATTACGATGATAGCTAAGGCGAAAAAGTTGGGTCTCGCAATTCTGGTTATCAGTCTCTGTTTCTGCCTGTCCGTTGGGTAAATTTTCTTCAAACTTGGTACATATTGGGGCATATTCATAGTCGCTGATAAACCCAGGTTTTACTAAACTACAGTTTTTAAGACAATTTCGGCCGATTTTACTTACAAATTCTTGGTTTTATATTTTTATAAGATTATTGACTTGTTTTACTACACGAATAGCTTAAAATGAATGATAAACTTACAAAAATAGAATCAACGCCCGAAAATTTAACTAAACCTCGGTTTAACTTAGACACAGTTTAAAAATGACTAACTCAAACTACAACGATTTTTATACTAAAAAAATTAGTTCATTAATGAAGAGAAAAGAAAATTTTTGTATTTTTTTTTTGAAAAAAAATGGTTATTTTTAGTATTTCTAGTAGAGCCATTTTTTTTTTGGTTTTCGATTTTATGAAAAACGGCTTATTTGATATTTTTGATTTGTTTATTCAGAAGATGCTCCTAGAGAGCTTAAACAGTATTGCGGACCAAACATTTTCAAAAAAAAAGATTTTTTAGCTGCAAGAGCAAGTTTTTTTAAAAAATAATTTTAACTATATGTCAGTAAGACCTAATGTCTTTTTAATGCAACCTGAATTGCACGGCACTAGTTAGAAGGACAAATATGAAACAATTTTTTGTTGGCACGCTGGATTTATCAGATTGAGTATTTACTATCTCATTTTAACCCACGTGAGGCATCCAATTAAAATTGGAGGTATAGAAAACAGCTAGCGTGGGGATCGAACTCACATGTCTAAGTTAGCAGTCAAGCACTATATCCACTGCGCCATTGCCACCCGCTAAGTTTTTACGATCAAAGTAAAATATTAACGAATAAAACTAATTTTGAACTACAGTAGAATTCAGTTATAACGACCACTCATGGGAGAAAAATTTTCCGTCGTTATAAGCGCAAGTCGTTATATCCGAAAGAAAAATTCTTTTTTTTAAATATCTATGTATGTTATTTATATAGGTTCGTTTTATTTCATTTAAATAATCCAACTTGTATAAGAACATTATGTACATACACGAAATAAATAAACTATAGTAGAATGCGAAACATTAAATTCTTTTGCAAGATTTGAATTAGATTCCACTGATTCAAGTCTCTACATTATGGCAGCATTTTCCTCAATAGTGAAAGTTTATCTTTTTTTAGATTCCATTCTAAAGAATGAAACACATTTACTTGTCCCGAAATTGACAGAATGAATAGTTTCCTTACCCTACATCAACTTTGAAGTATGTACCATAAACAAATAACACTTCTCAACCAAAATAAACTATGTATCCAAATATGTACGCCTAACTGTAATAGGTATGTCTACACACGCAACACAGGAAAAAAATGGGAAAATTCTCTTTTATTTTGTTTTCGATCGTTATATCCGAATTTCATGACAAATAACGCCCGTCATAATGGTCATTATAACCGAAATGGTCGATATAGCTGAAGTCGTTATAACCGAAAGATATTATTCACTATTTAGTGCGAAACCAAACCTTACCTTTAAGTTTCGTTGTTATAACCGAAATGTAGTTATAACCGAAGTCATTATAGAATTTTACTGTATTTTCATTAAAAACGTGCAGAGATTTAAACATAAAACATTAATTTTCGTGCTGAGAAAATAAAAAGAGCTACTAATAGTAAAAAAATAAATCTTACATATGCCACACTAACCAAGTTTATAAATTTCTTAAAATCACTTTTCAAATCAGCTCACAGGTTTCTCGAAAAATCTATAATACATACCATAAATGCAAACTGTCATCATATGTAAATAAAATATGAATCTTTGGCTTCGGTTAGAATGGAAATTTTCAAAACCACACTTATGTGCTTACGCAAAGTATTGAACCAAACGGTTTCGAAAGCAAACCAAGTGTATAAGTTATAACGTCATTATAACCGACTAAAAATTTCAATAATATTCTACATACGAGTATACAATATGACTGTTATTTAATTTTCTGATTTTCAGCTTGAATGGCATACACCTTCTTTGAAAAAAAAAGGGTTTCGGAGCTAAACAACCATAACAACTAACCGCCATCAAACTGGCACTCGATCAATAGTTTCTTCCGCTTTTGTTGGTTTTGCCTACTTCCAATCCAATACAACCAACTAACGCAACGGCTGACAACTTAGTAACAGACAACGAAGGTTTTTCGTATTTGTTTTTATTTTTTTTTGTACCAAACGCCCACTCAAGTGCAAATACGAAATAAAAAATCCTTGACATTTAATTTAATTAGTAGCTTATGCAGATTGCAGTTTGCAAAATGTTGGGTGCAAAAAATTGCCTGCATAAACAGCCCTCTTAGTCTAAACTTCTCGTTGAAAAAGAATAGTTTCACAGTTACAAAGCTTCTTCTTCCTCCAGTCAACCTCAATCGCATTAGATTCTCGATTCATAAAGAACCTTTGGAGTGGTTTAAAAAAAAAAAACTAAAAATATCGAGGCGGGATTCAGATGTAATATATGTATATTGTATGTACATAGATAGTGGACGGAAATAAAAAAAAAAATACATTTTTAATTTCACATTAGTTTGTCAGAGTCCGCGAAAATTTTAATATAATAATTCTGAATAAAAATGATGTGGGCTCTTTCAAATCTAACTGGCAGTAATCGGGTCAGTCGGGCTATTCTTGTGCGCTATTCTGCTGTTCCTCTGGAAACGGATTCAACTCCACCAACTCCGGTTGCTTTGTCTGCAGCATCAACATCATCGTCGTCGGCCAACAGTCGTTCAAGGAATATACCCGGAAGGGCAGTGCCTAGACATCCACCACAAATAACATTGCCATTGGATGTAGAAGAAACTGTCACCTGTTTTTGCAGGTAATTTTTTTTTTCTGAAAATTTTCATTTCTAGGATTGGAATGAGGAAATATGTATGTTGAGTTTAATTTAGTTTTGAGTAGGAAGAAAGGACATTAAATATATTTAAAAAAATATTACTTGAAAATTTATATTGAACAAATTTTAGAATTCTTAATGATTACCTCACTGCCATCTATGTGCCCCAACTATTAAGTGCAATACATCTTTCTATGGAATAACAAAGATCGCGGAAAGTAAATTTAAAATTTCACTTGCACTGATGTAAATCAATTTTGCATCATACAAAAAAACAACAACAACATGCTCTGTTATAACCGATTATTATATTATTTCAATTAATTTTTTTTTCTCATCGTGTGGTTGCTTTTTCCTTTGTTAGCATTGTTTCAAAAATGAATTCATAATAATTACGAGTTCACCAACAAAACAGGTGCGTGATATACATAATGTACATATGTATATGTATGTACATATATACACATATTTAAAGAAAAACATAACTGACGAAGAAATTATTGCATAAGAAAAATGTGTCGCAATATAATTTATTTTGCGTTGCTCTACGAATAATCTCAAGATACTATTAAATATGCATATAAACATGTTTTAAACTTTCGCATGATACACACATCTATCTACGATAAAACAATACAAACGAGCGATGCGGCTTTTCACGTCCAGTTTCAGGGTAATAACATCTCAAAATCACTTCTTGTTTGTTATTCATTTCTGAATGCACCCATTAGACGTAATTGACGTTTTGAAATTAATTTCAAATATTATGATATGTCTACACCTAATGTCACAAGCATGGACGTTTTATATGTTAACTGCTAATCTAATGTCAGCTTCATACAATTATTGTCAAAAAAAAAAAATGTCACCAAAATTGAGATTGCAATGCTAGCTTTCGTGACGCACTTAAGGAAAAAAGAAATAAGAAGCTAGCGCCATCTGTTTCAATAAGTTGCATTTACCGATAAGCAATAACCGACATTTTTAAATTAATTTTAACCGACATAGAAATGTGCGACATCTATGATATCTTGGCTCTTATTTATTTTCAGTCAGCTTTCAGTCTGATATTACACGGCGCGTGTTTAGCCTTTGCGTGAATGAAGTGCAAGAGAGAAATAGAGAACGAAAATATGACACAGAAATCATTCTATCTGAACACGCATGGTTAGGGTTTTCCATGCGTGTTTTTTGACGTGTTTCCTTCTATTCTATTTTCCTTTTTCGGATTTGCTTTATTTTATTTTCGATCTTGATAAATAAACACCAATCCAAATGACTGACGATTGACGAATTCAAATGGAGCAAAAATGTAACTTCTGAGCTCATTATTAATTACGAAATGCACCCCATTCTCTATAATCCTTGTCATCCGTAATATGTAAATAACACGCGCATTACCGAATAGAAGTTCAAAAGAAAATAACCAAGAGCTGCGCGTTGTATTTACGCACCGTGTAATACCCGAGTTAGGTTTTTGCTTGTGGGAATTGTTGTGATTCGATTCGAAGTGATCGATGATAATAATCCACACAAGACAACTCACTGCAGCAAGGTGATTTTTTTAAATTCTGAATGGATTCATTCATACAGTTCCTCGGCGAAAAAAACGACATGCATTTCTTATGGGAGTGATTTTTTTCACAATAAAGAATATTTAATTTTTTTAGCCATCTTTCGAGCTAACATAAACAAAATTATACCACCACGAATATTTTTGTTACAAAACAATGTCAGTGACATTTTTTGTGGAAAAAAAATTCGCAAAGCAGCTTGAAACATACAAAATTAAGAATTCGTCACAAAAACTGTTACAAAAACATCGGTAATCTCATATTTTTAAACATCAATCCAATCCCAATTCTGTGCAAAATAATACCATCATAGGTAGTTTGTTTAATCATTACATGAACGCTCGTTTTCATATCTGATAACAATTGCAAAAACCAAAAAAAAAAAAAAAAAAAAAAATACAAATATGTCGCCATCTTGAGAAAAGTAAAAAAAAATAACCATTTGATAAATATATAGTCTACTGTACAACAGGTTACATTTATGGTTTTTATATTTACCACTTCAAAATTTAACTATGGTATAAAACTAATCCACATTTTAACGCAATTGACATACATACGACCTCCTTATTCTAATTAGTTAAGTAATACCTACCATTCATTTAAGAAGAATAAAATCTAAAGTGAAAAAAATAAAAAAAATCCCAAAATAAGTCACTTTTTAGCTGACTGTTTTTGGGAAGGTCTAAAGTGCGGCAATATACCTACGAAAAGTCAAAAGATTCATTTCGTCTATAAATAGAATAGATTATAGATCATATAAATCTATGTAGTAGATTATCTGTCTTTGGCAGCACTTTCAAAATGCAAATGGTGTTTCATTTGTTCTTATGAAGTGGTGGAAGTGAGACAGATAGTCAACCGTGGTGAAAAAAAAACGATTTTACAACGAATGCATTCAGTACGTTAAATTTTTTCTATTTGAATTTTAAAATAAACTTGTATGCGATAAATCTTCAAAATTAAAAGAAAACAAAAGATTAATGGTCAGATCGGAATACGTAAATATGTTAATAATAAAATTATCGTTTTTGAAATCGAACATGATGATGCCACGAAATTGATATTTACTACAGTTGTTTTTGGGTGTGATTAAATCACTGTTAAAATCTAGTATTTAAAAAAAAACATTTGAATTCATATTAATTCGATGCTTTTAAAATGGGATTTTTAATAGCCATTCAAACTAATCCCATAAACAGCCATTATCAGCTTTTTCACAATTGTAGGTACATTGCACTTCTAATTATACAAAAAAAAGAAGAAACACAGCGTGACTACATTTCATTAATTCACTGTAAACAACGATATTATTAATAATTCCCGAACAAAATAAAATAAAGCATTTGTCGGGCCATGAACTTTTTGCATTTAATGTTGTCTGACACAGAAAGAACTATCAACGCCCGTGGCCGATTGTACAGTGGGTCTAACTGTTTCGCAGAGTCGGAAAAAAATCTAAAAAAAATATTTTATTTGTTTTTGAATTTTATAATACAGATTTATAATTGCAATCTGATTATTACGTACTGTCAAACGCGATAAAACGTTGATAAATTCTGAAATTTCCCCAGCGAGTCAATTTCATATACGATATTTTGTTCAAGGGAAATTTATTTCACGATCGTAGGACAAATTTCGAGGGAATAAAACATTCCGTGAAAAACAAAATTCCTTGTGAGATTCCCGATCCCAGTGATTCATACAGGGCAGTGTTGTGCATTACAAGAAAATCGATAAATACCAATACATAAATAGTTTTCGCAGTTTTTTTTTAATACACTGATGTTTTAAAACCAAATTTCAATATTTATCAATGATCAAAATGATAATTAACAATCGCAATGGGTCTTCGCGTGCCCACGCGATCCACATACCATACACACTTCACAGAATAAATGGTTCGCTCGCGACTAACTTCAAATTCAGAGATTGTCAATTATAAAATGTCATTCGCGACGAATAGAAAAAAGTCATGTGAATGAAATGTCAAAACCGACGATTATTCGGTTAATTATTGGCCGCTCGCATATGAGCAGTCGTTTGGCGACTATAAGTATGTTGTTAATCGACAAGGATAAATGGTTGACGTTTAACCCTGCGTATGAGCGAAATATAAATAATTTCTATGTATATCTATTTTCTTTTGCTTTATTCCAATGTTTATGCTTCTTATTGCCCACTGTACGCCATCGACCGAGGTGATTGCTGCAATGTATTTTGCACTCTCAGTGTCAAAGCTGGTTAAGAATCGAATGTAATTAATTAAACTTTAATTGATTTATTGATTTAGCAGGACACATTTCCTGTAGGCGTGTATTTTATATTATATACAATACATATGTACATACATCCAGGAGGTGTGTGCGGAAATTGTGGGCTACCACAACGTAATGAATACTTAAACACCGAGTAAGTTTGCTGCGCTCTAGGTATAAATATTGAGTGCATAAGCCATCCCACTTTCGGACACGTTACCAAATTGATTTTCAATTATATTCGAAAATGGATACGTTAATTGAACAACAAAGTCGTTGAGTGGTAATGCGTATTGTTTTTTTCATTTAATTTGAAACAACAAAAAAAGCAATTTAAATTCATTGGAAGGCATTGACAAAAATCAATTGCATCGACGAAAAAAAAAATAGAAACAAACAAAGGCAAAGTTGACGAAAACAAAAAAGAAACAAGCAAAAGTAAGGATAAATTGTCTCCTAAAATCCTGAACGATTTTGCACCTGGGTTGCCACTTTAATTTTCTATAAAAATACTATACTGAAAAACAAATCATGAAGTTAGTAAAAAAAATGTTTGCACACAAATTCAACCAAATTCGCTCAACGTAATCGGTCTTCAAGTTAAGTATCTGACGTCATTACAAATTGCATGTTCATTCAGTTACTTCCGTTGACCCAATGCAGCTGAAACGGTCTCACCAACGCATTGACAGCATTTTTTGTGGACAATCACACGATTTATTCAGATTTTGAAAAAACTATTCAATCGTCGATGTGAGCATATTAAAAAATTGTGTTTTGACACAAATCGTACGATCGCCCCAAAACAGTTCTTCGGTTGGCGTCACACCGAATCATATGTAACTGCGCTCACATTAAACCAATAGAGTGCAAGAGAGAAAGTCGTTGCAGTGAATAGTTTCCTTTCACCAAAAATGCATCCTTTACACCCCAATATCATTGGTTTTCTCTTTCATCTGTTGACTGCGAAGATTGAACAGTTGCTCCAACGGAAAAAAAAATTCCTGTGTTGTATAAGATTAAGCGTAGATGCGCTCACAAGCAACTAAATAGTTTCTTGGCGATGTGTGTATTAGTGAATTTCATTCCAATGTTTTTGCAAGTGTGACGAGCTAAGTAGTATAAACGCATAAAATATATATTCTTCTTGTGTGTTCGGTTTGACATAACAGTTGTTGTTTAGTTTCGGCCTGTATAATATGTGGTTCTTCGATTAAAAAAAAAAGAATCAAATTGCAATTTATAATTAAAACAGGAATAGAAATTGAGAGTAACATGGGGTCTCCACGAGCAATAAATATTGTCTGTGTGTTGGTTTATCTCGTTGATTGATTTCTAAGTTGCTAATGTGCTCAATCATCGTTCAATTAGTGATTAAACTATTTAGTTTCGGAAAAATTGCATGTGCACATCTAGCCTTAGACTCCTTGAAAAATTGTAAGAATTTTTACATTTTTCTTTTTTCGAACCAAAAAAAGTATATACTTTTAAAAATAGGAAATAATAATAATAAAGAAATTAAAGACCGTGCGGCTTAAAAGTTTTTAATGAAATGCTATTTTCTTCTTTATTTTCTGCTCTTTTTCTCATGATTTAAAATTAAAGATGGCCGGAAGGGCGCGAAATTCAAAAAAATTATACCATTTTCATGTATGTAGTTCACAATTTTATAATTTCAATTTAATTATTAAATATTTTTTTAATTAATGTTTGCATTTGCAAAACACTACTAGAATTTTGATTTTAGAAAAAAGAGCGGCAACCATAATATTTGTTCTGGCCAAATAAGAGTAGGAGTGAATTTGTCAAGCGTGATGCTCTTTCCCTACTCTTTAATCAATCATTCCTTGGTACCAACATTTTCTCCAAATATAAGTAAAGAAAAAAAAATCCTCCAGAGCTCTAAAACATAGGCGTCACACAAGCTGATGATGATAATGTTGCATCACTTGCTTGACTTCCTTCGTCGAAAGTACTATCAACTATATCTTAAAGATATTTTTAAAGACCTTCTTCTTCTTAACATTACGAGCGAGTGTAGATTTCTTGTTGACGTCATCTGACGACATTGAAATCAAGATAATAAATTGCCAACCCCTCTGAATGAATGAAAATTAAGAAGGTGAGGGCGAAGAAGCTTGCAAAAAAAGCTAAAAAAAAAACTACATAAAGGAGGGCTTAATGCTCCAAGGGTGGTTGAGCGAATGGATTTATAATAACGACACAACAAAAATAACGTCGGGGCAACGACTAAGGTGCACTTATGGGTATTCTCGCGTGATTGTCGCGCATTGATGAAAGAATATTTAAAATTCCATAGTTATTAAAAATGGAATTTTCCAGGATCGAAATTAAAAACAAACAAAAAAAAAAGTTATACAAAAATATTACGTCTATATTTCGAAATTGCGTCTAGATATTTGAACCAAAAATAAAGATTTCTCATCACGTTTCGGAATTAATGGATTGTCATAAATCAGGGCTCTTTCTCGATGTTGAAAGTTTTTGTTCTCTTTTTTTTTGTTTTGCGAATTCATTGGACCAAAATGAGTTTTTGAAAGTCCAATTTTAATTTTGAAATTCATGGTATTGGGGGATTTGTTATATGGGTTCTTTTGGCTAATCAAGTGGAAAATTGTTAAAAGTTTTATTGAAAGGAAACAAAATTATGTTGAATTTTAGTTAGTTTTCTTCTTTTTTTTTGTGAACGAGAAACTTTGAAGAGACTAATTTGAAATTAAAGTGGAACTATTGAATTTTGTTTGATGAACAAAAAAAAAATAAATAAATTAAGACTCTTGAAGATATAAAGTCTATGTCAATGTCGCATCAGAAATGTCATGAGTCAAGGCACTTATGCAGATTGGCAGATGGGAAACAGCAAGCAATCAAAATCGAAACAATCAGGAGATTTGTTTGTTGAGTACCATTATTTCAATCAAAATCTTATAGTAGAAACTTTTGAAAAGCATAATTTCATGGTAATGTATTCAAATGGAGGATAAGGACGGGAGGAAGGGCTTAGATTCTAGCGCAATAAATAAAGACAAACTTTAAGGCAGAGGTGGATCCATAGTTCCCTCGGGTACCCGAAGTAGGGGTTGGGGGGAAGGCTGTGGTGGTTGGAGCAGGGATTTTAACTTGTTACTCGGAAAAAGTCACAACATCGAAATGCTGGGAATCAAATTTTAAGCATTAATTAAGAGCTTATATTTCGGCGTTTTTGAAGTAAAACTTTTTTTGTAAAGTTGGGGGTAAAAATTTTCTATGGAGCTGTCAGTGACATGTCAAAAACTGACGGAATCTTTCGCGACAGATTTTGCTTTAGATGTCGAAAAAAAATGTTTACATACCAACATATATTAAAAAAAAAACGAAAAAGAATGTTTTTGTAAAAAAAACACGGATTATAACCGGAACAATATTTAAACCCGTCATGTTTTCATTAAGAACAACCACCGGAATCAAAAACTGTTTTCATTTACCAAAAAAAAAAAAAAAAAACGGAAAGGGCCAAAATTCTGGCTTCAAAATACTGCTTTTTTCATTTGTTCTGCTTTTCAAAATTCTGTCTGTCAACAAAAAACAAAGAAATTCTGCTTATTTTTTTTAAATTTTTAATTAACTTTTTTTATTTACAAAATTTACAATGTGACTTAGATCGGTTCTCTTTTTTATAATTCTTTTTATTTGTTTGTTTTTCGAAACACTTTCTTTTTTTCTTTAATAGACACTAACTTAAGTCAATTATCCTTAAGAAGTTGAACGAAAAAATATTTTTTTTATTAAACTCTTTCCTATCATTCTTTCTCTTCCTTAACCTCACCCTCACGCCCGCGCTGTGTTGAAACATTTAAAGGGTATTCATAATCCATTGAGCGCGCGTAGATTATAAAAAAAAAAATAAGAGTATGCTCTGCTTATCAAAACTCTGCAAATAATAAATAAAACAAAGGTTTGAAAATGTTAAATAGCGCGCCTTTTGATGAGCAGAATTTTGAAAAGCAGAATTTCGGCGAGCAGAATTTTAAAAAGCAGAATTTTGAAAGCAGAATTTTGTTAAACGAATTTTGACACCAACAAACATTTGTTTTTTTACAATTTTTTTTATTTAAATCTATACACTCTTTAGTCTTAATTACGAATAAAATTAACAAATAAATTTTCCTAAAATAAAAAAAAACATAAAATTAACAAAACTGTCTTGTTGACAAAAGTAACCCAGCATTGCCATATACGATTAATCCGAAGTCCGCTGACAAACTGGTCAAATAGCATTGCCATGCAGTTGGAAGAATTCTTTATTCTTAAACAGAATGCATTCGATTAGAAAACGAGACGTGAGTGTGACGATATCTCGTCGTTCTTGTTAAATTAGACGAGAGTACACTTAATAAAGCATTTCATATCGTCATGTTACCTTAACTAATAGATTAATTAATTAAAAATCAGTTGGGTTCAATATTATTTTTTTAAATCTCGTTATGTCTTTCTTGCCTATTGTGAATCATTCTTTTCTTAAATCTCGTCTGGAATTGGGAGATTTTTCTGAAATAAATCGGTGAAATTAAATCGTTGAGTTGAAGTAAGTGCGTTTCCAAATAGGGTGGGTCAGAAAAATGTTAAATTTGTTCTTCATTGATTAATTTTCATGAAATTGAAATATGTTGTAGCTTACATGAAATTAAGAAAGAATTTTTTTTCTTCAAAATAGGGTGGGTCAGAAAAATGTTGTTTTCAAGAAAATAAAGAACCGTGTTGTACATACAGCTATGGACAGAGAAATAGCACACATAAAAGAGGAAACATAATTAGAAAACAACAACAAGGTAATTATCCTTCGGACGGAAATTTCGAAATTAATGAAATGTTCTCGAAAAATGATCTACAATGCCATTAATTTGGTCAAACCGACCCTAACCTCAAAATAAACCAAAATTCGCAAGACCCGCTTTCGTAAAGCTTTAATAAGCATTGACAGAGCCATCGTCAGAGAGTGTAAGTCCAATCCGAAATTAAGGAAGAATTTGGTGATAATGTCTCCAGAAAAAAATAAGGCTCGTTGGGTATTTGCCAAAACTGATCACAACAAAGACCTGACATTTTGGAAAAGAGTGCTGTGGAGTGGCTTTCAAGATGCATGGTACTCTAGTCCCTAGATCGGATGCATACAATTAGTATAGAGCTTACCACGGTAGTCACAGCCGCTTTAGCGCGCGCATCATTATAAAAAAAATAGAGATACTGAATGAAAGTAAATATTAATTTTTTAACAGATTTTTAAATGTGTGCTATTTCTATGTATGGCAGAAATATTGTCGTCACACGTAAGATTTTTTTTTAAATTCAACCGAAGGATTTTTGTTTAATTTTTAGTTTTAAATCATCTGAAATACATACCTACCAAGTTAGAACGAAAAACTATGATTATATAAGAACATTGATGAGTGTGCTATTTTTCTTTGTCGATAGATGGCAAGAAATGAGAGGACCTACATTTTTTTCGATTTCAGACTCGCAATTTAAATAATTATTTTTTTTTAGCAAAGAAATTTTATTCAGAAAATCCGGGAAACTTGAGTTTTTTAAAGAAGGACTCTTCATCTGAAACCCTTATTCCATATCGAAATTTTATTTTACCCAGTTAATGCATCCCATATCATTTCACTGCAGCATATCCCTTCGTGTTTAAATAATTCAATTGGATTCCTTCCAACTTTTTATAAAAAAAAAATGACTGAATGTGAGTGCGAAAGTAAGCATGTATGTATAAATATTTTGTCTGAGTGCCAGTGTACGAGGGCAATTTAATTTTAAGTCGAAGGTCAACTAAGGCACCAGGACCAGTTGGTGGAAAGACGAGCGTGTGTTTCACCTCCTTTATTTTATTTTATTTTATTATTTTTTTTTGAATTTTCTGTGGAAACTTTTTCTTCGCATCCTTTTTTTTATCTACATATGCACACAGATATATATATACTTTATCATAGTAGGTTAGGTAGGTACAATACCTTTCAATGCGGATGTAATGAGTTTTCAAGTTTAAAGTTTTGATATACAGTTTGTGTATACAAGAGAGGTATTATCCCTTGGTGATATGAATAAAAAAAATCCTTAGACTCTTAAAGTTGATTTCTAAACTTTTCTATACGAACTCATTACAGTTTCTGTGTGCAAAGTTCGTGTTTCTTATAAGTTACAAACACCTTATTACGTCTGAATCTCATCCTCATCAGGCTTAGGCTTCCAGGGAACTTTTTTTTTTCATAGTTTGTTATGGGAGTCATTTATTTGAATTCAAGATTCCCTGATAGGAATTATAGTCCTTGAAAAATAAATCAATGCCGATAGAGGAGTTTTTCTTTTTGTTTTGAAAATATCAATCAGATATATATTGATGTGGAAATAAGCTCATTCTAAATAGAATAGGAAAAGAAAAGTAGTCAAAACGCTTTTCGACTCATTGAAGCTTGATATCAAAATGTGATTGCAAAGGGAAGTGGTAATCAAATTATCATACAAAGATCTCTTTGAAATCCGTTTTTCGTTCATAAAAAAGGATGATATGTATAGTAATGGGATACGCTGAAAAAAAACTGCTTCTGCAATAGTAAAGTTGGTGCCTTGTTGTGGCAATACCAATAATTAGAACATGTTGGCGGCGGAAACTTCTTGATGGAAGAAGAATCATTTTTGGTAAGATTCTCCAGGGCGCGGGCGTAAAAAAACTTTGGGTCTTACTTGTGATATATGGTTAGTTTTGCATTTCGTAACGAAGCGTTACGAAAACAATCAACACCCAAAAACGAACGTAACTGATCGACCTGGAGTGTAAATAAACAATATAAAGTGTACCTCATTCCCCGATCTGGAGTGTACCATCCAACGGCAATGCCAGCTGCATTCAACCAACTACTTGTTATCATTAGAATAGGTATGTTTCGTTTATAAATTAGTTTTTAATTTCTTATAATTCACATTCACTTTTAACCGACACTATTATAAGTAAACGTCACATTCCTATAGAGAGGGAAGCTTATTAAATCTGAAATTCAATGTCAAAATGACTTTTTCAATTTATCGCCTTCCATTGGAAAATCCCAGTCAAACAAATTAAAAATTTAAAGTATCGCCTCAATTTACAGAAACTCATTTTTTCAGAGGCGTTTAGTTGGGAAAAGTTATCGCCTGAGTTACAGAACATGGGCCCTGGTGTAGTTTAGTAATTTCGAACGGTGAAATTTTTGGCAGTAAAAAGTAGTTTCATTTTTCATCATTCCTGCGCCTTATGAGACACCGGCTACATTTCGTGCTCCTCAAGCTTCCGTCTTCAACTAGTGAGATTTGGACGAACTACCTGCTAATTGTTCGTCCGACACTAGCAAGATCTGGGCCTACTACCTACTTCTAGATTCCTCACCACACCGGCATTTGGGCAACTACTTTCTCCTAATAAGGTGGCTAATGTATTGATAGACCGTATAGACCGTCCAGTTTTAGCGATCAGGAATACGGCCCCTAAGCCATATTAACCTAGTTTTGAAGACCGTTTTTGATAAAATAAATATTATATTTCTGAAACTTAGAAATAATTGAGAGTTCTTCATCATTACGAGTTTTACTGTGCTTTCTGTAATCGATTATAACAACTTGTAAAAATAAAGTTCTATGCACAGTTTTTTTTGTATTTTTGGTTATCTTATTAACGGCTCAATGGATTTTAAATATGCACTTGAAATTGCCACCCTAAACATTTTTTTTTAAAAAAAAAACTAAAATTTTGTATAAAAAAATTAAGTAAAAAACGACTTTAAAAATATATTTAGCCTATTAAGGTTCTTAGTACATTGTTCATACGAAAACATAAGAGCAAGTACGTGTGATCGTGTCTTGCATTATGATTGCGCAATCTTATAGATACATCTTAAAATTAAACAGTCTTCTTATGATAAACTGCGGGATTGGGTTCGATATCCCGCTTTTTATAATCCTGTTTTTTTTTTTAATCCCGGTTGTTTTATCCCGCTTTTTAACGGGTGATTTTTTTGCTACTTGGTTTTTGACGTTTATATTTTTGACAGATCACACATGACAAATTCCACGAACATTTGACATTTCGATTCAGTATTGTTTGCCATTTCATCATGAATAGACTTACGCCTGAACAACGTTTGCAAATTATTGAAATTTATTATCAAAATTCGTGCTCTGTGAAAAATGTGTTTTGCAAGCTACGTCCGTTTCAGCGACGAGGCTCATTTTTGGCTAAATGGATACGTGAATAAGCAGAATTGCCGTATTTGGAGTGAAGAGCAGCCAGAGGCAATTCAGCAGCTACTAATGCATCCCGAAAAATGCACTGTTTGGTGCGGTTTATGGGCAGGCGGCATCATTGGGCCGTACTTCTTCAAGGACGATGAAGGCCGCAGGGTTACGGTCAATGGAGAAAGGTACCGTTCGATGATAACAGATTTTTTTTTGCCGAAAATGCTAGAATTGAACTCGGTCGACATGTGGTTCCAACAGGACGGTGCCACATGCCACACTGCACGCGAAACCATGCATCAATTGAGGGGCGAATTTGGTGAGCAGTTGATCTCACGTTTTGGCGCAGTCAATTGGCCACCAAGATCATGTGATTTGACCCCGTTAGACTATTTTTTGTGGGGCTATGTTAAGTCTATTGTCTATGGGGACAAGCCAAACACGATTGCTGCCTTGGAAGCCAACATTGAACGCATCATTGGTGAGATTCCGGCCGAAATGTGTGAAAAAGTTTGCCAAAATTGGACCTTCAGAATGGACCACCTGAAGCGTAGCCGCGGGCAACATTTAAGTGCAATTATTTTTAAAAAGTAAATGGCAGAAATTGATTTATCGATCCAAATAAAAATTTCATTCACTTTTTACAATTTTCTGTGTTTTTTTTGAATTTTCAAAAACCAAGCTCTTAAAAAATCACCGTTTATAATCCTGATTTTTATAATCTCACATTCTTATAATCCCGCGTTTTATTATCCCGTTTTTTACCATTCCTTTTATAAAATTTCCGCTTTTGGAATTAACACAAGGTGCAATAAGGACGTGAGGGACCCCAGTTCAACCCTCCTGCTTGGCCCAATATAGGATTTGGGGTGGGGTCGAGTTTGAGAGTATACAAAGTTTTTTGTGTAACATTTATCAAAATACTTAATTTACTATAGGGATTAAACGGGATTTTAAAAATGAGGGATTATAATAGGTCGGGATTTTGAAAAAAAAACGGTATTTAAATTTTTTTTGGGATTTATAAAAAGCGGGATTCCGATACGCGCCCATTACTACAATTGATTTGAATTGTTTTTTTAATTTATGAAAAATAAAAATAAAAATAAAAATAAAAATAAAAATAAAAATAAAAATAAAAATAAAAATAAAAATAAAAATAAAAATAAAAATAAAAATAAAAATAAAACAAATAGAAAAACGGATACACATCACTTTAAATATAAACATCTACACAAATTAACGTGGTTTATTGTTAAACAGAAATTATGTCCCCGGTGTTATATGTATGTATTACTTGATGTTATATTAACACAGTAGCTTTGTTACATTCTGCGATCTAACCAGATATGAAATAAAGTGTAACATTGTAGCCTTAATAAGGTTAACATGTGTGGTTTACATGATACCTTGCTAAATTAAACCTATGGAAATGTTCCGCCTGCACGCAAATCACGTTAAATTAACATGACACACGTTGCTTTACTTTAAATGCGGAAAATGTCATTTGACATGTTAATGCACCTAAGTTTAAGACAGAAAAACTACAATACATATACATATATACATATATGCCCTTCAATATGTTTAAAGAGGAATATTCCTCATCAAAATCTCTTTAACAAAATTAATTTGCTAAAAATAAAAATAAAAAAAAAATCAATCGTAAAACGCAGTTTCTTTAGTACTTAGGATTGAATTAGTTTTTGTACTCAAACCTCACTTTTATCAACAAGCATCCCGCCGCCGCACTGTGGGACGGGTGCATAGGCAAGAGCGGCGAGAAGTCATTTTTTTTATATGTAACAAATTTCAATAAAAATAACTGTTCAGATTAACTGATAATATGCTTCAGATGATGCAGTAGTTTTTTTTTCAATTAGCGTTTCTATCACTGTACAGTTCGGCATCAAAGTTGAAAGTTTAGCTAAATTGTGGTCTGTGCTAAATTCATTAAAATAAGTTCCGTCCATTATTTACGTGAAAATCAATTTATATTAAAATTTTTTTGCATAGATTTTGTTTATCCAGGTATGTTCTTTAAATAGCATTAGTTTTCACTCGATTATCAAGTAAAATTAAAAAAAAAATGTTAACTGAACGATAGAGAGTCAATTTTTTTTTTAAATAACGGTATTTTTTTATTAGGCAAACATTAGAACAAAATTTAAAGTGTTTTTCTTAGTTCAATTTCTTCTTTTCTCGAAACTGAATATAAATGTAAAAAATGTTTGCCTAAAATATTTTTTTTTAATTTTTTGTGTTCCTAAGTATGGTTCGATTTACTTAGTTTCATCATATTTAAGGTCTCAACATGGAATTTTTCTCCTGCAAAAGGCAGGAACTCTGCGAAATCTTTTTCAGTAGTAATTTCAAAAGTATTGACAAAAAGTTTGAAGATATTGAGACATTTTTAATAGAAAAGACAAATTGCTCTGAAGGCCATATGTCAGACCTTAAAAAAGAATTAATTCGGTTTAAATTCGATCTCAAATCTAAGTGGAAGAAAAGCCACAGTACAAGAGCAGTGTTTGACAAAAATGAATCGAATTGGCTTCATCAAAAAGTCGAATTTAAAATGTATTCACTACCCCCTGGACGCCCTCAGACTAGTTTTGAACTTTTGAGTAAGCGACGAAAACGCGAAAGAGTAGCTGATCTTCGAGATACATCTGCAGAAGAGCTTGTTTTCGCTGCTCAAATGAATTTTAGAGCTGCTGGAGACAAAAAAACTGCAGAATCATTAGAAAAAACCGTGTCTCCACCTAACAACTCCAAAAGTTTGACAGTTATGCTGACTCCTGGTCAAGCTTTGTCCATGCTTATAGAAGCAAAACTATCCCGTGATCAATATGACACAATTAGAAAATATGTCACCGATGATGTTTTGCCTTCATATAAAGTTGTACAAAAAGAAAAAACAAAATGCTATCCAGAAAATCTTACTGTGAATGAACTAACAGCTGAAGTTCCAATGCAGAACTTGCTCAATCACACTGTTGAGAGAATTTCTGCATCACAAAAAGATGTTTTCAATAATGCGAGCTGTAATGAGCTTACGCTCTATTCTAAAGTTGGTTTTGATGGTAGCTCCGGGCACAGCGAATACCATCAAAGGTTTTCAAACACAACTGATGCAGATGACAAATTTGTATTTATAACTTGTTTGGTACCACTAAAGTTATCGAGCACATTAAATGTTTTTTGGAAGAATCCTTGTCCTTCTTCTCCTAGGTACTGCAGGCCTATAAAAATAACTTTTGAGAAGGAAACAGATTCATTAATCAACAGGGAGAACGAATCTATTCTATTGCAATTAAATGAACTCGAACCAACAAAAATAATTATTGAGAATAGAGAGTATATAGTCAAACACCAATTGATACTTTCAATGGTTGATGGCAAGCTGTGTAATAGTCTGAGTGGTGTTCGCTCTGCTCAGAGATGTTATCTTTGTCAGGCAACATCCAAGGACTTCAATAATATTGAAAAAATGGTATCACTTCCGATCTCTCATCAATTTCTATCATTTGGAATATCCGTTCTTCACGCATGGATAAGAATGTTCGAATGCCTGCTTCACGTTGCCTATAAACTGCCTGTGAAAGAATGGCGTAAATCGAAAGGGACAGAAGATTGTGTGGCTGAAAACAAATCAAGGATTCAAGAGGCATTCGAAAAAGAATTAGGGTTAAAAATTGATCGACCAAAGCCTGGATATGGCAACACAAACACAGGAAATGTAGCTAGACGTTTTTTTAAAAACTATATTAAATCAAGTGAAATAACTGGTGTAGATGTTAATCTGATAAAAAAGTTTCACATAATTCTGCAGTGTTTGTCAAGTGGATTTAATATAGATGTTCCAAAATTTAAAATTTATTGTCTAGAAACTGCAAAGTTGTTTGTATTGCTGTATCCTTGGTACTATATGAGCACTTCAGTTCATAAAATTCTAATTCATGGACATGAAATAGTTTCTCAAAGTGTTTTGCCCATTGGAGAATTGAGTGAAGAAGCGTTAGAAGCCCGAAATAAGGATTTCAAGATGTTCAGAGAGCATTTCAGTCGCAAAACATCAAGACAAGACACATTAACAGACATTATGAACCGAATGTTAATATCTTCTGATCCTTTCATTACCAACCAGAGAGTTAGAAAACCATCAAAAAAAATTCCATTTGATTCTGAAGCTATCGAAATGTTTATACAGCCTGATTTAAACAACCAGCCGCAGACTGAAATTATCGACTATTTTTCGGACTCAGAATAATCATAAATTATATCTACAAATAATTTATTTACAACACCAAACAAAGGTAAATACGATGTTTTTATATGTATACATACATATATACATATATATATATGTATGTATACATATATTATACATATCATATAAATACATATATACATATATATATACATGCAAAACATTTTTGTTAACCTTTTTTTTAGATATTTAAATCTGCTTTATCTTCAATCAAAATGATGCTGTTCAAATGCTTGAAAAACTTCAACTCTATATGAATAATTGACTAAAAAATTATGTAAGAATGTTTTAAATGAATTTTTTACTTGAATTTGAATTCAACACATCAAAAACCTTTCGAAAAATATATATTATTTTAATTCACAAAAACATTTATAATTATCGCCGTTCATAAGGTATTTCTGCCCCACTGTGCGCCGCCGCGATGATGTAACATTATCATGAGTACTATATTGCAACCGCATAAATCAACATCAAAGTCCATTAAATTGTGGCTAAGCACTGAAATAAAGTATTGGAACTGGAACGACCAAGGGTTTTTGTTTTCCTTTTAGATAAACCCCTGCCAAGCTGGCGACACACGCACACATCGTAAAAAAAATTAAAATTCCATACACACAAGTACAAAAGGATACTCTGTATAAAGTATCTGTACATGCACACAAAAAAAAACACAAAATAATTCGCAATATATTTTGCGACGATAGTGGTGTTCGTCAATGAGTTTGGTTTTGGTATAAATGACTCATCATAGGAAAAAAGGATTCCACCCACGCTCAAGAATGATGAGCGACGAGCCTTCTATATGTACAGTACATGCACCTCACATATCACCTACCTACTCCTAAAGCGTAAATACACCGTTTGTTCAGTAATATGTACCAAGGAGAAGCAGAGAAGAAAGGCTCGATGATAGATGGAGCTATTTGTAGGTCAGCAGCAATTGAATATTTTTATTTATTTTTTTTTCTGTGGGAATTTTATGGTTTGCGCTTAGATCCTTTGCCGTGCTGTGGTAATTCATACATACATACATATATAGATATTTTGTTGTTGTCTGTTTGTTGTGGGTGTATTTATTATTGAATATGAAATCTATAAACCCTTCTAGCTGCTTTGCAGAACAGAGGAGGTTGTTTGACCTGGTAAAGGAAGTAGTATTTATAGCTATGATGCTTGCTCTGCATTTTTATATTTTCATTGGGATTGTTGGTATGTTGGGGGTTAAACGACATTTCTAGCTTTATTTTAGCTTTTTCTATCCTGAGGGAATACCTATATGAATTATTCGAAAGGGTGTAATGTCAAGATAAAGATATGCAAGTTCAAATAAAAAGTCATATAGGAACTTATAGTAGTTGTTTTATTAATTTGTTATAGATGCTTTGAGTTTCCTGGGCCTGCGGGCTAGATGGAACCCTATACAGCCAATAAGGTCTTTCTGTTTTATGTGAATTCTGTCAGAATATTGGAGACCTATAAGGGAAGGCAAAATCATACACAAAACAATCCTCTTCGTAGTTATGTTAAAGGTTGTTTTATTTAACGAAATAATTTCTGTCAAAAAAAAGAAACTTAAGGAATACTCACATGAGAGCGATAAACGAATTGACAATTAGTCGTCCATTTTGACAGTTAATTTAGAGGGCTTTTTTTATTCGTCGCGAATAACGCTTTATAATCAAAAATCCCTGATTTTGAAGTTAGTCGCGGGCGAACAAAATTATTTAGTGAAGTGTGGATGGTATGTGGAACGTGAATACAGTTTCACAGTTCGTAACGATCATATTGCAATTCCTGAGGGATTAATTATTTTGAAAATTAAAATTCAAATTTTACTGATGAGGGAACCCAGAATGCGTACTTTCAGATACCGCAAATATTTATTCTTGGAAGACTTATGATTTTTTTTGTATAGTTTAAGGCTCGTTTTATCATAAACTTGATCTGTTTCATTGATTCTAATTTCAGATAAGAATCTGAATCTGTTTAATATGACTGGAAAAGGGTAAATATTATAGACCTGTGTTATTGTAGGTCAAGGATTAAAAATTATTATTTGTTCACTAAATTCACAACCTTGGGGGTAAATATGTCGTTTTTTAATATATTTCAAGCTTTCTTCTTTCTGAATTCTGTTTAAGCTTCTCAAGCATTAAATCCTGCGCACATTTTATATCCATCTCAATTTCTTATGAACAAAGAACTGATTTAAGTAGTTTCCTTCTTGATTTATTGACATCTGGATACCTTCCTACATTTATTTGTTCTTCAAAAAAAAAAATGATGTAATATAAAAGAGTTCACATAGTCGTATGTCATTTGACACTTGAGAAAAATGCTACCATTATTTTTCTAACACTATTTAAACCTTTTTTTTATTCTAATAATATGAATGTCATGTTACATTATAATAATGAAACCATGTGCTAGCTGCTGGAGAATAAAAGCACCCACTTAGTTCTTATCTCCATCAAATCAGTGCTGTCGTTTTGGTTGAAAAATAGTATTTCGCTTGCATAAGGGGCCTGTATATTGCTTCGTTTATTATAGAATCGATAGAAACTTATACCACTTCTCTAGATAAAAGTGAGTTTATCATACCTCCATGAATAATACAAAAAAATAAACTCGGAGATAACGCGGAACCCTGGGGCATACCAGAATATAGTTTGAGAATCTAAAACCAATAAGGTGGGTTCGCATATAAATTAAGTAATATTAGTCCAGCGACATATTAACACCTTGATACCATATGCGTGTATTTTTAATTAAAATCCGTGATTGCAAATTTTGACAAAGGTTAATTTTATTTTCAAAAGGCGACCATTTTTTCATGAAGAGAGATGCTTAAATAAAATATTATAGCTGAGTCTTATGTTTCGTGAGTCTTATTCGGAACTTTGGAGCTTTGACTGGTGATAATTAATTTAGTGATAATTTATTCTATGACCTAGGAAGGTAGGTGTAATGGCTCGATAATCTGAGTTAACCGTTGAATCGTTTTTCTTACTAGTAGTAAAGTTCTGGCCTTGAAATAATGTGATTTGCGACTAGAATAGAATAAGACAGTCGTATTCAATAGAATTCGCTAAAACACCTCTCAACGCGGTTAATACGTATTTCAACGTTGCGTAAATTCATTTTTTACGTAATTTCTAATATACAAATTTTTTTATTTTTTTTTTCAAAAAAAATTTGTATGAAAAATTAAATAATTTAATAATAAAAATTCAAAAAAATGTCCATCCTTTAAAAAATTGACTTTTAAAAAAAATTGAAAAATTCTTTTTTTTTTTTTTTTAATTTTGATATGAGTTAGTATAATGACTTTGAATGCCCAACAACAACTTGAGTGTGCTACCACCAAGTTTTTTCTCAATTATTTTTGGCTGGAATTATAGCTATTTCACGACTTGCCAAGATCGATCATCAGATTCCTTTGCTCTAGTGGTGCTGGTCTACTTTTTCATTTTAATTGAAAAACTTCTTGTGCCTTCATCGTGTATTGAACCATGACCAGCCGCTTAGTAGTTAGTATTATTTAGAATTTGAGGGACTTCCAGTATAAAAATATTGATAGCAATCTGCTGAGCCATTAATAAGTTGAAAATCGAAAAATTGAAAATTTTTTTTTACATTTAGAATATACCCATTTTAATAGCACTGAATTTTTTAAATCAAAATACTTAGTGCTGTTTTCGAGATAATTGATATTTACCATTTTTGTCCCAAAAAGTTTTATGGCAGTTACCGTTATTTTTTGAACTTAAAAAAAGATTTAAAAAAATCGAGTCAATCGCCTAAAAAGCTTAGACTGTAGATCGACCTACAGACAGACCGAATTGCGGACACATTTTTTTAATGTTCTCTATCATCGTAATGTCAAGTTTGATTAAAACCTCGATTTCGATTTTGTTTCCAAATACAAAACCTGCCCTAGCAGTCTAGTACCTGCAGGTTTTGCATTTGCAACTAAAAAACATTTCAATACTCATTTTAGGAATAATGCCCTTGTGTCAAATAAAGTACCAAACAGAGATGTTATTACGTTTAGTCATCAAACATTTATTTTTATATAATACATTTATTATGAATGCAAATTATTCTTGTTTAGAGCTTTTGTAACTTTACACAGTCTCTAAATTGCGTTTATGAATAAGAAATATTTTTTTTTGTTTTAAAGTAGAAGCTTCTCATATATACTTTTTGTCCATTCCGACAGAACTCACTTATAAGTTGTCGTAGGCCTCGTCAAATCTGCTTGATATTGTACTCGAGTATATGCTTGCGTAGTAATTTTTTTAAACGACAGCTCTGCACTCACGTCCTTGAAATTGTTCATCATCTTTGCTCATTTCATGGATTTCTTTAACAATTTCATATTTTTTGCTTGATACTTTGGACAAAAGTTAAATATTTGGTTGCCACTGCTTGGTGCTATTAAAATTCCTTCAGGTTTTGAAGTTGGAACAAGGCCACAAGGCCAACAATTTTACTCCAATCTTTAGAAATTCATGCATACATATGTATATGTATGAATGTGTGTATCGGGGAAAAATCCTTCGAAGGACATAGTGTAAACTACGTATATATACATATCATTCCAACACACAGTATATGAAGCAGATCTTTTCGAAGCGCTGGAAAGGTAGGTATAGTAAGTGGTGCACCAAATATGGTTGCATGAAGAGAATTATGCAGTTTAGGCAAAATTCAAAAGGAGTGGGTTCTATAAATCTGCAATGAAGATAAATTTTCAAAGACCGCATCATCCTTTAGATCCTGGACTTTGCACCACAACCACTATCAGGGCTTTTGTTACATAGATATAAGATATACATGTTATGAATTTTTAAATGAGGAAATATGATAAATCTGGCGATGGTGCATTTTTGAATCTAGGTGGCGGCAAAGCCACACGCTTTCAGGTAAAGATACACTGATGGATGTCTACACAAGAAAAGTGTGAAAGTTATAAATCAAAAATGGGACTGGGACAAAAACATATGTATTTATAATATGTACTGCAAAGGACTTTAATAAATTCCTTAATCAATGTTTAGGGAGAATATGAAAAACGCATAACACATAATATGAGGCTTCTTGCTGCATTCAACAGAGCGGAAAGTGTTAAAATCTACTGCAATTAATTAAGAACACTCATTCAATCAATCCTTTTCTGCTGCAACTGCCTTTTACGCGACTATCCTAAAGCAAGTCTGTCGGTGATGGTGTCAGCCTTTAAAGAATCCTTGCAAAGGATGCATAATTTTTTCTGTTCACATATTCTTGCAGTAAAATAAAAAACAAACACATACTCATATGCGCATATGTGGTTTCTATAGTAAATTAGTTTTCCGTGTTTATCGGTTGATTGCAATGTATTTTAATTTCAATTTGTGGTTGATTTTGTTGGCAGGACATTTGGTGCTGAAATTTTAGTGGTTAACTCTATATTACCGCAAATATTTGGCAGTACACAAAACTTCAATATACCTTCGTACAGACAAAGTGTGCCGGAAATGTTTTGAAAATCAATAACTGAAAGGATTGTTGTAATATAGGAAACAGGGCGTGTGATGAACTCCTCAAAAACAATGATCTCATTGCAGTCTGTAGTTGCAAACAATTGTATTTTGATTTATAATATGATGGACAACTTAAAGGTCCAGGACATGTATTAATTTTGATCTCGTCAATGATTCATTTATAAAATTATGCTATTGCCTTGATTTTGGTATTGTGGGAAGAAATACTGCAATGTTGTTCTGCAAATTTCTTGCAATTAGTCTGTATGGATTGCATCGCAATTAGATGCAATCATTATAAAATAATTGACTTTTGATTTCGAACTAGTTATTAAAGGTTAAGTGTATAACGTTATTATTAAATTACTCAGATAAGGGGTGAGTCAAATGCTTATAATTTATTCCAGAGAAACATTTTGAATGCAATTGCTTATACAACGAATAATTTCATTTCAAACATATCGAAAGCGTGTGCTCGAAGTCGATCAATATTCTATGGTTTCCATTAATTTTTTCTTTATTTTCTGTTTGCCACTGCGATTCTCTGATGATATTCTTTTCGACCTTTGGGGTGGATTGTGATTTTGCTGGATGAAATAGATTTTTCGTTTTCGCTTAACATTTAATAATATTCGAAAACATGTAGATGCTAGCCACAATCTACAATGCAGTGTTTTTTAACATTTTGCGAGGACTCAAAAGGTTGATTATTATCAATGTACAATAGTTTTGAATGTCTAAATATCAGAATGGAAAGATTTGGTAAGAAGTTCCACATTCGTGTAGTGCGACGAAAGAAGTAATATCTATACTTGACAGTATACATCCGAATCTTAGCTATGAGCATTCCCAGAACCGCGTGTTTTTCGGTTGAATAGTTTATGGCAAAGAATGCAACTGGCTATTTCATTAGATTTTTTTCTATAAAAATTGACATAAAAAAATGGGACCTATCGGGAATGTCTCAGAGAACTTCATTTCGCAGGGAATATTTTATTCCTTTGGAATTTTTTCTGCGATCGTTAACCTTTTACAAATTAATTTGCTGATCAGGAAAATTGTTGGAAATGAGAGCACAACTTAATTTTAGGGCTGGAAACGAGACCGAGACGAGACTACTTTAAAAACACCCGAGACGAGACCATATTTTTGGTACCGAAATTCGCCGAGAGTCTCGCTGGGCTCGGTGGTTTGGTTTCGGGTTTCGCTAGAAGAAATATTTTGTATATAATTTTTTTAAGTACTCATATTCAATTTTTATAATATTCACATATTCTTTTCGCGAAATATTCTATGTGCGTTAAAATATCAAACCAAATACATATGTACATAGTTATACTCAGAAAGGCGCACTGCAAAAATCCAATATTTCAGACTTTGTTTTAAGTCATGAACTGTCAAAAAATCGATTGCAGGAAGGCTCCGATTTAAATGGATTAAAAAACCTCTAGAAAATTCAAATTTTACCTCAGAAAATTCGAAGTTTTTCCGATTTTATTTTTTGCTCTGGAAAAAGTTGATTTGAAGCCCTTTGGGTGACATTTAGTATAAAATATTATCCAAACGTCAAAACATAGTTTGTTGCCTACCTGTCAAGCCATGAACTGTCAAAATCGATTGAGGGATGGCTCCGATTTAAATGGATGAAAAAACCTCTACAAAATTGAAATCGAAATTTTTTCGATTTTATTTTCAATCTGATCAAGCGTCTTATCTTACATCTTTTTACTACCAAAAAACACGAAATAAACCACAAGCGTCTTATCTTACATGTTTTTACTACCAAAAAACACGAAATAAACCAAGACTAAGGATGAGACCAAGACCGAGACCGAGATGAGACTACAAATTAAAATGATCACGAAAAAAAGGGAAGACCGAAATCGAGAAGAGACTTGTTTAGCAAGACCGAGACCGAGACGAGACTGAAAATTTTCAATTTTGACGAGGTCGAGACGAGACCAACAAAAGTCTCGCTTGGTCTCGTCTCGGTGCCAGCCTACTAAATTGCGAGGGAATCTTTCAAGCACATTCGCTACGTTCGAAGGAAGAACACATTTTCTAAGAAAATTTTTTGACAATGATTGCTCCCAATGAAAGGCGGGTGACGCTTTCTTTAGCGAAACAATGTAATGGATTAGAAGTTTCAGACAGAAAAGAGATTCCTCACTTTAAGATATTGTTTAAGCTGGTTCGGCGTTTACATGAAGAAGACCCACTTTTTTAGGGAAAGACTGTACAATTGTGTATTCAATCTACTCTGAAACATACCATTAGAGCAGAAGAAATAGAAAAGCTTACGAAGTGGTTTTACCATCGTGGAAGAACACCTCTTTAGAAACTTTGGAAGATACTATCTGAACCAGCGTATTTGTAACTCCAGCAACTGTATAATTACAAAAGAAGACACATTCCATGCACTGATACATATGAAAGTAGAGGAGGAGTCATAACACAATTGGCAGAAAACTGTGTTGTTCCCTAACTAGCTTGTCTTTGTAGTGAGCTTACAAAAGTAGTGTCATTGGAAACGATCGCTAGGATCGACGAGGAGTTACAAATGACCAATATATTTACTGTGTGAGCTTGTAAAGCCGTTCCAAATCTTCACACTGCACACCAAATCCTTGCAAAGACCAATGAATTTCAAGTCGAAACTCATCATCTCTTCATCGACTTCAAAGCCGCATATGATAGCATTGATCATCAAAAGCTCGGGATCCTGAGAAAACTGATCAAACTATGGCGCGTTACCCTAGAATACACGGTGTAATCGACAATTGAGGAATAGATCCTCCGAACTATTCCAAACATGCACAGGGTATCGGCAGGGAGATCTTGTGATGATGTGATTTTTTCAATCTTTTGTTTTGGAGTAGATAGTATGCAGAGCAGGCGTGAATACATATTGCACTATCTTCCACAAATCTGTCAAAATGCTGGGATACGTGGACGATATTGACATCATCCTCCGCTCGCAAAGTGTCACTGTATAGGCATTCACAATGATTGAAGAACATAGGCGAAACTTGTTCGTCTTGAAGTGAATGAGGACAACACTAAGTATATATATGCTTTTAACAAACAAACATACAAAAATCTGTCACTATTGATACCAAATAAATTCTAGGTAGTTAAGGAGTTCACTACCTTGGAGTAAACATTAACTACATGAAGGACACCTTGGTGGAAATCCGACGAAAAATTACCTATAATCGATGCTACTTCCTTCTGACCAAAAAAATACGTTCAAAACTACTTACGCAGAATGCAAAGTGTGCGCTTTATAAAACCCTCATACTGCCAATCCTTCTTCATTACGCTGATTGCTGGACCGTAAGCAGAAAAAAAGAGTTGATACTGCGTTCTTTTGAAAGAAAAAATACTTCGACGGATATTTTGTAACATGTGCGAGGAGGGCGATACAGATGAAGATATAACTGCGAACTCTACGAGCTGTACAAAGTTGTGGATTTCATATCGTTTCTCGCACAAATATGGCCGCATCCTTATACCTGAATTTTATTGGATAGGGTGTCAATGTATAAAATAGCTATAATACTTCAATACCAACAGTACTATCAATGTAAAATTGGTAACACTTAATTTGAAAAACTTTATAGACTGAACTGCTTGATATTTTACCTCACAATGGGCATTCATGGGATTTTCAGAACCACTATACTTTATTTTTAATACATAAAGCTACCCAACACCCTCGAAAATCTATAATTTTAATCATGAGAATTTCCAACCTCAAGTTACATAATATTATCCAATAATTAAAAATTAAAATTGCAATTACACGTTCGGTGGCGGGCGACAGCCTTCAGTGACAAGTACGGGTATATGTATTTGGCATTAATACACCCTCACAGAAAAACCTTTAATTTTTAATTAACTTCAGATGGCCTGAACCAAAACACAAGGGTACCCGCAATTATAATAAAGCTGCTTTACTCCTTGCCGTTAAAAAAAAGCTTTAGCAGAATACCTAGAGTTGGATTTTTATATTTTCTAGAAAAAAATAAAATCAAATAAAAAAATTATAATTATGAATAAAAAAAAACATGGAAATTATATTTTGCCTTTTGGTCCTTTTTATTCACCATGACCACGACCACGTTCATGAATAAATAAATCACCACAAAACAACGACGAAAATCCTTACAGCAATTTAAAGGAAAATCTTTTCTTCTTCTATAAGTGGGTAACAGCTTTTTTGTTTTCTCGTTAATCGCTTCTTATTTTTTTAACTTGCATTTTTAAGTCCTTATTAAATATGTCACTTGTTGAC
Source organism: Philhelius pedissequus (assembly GCA_910595825.1). Lineage (NCBI taxonomy): Eukaryota > Metazoa > Arthropoda > Insecta > Diptera > Syrphidae > Philhelius > Philhelius pedissequus. The sequence continues at coordinate 12,716,428 of OU343163.1, read as the reverse complement.
TTTTTTCTCATGTATGTATGTGTTTCGTTTGAACTTTGGACACAAAAAAAAAAACACGAATATTAAATATGTTTTAAATAACTTGCAGGACATCCTGTAATTTTTTTGTAAATTTTATTTCTCTCGTCATGTTGGCTTTTAAGATCTCTAAATTGACGTAAGGACTTCTGTCAATTGGAATCACTCCATGTTACCTTGGAGAATATTTACAAAAAAAAAAAAAAAAAAAAAAAAAAAAAAAACAGTAGGGGCTTTTACTATATGTTTTGTATCTTAAACAATTTTAATAGTCGTGTATTGCAAAAATTATTTTTTTAAACAAATCCAACAAAAATAAATATATATAGTAAAACCCGCTTATAGTCACATGGATGGCTAAAAAAATTTACTAGAAGCGGGTTATGCTACAATGTATTGAATAATGATGTGCGCATTCGAATGAAATAATTATATTCGATTCTTACATTATCTCGAGATATCTCGATGCTTAATCTGAAATCATTCGAGTGATTTCCATTCGAGAAATGTCTCATCTGTCAATTATGAGTCTTCTCAATTTCTACTTCACTACCAAACCTACTATTTAAGCTTAAGCGTATTGTGAGGTATTGTGATGTGTGAGTGTAGTCTAGTGTGGATTGTATTATACGTGTACGTATAAATCCGAATTGGGATGGAAAACTTTTTATTTTTCTGTTTCTGTAGCATTTATCATTCGTATGAATTAGTAATAGTAATCACTTGGCTTTCGTTATATGTTGGTTGATTACTTGAGATACATGTAGGAAATGTATTTGAGAATTTTTGTTTTCATTTGCTTTTATAAAATCTGATGTGGCCATGGTGCATTTGAGCATAAATAAAAAAAAAATATTTAAATTAGAGTAGCTCAAAGAAAAAGTGGGACCAGAAAAACGAATGCTTCGAATGCTTATATTATTTTTTAAATTTTAAATGAATTAAACTATTTTGTTGTATTATATTTTAAATAAATTAAAACAATTTTCAAGTATATATTTTTTTATGAAAAGAAAGATTGAGAAAAATCCCTATTCATTAACGTATCATAGCCAGTACATAAAGATATGTTCTCCTTATAATTTATCTAAACGCAAAAATGTTATTCATTACCTTATGTAACGTCGCAATAACATAAGCTAAACCCGTTAGATGCTTGTATAGAGTCTACATTAAAGTGATTTTGTCATTTTTAAGGGTGGTTAAATGTGTATTTTTGACATGTACCAACGACGATGCTCCTTGGAAAGCAATCCTGTCTCGATATGGGGTATATTTGTATTTTTCTCGCAAAACTCTCTTATGTGTCACAAAGAGAATACATGAATGTTATATTTTGACACATGACAATATAACTATAATGGGTATAAAAATGTGCATTGTATAAGGATTTGCATAGCGGCTACATAAGTTATCAGGCACAGCATGACTAGGCATTCGCTTACCGTATTTTTTTTTAATAAGGCTGTACATGTTTAAGTATCTAATATTATAAAAGTAGTTAATATTACTCATTTCCCGAACCTTTCTAAATTCAAACGAAACATGGAGCATGTAGATAATAGACAAATGGTGTAAAGTATTCCAGTTTTCTTACAGCCCTAATATTAAGAAATGCTTATTACGCCGCTCGTCCATGACTTTACTAAATCAGAATAAAAGTTAGTCTGCTGACTAAAATTTTCAATTAATAAAAAATCGAAAATCCACGAACAAAATTTACTACAATAAGTATCAACTCTATCTCTTTTTATTCTATGTCGCTGTAAATTTTTTTCTTAATGTCAATTCTTAGTTTAGCGAAGGATTATGTTTGTAAATATCAATTAGCAGAAATTCTGTTTTATTAATAGCATTTCGCACTTAGTCGACAGAATAAGTCCTAAACCTTCCCTATTCCATGTTTATTAATTTGGGTGGTAGTGTTTCATAATTCGAATGATCATTTCGATTATTTTGATCACTCAAATACTCATATATCGATTATTGAAATCATTCCATTATGTCCACCTCTAGTGGGGGAAAATGAAGGAAACCAGGCGTTTTCGTTCGAGACGAAATTCAAAGTGTAAAATTAATCAAACTTTTGACATGAAATAGAATTATTTTCCATTCAAGATAAAAAAGCCGATAAGTGACCAAAAATAGAAGAAATGAAAAAATGATCTTAAGCGGTAAATTGGTTTCGAATAAATAGTAAAAGACAACAGAACTTAAATTATGCTTGCTCTGCATATTAGATGTGCTCTGCAGCGATGGGATTGTAATCGTGTTTTACTGTAATAAGTTAATACAACATTGTTTTTCTACTTCGTTTGTTTAAAAGTTTCCCTGGAATTTATCGTTATCGGGACTAAACTTTCCAAGGATTTTGTTTATCATTTTCAGGAATATTTATTTCGGGGAAAATTCACGATAGCAGAACAAACTTTTTGGGAACAAAATTTAAAACAAAACTTAGATTCTCGATAGGATTCAATAGGAAAATTATATAAGTAGAGCTGTTAATAAAGAATCATAAATGTCGTTTTGTAGAAATAGTCTTACTATCGAGCGAAATCTCCTTCGAATCAACAGATAGGATATACTAAAAGGACTAAAATAAAACTTATTGTGAACAAAAAAAAACTAAGTTCACACTTATTAAGCGTATAAAAACGCCCAATCAGATGCGTACTCGTATTATTTTTCTTCTAAAAGAAAAACCAATTTGGTTTTCATTTATATGACTTTCGAAATTCAAAGTTTATTTGGTGCTTACTTAATTCGTAAGATACTTCATCCGTCGCCTCGTGTCGGTCGTCTGTGGAAATGACTTTCATGCTACAGAAAAAAAATGTCAACTGGTGGTGGATCGATGAAAATTATTAAGCATATATGTATCTATAAAAAAATATGTACATCCAATATGTATATGTAAGTGAGTGACAATTCACAATATCCTGCGGCAGGGATAGGGAATGAGATTTTCATTTGAGTGTTTATATATAAAAAAAAGGTTTTATTCACTTTCTTGGAAATTGTATGTGTTTGCTAGAGGAGGAGCGTATCGAAGTCAATTTAAAGACTTATATTATAGATACTTAGAGAAAGCCCACGAGTTGTTTTTCTTAGGATTGTGATGGCTTTTGTTTCAATACTTTTGTTTTGGTTATCTAAAAAAAAAGGATGACTCAGGATAACGCCTTCAAAATCAAATGAAATATGTACGTTATTTTAAGTTAATGACATTTAATGCCTTTTTAAGATGTTTGTTTTTCTATAATGATTTTCAGATGATTTTTAATCATTAAAATAAAAACTTTAAAAGTGTAAACAAAATATGTATCTGTCACTGATGACATAGGTCTTATTGTCAAACAATTTTGTGATGGTTCTTGAATCTAAACAGAATCAATGGGCAATTCTGTCAGATTGGGAACCATTTCGAGAACTGGTCATTATTTTATAATGTAATTACTATCAGTTTAGTACCAAAAAGAGAGTGGGAGTACTTACATATGTGCACGCGCTGGAAGTCCTACGGGTCCTACCACTTAATTTGAAATTCAGAACCGTTTTAATAATCGATGACAACAGCGTTTTGTATGTAACAATTCCAAAAATTCGTATGATTTTCTTTTGAAATGTTGCTAACTGTTATATACAAAATGTTGATATTTCAAAACTATTTACTTTATTTGGTTGATTGAAGCGTTTGTTAGTTTTAAATTACCGATGAGTTCTAAGTGCTTTTTAAAACCTTTTTTAATTCAACCAAAATTTTCTAAAAAATTGGATATACATATGTATGTATGTAGAGCACGTTTCATTATTTTCTTGAAAGAGACATTTTTCTGACCCACCCTATTTTGGGGAAAAATGTCTTTCTCAATTCCATGTCAGCTACAATATATTTCAATTTCATGGGAATTGGTCAATAAACAAAGAATTTAACATATTTTTGACCCACCCTATTTGGAGACTCACTTATTTGAACTCAACGATTTAATCTCACCGATTTACCCCAATAAAATATTTGAAATCGAAACGAGATTTAAGAAAAGAATGACTCACAATGGGTAAGGAAGATCGTAACATGACGAGATTTAAGAAAATAATAATATTGAAGCCAACTGATTTTAAATTAATTAACGGTAATGTAAAGAAATTATTATAATGCGTATCCTCGTCATGGTTTGACACTAATTTAACAAGAACGACAAGATCTCCTCACATTCACGTATCGTTTTGCTATCGCATCCATTTTGTATAAAAATAAAGAATTCTTCCAAATGCATGGCAATGCCATTTTAGATTTATCAGTGGACTTAGGATTCCTCCTATATGGCAATGCTGGCCTACGTTTGCCAACAAGATAGTTTTGTTTATTTTGTGTTTTTGTTTTTATTTTAGGTAAATTTATTTGTTAATTTTAAGTAGAAGTGCTATTAAGAGTTCATGAACTTATTCAAAAAAAATTAATCTGTTTCGTATCTTTAACATTTCCCCTTGAGCTTTCCTTATTTATATTAAGTATAATAATTTGAGACAATAAGTGATTTTAGACAATTTTCACGCACAATATTACACACAACAACAAAATCCCATTAAACAAAAAAAATTACCATACAATACTATGCGAGCTTAATCGGAATTACACAGTGTTTCGCAAACTCTCACATCGTGTGTTTGTTGGATGTAAACAAAAAGATCAACAACAAAATAAATAATAATTTTCAAACATAATTATTGCATACATCTATCATATTTATTAGATTCGAGGCAGGCATGTGTTGGGGGAAAAGTTGAATACCCTACCAAATGGTCGGCATTGTTCTATAATCGCTGAACTGTGATAAGCATGTTCATAAGCAATGGCTGATCTGGGGTAACACGCTTCAATGTCAAAACTCTCTCAGGGCAAAAAAAGAGTAAATAAAAAAAAATGAATCGAACAGAATAGAACATTGTTTTTGTTGAGGGAGTTGTAGGCGTGTATATTTAGGCCTGCTGGCGTTTAGATTTCGATCTGCTAGTGCTGACTGATAGAGTGTTCAGAAAAAAAACAATATGCTTAAGTGTCCTGAAACATGCAAACTGTATTTGTTTATTTTTTTAAGAGCCATATATAATACCTTTAAATTTAAATTAAGACATTTTTTAAAATTAATATTTAGGTGTTTGACAGTCGATTCTGGAAATCGAGAAAAACAATATGGCTGACAAATTTGCCAAAATAGGAGAAGACATCAACATACAAAATTGTATAACAGATAATAATTAGTCTTGACGCATTTAGACGGTTGACAAATTACAGAATTATTTCTTTGATTTAGTTCCCAATAATGTCCCAATCGTGTAGATGAATTGTCCAAAATCTGTTTAATTTTACAATAATATTGACTTCTTGTGCACATACCGATACTATTAGTGTAGTGATTCTCAGGACAACCCTGTCTTACATCGACACTCGAATATAGTCATAGAGTATGCTCCTTGAACTAAGACAATATTTCAAATTCTGTTCTTTGCTAGACATTGATAATTTTACATCAAGGAAATATAGATTGTTGATATGCTAAACGATTTCGTTGTTTTTAATACCTAAATTTAGACACAATTTGCATATTCACTACAGACCAATACTTTTATTCACTTGGACTTATTTGTCGGTAAAGTTGTGACAGTAAAGTTGGGTCGGTAAAGTTGCGTCGGTAATATTGTGCGGTATATCTAGAACTTACTAGATCGTTTTCATTTGTATTATTTTATTGCTAACACAAATTGCTGCTTGGTAAAATATGTATCTATAAGGGCTGTCCCATAATGTATAAAATGTAATTTTGAGATAGAAAATACAGATTTTTAATTAGAAATCTTAATTTTTTTTTCCCGTGGGTAGGTGTAAAACCTTCAACAGGCTCTATGAGGACCGAAAAACGCGTGCTCATAGGAGTGTGAAATTCTTACTGCACTAAAAACACCTCCTCCTCCCGATTGCAACTAAGTTGACACTTATCTAGCAATTTATTTTTAACGAATTTAATTAACGTGTTGCTGGTAACTATCCGGTGATAGTTCCTGCTTATACCGCGATTTTAAAGCGGATTCTCGTTTAGTGCACCAGATCGGAAGGCTTTGTCCTTCACAGGCGGCGTACTAAATTCGTCTCATGGATAATTTCGATTATAGTACTATATCTGTGTTGTAATAGTCGTTTTCTATGATTTCGGGCAACATTTTTTATTTCATCGCGAACCGTGGCAATCCCGAGATCTCTATGGAGATCTTCGTTTCTAATGTACCAAGGTGCGCTTATAAATGATCTTGGGAGTTTATTTTCAAATGTTTGTCGGGTATTTAAATTAGAACCTCGCGTACAACCCCAGAGTTGTATACCGTAAGTCCAGACAGGCTTAAGCACCTGCCTGTACAAAATTAGCTTATTTTCGATACTGAGCTTAGAGTGTTTCCCGAGCAACCAGTACACATCTGTGAGTTTATTATTTAACTCTTCGCATTTCTTTTTAACATGCGGTTTACATTTTAATTTCGCGTCTAGTACTAGTGTCTTCTGTTTGAGGTAATCACGTGTACATAATAGGTACAATATTGGACCTAAAACACTTCCCTGTGGTACCCCACCCTCTATTTGTTTGAGATCCGAGTAATCGTTATGTCTTACTCTAAAAAATCTATTTTCTAGATATGCTTTTAGAAGTTTATAAAGTGCTTCAGGCAGAATTTGTCTAAATTTAAAATTTAGGCCTTCGTGCCACACCTTATTAAAAGCTTGCGACACGTCTAGGAAGACCGCCGAACAAATTTTCTTTTCTTCAAGAGTTTTCTCAATGACGTCAGTGATCCTATGCACTTGGTCAATTGTCAAATGCTTGCTTCTAAATCCAAACTGATGTTCAGGTATTAGGGGATTTTCTTCTATTATTGGCTGCAGGCGCAGAAGTAATATTCTTTCAAAGACCTTAGATATTACGGGCAGAAGCGAAATAGGTCTATATATCATGATATATTTCTTATCATGTGATGGTTTTCGGGGTTTGAGAATCATTATAACTTCCGCAACCTTCCATTGGCTCGGAACGTACTTTAGCCTTAGAGTGGCATTTATTATATAAAGAAGATGAATTAACCCTTTGCGTGGAAGCATTTTGAGAACTTCGGCCGTAATTAGGTCATATCCCGGAGCTTTCTTATACTTAAGCTTTCTTATTTCTCTACTTAATTCTGCAAGGGTAACATTTCTTGTAATGTAATTTTCGCTTGAGTTAGAACTTATATTTAAATTTTCGTTGATTTTTTAATTAGAAAGCTTAATTTTTTTATTGATTCAAAGAGTATGTCACTTTTTTGCTGGCAACTACTCTTTCATTGAATTTTTTTATGACCGGATTACATAAATGTGGCTGTATTTTTAAGTTTGAAGAAAATTGTTTCAGCCGCTCTAGGCTGAAGATTGTTGTACAGAAAGACAGACGGAATTGCTGAACCAACTTTTTCGTTTTCGCTTTTTTACATTGTAAATTTTATGTTTGTTTATATATTTTATTTATGTTTGCAAAATTTACCTAATAATTCTGTAAAGAAACATTTCGTTGTGAAATGTTTATTGTTTATGTACCTACCCAGTTTATTTTCAACCTTTTTCAAGCAACATGTTCGTTGAAAATTAATACTAAACACAACAGCAACTTTATTGTATGTATATTCACAAAAGCTCGCTCTTTTATGAAACTTTCTCTGCAATGACAACAAATAACAAAAGTCAGCTGATTGCTTTAGATTTAAGAACACAAACATTTAAAGAAAATGACAATTATTCAAATAAAAAAATTAATCTACTTAGGTATATTTTTTTTGAAAGCTACATCTTATAATAACATACATATGTATGTACCTACCTATCTGTATACATTTAAATTGAAAAAAATCAATAAGAAATTAAATAAAAATTCCAAATGAGTAGAACTTTCTGTTAATTTTATTGATTTTTTCACGAAGAACAAAAGCAAAAAAGCAAAACAAAAACATAGAACAGCTGATGGAATGTGAAAAGTACTGCAGGTGAAATGTACGTGATTCTAAAGTATGTACGGTAGGTAGGTACTCTATTTATGTATATTCTCAGCACACACTCCCTTGGAAACTTACACGCATTTATACATCAACACATACAAAATAGAGCAACATAGCGATTTGAATGCAAATTGAAAATTGGGGTTCCTTCATTGATTTTTTTTTCTTTCATTGGTTGGTTGGTTTTGCTTCTGCCGCTTTAACCTATTAACTGTGGTTTTGTTATTTTCCACATGATTTCGTCTTGAATTGTCACAAAAGTCCGATGGACATAAAAAAACACTAACAATATGGCGAAATTATGTAGAGTGTTGAGAGAAAGCAAGGAGTTGAAGCGGGTGTTGATGACGATGAGAAACTTTGTGTGGGCTTTTATATGGCAATGATGAAGAAATAGTGTGATATTGATTGTACCTACTTTGTGCAAAAGAATTCGAATAATGGTTCTTACATAACAGATTTATTGTTGAACGAGATCCTTTGACTTTTGTGCGGTAGGACCTAATGACCTATTCTTTTGTTTTCTTCGTTGTCGGAAGTCAATGGAAAATTATGGTTTGGAAGAATTGAATAGATTGAAATGAGTGAATTTTATATTTTGTTAAGGTGTAAGAGTACTGCAAGAAACCGCTTTTATGTTTTTATTCCGCTTTAAAAAGAAATACGAGTATGTAATGTAGAAATATTCCCAAGCACCTACTTCCTTAGATTAATTTTGACTTCACTTTGAAAAAATGCAAATGGCGTTTAATTTTTACGTTTGTGAAGTGCAAACGAAACGAAAGACTATTCACATGAGAGCAACCAATAAACAACGAAATAACGAATATTCGTTCATTTTGATATTTCGTTCACATAATGTTTTTTTATTCGTCCAGAATGACGTTTTATAATTGATAACCTCTCGTTTGAAGTAAGCTCGCGAACAATGACAGCGTTCGATAGCAATGCCAAAGGGTGCTATCGGAGTTTATCTTTGAATGAATTAGATTGGTTAGCTGAACGCTGTCAAAAATCAGAACAAAACGCATTCCAAATGAAGTTTGCAGTCAGCTGTTCTATACTTTGTTTTCTGATAGCTAGTTATTCCCATTTTTTTTTGGAATAAGTGAAGATAGCTTTCATAAGAACAGCTGTTTTTTCATCAGATGTGCTTTTGCATGCATTACAACAGATTGCTTCATTGATGAATAATTGAGTGAACACCATAAAGCAAATTCAAAAAAAAAACTGCTGATGAACTAAACATCTGTTGACAAACACAAATCGCAAGTTAGCCCTTAATTATTGGACTCACTTAGAATCTTGAGGAATAGCTGATTCAAAACTGCAGCTATATATGCAATATTACTGACTTGACAGAAAATACTTCCTGATCGTTCCAAAACAAAGTCGCTAGCTCAGCTGCTTCGTACTCGAACGCGAGCAATTTATCCGTTGGGGTGTAGATGTTATGTGGAACACGAACGGAGTTTCACAGTTGACAACAATAAGATTGCAATTCACGATTAACAATTTGTTTTCTCAAATTTATCTACTTTTGACAATTAAAAATCAAATTTGATTATCTAAACAGTTTATTGATTTTAGTCAACCATTTTGATTGGAATTTGTTAAGAATTGTGGTTTAAGTATAAATTCTAAACCATAGGCAGCTATAATTTTGATGTAGAAAGGACTTCAGACAATGACACCAGCGCTGAAATCAAACGGAGAATAACTCTTTCTAATCGCTGTTGTTTTGGACGAAGCGGACAATTGAGTAGTAACGTCCTCTTTCAAGCAACAATCATCCCAGTCTTTCTATATGAACCTTGTCAAAGGTGGGTGAGAACGGCTGAGGACGTTTCGAAAGCAAAATCCCGCGGGTGATTTTTGGTCCTGTCCGCATTTAACGTGGAGGAAACGATATAACCACGAACTGTACGGGCTGCCGGCAGTATAGCAATACTGACCTGGTCAAACGAGTCAAGGTCCAACGACTGGGTCATGTAGAGCGAATAGACTATGGGAAAGTTTTCGAATACATTCCCAATGAACGGCGCAGTACAGAAAGACAGCGACCTCTGTGCTCCATGTGGGGGAGGAGGAACTCAACCAACTTGGCGTGCGACACTGGTGACAGCTAGCTAGGAATCTAGCTGGCTGAAGAAGCATGTTCGTTATGACCCTGTTCCAAACCGGACTGTAGCGCCACCTTAACCAAGTAAATAAGTGCATTTCTAACTAATTTCGTATCTGTTTTAAAAAGCGTTAAGTAAATTTCAATATTTAATGAAGATTAATGGTATATTTCATCTAACTATGGTTAAGTTGTATTATGTATCTGTTAACTTAGATACTTAATCAGGTGAATTGAGGGAAAATAGATGATTAAGTACCCTACAAAAAATTGTTGAAGTCCTTTCTCTCGAAGATGATTAACGATAGCGATTATTCCGAAATTAGATTGGTTTAATGAAAATTGTTTATCCGTGTGCCAGCTAACACGTGTTTTGAGGAGTGGATATAATTTTTTTTTTAATATCGTTGTTATTCTTTTGAATGTACAATACCCTTATAAACCTTTTCTTCAATAACATGCCAATCCTCTATTATTCAAATTAGTATTAATGGACATGTTTGTTTTTTGTTTGTTATTCCTGACATGCAAAACACACTCGCTCTTAGGTTAATACAGTTTTGCACGTCCTGCTTGTTTGTTTATGGATTTTTTTTTAATTTTTTTTTTCAAGTGAGTCGAGGTTTTTATTATATTTTATTACACATTATGTACCTGTGCGTCGAATAAAAGCACACTCCTTATAAGGATTTGCATGCGAAATTTAATCACAACCTTTTTTTGAGATTTTTATTCCTGATACGCACAAAACAACAAATCAAAGGAGTGGACCATGTTTTCTATTGAAAGAAGGCGAGTAAGCAAAGTAAAGTTAAAGTAGAACAACACAGTTGATGGACAGATGTGTTTTATGTGTGTTTCATGGATTATCTAAGAACAGAGAGGATACGATTAAATTAAAAAAAAAACTATTTATTTAATTTATTATATATCTACAACAGTATGGCTTGTACTTTTTTTTTTAACTAAATATACATTGATAGTTTGCTATCACCTTGTATCTTATTTTGTATCTTAGGTTGTTAATGATTCTTATTTTTTGACGTAAGATAAATTTGATTTAAGTTCGATATTATACGTTTCCATAAAATGAGTTTAAACCTTGAGATACACAGGAATCGGTGGTCACCGAAATGTCAAAATGCACGAATGTGTTCGTTAATTCGTTTGTCGCTCTAATAGTCCTTAAAACTTAAATTAAAGGAATAATGGAATTTGCAGATTTGACAATCTAGATTTTGTTACCTAAGGCAACTTTAAAAATGCATTTGTTTTCTTAAAATAAAATTCGATGTAAAAAAATATACAAATTTCAATCAAAATTAACCCAAATCATTAAACATTTCGTATGGGCGCGTTCAAGAAGAAATAACATGAAATATTCATACGTTTAAAGTAAGGCCTTTTATTTTCCTTTTTCTATCTCAATTCAATTTCAAAAGTTTATATAATTCCAGTTATTAATTATTTAACAAACATTTTAAAGCAATATTATAATGAAAATAAATAATAATGTTCATTCTGTAACTTAAAAGTTAGTGTCGAATGACATCTAAATATAAATATAATACAGTACATAAAATATTTGTTGTGGGGTGATAATCATTTCATTTTTTTTATATTTAGATTTAAAATTAGATTTTTAATATTGGTATATACATATATGAGAAGCACTATTTTCAAATAATATAAAAACGAAGAAAGCAAATATATAAAGACAAACAAAGACTATACAAAAAAACTATACAATTATAAAAATAATAAGCAATTACAATTACAATTTTTGTTATTTTTTGATTTTTTATAATTTTATTAATATTTAATTAAATTTTTATTCAAAAAATTAGTTGACATTTGGATTTGCACTTCTCAAAAATATATCAATATCGGCTAAGTCAATTGTAAATAACCAGCCCTTAAGTTTACTGAGGAAAGACTTAAGAGTTATAATTGTTCGTATAAGATATGGAAGCTTGTTAAACAAAGAAGGTGCTGTAACGCTGTAAAAAAATTGCAAAGTGGGTTTTGTGAACAGTCGGAATGTTTACAAAATGCGGATTATTAACTCGGAGACCGTAAATTTCAGAATTTCTGCTAGGTATATTACCACTTTTTTAAAAAAAAAAACTCTTTTAAAACTTTAAATATATAAAGGTGTCTTATTGGTAAAACGCTTAAGTCTGTAAAAAGATGCCAGCTATGAGTTAAACGATTTTTGTTGCAAATGATCCGAATCAAATGTTTTTGAGCAGTAAGTAACTGCCCAAAAGAGTTATAATATGAACCACCCCAAATTATTATGCCATACTGCAACTTGGAATGGGCCAGGCCAGAGTAAATCGTTTTCAAAACTTTTTTGGAACAGAATTGCTTGATAAGGTACATTTTCGGCGTAACTAACTGTGAGACTTAATACATTGTATCTGAGCTTTCCAATTCAAATTGTAATCTATTAACACTCCTAAATATTTGTATTTTTGCACTGATTCAATTTTAAAACAATTAGATGAGCAGTTAGAGTTACCATTGAAATTACTTTTTCCGCAATTATGAATTGGAAGGCAAAATTGTTTACAATCATGTGCATGAAAGTAAAGATTGAAATCATGTAAGTCATTGGCTGATAATTTAAATGAAATAGGCTTCGTTTTTTCACTTACTATTAATTTATGTTGAGCGAACCAGATCCGCAACCTCTCTAAATTTTCTCTAATTTTTAAAATACATTCAAAATTCGAGCTAAATTGATACGTAAATGCTATGTCATCTGCGAAAGCTGTGGAAGAACCATTACATAAATTAAAAATAGTAATGGTCCAAGAACCGATCCCTGAGGTACGCCATTTTTTAAAACAATACAACAGCTCAATTTGCTATTAATGTTAACTTTCTGTTCTCTGAATTTTAAGTAAGAGACGAACCAGTTGTAAATAACTCCTCTAAATTCAACACGATATAGTTTCTTTAGCAATAAATCTTGATCAACCATGTCAAATGCTTTTGTCATGTCAACAAAGAGCGCCATTGTAGATTTGTTATGATTGATGCCACTATACAATTGACTTGAGACTTTAAGAATGGCAATCTCTGTTGACAATCCTTTCCTAAAACCAAACTGATTACAGCTAAAAAATTACTTTTGTCTAAAAATTGAATTATACGAGATTTAATAAGTTTTTCGAGAATTTTAGATGTGGTTGGAAGCAATGAAATCGGTCTATAATTAAAAAAAATTTTTCTATTGCCTTTTTTAAAAAGCGGTATAATTTCTGCACATTTCAAATGCTTAGGAAAACAACCATTCAAAACACTCATATTAAACAAATAACATAAGGGCGGGTCAGTAAGTCCGTGACTTTTGGAATAAAACAGATTTTTTGATAAAAATATAATTTTATTTTTCAACGTTGTCTCCCTTGAGCTCTATACACTTTGTCCAACGCTTCTCCAATTTTTGTATCCCTTCCAAAAAAAATGATTTGTCGAGGTCATCAAAATAGGCCTTTGTTTGCGAGATGACTTCATCATTGGAGTCAAATCTTTTTCCACCAAGCCATTTCTTCAGGTTTGGGAACAAGAAGTAGTCGCTCGGAGCCAAATCTGGAGAATAGGGTGGATGAGGGAGCAATTCATAGCCCAATTCATGGATTTTTGCCATGGCAACTGCACATGTGTGCACCCTTGCATTGTCTTGGTGGAAAAGAACTTTTTTCTTGGCCAAATGAGGTCGGTTTTTTTTCAAATCGTCATTGAATCGGTCCAGTAAGTTGGCATAATATTCCCCATTGATTGTTCTTCCCTTTTGAAGGTAGTCAATGTGGATTATCCCGCGTGCATCCCAAAAAACAGTCGCTATAACTTTATTGGCTGACAAACCCACCTTGGCCTTCTTTGGCGTCGATTCACCCTTAGAAACCCACTGTTTTGACTGTTGTTTGGTCTCTGGTAAGTTATGATGGATCCATGTTTCGTCCACGGTTACAAAACGGCGCAAAAACTCCTCCATATTGCGATTAAACAACGCCAAACCTTCCTGTGAAGTTGTTACACGATTGCGTTTGTGGTCGACTGTGAGCAAACGCGGCACCCATCTTGCGGAAAGCTTTCTCATGCCCAAGTGATCATTCAAAATTGAAACCACTGAGCCATGCGAGATTCCTATGGCTTCCACAATCTCTCGCGCTTTCAATCTTCGGTCGGCCAACACCATATCGTCCACCACATTTAGCCCAATCTTTTTTAATAAAGTGCTAGATATACCATCACTGGTACTAGAGTTTTTACTATAAGAAGATAATATTTCTCTATAAATTTCACTTGAAGTAAATGGTTTAAAAGCAAATCTGTTAGTTCGCATGTTATCGGATAAAATACAAGAGTTCATGGAACAGTTGCAGTCAGTACAGTTTTCAAATGAAGGTTTAAGTTTATCGGATATATTGATAAATATATATAACTTATATTATTGTATGCATGTCCGACTCTAACCGAAAGTCATCCACATTTCATAGTAACAATTTTCCGGCACTGACGGCTGTCAATCGGTCACTGGTTGTGGAATGTGGATGGATAAGTTGTTTTACTATTATATTTTGTGGTTTTAGAGACTCGGAGGTGGGATGAATTGTGTACAAAAAAATATGTATTGTCACAAAATATTCACCCAGATTTTTATCAGCGATATCGTATCGATATATCGATTATCGAGTATGGGTATCAATACATACTATTTTCTTAACCTACTAAATGGTGCGTCTTGTTAATTTTGGGAATGACAGTTCAAAGAATGAAATGATTTTTAAATTGAAATCTCTCGTTGGAAGACTGTCCTACAAAGCAGTTCCGATTCATTATCCTTTTTTCTCAGTCTCGTCGGCATGGTGATGCTTGTTTCAGTCAGTAAATATAACCTTATTAATTGAACTGTATGAAAATAGCTGACAGTTGGGAACACTCCATAAATACAAGCAGACAAAAATAACTACTAACCGAGAGTTGTTCAGCGAGTTAACATGACATGTTTAAAACTACATAATGACACATGTTGTTAAAATTAACGAATAGTCAACTCGATTAAAATAAATTGTTTAAATCAAACAACCAAAAGGGTTGAATTAATCGAAAAACTTTGTTTGTAATTCGCTGTTTCAATAATTTTAACGTTTAAATTATATAGTAATTAAATTAGATGTAGATAATTTAACACACCTAATTATATTATCCAATAATCTTTTTGTTTAAATTAACCTAATTGATTACGTTGTTTAAATTGACCAAGTATTGAGAATAAAGAAATCCATCAGATTTTTTCAATCTTACTTAAAAAGTGCGTTAGAATTGTGAAATTTAAATAACTTATCGTGTGATAGGTTGACAAATTTACACAATTTTTCTTATTCGAGTTGACTCTTACAATTTTAACCGGGTTAGTTTGCTATTTTAACAGACTTGCTTGCTTAATTTTACACGAACTTTATAACGGGTGATTTTTTTGCTACTTGGTTTTTGACGTTTATATTTTTGACAGATCGCACATGACAAATTCCACGAACATATGACATTTCGATTCAGTATTGTTTGCCATTTCATCATGAATAGACTTACGCCTGAACAACGTTTGCAAATTATTGAAATTTATTATCAAAATTCGTGCTCTGTGAAAAATGTGTTTCGCAAGCTACGTCCGTTTTATGGTCGTCATAATCGACCCACCGAGCAGGCTATTTAGCTCATTGTGACCAAATTTCGCACCAGTTTCACTTTATTGGACATTAATCCACCAAATCCTATCCGTAGAGTGCGTACCGAAGAGAATATTGCTGCTGCATCCGCCAGTGTTGCTGAAGATCGCGATATGTCCATTCGGCGCCGATCGCAGCAATTGGGTTTGTGTTATTCGACCACCTGGAAGATTTTACGCAAAGATCTTGGTTTAAAGCCATACAAAATACAGCTGGTACAAGAATTAAAGCCAGGCGACCTACCACAACGTAGAATTTTCGGTGAATGGGCCTTAGAAAAGTTGGATGAGGATCCGTTTTTTTATCGCAAAATTGTCTTCAGCGACGAGGCTCATTTTTGGCTAAATGGATACGTGAATAAGCAGAATTGCCGTATTTGGAGTGAAGAGCAGCCAGAGGCAATTCAGCAGCTACCAATGCATCCCGAAAAATGCACTGTTTGGTGCGGTTTATGGGCAGGCGGCATCATTGGGCCGTACTTCTTCAAGGATGATGAAGGCCGCAGGGTTACGGTCAATGGAGAAAGGTACCGTTCGATGATAACAGATTTTTTTTTGCCGAAAAGGCTAGAATTGAACTCGGTCGACATGTGGTTCCAACAGGACGGTGCCACATGCCACACTGCACGCGAAACCATGCATCAATTAAGAGGCGAATTTGGTGAGCAGTTGATCTCACGTTTTGGCGCAGTCAATTGGCCACCAAGATCATGTGATTTGACCCCGTTAGACTATTTTTTGTGGGGCTATGTTAAATCTATTGTCTATGGGGACAAGCCAGACACGATTGCTGCCTTGGAAGCCAACATTGAACGCGTCATTGGTGAGATTCCGGCCGAAATGTGTGAAAAAGTTTGCCAAAATTAGGACCTTCAGAATGGATCACCTGAAGCGTAGCCGCGGGCAACATTTAAGTGAAATTATTTTTAAAAAGTAAATGGCAGAAATTGATTTATCGATCCAAATAAAAATTTCATTCACTTTTTACAAGTTTCTGTGTTTTTTTGAATTTTCAAAAACCAAGCTCTTAAAAAATCACCGTTTATTAATTTTAAATACTCAATTTTCTACGTGTAAATTCTTTCAAACTACTGGCTGAATATTTTAGTAAGTCAAAGAATGAAAAGGAACAAGTTCTTTCCCTTTGCGGTGGTTATCTTAAGACTTATAGTATCTGTGGTAAAATTCTTCCAGATGACCTACAAAAAAAAATCGCTGACAAATTGACTGCTCAAGGCGAATTTATGTGAATAAGCAATAATGGTGTTATTTTAGTGGGAACAGATTTGACCTTCAGTCTGCTGTAAAATTAAAAAAAAGCGTCTTAAAAAATAACTTTTTTATTCGAGAATAAACTCTCATCACTTCATTAGAAGCTCTCGTAGTTACAAACAAAAAATTAAAAAAAATGATTCCACTATTTTGTTCTTAATTATGTGTAATTTACAGTGCGCGGCATAGTTAATTCCCCTCAAGGTGGTGTCCCATCTTTTTTATTTGTATTCATAGAAATCCTTTGTTCTTTCCAAAATCTAGTTCAGCTGGCACAAGGGAATATTTTTAATCGTCTACTATTATTTGCTTAATTGTTTACTTCCCACGGGGCTAACTTTTTTCTAGACTTGATGTAACTGAAGCTCAATGACACTGAATCTACGTACTCGTACATACAACATATTATTTGTTTTCGAGTGATATCAAAATTATACTCCACGTGTGCACATTTAATGTTCCCGATCACACCCGGTCTCGCAGCCACAGATGCAAATAATTCCCTTTAGGGTACAATAAGAAGTCATTAGAACTGCGCATCATCATATCATTAAACAAATTAAACTTAATCACAACTTTGCTCTTGTTTTTTTTTGTTCATAAATAAATAAAAATAAAAGTATACTTTGGAATGCGTGAAACAGTTGACGCTGTGAGGAGGTTCATTCACACTCCACAAACACAATGGTTGATTCCTTATCGCTGTTTTTATATACACAAAGTTTAAGTTGGAACTTATAGACGGTCTTCAGGGGGATGTGCAGTGCGGATTGTCTCGACGGCAACTATTGCAACATATACATAACATACACTTGGACTTTGTGCGCATAAAATTCAAAATGCTGCACAGCAAATTACAAAAAAAAAAAATCGACGAGGAAGAAAAAGATCAGGACAAGGGGAATTAACGATCATTCCGCCATTAGGGTATCACGATTTTTTGGTTGATTTCCTGGATTCTGTTTCCCTCGAAGTCAGCGGCGAAAATATCATTGACCGGCAACATCAAGACACATAAACTTGTACTTATTCATACTGAGTAAACTAACAATCTTTATGTGTGGATGCATTGGAATGACAATGGCTAATGCAAGAATCAGGACCAGTTCCGAAGTGCAACAATGATGATGAGAGATTCCATTGAGTATATCTGGCCATTGGGTACTTTCTGAATCAAAATCAAACGTGGAAGTAACGACGACAGCGAAATTACTAATTATATCGTCGAATTTGTCAATTTAAAAAAAAATAATAATATTGGAGTTTTTTTTAAGTTCGGTGTTTTATTAGCGTTTGTTCTAACCCAGTTGTCCTTCATTAACCTTTTCTGGAATAAATAAATGTTTTAAAGATAAATATTTTTTATTCTTCGATGAAGTGCAGCGTTTTGAGCTAAGCTGCAATATTATCGACTTTAAGAACAGATGCCTTTTATGTCGATAATACCTTTGAATAGTCTGGTTATTCAAATTATTTCTTTTGATGCCTCACTAGCTGCTATTATTTCCGCTTCTGTTGTTGACCTGGTAACCATATAGCTTAACTTTGACATAACCAAGAAATGGCACCTTCACCATATATAAATACTATCCCTGAAGTCGATCTACCAGTTTGTGCGCATCCTCCATAGTCTGCAATATCACTTTAGCAGTCAGAAATGCCTGCATCTTTTGTCCTTTTATATTACGGAAGACTCTTTTGACGTCTTTTAAAGTCGGATTTTCTAACGACCTTCATGGGAATCCTATACTGTGCGCCAGGGATGGTCTACTTCTTAACATAACCTACTCCGACTGCTTATCTGTATAAAAGCTTATGTTCCTTCGCATTTTCTTTCCGTGTTTCAGAGCTCTGAGCTTCTCAACATCGTTGCCGAAAATGGTTTGCAATCAGTAAAATTAAACCGCTCTAAAATTTTACTTGCCTGTGCTTTTTGACTGATTCGAATGTCATCATTTGAAAATTAAAAAAAAAAAAAATTTTAAGAAGTATTCATGGCCTTTTTTGAAACAGTTTTGAATTCTTTTCTTAGATTTCTTATGAATTCTTGTCTTGGATTTCTTATGAATTCTTCTAAATCTTCAGGATATGTTGCTGCGACTAATCCTTCATCTACATAAAAAACAAGTAGAACTTTATTTCTGTTAAATCCTTTGACAAAAACCCTAAACTTATGTTTTTCAACGCTGCCATCTGGATTTTCCTAAAGCAAAGCATTCTTACCTTTGGAAAGTTCAGTTAAGTTCAAAGTATTATTTTCTTTAAACGAGTATTTCATCTTTCATTACAATTTGCCATTATGCGCTATTTTACTCTTCATAGGTTCTTCAAACACTTCTGGATTTTCTGTTGGAAAGGTATATTAGAAACTGAAGATTTTCTAGTCCTGTTTAAAATGTAAATACCTCTATTTACTAATTCAGCCCACATGACTTCAGGAATTTTTTTTACTTTTTTGAAATACTTTGATGTTCTAGCCATTCCTATATTTCTATTGTTGGGTTTTTACGCTCGCTTTCAACATTCTGCAGTAGTAGTATTTATGGTGCTGTCAAGGTGTGTCTACACCAAAAACACATTTCAGGAAACAGTGTTTAAAAAACTTTTTGGAAACTGAAACATTCCAGAAATGTTTCTGAAACGTTTCTCAAATGTTCTCATTTGAAATACATTTCTGAAATGTTTCTGTGTTTCCCATTTATGTATCCAGTTTTGTGCGTGAAAATGGATTGTAAAGAAATAGCACTGATAGCAGCGTGTTTTATCATAGTGAAAAAAAAAATTTAAAAAAAACAGTGGTAAAGAAATATTTTGAAAAGA
Source organism: Philhelius pedissequus (assembly GCA_910595825.1). NCBI lineage: Eukaryota > Metazoa > Arthropoda > Insecta > Diptera > Syrphidae > Philhelius > Philhelius pedissequus. Next base: position 12,696,380 of record OU343163.1, on the reverse strand, counting down.
AGATTTTAATTTTGAAATTTTCGTCAAGTTCATCCTACAAAACTTTTTTCGTTTCATAAATTTTGATCAATTGGATTACATCTTCGTTGCTCCACACTTTTTGCTACATTTCTATATTTATATGAACTTACGCACTTTCTACATTTGTTAATGATTGGGAAACAAAGAAAGTTTTCCATTCTAAATAGTAAACAGAGAAACATTTCAGAAATGTTTCGAGAGCGTCCATACCAAAGTATGGTGCTGAGGATATGGAAAAATTATTTCTGCAAATTGTATAACGTCGATGACGAACCGAATCCCGCTATTGTGCAGACTGTACCATTCAACCTCGACGACGTAGGCCAACAATACCGTCCACCCGATCTCGACGAAGTAAAGATAGCTATATCTAAACTTAAGTCCAACTGCTGGAGCTGATGGTCTTGCGGCCGAGTTGTTCACAGCGGCTGGCGATGAACTGGTAAGGAGTATGCACCAGCTCATCTGCAAAATATGGTCGGAGGAAAGCATGTCTGATGAATGGAACCTCAGCATTGTTTGCCCGATCCTCAAGAAAGGCGATCCTCTGGCCTGCATCAACTACAGAGGCATCAGTCTTCTTAATACCGCCTACAAGATCTTCTCTGCCGTACTTTGTGAGCGCCTAAAGCCTTTCGTCAACAACCTGATAGGTCCTTATCAGTGTGGCTTTAGGCCAGGGAAGTCCACTATCGACCAAATATTCTCACTACGGCAGATCTTTGTATACCTAGGATCAGCTATAAACTCAGCGAATGATGCCAGTGCTGAGATCAAACGCAGAATTACTATTGCCAATCGTTGTTTCTTTGGGCTAAGAAGGCAATTGAGAAGCAAAGCCCTCTCTCGAGCAACTAAACTGTCCATATATAAAACATTCATCATCCCAGTCCTGATGTATGGTGCAGAGACATGGACAATGTTAACGGTGGATGAGAACGCTTTAGGTTATGTTGAGAGGAAAATTCTCCGGGTGATTTTTGGTCCCGTCTGCATAGATGGGGAATGGAGAAGACGATACAACAACGAACTATACGGGCTGTACAGCGATAATGACCTAGTCACAAAATTGAAAAGCCAACGACTGAGATGGCTGGGTCACCTAGAGCGAATGGACACCAATGCTCCCGCCCGGAAAGTCCTTGAATCCTGCCCCGTGGGACAGCGCAGTAGAGGTGGACAGCGTTTTACGCGCACGCAAGTGGAAGAGGATATCAACCAACTTGGAGTGCGAAACTGGAGACAGATAGCTAGAAACTGAGCCGGAAGAAGCTTGTTGGTTGAGGCCCTGGTCCACCCCGGACTGTAGCGCCACCTTAAGTAAGTAAGTAAGTAACTACACCAAAGTAAAAATTTCAGAAACATTTATGAAACATTTCAGAAACTTCAGAAATGTTTCTTTGTTTCTAAAATATTTCAAAAATGTGTTTCAAAATAAGCTCACACTTTTCGCATGACTAAGCATCATAGCGAAACTTCGAGAACGAAAGATTTAAAGATTCAAGAACTACAAAATATTGTTGTCTTGTTAAAGATTCCGCCAAGGACCACATATGGTCTTGTGCCAGGCAAATAATTCTTATATGCATGAGAGCGATCAAGGAATTAACGAAATTCGTTTATTTTGACATTCCGTTCACATACGTCTGATTAGAATGGATTGCTACAACTGAAGCCGTAGCTGTCAAAAATGTATTTCAGCTAAATTGTTTTCTCACGTTTGATACCATTTGATGTTAGCTGTCAAATTAGTTTCATTCGACTCGATAGGACACGTGATTTTGAAATGTAAAAAAAGCTGCAAGCGCATTGTGTTCGTAACATTGAATTTGACAGCTGCACAAGTTGAAGTTCCTTCCTGTATGGTATGTGGAACGCAAATAGAGTTTGACAGTTCTTAAAAATCAGATTGCAATTCGCTCTAAGCAATTTTTATTTCTCAAATCAATATTATTTTGATAATTGAAAAGCAAATTTTAGAGTCGAAAAATTATCATAACTTATATTTCTACAATTTAGCTTAGGGCTAGTTCACAATTGTTATTACATACTTGAACCTGGAAATCCGCCGAAATCGGTGAGTTGTAATTGCTGAACCAGGGCTCAAATACTTAAACCGCCTTTACTAACACTGGTCCTTAGAATAGTTTCAGTTTCTTTTGCAAGTGAGAGAGAATACCGCTACCTTTCGCATATCTGCAAAACATCGCTCCATAGGATTATATTTCCGTAATTAAATTTTAATTTTTGTTTGTCTAGAAAATTTCCTTCATTTCGGAAAGTGATTTATGTATATGCGCCGCACACAAAATAAATATTATTCCAAGAATATGAACTAAACACCTTTAGCCTTAAATGTGTGTGTCTGTACAGTTTCCTGCTTCCGCTTTCAATACCATTACGAGACACGTCCCTAAAAAGCGCACACACCTCAGAAGAAGATCTAATCAAAAAGCAATGTACATCGGGGAGAAATAAAAGGAAATTCAATTCCTTAAACCCTCAAGTTTCTTTTTTATTTATTTTTTTATTTTATTTTACATTTCCAACTTCAAAAACATTAAGTGAAACACACAAAAGTTATAGGATTCTTTTTAAACATCGGCGAGCTTATTGTGTTAAATGTAAAATTTATAAAGTTCCTTAGAATTGAAGGTTTTTGGGAGTGAGATTTGCGGTTCTGTTGGCGGTAAGGTTATGGTATGGCAGCAGTAGCACAAATTGAATGTGAGGATGAATAATTGTGCAGGAAAAGTCGAAATGTTTTTCAAGGACTTTTTTTTTTTTTTTTTTTTGAAAGAAAGATTGTGTTCTTTTGCCTTGAATTTCAGGCAACACCAAAGGATGGCTTGTTGTGTTAGGTCTTTTAAAATTATAGAGCTGCCTGTTCTCTCTCCCGCATTTGTGTCAAAAACGTCGTCGGTAAAGTGTGAGGTTTTGCAAGTCTTGATTGCGGAATGAATATTAATTTAAATGTTGATGATTATTATCAGATGTGAATAGACTGTAAGATGTGTGCTTGGAAATTTGACTTGAGGCTTATTTAATTACTTTTAAGAGTATTTTGTTTTTGCATTTTTGTTTTAGTTGGATGATGAATTTGTGGTTTGGGGTGGTTCTTTGTAATTAATTTTATACGAAACCTTGAGCAATTTACTGTTTTTTTTTTTTTTCAAGTTTAATGTTTAATTTTGTTTCCGAGAAGAGAATAAAAGGACATCAAGATTAAGGTTATATTAAAGTTTAGAAAGACTTTTTGTGTCTGGATCTCTGTGCTCACTTGCTTACTAAACAAAAATCAATGAAAACTAAATTAAATTAATTCAATTTTGACTTGTTTCTTATTAGATTCATTCTCGAATGTTTTTCAATGCAAAGGCAACATCTTAGTCTATGTCTATAACTAGGGTTAACTCTGGATTAAATGATAGTGTTTTTCTTAACGATGCGTGTAAAACAATATCGAAATCGAAGTGCGAATTAGTGGAGAGGAAGGATTGTAGCCCCATCTTGTTTTCAATGGTTTTTTGATAAGTAAAAGTTAGATTTAATTTTTACATCATTTCCAAAACATTGGCATGATCTGATAGAGCAAAATCTAAATCAACTAAATGATGAATTTTCACCTGATGGTCTCCATACCATATTAAAAAAAATCTCCGAGTCCCCATCTTTCGCCCTCTTACAAATCTTCAATTTAACTCTTTCTCAGGGTGAATTCCCTCAGCCATGATAACCCCAATTCACAAAAAGGCCTCAAATGTGATATTAAAAACTATCGTTCCGAAAATATGTGAAAGCATTTTGTACGATCTTATAAGATTTGCTTGTAAGTCTCTTCTCCTAGACAACACATCTTTCAGAAATGTAAGTTTACAACCACTAACCTAGTCGAATTCGTGTCTTTTACCCCATTAGCCTTAGAAAACGGAAGCGAAGCTTACGTTATCTTTACTGATTCCATAGTAATGTCCTTGACAAAATTTCAGACAGACTTACACTTTTTAAGCTAACCACCCTAGACATTGCACATATCCTATTAAAATGGATATGTTCTTATCTTTTTAACCCCTACTACAACTTTCGCTTCAGATTTGCCTCTCAAGTCCTTTTCTTGTTATACCTCTGGCGTACCACAAGGCAGACACTTATGTCCTCCACTGTTTATTGTCATATTTTACTCTAAGCCGACGATAAAAAGTTTTTGAAGATCATTTTATTGGTGTCTAAAAAAACAGCTTGGAACTTAATACAGGGTGGCACACGAATCGTGCTACAAAAATAAAACGGCTTATTTTTGTTTATTTTATAGGCTACTATTAAGATTTATCAAAATGAATGCTTGAGATACTGAAAAAAGGATTTGGATAGTGCAGCGATACCATTCTTTGCAGTCCGTCATTTCCGCCCAAAGGGAATTTAGGCTGGAGTTTGGCGGTACTCCCCCAAGTAGATGGACCATTATGAGGCTGGAGAACATGTTTGCCGAATCTGGAAGCATCGAACGAAGACCGTATCATCGAGATCCCAATGTTCGGCTTCAGGATACAATCGTGGCTGTTGCATCGGCAATACAGTCAAATTCAAGTGTTTCGACTCGAAACTTATCGGGCCAAATTGGAGTTAGCAGACGGTCATTACAACGGATACTTCATGATGACTTAAACTTGTTTCCGTACAATGTCCAAATTACAAGCAAGTTAAACCCTCAGGATTTGCCTGCTCGCCTGAAAGATGTTGAAGCAGTTTTTTTACCCAGAACTTCGCCATAGACGTATCCTTTTCAGCAGGATTTGGTTTTAACAAGATGGAGCAAGTGCACACGTAGCCACATAAGTTATGGTGGAGCTCCAACGAAAATTCCCAAACAAATTGATATCCAGAAACTGCACTTTTCGCTGGCCCCCAAGGTCACCTGACCTGGCTGCACCAGACTTTTTTTTATGAGGTTATGTCAAGCAGGAAATGTACAAAACGAAACCCATGAATTTGACTGAATTGAAGCAGTCCATTAAGACAATAATTGAGTCGATCCCAATTTCAGGCCTTCAGGCCGCAATGAACAATTTTCTGATCAATTGCCGCATATGCGTGGATGAGCGTGGAGGTCATAAAATTAAATTTTTAATCCAATAAAAAACATTAATGAAATACATCGATTAAAATAAAAGTTATTTAAATTTCTTATTGTAGCACGATTCGTGCGCCACCCTGTATAAGCAAACTCAATAAATGGAGCTATTGTCCCACCATAATTATTATTTAAAAATACAATTTTTGTATTTTCAGAAGTAAGTGCAAGTGTTGTAAGTGTAATGTAATTTACATTATTACTGCCGAGAGTTTCTCAGATTATTCGGAGTCAAAGAATAAATCAACCCTGCTCTAAGAAAGTCTTCATTTATTTAAACCATATGGTTTAGTCTGCGTTTTGTTTCCCACTGATTTTGCTTGATAAAGTGAGGTTGAACCATGTTTCAGAGTTCAAGTATGTTAGAAAAGAAAAGAACATGTTCAAACCATGGTTTAACCTCAGTTAATTCGCCGTAATCCGTGGATTAAAATTTTGAACCAAGACTGAATCACATTCGTACAACTGACCCAAACTTAATCTATTTAACTTTGAGTTAACGCAGCATTTAAAAAGCTGGTCCTAAAAATTGCATAATTTTTGCCAAAATAGCTGTCAAAGTCACCAATATTTATTTTTCTTTGCGTGCACTTTTTTTTTGCTGCACTTCTAATGAAAGAGCCTATATATTTGTTTGAGTAGTTATTTTTTTAGTTCAATTGGAATACAATAAAATCGATTGAATATGACTAATTAAAGTTGAAAAAATTCCTCTTGATTAATTTTGTGTCCGTTTTAACCTCAACTTTAAGTTAATCGTAGTTCAAATAAGCAGGTGTGACTGTTTGTCTTAACTCATCATCTATGTATGTTAATAATTTCTCGTATTTTGTTATTCGTTACTTTCATTTTAGATAATATAACCATCTTTTTATTTCTTTCTTTCCAGGTAAGTGAACCTAGAAGTTAAATAGAATAATTGGACAAATTCCAAGGGTCTTCCCTTTTCATTTAAGAGAAAGTAAGTTTAACATTAAAAAAAAAATTAATTCGAAAAAAAAATAAAGAAAACTTACAATACCTGCACAATTCTTATATGTATATTCTTCGCTTGGAGAATCTAGAAAAAAACAGAAAATTACTTCAAAAGGGTAAAATTTTTAAAGTATTAAACTAAAATAAGACAAAAAAAAAAAAACAATACCATCAAAATAAAAAAAACAAGACAGACAGAACTATGCTATATAGAGCTAAGTTAACAACCGAGGAAATGTGTACAAATGTGATATCTTCGCTAAATTGTTATAAAGTTCACACTCTACTTATTTCCCCATTTCCTATTTCGTATTATACACATAAATACTTGTCTGCTTGTCTAATATGTTTTTTTTTCTTTTTTCACGTTAAGTGTATCTTTTTATTGTATCTATGGGAACAGCAGGCCAATAGCTGTTATTTTCCTCCTTGAGATTCCTATATAAGTATAAACTTACGAAAAAAATTAAAATAAAAAAAGGTATAATTTGTGGCATGACGATGAAGAAGGCCAGTAAAACAGCTTGGTTAAAATTCACTTGAAACAGTTCAGAAGGTTTCTTAATTAAATTATACAGTAGTGGGTGCTTACCAAGTTTTTTTTTTTTTTTTTTTTTTTGATGGCACATTTGGTTGGAAAAGTATATAGTGAAATCACACGAAAAAATAGTTTGTAATTGTAATTTTAGACATTACATGTTTATGCCTTTCGATGATGACCGTGAGATTTGTGTTTAAATGCTGGTGTATTTTTTTGGGGAAATCTTTTTTCTGACATTGAAATAAAAATGTCTAGACCTTGATTTTAATTCTATAAAGGGAGTTCCTTAGTATTTTTGGTTGCATACAAATATTAACATTGTAAGTGAATATTTTACTAAGTGAGTAAGCTATACCATCTGTCCTACTCTACTGATCTCTTTCCAAATGGACAGAAAACATAATTTGTCTATTCCGTACCTAAACCAGTATTTACATCGTTTTGGAGAAAGTAAGACTATTGTGCTTGATATTTGTAATCTCTGCTCGTTCTATTTTAGATTCGTTGGATTTGAAACTACATTTCGCACCCTTTAATACAAGTCTTCTTAAACAAAATAAATGCTGGTGTGCCACAGGGATCAGTCTTGTCCCCAACACTCTTTCTCAATGATCTCTTATCATCAGGAACATCTAATCCACTAAATTGTTTTGCTGACGCAGCTTTTCATATTCGTTTTAAAATTCACATCTATTTCCTTCGGATGTGGAACTTCCGTTAAAACGGAATCCATTGCCAAGTCCCCTTTCCATGAACGGCACTTCCTTTGAGGAATCCAAACTGTTTTTAGTTCTCGGCATGTGCATAACAAACCAGTTTTTGTGGAATGATCATACACATATATTATATGTTGCCTAAAATGATCCTAAGTATTTGAGTTTTCTTCGAATATTCAATCAATTCGGTTCTCCTTTCGACTTGGCTATAATCTGTAAAACCTTCATTATTTCAAAGTTTTAATACAATTTTCCTATCCGGGCATGTGTTCCCTAAACTCATCTGATAGAATTCAATGATGCTTTAAAGATGATAGGCCACAGAAATATTGACTACTTTTAATCGATGCAGTTTTTTAAAATATTTGATCGTTATTTTCATAAACAATGTTCCAGGGAAATAGCCAGTTGCAACCTCCCATATCACCTGTAAAACTCGAGCTGTTGGAAATGCTCATAGTTTATCCTTGGGCTCAATTTTGGGCGTACTGTCAAATGTCAAATATAGACATTCTTTTTTTTAATCGTTTGCTCTATTTTTCCCCTCCCATAACCATTTATTATTATTACACTGTGATTGATTATTTACGGTATTCCAGACCCTTTAATGCGAACATAAAAATAAAAATAAAATACACGACTCGATCGCCTGTACTTTAAAGTATTTTTAAAGCCGTTCTTTAATAAATTTTGTATACACAATATTTCTTTAAATTGTTTTCTAACAAAAAAATTGGTGTGGCAATCTTAACTATTTAATAATATAAACTTAAAAATATAATTCAAAAGCTAAAATCTTCCAACGTTTTCGAAATACTGAATTTTCCAAAAAATATTGAGCCGTTCATGAGATAGTTGAAAATCGACATTTATATTATTTCAATTAAAATTTTTGTTTAACCAAAATGCAGACTATACAGATAATGGTGCACTGTTTTTTTTTTTATTAAAATCCTTAGAGCCGTTTTCAAGATAATTGAGATTTGCCGTTTTTGTCCCAAAATTTTGTATGAAAGTTATCGTAATTTCCTGGAGCTAAAAAATGAAGCACCAAGATAGAAGAAAATCTCTTCAGCGGCTTAGGCTGATCTACAGACATTCAGTCAGACAGACCGGCAGAGGGAATAGCGGGACCCACTTTTTGGTGTTCTCTCTATCATCGTAATGTCAAGTTTGATTACAATCTCGAGGTTCGATTTTTTTTTTCAAATGCAAAACTTGGCCTATAGTACCTATACTTGTATGTATATCGCAAGCAAAAATGGGGAAATCGTCATTAGCTCCAGTCTTCCCTAAATACCCAACATTTTATTTAAATTGTCAATTATTACTTAACAAAATAAAATAAAACAAAATACAGTAGACGCTCGATATAGTGAAACAATAAAAACCAGGCATGTTCAGTATTTCGAGAGAGAATTTTTAATAGTTTTCAAAGCTAAATTTAATAAAAACTGCATACATTGAGTAGTATCACACTACCAGCATGAAGTACGCACACCTTTTTTTTATAATTCTTAAGTGTAAATAAACGATTTTACAAACATTAAATAAATAAGTGAGGGTTGACAAAAAGTATTTAAATTTTCTTTGCAAAAAATTTCATCAATAAAACAAAAAATAAATATTTTATATCACGTGAATAACAAAACAAAAAACAAAGCTCTACAACTCATACAAAACAACAACAAACAAATTGATGAAAATTAATGTTAACTATCGTGCACCAAAGTAGAAATAAAGTTTTGTACTCGTATAACAAAAAATTAAAATGTGCAAAAATAATTTGTCACTTTGGTTTGTGTCTTTCTTATTTTTAAATTGTGTTGGACAGCTTTGTTTTGTAAATGTTTTAAAACTAAAATATCAGAATAATCTGCATTATTATGTACCGCCCATTATCAATATAAATAACAGAATCCTTTGATTAAATAGGACACAGACTCAAATGCATTTGAAGAGTTTATGGTTAAAACGATATGAAACTAAACGGTTAAACCGTATCGACAATCTATGGCAGTATTGTAGATGGAAAATTCTCAGAAAAAAATCAGTGTTTACTGTATCGAAATTTTTCTTGTTCACTATTTAGAGTACCCTGTATAAAATTTTGTGTGTTCACTATATTGGATAGTTCACTCGAACGAGATTCACGATATCGAGCGTCTACTGTATTTTAAAATGGCCGACCCCAAGGCAGCCACCTAGGTCCGCTTGTTTTTATTCTCAGACTATTCTGAATTTTACTGTCACAAACAGAATGCAGAATGACAGATTTTTTGACAGCTTATCCACATATGATACTATTCATTAATGGATAAGCTGTCAAAAAATCTGTAACATTTTTAGGCATCAACCATTATTTTTTTTGAAACGACCTTTAATCATGAACATAATATCGGTATCTTTTCTTTCTCAAACCCCACGTCTCCAAAAAAAATTATGACTTCTTCGAGACAATCATAGACAACAAATCACTCACATCTTTTTACAACTTTTTTACAACTTTGAAACTCACCTTCTATAACATAGCTATGAACTATGTACACTACATATAATATATGTACATCATTTCATATGTGATATGCGGTACTCAACACGGTCTGTATGTTCGAATGCCTTCGTTTTAATATTACATCGAACCAGTTTACTTCGTGCCTGACCCACTTTACAGCCAACTTAGGTAATTGAATTCCGCACCAAGTCTCCTCTCACCAAATACTTAATAAAAAACCCATAATCATTACAAAATTTGTCCAGCCTCGTGACGCGATCACTTATATACTCTATAAAAAAAGTTGAAACTAAGCTTTACAAAAGAAAAAACAACCCATTCACTTATTATTGGTTGCTTGCCGAGCCTTAATGTCCATAAATATTCCAAGACTTAATTAACTCGAACGTTCGTAGTTCGATTCGTGAATTTGTTTATATATTATTTTTCTTTTTCGTCTAATTGGTTTGGTGAGTTTGTTTGATGCTGCAATTCAAGTTCGTCTAACTAAATTGTCTGATCATCCCCATATGCAACTTCAAATGCAACAACAACAAGACCACAGGCGACAAAAAGTCGACCACTGATAAACTAGTGCCACCCAAATAAATGGGTAAATAACTGTTCTCCGGTTTACCAGTGATTTACGTTATAATAGAGTTAGTTGCAGAAGACACTGGCTATACTTAACCTCTTTACAATAGCTCTGGTGTATCTTTAAGATATTTTTTTTGTTGGTTGACGTCTGATGTGAAGTGTTCGGTTATTTCCACTGTTAACGATACTCTTACTATAAAAAAAAAAACTAATAAGGCAAGTCTCCGGGAGACTTACTGACTTAACACATAGATTAGGTTGTGTAATATCTTTTCTGGTTGTACATTCATACATATGCAAGAAATCAAGAAGAGAAAAGATGAACAGATATAAATAATAGCTTGCACGACTCCGCCGATCCATACAGTGGTTCGAGTTGTAAGAAAAACATTTCAAAATCCATAAAATCTAAAAATGACTGCAATGAATTTGACTTAGCTTTTAGAAATAGACCAGCTTTGAATAGAAATAATGAAGTTGTTAGCTTTTGGGGAATTTTTTTTTTATCAAAAGTAGATATACACTTGTCATATGTAAATGTCAAATCCTTTTTCGTCAAAAAACTAGATTTAAAACTCAGGAGTTAACTCGGATTTACCGAAAATTGTACGGTAAAAATGTGACTAGCTTTACAGTGGCTGGGTTAACAGGTTGGGGTCAAAATCCCGAAAACCCAAAATCCCGAAAATACAAAATCTCGAAAACCCAAAATCCCGAAAACTCAAAATCGCGAAAACCAAATATCCCGAATGGGATCCCAAAATCCCAAAAAAATTATATAAAATGCAAAATTTGACCAAATTTGTGTAAAGTTAAGAATTGAATGCGTAAAAAACAATATTACTGTTAAGTTCTCAAATAATATCAATATCTCTTTGCATTCGCAAATAAATTATTTAAAAGGAATTTCAAACAGTATAAATTTATGTTAACTATATGATAATTTTATGTAACTTAACCTTCTAATTGAATGCTATTTAATTTTTTTTAATTAATTAATTTTATAATACTTCTTTTATACTTTTTGTTATTAAATTTTGTTGTTAAATTCTATTTGTTATATATGACTTTTTGTTCCATCAAAGTTTCAGTGAACAGACAATTTTGAAGAGTTTTGTTTACTTTTCTGTTTCTTTTTTCGGAATTTTGGCTTTTCGGGGTTTTAAGTTTTCGGGATTTCGGGTTTTCGGGTTTTTAGGCTTTCGGAATTTTGGATTTTCGGGATTCTGCATTTTTTGGATTCTCGGTTTTCTGGACTCAGAATTTCGGGATTGTGTCCCCGGGTTAACTCTAAATAAATAAGTAAACCCCGAGTTAACTAAAAGATAATGTTTTTCAGTGGAGGGGGTAACTTTAACTTATAGTCAAAAATGTATCGATATGGAAATGGCGATAACATCTTTCAGAAATATCTACTCAGTTAACCCAAAATTAACTCGATGAATTTGTTGACTGAAAAGACATTTTTCAGGAGTTAACTCGGACTCAAAGCTAAAAACTGGCTCTAAATAAAGAATTTACCAAATGAAGTTATGGTGTTTTTCGCAAATGAATTTTTTTTTTCAATCCTTGGACCACTGTGCCCAACTTAATAATTATAACTTTCTTGAATGCTCCGCTAGAGTTGTTTAATGTTCATGTTTTCATATGTTCTGTGTTGGGTGTTAGAAATCAAATTTGTAATGGTACTATAAAATTTGGTATCTTTTTTGACTGCTCAACCGTTTATTCGTTCATACCGATTTTTTTTCTTCTTTTGAATCTTTAACTCTGGCAGCAGAAAATTTCGACAAAAAAAAAATTTAACCAAACATTGAGGTTTGTAACTTTGCTGTTTGTAAAGACATGGATGGTGGAGCATGATGATGATGATGATGTCAGAGGCTTGAGGTGTTTGCACACAAAGCTTAGGTTCGCAATGTGTCACCAATTGTTGGTAGTTATTTATTTTTAGTTTTGATTTTGAGTATCAAACATATGATGTTGAAAAAAAGCATCAATAAGATTGAGAAGGGAGGCGAAGACAATATGTTGGATATAAACCCATTTAAGTATTTGCTTTCTACTAATTTTATTTCAATTATCATTTGTTTGTTTTGGAATGAATGGCAAACTTGAAGACGTTTGGTTTTTGAATGATTTTTTTTTACATTGTGTTTATTGACAATTCATGACAGTCAATCTAGTAGCAACTTTTTATTTACTTAACTCGGGCTTAAGTGACTTCTGAATTAAGTGACCAGAAGTGTTGCTAATGGTATTGATTTTATTAACGTAATTATTGTTTATTTTGGTTATTAAGCTTAAACCTGTAAGCAAAATGCAACTATGTGTTGATTTTTATTAATTATCTGTTAAATATTTTGAATTACCATCTGAAAAGAAAAAAAATGTGGGCTATTTGAATTTTTAACGCAAATAGTAATTTCTGTCGATATCCAAAGGTCAGAAAATCAATAGAAATTATAGATATTATTTTTATTTTCATAATCATTTGAATGAATAGCTATGGGAACTTTGAACAGCTAAAACTCATTTTCTCTAAAGAAACAATTTATCAGATGTACACGTTTTCATAGAATATTCATATAAATAATTTATAATCGTTTAAATCGCTTGGATTTCCATAAAGTTTGTAATTAAAGATTACTAAAATTTTCTTGCTTTGTAATTGACATGAACTTCTATAAAGCTTATTAAAGGAAACTTTAAGGAGCTACAATTATCCGTATCATATTTATATATATAACGTGATTATCCACTCTGAATAAGCTCTACTTGGGTGACAGCTCCAATAAGCGGACATAATTCCCATAAATCGGGCACAACGGGAACAAACTTCTTTTTTTCTTTTGAATTTCTCATACAAATTACTTTCCAAAGAACGGATAATCTCATAAACAACGTGGAAACTTTGTATTGCTCATTTTAGATAGAAGACCACCCCATATGCTGACACATAATTTTATGTAGGGATTCTTTTTTATCAACAAATCAAAAAAAAAAAAACACAAAGTCCGTTCTCAGTATAGTTTCTGTTTTTTTTTTTAATACATAAGAATATCCATAGAAAATCCGCGAAGATCTTATAACCGGAGAGAGCGATGCTATGTTAAAAGCTTATTAGGGAATTTCCCGAGTAACTTATTTGGTGTAATATTCTTATCACGTTAGGTTATTGCACATGTCATTTCCTTCTCCTTCTGCTTTTCATTGTTACAGTCATGTCATTTCTAATTTGTTCCCTTTACTGGACAGTTTTCATAACCGGGACAAAATTTGGGACCATGACCCTAGGCCTCCATTTGAAATAAATGATTGCCAGAAATGTGTCATGTAGTCAATATTTCTTGTGGATGCCCCTTATGTCTGGATTTTTTTTTATTTTTAGACATAAGAATCTGTATTTATTTCTTGTCTTCTCAGAAGAAATAAACGGAGACATGACATCGCACATTAATCGTGCACAAATTTCTCTCTGATTATTTTCATGTTAAATTCCAATAATTCATTGAAAAACGGATTATACCTGTTCTGAAGTACATAAAGGGCTTAGCGCTTCTTGAAGAAGAATGAAATTTCACGATTTAGTTTTGCCCACATAGCAAAGAAATATAAATTTTTAGTAGTAGTGTCTGCAATAATGGCCGAAATAAATATTTCTAATGAAGTCGCCGCCTGAGTGTCAACTTATAGCTTTCACTTCATATTTTCTATCTATTAACGATGGATAGATGTTTGAAATAAGGTTTTTAATTTGAGTAACTTTCAGAAAAATATTTTCTTAGCTGGCGCCCAAGAACAGCTGGAATTGCCATCTGCTCCTGGGCGCCAGTTATTATTTTCACTTATTCTTAAGGCATCAGTTACAGCAATTATGTATTGAAAATTCCTCCTAATCCAACATTGAGGTTAGAGTTGATCAGTACTAAAATTTAGTAACAAATAACAGACATAGAAGATGGTGAGGCAAAAGCTTCATTTGGTATGAATATTTTATCAATTTTCTATGTTTACTCATTTCTACTTTTTTATATTAATTTTATGGACCTACATATGCATATACTAACGCTTTGAGAAATACATGCGGTATTCTAATAGGCATACCTAACTTCAAATTTTCACTCATTCAGTCCTAGATCATCATAATTTGATTTAATATTCCAGTTACCTACATATATTAAATTTGCTTACATTATTTCTGCAGTGAAAATTCAAAGTTCCCAAGACTTCCCCAATACAAAATCGATTTGATTTTTTTACCCATAGTTGCATAACTTTGTATCTGAAAAAAAAATCCGCATTACTACCAAACAAAGAAGAAACCCCTCAAAAAAAGCTTTTTTTTCTTCTCCCAATAACAAACACAAAAAATAAAAATTAAATCCTGTCAACATTTTTAAGCAACATTTTCTCATAAACAATGTGTCTAGATTTTTGGTGTAAAATTCTGTTTTCTTTAAGCCTTACAGAACTTCTCGCTACCTACAAAACCAAAATAACCTTATGTACAGGGTACGCGTACGTGCAGCAATAAAGCAACAACCTTGCATATTATCGAGTTCGACTTGGAGGTAGCTTCTATAAACACAATACAAAACATACACAAACACATCCATACATAGTTTATACTTTAGAAAAGAAAATTTCAGGTATATAGGTATTTTTCCTATACAAAAATCAGCTGATTCGATGTTTTTCTGTTCGTTCTTCCATTTTCCTCAAAATCGTCATGGTGAACTTTTTACTCTGCTTCTGATTTTCTTGCATCTTATGCTTTTTGTTCATGTATTTGTGTTAAAGTATGTGCAAATATTGACAAAAAGTTTATTATACGTATATGTCCTCTCCAATATGTAGTTGTAAAGAAAAACATCTGTGACCAACACGAATGCACGGGAAAAACTTGTTTTCAAAACACACATAGCGAGATACCTACCTTCCTTTTCCTATACGTACTAATTTTATATAGTTTGTAATTTTCCTTCAGCTTTGAGCTCATCTCATGAAGCAGCTGTTTATACATTTTTCCCGATATAGGTACTCGTACCTGCGAAGTTCATCTGCTGCTGGATACACTTGTACTTGTGTGGGAGAGTGATTCCTTATATGTATATATTTTTTTTTTTAAATTAGGTATTATTCGCGCATCACCTCCCAGACCTCAACGTATTTCTGTTGGGGTGACCATATTGAAATTTAATATGAAAAAATCTATCAACTTTTGTTGAATTTAATTGATTATTATAAATTTCCAACTAGAAAGAATTGAGAAGATGACGGCGGGATTTCGACAAACACAAGTATCTTTACTAGTTACGCAATTATAGAATTCTACGTTGGCTTAGAAAAAATCTTTTCTGAATTAAATGTCATCTGGTCTTTTTAATACCTCTATCCTGATATTCACTCAAGTCGTTGTTAAAGGTATTGATTCGACTACGTACTCTTATCTGAAATCCGGGTCACAGTGTTTGTATTAAGGAAAATTAACAGACTGACGAATTCGTCGAGCAAGGATCAGTCCTTCATTGCTCGCTTTCGGAAAAATTCAACATTCTCCTTGCATTAATGAAGGGGAAAATATATTGTGCGACATATTTAGAAAGATTTGGCCCATTTATATTGTAAATTCCGAACTAATATGCTGACCCATGCTTGACAGCCAGGATTTTTGCAACATGGTTGTACTTGACACTGGTCGATAGGTGAGCATGCGGCGATTCTCGATATCCCTAACAATAATCTGTGTCGATATTCTGAGGAAACAATCTTTCATTTTTTATGTAAATGGTCTTCCAAAGCCAGGGTGAAACCACAATCATTTGGGCATTTGTCTCCATTTATGAAAAGTTATAACATCTTCCGACAGGGTGAGGCATTTAAGACAAACTGTTGTTTGGATTTAAGTTTTCAATCAAGTTTGAATTGTCCACTTAATATTATTTAACGCAAGAATAATTTTTCTTACAATTTATATTACCATACAATCAGAATTGCAAGTAAAAAGACTCACAAAATTGATGTTTACAAAGATTGTTTTCCACGTGAATAAATGTTAAAACCTTCAAAAAGCTCTTTGAGAACCGAAAAACGTGTGCTCATGAGTGTGAGATTCTTATTTCACCGAAAACAACTCCTCCTGATTGCAACTAAGTTGAAACTTATTTAGCAATTTATTTTTAACGAGATGAAATAACTTGTTGCAGGTAACTATTCGGTAATAGTTTTGTATATTCCGCGATTTTAAAGCGTTTTCTGTTTGCTGCATCATGTCGGAAGGGTAAGTCCTTGGCAGCCGGGATACTAAATTCGTAACACCGAAGATTTCGAGCATGGTTCTATTACAGTGTTCTTATAGCCGTTTTCTATTATTTCGGGCAAAATTTTGTATTTCACCGCGAACCGTAGGTATCCCAAGATGCCTGTGCTCATCTTCGTTTCTAATATACCAAGGTGTGCTCACAAATGATGGTAGCAGTTTATTTTCAAGAATGTTTGTACGACATTTAAATTATAATATCGAGTACAACCTATAAGTTGTATATAACGTTAGTCCAGACAGGCTTAAGCACCTGCTTGTACAAAATTTGCATGTTTTCGATATTGAGCTAAGATTCTTTCTCGAACAACCACTTCATATCTCTGGGGTGGCCGTGGTGCGATAGATGTGTGCTCGCCTCTCAACTTCGTGGTTGCAGGCTCGATTCCTGCCGTTGTCTAAGCCGTCTTATTATTCATTAAAAACTAATTCTAAAAGTGTCATAAAATGAGTTGATGGTTTGCTCATCTATGCTGTTCAGGCATAACACTAACAGCATGTGATTTAGTATACTAGTATACCCTTACAATATGAAAGACTTAATAAATAAAATAATGCGAATTAAGAGACATAGGTAAATAGTACACTGTGTATTCTCCGCATTAGTACAGCCGCCATCCCTAGATATAAATTTGAGACAACAACCATCTCTAGTCTCAGAACATCGCGCCACACATCTTTCTATCCTTCTATCTCTTCTCCCTCACGCTCTCGCTGTGTTAAAAAACATATAAAGGCTAACATCATAATCCCATAAGCGCGTATAAATTATAAAAAAAAAAAACTTGCGGTTTCTATGTATTTCCGATATATGTATTTTGCCTCGTAGACGAACATTTTTTTTTTTTATTTTTGTATAATCTACACGCGCTCAAGGGATTATGAATACCCTTTAAATGTTTCAACACAGCTCGGGCGTGAGGGTGAGGTTAAGGAAGAGAAAGAATGATAGGAAAGATGTGTGGCGCGATATTCGGAGACTGTAGGTGGTTGTTGTCTCAGATTTAATCTCCAGGGATGTCGGCTGAACTAATGCGGAGAAATTTCCGTGTCTTAATTATCGGTGTCCCTTATAATTCGCATTAATTTTTTTATTCTTTGTCATATTTTATCGGTATACTAGTCTTACTCAATCACATGTTGTTAGTTCTATGCCTAACCAGAATGTAATGAGTAAACCAGCAACTCATTGTATGACATTTATTTTTAGAATTGGTTTTTAATGGAAAAATAAGAAGACAGACGGCAGGGATCGAACTTGTGACCATGAGATTGACAGGCGAACACACAACTATCGCGCCACGGCCACCCCCAAAACATGAACCATATTATTATACTTAATTTACTTCGTACAGCGATTTTTGTCCGAGAATTATATAAAGTCCTTCAGGCAGAATTTGCTTTAATCTGCAAATAAGGCCTCCGTGCCAAACCTTATCAAGAGCTTGCGACACGTCCGACAAAACCACCGAATTTATTTTCTTTCAAGAGTTTTCTCAATGACGTCAGTAATCCAATGTCCTTGGCCAGTTGTCGAGTGCTTGCTTCTATATTCGAATTCCGAACTGATGTTCAGGTTTAAGACGCTTTTCTTCTTTTATTAGCTGCAGGAACATTACTTTTTTTTTCAAAGACTTTAGATATTACGGGCAGGAGCGAAATGGGTCCATAAGATTTTTTTTCTTTTCTGCAAAGATGCAAATATAAATTAAAAATGAAACTTTGATCATTTTTCTTTATATACATAATCTGGTCACACTGCCCAATGGTGGTTTCTCTCTCAATTGTGTTGCCTTTGCACCCAATCCCAATCCCAACTAATAGCATAAGTATCTGTGTGAACATTTTATGTGTAATAGGTAAGGTTCTTCTCTGTGTATCTTTTTCGAGGTTGCTTTCAATTTTACCGTTTCAGTACATTTTCTACTGCTGCTCCATTCGTGTCGCATTGTATTGTTGGAGTCGATTTATTTCCAAATTTAATTTCAAACGTCGGAAACCTCATTTTACCCAAGGAAAACTTCATATAAACGGTTTTTTCTTCAAAATATCTTTATTTCTAAAAGGAATTAGCAAAACTTTGATTTAAAATTTAAATTCAATTAATTCTTCAATTTTATACATATATATTTTTGTTTGATAAATTTTTGCTTCATTTTTCGCGTTCTGTTTCGTTTTCGCGTCGTCATCATCAGCATTCAGCATCACCATCAGCTTCGTTCACAATTTCTGTGGTCGATGTAGTATGGTCGGAGATTTTATTTTATTTTTGTTTGCATTTTAGAGATACAAGATACGAATACGACCACTCACTACTTACAGTTTCTTGTCGGCCGCTCGTTGACGGGATAGTTTTTACTGGTTTTTTCCTGATCCTTGCGGCAGTGTTTAGTTGCTGCGCTGTCCCTTTGTTATGTTTTCTGTGCTGTGTTTTCGCTAGTTTATATGGTGTGGTGACCTTTAACATTTATTTTCATTTTTATTACCGTCATCGTTGCTTGTTTTTATATGTACCAAGATTTACAACACACTGACGAAGCGCGTTAATTCAATTCAAAAAATAAATTCAAGTTCCGTTTCCGCTTAACCGCAATATCCTGTGTGCAATGAAATAAGGAAGACACATTTTTATTATTAAAAATTGCTGTATTGATATTAAAAGTAAAAAAAAAATATCTATAAAAAAGTCTTCCATTCAAAAGTTATATCTACCTATAAAAATATTGTGTGCTGGGTTGAAAAAAAAAGTGTGTGCGTTTTATTTGTTGAATTTCAAAATTAAATAAAAAAAAAAGCAAACAGAAAAACGGATAACAACAATTTAAAAATAAAGAAAAATATGTGGATATATTTTTGGATTATGTTTTAGCAGAATATCTTTATTATTCGACTAGCTATTTGGTGGCGTCAATAGCAGCAGCAGAAGTTGAAACACTTGGCGTATGGGGGGCGGGATATCAACACCTCCAAACTATTCGAATCAGCTTTTTAGTGGATTTTTAATGTAAATTTTTGAACTTATTATTATATATTTTTAATCATGCAATATTAATGCTATTTAATTGTTTATTGAGAACATGAACAAAATTAATTGAGATAAGTATTTTTTTTTGTAAATTTTGAAGTTGCTTTGATAAGTTGCTGACTTACGTCATTTAATAGAGGTTATATGTATTGTAGGATGTAATAAGGTCACTATAATTTAGTAACAAAACAGATTTTACTGAAGTCCGTTCGATTTGGAGCCTCTGAACATGTTCTTCCCTCTTATATTTTTATACCTTCGAGTCAAGTCCTTCTAAAAGAAAAACTGAATATTTGTACGCATAGAATGTACCTTGGTAATTTATATTTCTAACCTTGGACATCGTCTAGATACCTAGGTCATAGGCCATAAATTCAGTTTTAAAATTTTATGAAAACATTTAAGTTAAGGTTAGGTTAATTCGAGCATGCCATATGCTCGTAATTCATTCGAATGAATTGTGGCTCAATCAGAGTAACATTCACTCTTGAAATGAAAAATTAGTGTCTTTATTCATTATAACCTTTTAAATTTGAACTTGCCAAATTTTTATTTCACGGTTAGACGGTTTTTGGAATGATAAACTAATGTGTAAGAGTTTTAAATAAGTCACATAGGTAGATTGTTTTTTTTAAAGTAAAACTTCTTTTGTGGCGTGTGGGGTAAACATTTACATGTCAAACCGACACGTTTTTTTTTGTCAAAAACTGACAGGCAGTAGTTTATTTAAACTAACTGAATTCAAATCAACGAAGAACAAACATCTGAACCAACAAGCATTTTTATTTCATTAAAAGAACACCTGCAAACATCTTTTTTACAATTTTTTCTTATTTAATTCAATAGACACTTAAATTCTAAATAACACTTTTTACTTTTTAAATAATTAACTGACAATCAAACTTCATGAAACTAACAAATAAATTATTGTAAAAAAAAAACAAAATAAACAAATCCTTCTTGTTGACGAACGTATTCCAGTATTGCCATATACGAGGAATCATAATTCCGCTGACGAATCCAAAATAGCATTGCCATGCAGTTGGAAGAATTCTTTATTCTTAAACAGAATGGATGCGATAAGAAAACGAGACGTGGGTGAGACGAGATCTCATCGTTCTTGTTAAATTTATGTCGTCACGTTACGTTAAATTAATAGATTGAGTTATTGAAAATCAGTTGGCTTCAATATTATTTTCTTAAATCTTGTTGTGAAAAATTTGGTCCCATTGAATTTCGGAATGGTTTTAAAATTGCAAAACACTTACAGTGAATCATCTAACACTCTAGTCTCATTCTCTTGACCATTTACTGAGGTAAATCGGTGAATCGTTGAGTTGAAAGCAATTAGTTTCCAAATAGGATGTGCCAAAAAATGTAAAATTCGTTGTTCTTTGACCGTTTTCCATGAAATGAAATTGTTTCAAAATAGGGTGGGTCAGAAAAATGTCGTTTTCAAGAAAATAATGAAACGTGTTCTAAATTATGTAGGTACATTCATATATACTATTTTTAAAAGCACTTAGAATACTGAATTTAAAACTTACGAACGCTACAATCAACAAAATAAAGTAAATTGTTTAAAAATGGCATTTCAAAAGAATATCACAAGAATTATTGTAGTGTTATACCTATTTACAAAAAACTCTGTCATTTCGAAACTACTTGATTGGGATTATTAAAATAGTTCTGAGTTTCAAACTAAATGCTTCTAGTGGTAGTGAAATTGTACTCAAAACTTAAAATTTCACCAGAGAATGGGGTGCGACAATATTTTTAACGTTCCACAGTATTTTACGTTCCATAATGTTTTTTCGTTCCATACTATTTTGTTTACTTTCCGCAGTATATTTTCCGTTCCACATGATGAATCATACAAAATGTGTATTATGACGTAACAAATTAACACGTTCCACATACAAAATATTAATTTTAAATTGTGCAAATCTAAAGCGAAAAAGTCTTAAATAGTTCATTTCCACTGAAACTTCAGAATTCCATGCTCTGAAGAACTAACAATTTGAATTGGAGATAATACGTTTATTCGCTCCGTAACTACTAAATTTGTTAATTTCACGTAGACCTTTTTTCGCACTTTTTCCTTTCAGCAGAAATGAAATGAATTTGGAATTATGACACTTGCTTAGGCACTAATGAACACTTTATACAATCTGTTAAACCAAATACATATTTTCAAGCGAAAATATCTAAATGTTACTCATGTTCCACATTTTCACTTTTTCACAAAAGTAGAGCTTTTTTGCTGATCAATTTGCGCTTATTCTCTGTGAAATACAGACAGAATCAAATTTTAAGTTCGGCTGTAAAAAAAACTCAAAACATTATTTTTCATGAAATATTTTGAAATTATTTAATTTCACAAGGTTTTTTCGTGTGAATGAGTTAAGTCTAGTTTATACATCATTTCGAACTGAAATCAAGATCAAAGGCAAACATCACGTTGAAACGTTTAAGTTCACAAAGCATACATTTCCCTTCTGGCTTCTACGTTTGGTTTAGATAAAGTCCATTGACTTTTATGTATAATTCGAAGCAAATTTGTTATTCCTTCTCATAAAAATAGGTAGGAGGTAATTGCAATTAATTTCACTTCGCTTGAATGTATAAAGTCAAACGTCTTTCCTATCACCTGTTTATTCTTAAAAAAAAAAAGAACAGAAAATGATCAAAGAAAATTTAAGACTATAGGCATAAAACTTAACACCTTCCACACAAAAAAAGAAAAAAAAATCAAAGTGTGGGAGTCTAAGTGGTTATGGAAACATTTTTCACACTGCGGCACATTGAAGGTAAAATTCAAAATTAAAACTATCGCAGTATAAAGTATTCCTAGAACTCTTGAAAAAGGTTTAACACGAAGCAAATTGAATTTTCCCTGCTATCTCTCTATAAATGAGTTAACCTGTTTCCATTTACCTCTCTACGCTACAGACATTATATAGATAGGATAAGAACACCCCTGACTTAGACTTAACATCCTGGTAAACACTTTTGTACTGCACCATTAGGATGGGAATTTCCTAAAAACAGGAAAGCGGTCGTCAAAAACATTATTTTCGTAATTCATTCAACGACGACAAAAAAAAAACAACAACCCTCATAATATTATACCTTAAATACCTCTGCAGGTAACAAAACAACAACAACAACAACATCAATAATCAAATAGCCTCAAAACGAGAAAATATACAAAATCTGATAATAAAATCGACCTTTTGGTCTTGTTTTTTCTTTTTATAAAACAATACAAATAAAAAACACTTACAATGCAAATGAGTCAGAAAGTCAGACTTGAAAACAAAAATAAAACACGCAAATGGTATTTTAAGGACTACAGTAGTTATGAATATAAATATATGTACATAGCAGCTGTAGCTATAGTAGAGGTACCTATGCAAAACTAAAACACCTGTGATCTACTTTCTCGTCATGCAGAAGCTAAAAAAGCACAAGTACGAATGAATCCAACAACTTCAGTCTGACACACTTTGAACACAAAACATAAAAAGAAAAACAACAAAAAACCCAAAGGGCTATTCTCTGCAGCTATAGATATTGTATCTAAAATTGCAAAAGTCGGGGCGCTTAGTCCATTATGTTATGTAGTGTTTCAAAATATTCAAATTGAATTTATTGGTCTGCAGAATACTATACCAACTTTCCTGATGTAAAAGCTCTCCATAAGTGAGAGTGAAATATGTATTGTTGGTTTTTCGTTCGATGAAACTATTCCTATGCGGTTATGCAGGATTTGAGGGCAAATTCCAAAATAAACACTTGGATTTGCTTCAATTTGGGGAAGACGAAAAAAAACACACATTTTTATTTGAACGCTTATTTCACTTTGATGATCGATTGGACTTAACTTGACTTGACTTCTTTTGGATTGAAGATATTGAAATCCCTTGGATAAGGAAGAATACACCTTGGTACTCGTACTCGTATAATATGAGAATTGAAGTGGATTATGTAAATTTCTATCTTTTTCAATAAAGACTTTTGATTATTATTGTTTTACATTTTAAAGATCTGCCGTCTTTGAATTATTAAAAAGTTACATAAGGATCTATTTATTGTTTATTTGGCAGTTAGTCCGATTGGGGGAGATTTAAAAGAAAAAAAAAACGTTAAAGAAATTTCATCACAGAATTGAGCAAGATCAATGGATTTTTTTGTTGTTTCGTGAGGGCGGCTTCTTTCTTTAATATTATCTAAAAAGTTTAAACAAAAAAAATACAAGGTAATCGCCTTAGAAAAAATCATGTTATCGTGTTACTATTAAATACCATGAAGATCTCTGGTGTTTGATAATTATGCAGCTATCAGTTAAACCGAATCAAAACTATTGAAAGTTTATACTATTTCCGTCCCACACATTTTTATAGACTGGGGGCGTGAAAATAAAAAGGTTGAAAATATCTATTATTCTTTAGGATTGATAAGAAGAAAATAATGAGAATGGAAAGCAGCACAAATTCGGCAAACATTTTGTAAATCCCATTGCTTATACCTCTCGTGAAATGAAGAACAATAAAAAACAAGATAAAGTGAAAAAAAACAACTAGTCAGGGGGAAAACGACTAGTGAATGAAAATGAGTGAACAATATTTATTTTTTAAATTATGGTTTGTTTGACATCGAGATTAAAGTTGTAAAAAAATTATGATGACTGAATTAATTTCTAGGAATTAACAACTAAATAGACCAACATTCAGCTGATAAGTCGATATTTTATATGTTTATTCGCGGAGATAGACTGACAGAAATTCTTTCACTGACAGTTTCATTATGAAACTTTTTTACCCCCAATATGTATAAAGAAGTTAATGATTTAAATTTCAAATGCTCGAAAGTTTGGATCGAATCGAATAACAGAATAAGCTGCGTGAATTTTGTTTCCCTTAGTGGAACCACTTAAGAAAAAGCTAAACGAACATGAAAAAATTTCTGATTTGTTACTTAATCAGTGGGAGTCGTGAATACAAATTTCCCTGGAAATTTTTCTCTCATTCGAACGTTGGGAATGTGAATGATGCCCAAAATTTTCCCTCTTTATTTATTACTATCATAATATTGAAAGGTTCCCAGGGAGTTTTGAGTCATTTCATACTATTTTCGTTTGAGGGAAATTTATTTCGTAATGGATTCACGATCGCAGACAAAATTTCGAGTGAATAAAATATTCTGTGGGAAACGAAATTCCCTGGGAGATTGCCGATATGATTTTGTACATTTAATTTCGAAATATATGAAATTCTACGTAAAATTATGATGAAAAATAATTTTCAAAAATATTTCATGGAAAATGTAAAAGAAATTTATAGGAAACAATCTAAAATTTCTTAAACTTGACTTCGAAACTTTTTATATAAAAGTGAAAAAATATATCAAATTGTCATTAAATCAAAATGACAAATGAAATATGAACAAAAAATTGATCGTTGTTCTTGTACCAGAAATTTCAGAAGAATTTTATTAGTTTGATATTTTCCATTAATTTGATTGGATCTAAAAATTATAACAATAAGAGCCGTAAAGTTAAATATTTGTAGAAAATAACATATAAATTCGCTTGAACGTTTAAATAATAACTTTTCATTATGAAATTTTCAATTGTACATGCTACATTTTCTAATTTAAAGCAAATCATGTGGTTAAACTAATTTTCCACTTTTCCTCACATTCACAATACATGATCAATTTTTCCGGGCAATTCCATGCAAAATACGTGTTCAAAAACTGGTTACACTGATTTTTTTAACGCGTTCATATTTTCATTTTACAAGAGGTAAATAACTAAGACTTAAACCTAAAGCCTATTTTATACATTAATTCGAAGTAAATTCTAATTCCCTGTAAATTGTCAGGAAATTTCATTTTGAATATTTTGCGTGGAACAAACATTCAGCATTGAATTGTTTTGTTTTTTTACGTCATTATTACTTCTCGTAAAAAAAAAGAAATGATTTCATTCAATTCGAATCAATTCTCAACAGCTCTGTTATACAAATAAGCGGTTTTGTTTTGTGATCAATTTTGAGTTTGTGTTTTGTTTTTATATCCAACGAAAAAGGTTCATTTCGTAAACAAAAATTATGATATTTTTTTTGTTAAAATTGTGGAACGTATTGTTTACGATCGTGTACTTCTCAATTATAAAATATGTAAATATGTTACCTATTACTAAAAAACAACAATCACTATCACTATCATCAATTAACAAAAAAACTGCTATTTCAATAAAATGACGCGTGTTGACAGAAGTTTCATATCAAAAAAAAAAAAACAAATTCTTCCAAACTCTATTAGCACATGGTGTTTTAAACACACAGATGAAACTAATGTTTGTTTATTAATCATAACACAGTTGAAATGTTTATGATATTAACATTAACACGTTTTTATTAACTTGCTTTCTTTCTCTGTCTGTCTGGTCTGTTTGCGTTCGGTATAAATTTTGCAATCTAATTTTAAACGTATTTCCTGATAAAATAGATACCCGACATTTTAAAAATATGTACTTTTGAATTAGATGATAACGTGTTTGCTAAAAATTCCTAGTTAATTTATTTAGCATTTAGCTCATTTCTTTGTGTATGCGATGCCTGATTGTTTGCTTTTCATTTTGCATTTTTTGTATAATATTTTCAATAATCGAACTGCCTTGCCCTATCATTGATCATCGAAACCTTGAAAGTTATTTAAAATGGATGATTTTGTATCAAACTGCATGACAATTGAACACTCCAGTGCCGTTATATAGAGCTTATACAAATTGTACACAGGAACTTAATGAAAGATTATATCTTGCAGAACGAATTGTACTGAGATTTGAGAAAGAGGAGTTGAGTTCAATTACGAAATTGACTAAGGATCGATGTTATGGATTTTAATAATGATTTTTTAGTGGGCAACTTCCACAACCATTGTGTTTTATTTTTTCTATATTTTAATTGTGAACGAGAAGGTTGGCCCATGATGTAGACTGGGCTAACATGAAAAATCTTTACTTAAGCATCATTTAGAGAAGGACTCTTAGTCGAACCACCCAGTTTCCGAATGCCATTTTGTAAGTTCCCTAAAAAACTGTTTAACCATTTGTAGAGGTATCGCGCAGCAAACAAATAGCGGATAAAGTTCGAATTAAAAAAGTATTGGCAGAACGTTCGAAATATCAAGTGTTTCAATTAGGGATGTACTACTGTGTTCTAAGAATCTCAAGATTTGGGATTAAAGTTTACTACTTTTAGTGTCTAAGACGAGGCTTATTTAAAAAAAAAACATATTTTTCGCAGAACTTATCAAAGCAACTATTTAAAACAAAAATTTAAAAAAGAAATAAAAAAAGTTTACAACTGTGTACTATGTTTTTTGTTCATAATCTCACAAAATTAAAATAATCTATAACATTTAGATATATTAATTAATCTCCTGTTAAAAAAATTGTTTTTGGCTTGTTGAAAATAGATAGAACACCCGTAATCCCTATTACAAAAAATTTACTGATTTACTTATTTATTTTTCATTTAAAGTTAATATGTTTTTTAATGCAGCCTAAAAATAGTTCTAAGGTTTGCAATTTGAGAATTCATTATAATATTTCATGATAGCTTTTTGTTTTTTTTTTGTTTAGCACGACACATTTTATTTTTGTTTAAAGTTAAAAAAGTTAACCATTTTATTTTTGTTGTTTTATAATTCAAATTATGCGGAATTATAATATTTTTGCACTAGACTTAGTAATCCGCAGAATTATATTAAAAAAGTAAACTACAACAGAAAAAAAAATTGACATATAGATATTTGCAAGAATTTCATTCGTTAATATTTAAATTTATTTTCCCCCCTTTTTAAGTTTTAATATGCTGGAATCGGTAGGCACAATCATAAACAATTAAAAAGCTTACGCTAAAACATTTATATTTTTTCTATATCAGAAATTCTTAAATGTTTATGTAATAAATGTAAAAAAAAAACATAAAATTAATTAAACCAAGTTAAAATTTTGCATTCGCCAGTAATTTTTGTATACAAAATTCACTTTTTTGACGAAAAAAAAAACAATCCAAAAAGTTATCTGCAGATTTTTCACCTCTGAAAACATGGTGTCTTTCCTTTCTGGTTTTTGGGAAAAGAGCGTCAAATAGTGTTCATACGGTTTACTAAACCAAACAGTTATGTTAAACATATATGAATTAAAATAGATGTTTATTTAAAATAAAAACATTTTCTGACGTACTTTCCATAACAAATTTGGGAAATGCGTTTCATTAAAGCTTCTATCATTTCTTAAATAAATGAAGAAATTATTCAAACAATACATATCCCGCATTTCTTTAAACAATTTGATGATAAAAAAAGATAATGTAGTAGAAAAACCATCTTATAAGTAAAACCTCATACCGACATCCGATTTTTTCAGTATTTGAGCGGCCGTTAAAATTTGTGTAACTTTTTTTTTATAAATGTTTTCAAGGTTATTCGAACCATTTTGAAATAACATTTTTGAATATGTCAGATTGGGGTCATAATTCTGTGCTAAAATTCGATTTGCAAAGTTCTGTATTTGGAAATTTTGAGAAACTAAAATTCTGTAAATAGACAGGAGCCAATGTTAACAGTTTTTTTCGATTCAAAGCATCTCCTGACCACATTTGCGGGTTCAAAAGATTTTAACACATTTTTTTTTTGGTTTTGGCAACACTTGTTCACATTACCTTACAAAAATTATAGAATAGTGGAATGTAGAATAATGACCTGTTATTCTTCTTTAAAGACCTTGCAAAATAGTAAAAATTCATAAAATAAATTTGCACGCATTTGGTCTTATGTGCGATCACATCGAAAGCTCACGATTCTTAGTCGATACAGCTAAATATATTTTTGAAGTCCTTTACACGTGACCGCATCAGGTACATTATTTCGTTTCATTTCCTTCCTTAAATTAAATGTCTGGTTAGTTGTGTTTACAGCAAAGGACAGAACAGATTAGCACAAGTTATAATAAGAGTCAACCAAACGTCATTTGTCAAAACAAAACGAACTAAAACAATAAATTTTTGTGTTTTTTCTGGTTGATAATGCAAATTTTAGATATTTGTTAAAATAAAAAAAAAAGAGATGATTAACTGAAATTAAACAAACCACCAAATAAACAAAAGAAAAAAAATAATTTTGACAGTTCTCACGATTCAGTTCTAGCTTGAGGGGAGAGTACGATCACTTAGGCGCCAAAAAATATAAGTGGATTCTTTTAAAACCGTTAGTTACAAGTATTTTTTTTAAATATAAGAGTGGGGTCTATTTCTCCCCCTACAAAAAAATTAAAATAAGAAAAAAATTAAAAAAACAACGGCAACACTTACAATATGAAAATTATATGTTTGCTGAAAGCCAGAAACCTGTTATTTTATAATTTGTTTCTATTTAGTTATTTTCTCATAAACTAAAAGACATGAAACTATATAGTTTTCAGTGTTCGATTAAGAATTTATAGAAACATTAAATAATTGAAGTCAGTTTAGTACTCAGTTTCACAATTTTGAATAAAAAAATATTACCTAACATTTAAGAAAAAAATGTGTTTGAAAGTATTGTTTTTTCGAAAACTGTTGACACAAATTACTACAATATACTGAAACAAAATATAAAACAACCGGTTTCTGGTTGTCAGAAAACCTATATTTTTTCTATTGTGTTTCCGTTTTTTATATTTTTTTTTTCATTTTAAGTAATTTTTTTGCTATTATTTTCTGTTCTAGAACACCACTGAATACAAAACCAGAGCAATTTAGAACAGAAAATTGCTCACTGAATAGCAAAAAGTTCACAACAGAATTTTTCAATTAAAAAAAAATCGTCCACCCGTTTTCGAAATATTGAATTTAAAAAAAAAGGAAAACAAATATTTTAATAGCAGTATTATTTAAAGTTTTGAAACAAAAATTTCGGTCGGAATCGGTAAAGCTTTTAATTACAATATCGAAAATCAACAAAACAGTTCTACGGCAAGGATCGTCAATAGCATTTTATGTTAAAATTTGTTTGACCTAAAATAGACTATAAAGAAATAAATTGGTTTTAAAAATAACCTTTTCGAAGCAATTAAAAAATCACTTCAAATAAAATACAACAAACTCATCTTTATCATTTTGCTTTGCAGTTACATATTTCTTTAAATAGAATAGAATTGTAAAAAAAAAAAAAATATTTTACATGGGACAAAGCAATTTGTATACGCCCTTGGGCCGAAATGTGTACTGCCGTCCGCAGTACCCGTATCGTATGTTCAAAAGTACACATTTATCCAATTTTATTTTTCTTTCAATTCCAAGCGTATCTATTTATTTTTAGCAAATAATATATACCTCAGTACAGTAAAATAAAAAAAAATCTTCACATAACAATCCTCCATCCATATCCAAACATCTTTTTATTTTTTTAAAATAGAACTTAATGTTGACAAATTTTGTTCATTTTTATTTTGGTTTAGAATTAAAGCTACCTGCCTGCCTACATTCATAAAAAATCGTTTTTTTTACAACTTTTTGAAATATGTCAGCTAAAAGTGCTATTCATAAATAAATAAAATTAAGGCTTTCAAACAGTTTAAATGTCAAAGCAATTATAATTAAAATAGAATAGACTGAAAAAAATGAGTGTAAAAACTCGAACAAGTTACTAAACAATAAATAATAGTTTTTTTTAATGTTTTGATTTGGTTGAAATGTTTTGTTTTTAAAATGACACACACAATTAACCCTTCAACCATAAATTTATTAATGAAATATGAATTTTAATCTTAAGGAAAAAAAAAACTCAAGATTAATGATTATTATAGACCATGAGCTAGCAAATAGATTTAAAGACATAATTTCAGCAAGGATAAAACGTTGGCCACAGAGCGAGATTCATGGTCATTGAAAACCAAAAACGACAGACTTATACGCTAAGATGTCGTCTAATTGATATTTTTAGTATTGATGTTTTGTACTTTTTTATTAGAATAAAAATAGTCTTAGTTGTCATCGATGCCAGTGCTATAATTTCAAACTGCTGAAAACATTAGTCTTGCTGAAATGAGGTAGGTAATAAGTTCTTTCTTCACACAATAATGAACAACTGTTTAAAGAAGTTTTTTTTTTTCATAAAAAGTACTAGAAGACATATTCTTTGAATGGTAATGCTAGATGATTCATTTTATATTTATATTAATATGGATAAACCTTGATTTATAAAAAAAAAAAAAACAAAACTGTCAATTTTTTTTCGCAACTTAATAAGAACAAAGTTTCGACAATTACTACACCCCTTTTCCTGTTTTAAATTGGCTGCCAAGTTAGAATTATTAGGTGTTATTTATAAATCAAATTAATTGACAACACATTTACCACATTTTCACAACACTTTTACCACAGTTGTACGACACATGTACTACAATTACGATACATTTACCACAATTTTACCGAATATTTACAACGAATTTAAAACACATTACCAACGAATTTAAGACACATTAACAACGAATTTAAGGTACATTTACAACAAGTTTACGACTTATTTACAACAAATTTACAATTGTTCCCTTAAAATTTTGAATTGGTAGTTCTAACTTGACATACATAGAAAATTGGGATCCCATCAAGTGAATCGGAGTGTATGATTGTTTTTTTTTTGTATTTAATGGGCATGAATCTTTGTGTGACCAAAGTTTCATCCTGGTTGATCATGTGAGGTAAGTTAATCCCTTGCAAGCTATCAGGTTATAAATTTGGAATATGAAATGCACAACAACACGTGTCTCTATTTTTTGTTTGTTTTGTTAATTATCACCCTAAGCTACCAAAGTCAAATTGCTTATGCCAAACATCCTGGTTCGCGTCGTCGGTCGTCGTCCGTCTATTAAATCAACTCATACTTCCTGTTTTTTACTCTGCATATGTACCTCCTCGTAATTTAAGTTTTAAATAACATTGCATAATTGTTATGGTAAATTCCAATTAATACGGCGATACTTCTTGTATTTTCTTAATCAACCCGCAACCAACCCTCACTCTCTCTCTCTCCGTCTCTGTCTATCTACTCTGTAAGTTCTCTTATAATTTGATCAGACTCTCTGTACTAGGAAAACTTTAAACCAAACCACAAGCGAGGGTGTAAATTTAGTAATAATTATTATCTATCACGCGGGGGTGGTTCTGTTTTTTTTTTTCTTGGTTTTTTGTTTTTTATTACTGTTGGTGCTCTTGAACCTAGAGCAGAGCCTTATCATAATTTAAATTTTATAGATACACAAACCAACAAACTACTGTGCGCCATAATTCCTCATTTTAATAATAAAATATGTACATACGTCTAAAGGGGATTTTATAAGCTGTGCTATACGTTTGTAAGAGTATTGAGACTAGAGAGGATATACATTATAATTATGAGTTTCAGAACAAAACACCAGTAAAGATCAAAATACTTTCGGATTAAGGGAAGTTAGGGGTTACGATTATACCAAAATATATTGACGAGTTTTCTATGTTTTTTATGTTCTATATGATTTTATTAAAGATTATGGAAATTAGGCACATAATTAAATATTTTATGGAATTATTATTTAATTAGAGTATGGGACACATTGCCTTATGCTGTATACCTTCAATAAAAACACACCTGTCAGACAAAATGAGGCAGAGTGTGCAGACATGCACGACTGTATCGCACGTAGATGCTCCTATGTTCGATCCCATCCTAAGCTTTACGTAAAAATCGCCTAAAGATATTTTTTAAGACGTTTTATTTAAATTCTTGTACAAAATGTCTTTAATTTTTTTCTTAAAATATTTATTATGACAATTTAAGTATTTAACAATATAAATTTAAAATAATATTTTCAAAAAAAGAAATCTTCCACCCATTTTTGAAAAATTGAATGTTTACCGTTAATAACAAAATAATAAAAAAATATGTATAAAAAAGACTAAAATGTAGACTGTGTCTAAGAAGTGCACAGATTTTTTTTGTATCAAAATCGTTAGATCCGTTTTCGAAATAATTAAAATGGTAGACAAGATTGTTATTTTCGGGCTAAAAAAAGATTTAAAAATCTATTTGGGACAATCACCTAAAAAGCTAGAGTACAAAGCTTGAAAAAAAAATCGCCTTATCTGCTTAGGGTAAAAATTACATGTTCTTTCGATTGGTCATGTCACAAAATAAATTGATTTCTTCACAAAAAAAAAAGTTGACGGCCACCATTTAATTCCTTGTTGACGTTCACTACTATAAAAATGACCGCGACAGGATGCGTTAAAAGCTTTATACTACGTTTCCACCGACCACTAAACCGAGATTTAAGTAGATTTAGCTAAATCTCCTACAAATCTTGAGGATTTACCATACAAATTTTAATATTCTCAGATGAAGATTCAAAATAAATCTCATTTAAATCTTCAATCGAACTACCCTATTTCCATATCGAAACGGGAAAGCGAATTTTTCTCTTCGGTTGACACAGATGAAGCTGCCTGTCTCACTTCTACATCATAAGAGAAAATAAAAAGATATATGCATTTTAAATAGTGCTGTCAAAATTAATCTACTTTTTGAGCGGTGGAAACACTTTTTGAGATTAGTAAATCTACAAGAGATTAAAGTTCGGTGGAAACGTAGTATTAAGCTGAAGTATAAAAATGGCGTTAGTTGTCAAAACTATAACTATAGTAGTTAAATGTGAGCCATTTTGAATGCAATAGAAAAGGAACACCCCTGTCCGAAAATGGAAAGGGGAATACAAAGAAGATGAATATTAGCGAAAGAAAAATCTTAATGTACGTCTGGTTTGAAAACAACGGTTGCCATGCAGAAAATTCACGAATTATTTTAGTTTGAAATAAATGACCATTTAACGTGAGTATTGACCAAAACTTCCACCCCACACATTTTTCTTGTTTCCTAATTTAAAACCTTGGAGAACAAAGATTTTTGTTGAAATAGAAAATCATTGCAATCGTCTCATTTTTTTGCAGTGACGGAATTGTAAAATTTGAAAGGTATAAAATAGTAAAGCTGTAGCTGTAGCAAAAGTTAAGCCAACTCTAATTTTCTACAACAACCCTTACCTACATTTTGACATTTCTAAATGTATTTTGACCGTTAGGTTTCGTGCTTGCATTTTTTTTCGTTCAGAGCAGAGCAGAGCAGAGTGCATAGAGTATGTTCCGAATATGTACCGAAAAGAGCGAGCTCCGAATACTCCATGATTTATTTTTTAATGTCAAATTCCTTGCAATTTTAAATTGAATTATTCTTCATTTTTTTTTGTGTGAGGAATTTAAAAAAAATCGATTTTTTTTTGTAAATGTCTAGTGCTAATTGATTAACTGAATTGAATTTTAAGGAAACAACAAACATTTTTATTGCGAAATTATGAAAAAAAATCAATTTGACGTAAGACAAATTTCGGATATTATTAGTGAATATGTTAAATCGAATTTGACATACATAAGTACACTTAAACTCTAAGCTATCAATAATTGAAATTTGTGAATTATTTTGTAAATCATACAAAAAAACCGTCTGTCCCGAATAGATGAAGAACTTGTTTCAACCATTTTAATTTTATTAGTGTTTTTTCTTCACATTTCGCTCTCTAGACACACATGATATGATATTTGTGGTGTTCAGAATTTAAATCAGAATGCTCAGTCGAATATGTCTGAGCTTATGGAAGACGCCCCGAAAAAGTTCAACGAACGAACAAAAATCAACAAATTCGTAGCTTTGAACGCTCTGAGTGAAAAAAGAAACTCCAACTTTTTGTTTGACAACTCAGGCGTTGTTGCTTTGACATAAAAAAATAAAAAAGATCACGAGTGCGTTAATGACAGTTTGTGCTACATCTTTTAGCGACATCTATCAGAGTCTAAATAAAGTTGACATTTATACACTTAACTCCTTTGTATTATATTTGCATTGTTTATAGAGATTTAACCTTGAAATTTTAGACCTTTCTTTGTCCATTCTTTTGAGTTTAATGTTTTGCGTTTCGAAAAACAGACTCTGATTTCTATAAAATCCATCATGCATGATTATAATTGACACCACTGCAACCGGTCATTTCTCCGTCTGACACATCAATCTTTATTATTGCCCTATTACAGGTATTAACCACTCGAATTTGACAAGTTCTGAGGGCATAACTCGTGTTGATTAGAAAAATGTGGTCAAAATGTGGTTGACGGTTCGTTATGGTCAGATTTCATATTCCCTTGAGGCTATTTGTATACAAGTTTTGAAATCGCGTGTAAATTTATTGTTTAACGTCAGCCGCGTCATATCGACTTCAAACGGTGGCGACTGTATATACATATTCATACTTATATAGGCAAAAGAGAGCTACCAAACGAACCAATGGAAAAGTTAATAAATGCAAAACTTATGTTTTGTCGTCATCCCAACGAAAAACCACAACCATTTAAACAGCAGATCAGCCATCAGCCATTATAGCAGCCCGCGTTTTTTGGTCGATTTTTGTGTTCGACTCGTTTTACTGGCTTAGTAATTTTGTTTTTCTTGTATTTTTTTTTGTTACGTAAGTCATCGTCGCATATACTCGTAACATTATGCTGGCAATGGAACTAAAACTGGTGAAATTGCTGAATGAAATGCAATTCCAAGACAATAGATTTTTGTATAAGCTCATTTTGCTGCTGTTTAAAACATACAATATACATCCATACATATAAATGTATATCTACACAAAAAAAGCAGCGGGCTACCATTATTTTTAGTTTGGAGTGGAAGTGTGTTTTCTGACGGACTTTGCTTGCAAAGGAATTCATTTTGCAGTCTTGGGACACAATTTTCCGAATGACAGATTCGTATGGCTGTCATTATTACTTTGACGTTGTCAGTGGCAGTGAGTGAGTGAGACGAGTGCACACAACATTTGGACAGAAGATGCAGATGTACATTTATTTTTATACTCGCATGTAAGTTGTTCGTTGATGGACGAATATTGTCAGCACAATTATGTACGAATACTTATGCTGGTTAAAATATGTATTTAAAGTGAAAGGGAGACTTTAAGTAATTTTACCTGTTTACATCTTTGGACTCCATTATAATTTCAATGAAATAGGTATCTAACCTATGTAAGTTCTACGTATAGCTTTGTCGGTCGTTTTGTATATATAGTAGCTACCTCTCTTAATTGTAATCCTAAAAGCTAAGAAATGGTGGTAGTGCGGTGTTGACTGTGCATGTTAACTAGAAGGTCTTCATGTTTTACACCTTGCTTGTTCGTGATCCTTTTTATGTATATAAATCATGCTAAGCCCACTTTAATAAGCCACTAACAGCAATATAGCTTAAATAAAAATCAATTAAAGTTCTTGTTTTAGGTCGAATAATTGTTTCGTTTCGTGTATGTTCACATGCCTCATCGGATTAAAGCAATAAAACGTTACTATTTAACCTTAGGGCTGAAAAAATAATTTTGGTTACACTGCCCGTCAACAAAATAGGTTCACCGTATAAACAGTTAAGAAGAGTTTTATTCTATTTAACAAGCTTTCGTGCTCTTTCTCGACCTATTAATAAGAATGATGCAAGGACAAAACTTAATAAAAATATAGTGGGGACTTTTTCGGTGAAACTATAGAATATGTAGGTTCGCCACTTCAAAGTGAGTTTTGGCTCAGAATTTCATAGGGTGGCTGTGTTTTTTCACAGACATTTTACTAGGGACGATCAAAGTGCCTTAGTTCCGAGGAAAATATACAAATCGAGTTGTACACCGAACAAAGCTTAAGTGCAGATGTGATATCAAAAATAAAAATCGGAAGATCACAGAACCTATTTAGCAAATTTCTTACGAAAGAAGAAAAACTATGGTAAAAACATGAGGGACCGAAAAAGCAGTAATACCTGCAGAAAGGAGATTTAAGTTAAATTTTTGAAAGAGATTTAAAAATTTTTTTTTTTGAGATATTCGAAAATTTCAAGTACCCTTTCCAGCAGTGCAACGCTCCAATTTACATCTCTGCACAACTAAAGCGGTTTCATTCTTGACAAACAAACAGAAAGTGACATTGTTAAAATTGCTTCCCTACTTCCCAGTCTCAATATATTTGAAAACGTGTAAGGATACCTTGTTTGTTAAAGTGTGTCCACCAAAGAAAAATTTCGGGAACATTGCTTAAAAAACGTTTCTGAAAGGTTACCCATTTGTTTGGAAAACATTTTAGAAACACTTCATAAACATTAAACAAAATTTTCTTTGTTTCTGAATTTTTTCTTAAATGTTTAAATACTTTAGGTCTAAAGGTCTGGACAACAGATTGAAAATAAAATATATAAATAAAAATATTCTTATATTACTGAGTACATCCACAAAAAAAGTTTTTCTGAAAAGCTTTTTATGGAGAAAAAAAAATTCTTCTTTTTGCTGTTTAAAAGGTAAACCTATTTTATTGACTGACAGTGTATGTGTACACAATTTTCTTTTTATAAAAATCTTTAGGGCAGAGATAGTTCCGAAAAAATTGCAGTTTTTTAACATTCGTATTTTTAAGGAAAATAGTTTGTTAGGGTATTCAAACAAAATGTCAAAGAAGTCATAAATACAAAGTTCCAAAGCAATCGACTTTACAATATTGAGTTTTTGAAAAATTACAAAAAAAATCAACTGAACCGTTTTGCAGAAAATCAAAAACTAAAAATAACCATTTTTTGACAAACAAAAAAAATTCCGAAAAGTACCTTTTACCTTAAATAATTATTTTTTTTTATAAATTGGAGCCGTTTTTGAAAATAAGATTTGTGGCTAAAAAAAAAGAAAAATCAAAAAAAAACATTTCACAAAAAAGAAAGAAAAATCCACTTGTTTAGGCTGTACGGACAGAATTGATGGTCCACTTTTGTGGTGTTCTCTGTCGTCGTATCATCAAGTTTGGTCAAAATCGATTTTTTTTTGCGATAAAGGTACTATAGGTCAAGTTTTGCATTTGGAAAAAAAATCGAACTCGAGATTTTAATCAAAGTTGACATAATGATAGAGAACACCAAAAAAGTGGGTCCGGCAATTCCGTCTGTCTCTGTCTGTAGAACGATCTACAGCCTAAACGGCTGAATCTATTTTGTTCAAACTTGGCGTTTTAGGTTATTGTCCAAAATAGATTTTTGAATCGTTGTTTTAGCCACAAAAATAACGGTACTTGCCGTACAAATTTTTCTACTATATTAATTATCTCATAAACGCCTCTAACGATTTTAATAAAAATTGGTGTGTGAACTAACCTGAGTATGGTCTACATTTTGGCCGAAACAAATTTTAAAATATTTTGTTATTAACGGTACCTGCCATACAACCATTTTATTGATTTTCGACTTTCTCATAAACGGCTCAACGGATTTCGATAAAAATTTTTATACAGGAGCTCCTTCAATTTTTTTTTTTGATTTTTGAAAAAAAATATTTTTTTTTTTTTGAAAATTCGATATTTTGAAAAATGTAGGGCGATTTTTTCTGAAATGTTGTTTTTGAATTTATATTATTAAATATTTAAAATGTTGATACAATTTTTTTTACAAGAAATTTAAGAATTTGTATACGTATATAAAAAATAAATGAAAAACGACTTTAAAAATACTTTTATCCGTTTCCATTAAGAATCTTTTGCATATAATGTAATCGAACATAGGAGCAAGTACGTGCGATCCAGTCATGCCTTTTATTTTGTATCACATCGAAACTATTGTTCTATTTTCTTGAAATTGTCATTTTAATTAAAAAAAAAACTAAAATAAGTCAGAAAAAAAACTTTAAACCATAATAAATTCACTTACTACGAAAGTAAAACTTCTCTAAAGACACCGATCGTCCCTTTTCCCACGAATGATCTTATTGTACGAATGATCAATTTAATTGAAATTTGTCTTCATCTGGTTTAAAACTCTTTATTAACCTACGCACTATGTTAAAAAGTATATCAAACCAAAATAAACGGTAATTAGATCTTTCTCTCAATTTGCCGAAGGACCCAACCAACGCAACGATCGTATGTCAGCAGTCTAAGTTAAGAAAGTCTGCATAAATATTCACTTTATAAATATACCATGGCTGGAACACCAATATGGCTTTAAAATAGAATCAAATTCAGCAAAAAAAAAATTTAAAGTGCAGCAACATTTCCTCCAATCACAAATCGAATTGCATAAAACAAACACTCCAGCTGAAAAAAAAAATACCATCTTGATCCAATTTTCTGTTCAAAAATTAAGAAAACGAAAAAAATACTATACAAACCATCGCAATTACAAATGCAGACGTACTCTTATAATGTTTGTTTAAAACAACAACAAAATAACAACAACACGAAAACAAAATTAAAATTACTATATGCAGAAAGTATCTAAAGCTGATGTGATTATTTTCAATTTGATTGTGCAATTTGTGCACGGGACTCGCAAATGCATAATATACAATTGAATCAGCAATTTTTTTTTGTTTCCACCATGCCCCCATCTATGTGCAGTACATATACATTACCTTCTCTCTCTCTTCTTCTTTATCACAACTATTATGTATGGCTTAGTTCATATCTTTATCCGTGTTACATTTTGATGGCAGAATATACATTTTATCGAGTAGAAAATGCATTATACAGTTTCATTGAAGTAATTATCATCATAATCAAATCTTAACTTGTATATTTCGTTTTAGACAAAAGTTCCGCATCCCCATCCATCTATTTACGTATCTGTAGATATTTCTGTTTTTTTTTCATGGAAAATGATAATATTTCTTGAAAGCAACACTAACTACGTTGAATGAAGCCAAGAACTTCTCCATCAAAAGATCTACGAATACCAGTAAACTAATTAAATTTTTGTCTCAAAGGGTTTGTTCAATTTCAGACTAAGAATAAAACATTTAAAATAATGAAAAAAAAACATAGAAGAATTGAAACAATGAGTGAATAAAAAGCGATGACATTTCGTTTTACGACTCTTTCTCTGCTGAAATTCCAATAAAACTTTTTACGACGAAGGAATATAAATTTTTTTTTGTCGTTCAACTGCAGAATGAAAAAAAAATTATATATAATTCTTCTTCCTTGGCCAATTAGAATGTAATGAGGCATCTTGTTCGAGAAGATGGTGCTTCATTAGAAACATTAAAATTGTTAAATGTTAGCTTTTTAAGTGATAGTGAAATCTGAATTCGGAGTTAAGTACTTTCCTTGATAAATCGAAAGATTTTTTGGTTTTCGAAAATTCAACAGGCGTTTTGCTAAAAATAAGGATGTCTTAAAAGATTGTAAAGATCGGCGATATCATGACATATTTTTTTATGAGAGATTTTTTCGGATATTTTACTGAGGAATCCATTTTTAGTTTTTTTTAGGATGAAAGTACAATCAATGCTATCAACTCTACAAGTTACGAAAGAATGTCTGCATTTATTTGTCGTAAATTGGTCGTAAAAAAAAGAACTGCCTCGTTTTTTATATCTTTTAACTTGCCTCTCAAACTAGCATTATCACCCATCAAAAATTGGTCAAACGCTCTTCAAAAATATAAAGAGATGTTAATAAATGTAATAAGTTAGTCGCAAAAGAAACATAAATTGTTTTTACACGGCTACCATAATCATATTCTTAATCCTGAAACTAAAGACAAATTGCACTAACGTATCTTCTTCTCAAGGTTATGGAAACAAAGGTTGATTTGATTAATTTCAGTTGAAAAAAAAATTGAAAAATGAAACTTACCTATTAATGACTGCCAATACCACTTTTGGAGATATTTATATTTTTTAAGAGAGGCTTTAACATCAAGTTCTGTTAACGAAAATGGGTGCCATTGAAACTGATAACTGTACGATGAAACGGCTTACCGAAACCTTATCGAAGCTAAAATGTTAGTTGAGATGATTGGGTGATCTTAAGTCTCACGGATGCAAAAGAAATTATGGTGTACCCCAGGGTTCTGTTTTATCGCCTAGTCTGTTTACTTATCATTTTATTAATACGAAGTGAAAGCAAATCTTTTAACACATTTTGTAAGTATTTTTAAAAAGTACAGAGACATAAACTGTGTCTGTGATCTATAAATTCAGATTCCTGTTCTACGGATGGGGAAGAACTACACAAATTCTGATATTGACAACATTTTCCAGTGAGAAATGAAAAAAACCACGTAGTTCAATACTGTCCTGTAGCTAAAAGCTGAAAATACCATTTTTGTCACTATCTATATGAATTTAAATGACTTTGAATGCCCAACAACAACTTGAGTGTGCTACCACCAAGTATTTCTCAATTATTTTTGACTGGAATTACAGCTATTTCACGACTTATGAATGGTATACGAAGAAACTGAACAGTTTTGAAATCTTGGTATGCGCATTACGCCAAAAACGCTTCGAAGTGTTCGAAGATTTCTTCAACGATGCAAGAAATTCTTGTCTACATCTGATTAGGGAATAAATTCCTGAAACTTAAGAACCAACGTGGATGTTTTTACCCTACATTCTGTTCCATTTCGCAGACAATCTCTTTTACATTTTGTGGCGTCATTTTGGTTAAAGTCAAACTCCCTTTTCGTGCCCGAATATTGTAAAAACATGATTCTGGCTCTTCTGTTTCACTTAAATCAAAAATGTTATTTAAATGGTAGATCTGGTAGTGAAATTCATTACAAAAAGAATTAACAGAGTTTCAAGGTCGAAATTTTTTACAAGTAGACATTTTTCGTCTTGGTACACCAAATTATTTCTACTAACATGCCCCACATCTAATTTCTAAAAAAAAACACTAAGAAAAAGTTTTACATGTGGTTTTCTGTACTTACCGAAGAATTGGTAAGAGAACAGTTCCACTTTCAAGGAAAATATCAACATTTATTTCTTCAAAAACTTGATTTTCGAAACAAATAAAAGAATGAAATATTAGCTGTCTCTAATAAGATTAATCTCTTGGTCTTTCAGGCCAATCTTACGACTTTAATCAGAATTCCAAGACATACTCTAGTAACAGTAACATATAATACATGTCTTCATGCATTGTACGGAAATTTGAAATATGAATTCTAAGAAATCCAATAACAAACTTGTCAGAGAAGAAAAAATCTTCATCAGAAAAAAAGCTCAACATGTTATGCCAACTACACGTACCAAGTTACTAAAATTGATGCATTTTTCTTTTGAGCATCTTTTAAGGAACATTTTGATTATAGTTACACAATATGGCAACACATGTTTTCCTTAAGGTACACACAATACACATATATGTAACATCCTCCCGTGTCGACATCCTTTCACTGTTAAACACCGGAAGGAAATTCCAGAACTTCGAACTATAACAATTTCCTGAAAAGCAAAATAAACAAAACAACTCGGCGAAGAAGTAAAAAAAAAAATTGCATCGGAAACCAATTCTCGGACATCCTGCCTTATTGCATTCTAAATTGAGGTAAAGGAACCT
Organism: Philhelius pedissequus; assembly: GCA_910595825.1. NCBI lineage: Eukaryota > Metazoa > Arthropoda > Insecta > Diptera > Syrphidae > Philhelius > Philhelius pedissequus. The sequence continues at coordinate 12,654,059 of OU343163.1, read as the reverse complement.
GATGCGGAATGATGTTAAAGCGGCAGAGGAAGGAATCAGAAAATCAAGTTCTCATCACATGCATAACATATTTTCATGATTGCCTACCTCTACTCACTATTTGAGTGTGCATATGATGTTTTTTTCTGAATAACCTTCGGTATTACAATATGCGTAGATGTACACGTACAGACATATAAGTATATAGACTTTTAATCAAGAAAAAGAAAAGATGATAAAGGTTCATCAAAAGAAGGTTATAGACACGATACCCATACCGCGCTTACCATCTTGAGGACTTTTATGCGACAATTCTGTAGAAGGATCGTCCTGTCTGTCTTGTGTTTTCCCCCACGATTGATTAAGGAGATTTATTTTCTTTCTTTTAATGTTGCATTGATTTTTTTTTCATTTTTATTTGTGATTCTTCAGCTTGTCTAACTTATTTTCTATAATGAGGCACTGTTGACCGTTTGTGTCTAGAAAAACGTGCTTCGAGATTGATAAATAAGAGCTGATAAAACATTTTGTACTCAATTTTCCTTTTTATTACAAAGAAATATGAGTCTATGATTAAGTATCGAAGAGGTTTTCTTGTAATTATTTTTATAAGAGCCCCGTACTTGTTAGGAACTTTATAAATGTATATTTTAATTATGTAGAGCTTAAATATGGAATATTAGAGAGTAGCAAAATTTAACAACTGAATTATCCACGCTATTCAATTCGAAATGTCAGTTTTAGTCGTTTTAAAATATATGCGGATAAAATTATTTTCAGTCAGAAAAAATATATTGCAATAATTTTTACTTATACTTATATACTTAATACTTATTCAATCAATATATGCGCTAAGGTTAGGCAAGCAAAATTCACGCAGTCTTAGTGGTTTCCCAACACATCCGGATAAAGTTATTTTGCTCGGATAAACATATCCCAAGATATCATACCACCGAATGACTATAAATTTGAACTGAGCTAGGTATACATATGTTTAGATGAATTAAATCTAAATGTTAGTCAGATTGTATGTTTTGATTAGAATATACCCTTGATTATAGCGATGCTAAAATTCTTATCCGATGCCTTAAGTGGTTGAAAATTAAATCGGATAAAATATTTCTTGTATCTTAAGTTAGCTTAAAAATATTCACGCAGTTAGAAGTTTTTTAATATAGCGGATAAAGTTGTTTTCATTCGGATAAACATCCAAAGAAATTATAGCACCGAATGACTGAATTCGCATTGAACTATTTGTTAAAATGAATAAAGTCAGACAGATTGTATTTTTGCGATCAGAAAAATATCTTCGAGTATTACGATAGCTGATAAGTTTTTAACCGAAGTCTTACTTGATTGAAAATTAAATAAGATAGTATATTTCTTTCATCGTAAGTTAGATACCAAATATTCACGCAGCTTAAGTAGTTTCAGAATATATCCGGATAAAATTATTTTCTATCGGATAAGCATATCCAAAGAAATTATACCACATATACAATGACATTGTATTGAAATTGTATTTTTACGACCAGAAAAATATCATCATGTATTGTGATAATTGATAAATTCTTATCCGAAACCTTACTTGATTGAAAAACCTATCGGATAATATATTTGTTTCATCAATGTTTCTGCTTAAGTTATGTAAAAAATATTCACGCAGTTTTATTAGCTGAATAATGCATATATTCGGATAAAGGTAGTTTCATTCGGATAAGCATATCCAAAGAACTTACACCACCAAATGGCTATGAATTTGTACTGAATTATATGTTTGTTTGATTTATATCTTAATATCAGTAAGATTTTATCTTATCGTCAGAAAAATTACAATCGAGTATTGCGATTATGAATACATATTTATCCGACGCCTTAATTAATTGCAAACCAAAACGGATAATATATGTATTCCGTCGATGAATATTTAAGTTAGGTAAAAAAAAATACGCAGTAAGGTTGATTTATTTACTTACTTTCCTATATTGTAATTCTCAAAAAAGAAAGGATATCATCCGGATAAGACTTAACAGAAGTTCGATGTAAACTTGATTTTTTTTCCCGAGTTAAAATTTAAAAGTCCGTAATACATTTCTGTCCGGTTTTTGTAACTTAACTTCACACAGTTACATAAACATCTATGTATACCTATCAAACTGTCACCAAATGTTCACCGAATCTGCACAACATTTTCTTTGCATAGACTCAGCCTCACCAAAACGCATATGGAAAGTGCGTACTGACTGAATCTTTTCCGGAAAGTGTTAAGGTAGATGAACAAACTTATCGATTTGACGTTGATAAAAAACTTGCCTTTTGATTACTGAATACCTATTCTTATCATTCTAAACACATTTTATTCTAAATGTTGATTAACTTCAAATGTTGCGTTTGTACGGATAAAGGTAGGATTGAATTTTATTAACTGAACTAAATTGCAAAAAATGTTTCGGATAACATCCCTTGTCAGCTAGTTCCTTAAAAACTTCTTTATCCCTCGTAAATTGACTTAAAATAATTTTTGAAATAAAGTCTTTTTGCAAGTAATTCATACAAATTTCCTCTTGATATCCTCGGATAAATACATACATGTACTGTACCTACAGTTGAATTTTGTACATATTCAGCGAAAGTTACTTAAACAGTCATCTACAATTTCCTCAGCATATCATCTATAATGAATGCGGAAAAATTCATCCTCATCTATAAAATACTCTTAAACAATGAGACGACCGACGACGTGATTTCTACTAAATGTTTTATTCCACTTGTCTCTCCATCTTCTACTGAATAATAATGATTCATCAAGAGAATATAAATCAGCAAACTAATACTATTATGTCCAAATGCACAACTAAATCCCAGCACTAAGCTCATTCATTTTGTATGTTCTTGTTTTTTTTTTCTGTTGTTATTTTTGTCAAATGACAACTCAAGAACTACAATTGTAGAAACATGCCTGACAGAAATACAAATGACCAAAAGTTCTTTCACATATTTTGTTTCTATTTGTCACATAATATTGGAGAAGAGAGCAAAAATGTTCAACTCGACCCATAAACCAGTAAGAATCTAGATATTTTCCATTTCATCTACATTTGTGTGTAGTACACACCGAATACGCTTCATCCCGAAAAAGGAAATTCGGATCGAAACAGAAGTCTTCCAGCACAAAAAAAAAATAAGATGTGACATGAACGGCGATATTGTCCTGTTTCTTTCTTTCTTATGTACTCGAGACATAGTAATGTCCTCTCGTCCTCAACGACCATCGGGCATCGACTAGAAGACTTTTCTTTCTGTCTTCTGGCATTGTTTTCTCTTATCCGAACCAAATGATCGTTTAAAAGCCGCATAAATATACTGAGTATTTGAATTAATATTCATTGCACATTCAATGAATTCACCAGATACATTGTTTGCATAGGAAATTTATTTGTTACTAATCCTAAAGAAAAAAAAATTGAGCTCTTTTTTTAGTTTTTAAGTTGAATCCATCACCGCCCATATGAATACGGTGACCATATTTTAAATAATTGCATCGGCATTTAAATTTAAAAACAAAAAAGAATAATTTTGTGTTTTTTATTTTAAACGTAATTTGTTTATTTTCCGAAAAATTAATTGATATCTTTCTTGGTCATGGTTTGAGAATTTCAACGAAATAGAAGCGAATGTCATTTCAAAAATGTACGGATGGTCACTTAGATAGATAGATAGATAGATAGATAGATAGATAGATAGATAGATAGATAGATAGATAGATAGATAGATAGATAGATAGATATATAATTTTATTTCATTAAAAGGTTTAACAAAAACATTTTATATACTGGTATAAAAATTAATTATAACAATAACATAAAGTTGCCTGTCAGGTTTTAAATTTGACGATAAGCAAATTAGTGATTTAAACAAAAAAAATTATTATGAAAATTCATTTAATATAAGATAGCGATACTTCAGTGACTCTTTTAAAAACTTATAGAGATTAAAGTAGCAGCTGCCTTTTAAAACGTTTAAAAATTGTGTGCGTGAAAGTACGTCATTTCCAAGAAATATCCTTCTATACATTTTGAAGATTGGGCAGATTCCAACGAAGTGATAGGTATTTTCAGAGGCGTCTAAATTGCAAAGTGTGCATAAACCATTTGTATCTCTTTGGAAGGATCTTCCATTTAGACTTAGAAGTCCACAGCTAGTTTTTAGGATAAGGGAAATCATATCTCGAGGGTTTGAGGCATGAAAGTAGTTTGGTACTTCAGAGTAAAGCAGATTACAGTAATCATCATGGAATTGGGACTGATTGGCGTTGCTGATAAAACTATTCCAATGTTTTTCCTTCAGCTTAGACAAGAGAATCTTATGCAGTTCTTGCCATTCATTTAAATTTGTGGTGAAAGAAAAGTCCATTGACGTGAAATGAAAAAGATCCAGCCATTCCTTGTCCCAGAATATCTTCTTACTAATTATAGCTTCTGACAAGATTCTTGATAGCCTGCCGTTTAGAAGATGCAGTGTTTTCCGTATAAAAGAAAAATGCAAGTCTAGGGTCGTTAAAAAAGCTTTAGGAAGTCCAGTTTCAATATGTAAGGCATAGTTTGGCGTTGTTTCTGGTAGGAGAAAACATCTTTTAATGAAAAATCGTTGCAACTTTTCAACTTGTGTGTGTTCTCTATATCCCCAAACTTGAGCACAGTACAACATTATAGATCTCCTTGCAGCATCGTGAATTTTAAATTTTGTTGAGTGTTGAACTGATTTATTTCTAAGCAGCTTGGACCATGTAGCGTTTATGGAATTTTTTGAGGATGCAAGTCTATTATTTAAATGTTCGTTCCAAGACATATTGTAGTTGAAATCAACTCTCAGATATTTGTAATGGTTTGATACAGTAATCTCCGTGCCGTTGAAATCCATTTCTCACACGCAGCTCTACGTCCTCCGTTTCGAAAATGACTATTTCAGATTTTCCAAGATTTACTTCAAGATTCCACTTGATGCAGTATAATTTAAAGCTGTCAATAAGTTCTTGTAGCTTGGAAGGATTATCGAAAGCAACACAATGTCCTCGGCATATAATAGGTCATTAATTCCGAGACCATTAATAGTTAACCCAAAGGGTAGATTAACGTGCAGATCATTTAGATACAGAACGAAAAGCAGTGCACTTAAGACACAACCTTGTTTGACTCCTTTTTCGGTGCAGAAGAAATCTGACAAGCCTTGACCATCCCAAACCGCAGCAGACGTATTCATGTAAAGTGCTTTGATAATAGTTATCAATTTTGTAGAGATTCCTGAAGCAGAAAGTTTGTAAAATAATGCATTTCTGTTAATGTTATCAAAAGATCAGCTTTAAGATCTATAAAAAACGCATATAGTTTCTTTTTTTGATTGAGTTGAAGTTGTACGAGGCAGGATAGGTTATAAACTTGATCAACAGTAAAATAGTTAGATCTATAAGCAGCCTGAAATTCATTTATTATTTTGTTTTCTTCTAACCAAGTCGTTAGTCTACTTAGAAGAACAGTGGTAAATAGCTTATAAAGCGTGTCAAGGAAGGACAGTCCTCTATAATTAGATACCAAGTTTACATCTCCTTTCTTAAACAGGGGATATATAATTGATTTTTTAAATGAGCCTGGGACAGTTGCAGTTTCAAATATTTTAACAAATAGTTTATGAATTTCAGTGATTAGAGATGGGCTTGCATTTTTATAAAATTCGAATGGAATTCAATCCATACCTGGGGCTTTATGATCTTTTGACGACGATAATGCAGAATAAACTTCTTCAAGCTCTATTGTGCGGTCCGACTGAGGTGTTAGTACTTGAGGTGAACAGGAACTGATATCAACATGGTTTGGCAATAGTGACAGCAACTTTTGAAAATATAAGCTGAATTCAGTAGCTGATAAGAATGTTGGCATGTTGAAACTGTCGCCTCGTATCTTTCTAGCAAATCTTCCACCAATCTCGGGCTGAATTAACATTTTTTAAACTATTTACTAAGTTTTGGAAGTAAGCTTCCTTCTTAGATTTACATAAATTCCTGTATCTTTTGTTAGCAGCATTATAATTATTTCTACAGGTTTCAAGATTGTGTTTTCTAAATGCTTTGAGGTGTCACTTTATTATGAGCTTAAATTTGCCGGGTATTCGAATTATTGTTGTCTTGTCACACTATTTATATTTCAACGCGCGTGATTTAAATTTTTATTAGACACAAATATAAGAAGTTCAATAGTTAGTTATCCCAGCCAGGTGGAAAAGAGTCACCTCAACATCAGCCAAAAGATAATGGATCCATTGATGGATTGAATATGTATATACTCGTTACCATTGCTGTTTAGGTTAAATTTTGAATTTCAATTACAGCAGCGTCTGACTCAGAGTCAAGTAAGTTGCACATAAATTCATTGATGTATGGGAGCGCGGGATACAAACAACAAAAGCCCCTACTTTCGTTTTGTGAAGGTTCAAATATAGGCTGGTGGCGGCTGGCCGGCCGGCGCGGCTCGGCGCAGTAGAAGCAATTACATTTCTTAATTTGGGTCATTGTGTGACATTTATTTTTTTTTTATTTAATTTTTTTTTATTCGTCAAACAAAACTAAATAAAAAAAAATGCTGACCGTCTTTGTCCGTCCACATATTTTAACTGTTTAACTACAAAGTTGTTTATATAAATAATGAGACGAAAACAAAAAATAACAACACGATGCGATGGTCGCATGGCCTTGTTTTGACCCAGAGAAAGTGCTCCTGGCAATATATGGAATTTTTAATGGATTTAAATCCATTTTGCATGAACAACACCTACGAAATTATCGGCGGTTTTATGAGTCATTTAGAGTTGAGCTAACAAAAACGACATTAGAATGTTGTCAAAATATACAAAAAAACACAATGAGTCATGTTCTGTGTCGAAATGGAAAAGGAGTGCTGTGATTATAATGTTAAGACGTTAAAGGACATAACGTAAAATATTTGTCGTTGGAAATATAACATGACTTTTATAAGCCACGAAAAGATACTTTATTGTCTTGATAGATAGATATGAATTGGATTTGTATGACGCATTAGACGTTATTGTGTATCTATTTTTTTTTGCTTCTGGACATAAGTCTTGAAATTGATTGTACAGATAAACAATTTTAATAAGGAGCCATAAAAATAAAGACTGTTTTGATAAGGAGCAACAAATTGACGGATAATAAATTTGATTTGATAAATTTGAACAGTAAAACAGTTGGTGATAAATCTGTATAAAATTTGAGGGGTGGGTTGGAAAGAATTTTAACAGACTGGAGCTTAGATATAAACAAACAAAATTATATGAAATTCTTAATACAAAATAAAATATTGACAGATTTCTGGCATATTTCTTCGGCCTTAAAATCCAAATTAATATTTGTAGGTTTTGTAGGTTTAAATTATTTACTTTCTCAAAAGAACAAAATTGCGTTTTTACATAAAAATAGAAATGTTGTGTCTATATCTGGGCTAAACAAACAACCCGCCCACTACCACACCTCTTTTGATATAAATGTCATTTTTTTTAAAGTAAAAAAAAATAAAGATGGAAAATTGTAAAAAAAAAATACTATGGCTGGTTTTTGGAATTTTAAATTTTAATTTTTTCGAAACCGGGCCACTTTCGCATGTTCGTTTTTGGCTTCAAAAAATCAATTAAAGAAATTTGATTTTAATGAAATTTAAAGATCTTAATAAATAAATATTCTTACCATTGTTGTGTACAATTTTATTTTCGAACATAGGGCTATACTCTGTCCCAGAAAAATAGGCAGAGTTTTCGTAGTTTGTATTTTAAATGGACCCAAATATGAAAGCTCTCAGATCAAAAGCCCATCAACAGAAACCCAAGGAAAAAAAATCCGAACAAATTAAAAAATAGATACGGGTAACTCTGAAAGCACATCAATATTTAATGGGGTTGAATAGCAGCAGCAGCCACAGCAAAAGCAATTCAGTACACATTCAGATGTGCGCTGAGTAGGAGGTTGGGTCTGCGCCGGATGCAATGAAATTTTCTTTTATTATTTTATAGATTAGGGGCTTTTGTGGAGAAGTTCTTTCAATTTAGTACGGTACCAAAATATGACACGCTCCTGATTGTGAAAAAGCTTTCCCATAAGACGTGTACTGCCTATTTTTCTGCGACAGAGTATAATAATTATAAACTTTTTTTTGTCAATATAAGAATGAAGATCTACAAGTCAGAAGTGGGATTCTATACGAGAATACGTACTTGGTATTAACGGAGACGTTCTGTTTTCCCAAGAAGAGGGAATAATAGTGATGTTATGCATCAAATCTTGCGTCCACTACGAATACGTTAAAAGTTTTGGCACAAAAATATTTCTTCTTAATTTTTAATTATTTATTTTCGCATCCGTAAATTATATGAATTGGATAAGAATTCAATTGTATAGAAGTGTTAAGTTTTGTCTTTCAAACATGTATAAATAGCTGAAAAGCTTTTTTAACTTCTTTTTTTTTTTTACTAAACCATTGGACTCATAAGGTCGTAAAGTACATTGTTGCTCGTTAATAATTAAAGTAATTTTTTTATTTTGTATCTATATATATACAAGACACAATTGTAGGTAAAGGTTAGGTTAGGTTAAAAGGGGTGGTGAAACGGCAAGCCGCCTCACTTCACTCGCATCTCAATCGATGTATTTCTGACCCAAGGGTAGGAAAAGAGACGTTTTAAGAGGGGAGTAAATGGGGAGATTTGGTTTGAGGTGCCTCCCTAAGCTATCCTGACCTTTGAATACATTTCAGGGTATGTTTAAGTGGCTTATTAGAGACATTGCTCAGTTCGTTGAAGAAGTAAACTCCGAGGGCTTTTTTCCTGCTTCGGGCTAGGGTATAGGGTATTCACAAAGGAAGTGATATGAGCCATCTTCCGCCTCTTCATCCATGAAACCTCTACATAAGTCAGATGTGCTGATGTCCATTCGGTTCATGTCGGTTCCCATTGAGTTGTGACCCATTAGGATGCTCATCAGGAGGGACAGTTGATGTCTGTTAAGCCCTAGTAAGTATTCTGTTTTTTTCTTAGTGATATCTATCCAAAGATTTCTCTAAACCCGACAACTTTCGATACCTGACCATCTGTCGTTTGCGGTTTTGAGGAAAGTTTGTTGAATTCTAAAATTATCTTGCTCCAGTGGCTCAATTTAGCTCGGTTCAAGTGATGATCCGTTTTTAATTTCCTTTCATGTCGCTATGTTATTTGACCCCGATTAAATAGGTCTGAGTTCGATTTGCTTATTAATCTCAATTCATTAGGCGTTTTTCTTTTTTAGTTCAGAGCAGAGTCTGAGTTGTCAAAAAAATTGTTTGTGTTTCTTTTTAACTCAGAGCCTGCAGAGCTCCAAATTTGTGTTTCTTTTTTCGTTCTGAACATATGTAGATCGCACTCGATGCGCTCGAACATAATTGACTGAGCATGTGAGTAAATTGCTGAACGCTCCAAATGCCATGTGTTCCAAGAGTAAAAATGTGAACAAAAAATAATTAGATACATAAGTTGGCGTAAGAAGTTGATCGCATGTTGATTTTATGTATCTGGTGTGTATCAGTGTACAAAAAAGGGTAGGGTATTGCTTTTTATGGTTAAAAATGAAAATTTATTCTGATTTGTGTGGTTCAAGTGTGTTTAAAAAACATATCTGTGTTCAGAGCTCGCTCTGTTTGGAACAAGTTCAATGTATAATCTATGTGTTCGAACTTTGTTCAGTGCTCTACTCTGAACGAAAAAAGAAAAACGCCTATTGTAGGAATAGTCTATATGCCAGTGATGAATCTCATTAGTGGCTCAACGGACTTCGATCGAAATTTTGATAAAGTGATTCATTCAAATTGGTAATAATACTGCATTTTTTTGAAAATTCATTATTGCGAAAACTGATGGATGGATTTTGAAATTCTGTTTTTAAATTTATATTGTTAAAATTGACATACCAAAATTTTTTTTTAGAAAAAAAAAATTATTAAAAATCGACTTTAAAAATCTATTAAGCTGTTTCTACGAAAAAATCTTGTGCTTACTATATGTTCGACTACGAGCTGTACGTGCGATCCAGTGGTTTATTTAAATTTTGTTTGCATTAATTGATCTACTAAGAATCTAGTCGTGCAATTTATCTTTAACATAACGACAGAAATTCGCACGTCCAACAATTGGTCTAGTTACCATTCTGCTGCTGTATATAAAGACTAGTATTTTTAGATAATCGAAGCTAAAAGCTTGAGAAGCTTAGGACGCTATAATTTCTAGTCTCCATTTTGTACGACTTCTAGCGATATATTAACCTATTTTTTACGTATTAATTTTCAATCCCAGACTTCCCTTTCAACATTTTTTTGTCTCTTAATTAAAATCCCCTTTCGCACCCAACTTCAAAACCTTATTAATAAACATTATTTAATGTTGTTTAATAGTGTCTAAATTACACATCGAAATCGATTATCTAAATCTTAACTAAATTCGTTGCTTTGTTTTGAGATCCCCTTTCTATGGTTAGCTTAACCATTGTGAATTGTCAAGCTTTCTCGTGAGGATATTGTCAAATCGTTTACATTTTTGTCGTCATTTCACCTAGTCAAAAAAAGAGTATGTATATTCTTGTTTAACTACTCCTACTGTGACTTTATACATACTTAATTTAAGATGGGATCTTGAAGCTCTTCACGGACAATATCGTTTTTAAGGAAAATTAAACAACTACCTATAACAAATATTTGAATTTTGAACTTAAAAATTGTCTTACGAAGAAGAGGCCCAAATAATCTTAACTTCTAAACAGATGACAAAAAGGTGAATGTCATTTTAGTCAATACGAACATCTATTGACAACACAAAAAAAATTATGAATTTATGTCAACTTTAAATTATATTCATATGTATTCAGTATACGGTGACGGCGCGCGTTGGGGATGGTGAGGTTTTTTATTGACAGAAAATTATTCAAATCAAATATTCCAGACGAATATATATATATTTCTCCGCGCGAGTAAATTAAACCCGACTCTCGTCTGATGGAAGACAAAAAAGTCCTAATTCTTGTTGAAAGAAAGACAAGGCGACAAAGAAATATCCGAAAGTAAATTTTACAACACATAAAATTAAATTTACAAGAAAAAAAAAATTAACTGAGAAAAAACCCCATGTGGCTTAGGTTTTACCATACCGATAATGTCGTCGACTTTTTCTCCTTTTTTCTTTGTAGACTTTTTATTATTATTTTTGTACCTTATATCTATCTATATGTAGTTGATTCCTGTCTGATGGAAACCTGTATCATCGAAGACCTCCTGTTGATGTTTTTTTCATTTTTTTTATTTGATTTGAACAACGTCTTTTGTCCCTGATGTTGGATGTGTGGATGTTTGCTTTTTGTACCTTTTTTTTGTTTGTATACTCCACATCCATGAAAAGTAAGAGTAGGGGGGAGGTAGTAGATATTAGTATTCCCTATATGCAACATAGATCGCTCTCTTGAAGAACGCCAGATGCGCAATAAATGCAAGTATCTACTCACCTCGACAACTTCACCAGAAACTAAAGAAGAACACAAAAAAAAAGAAAGAAGAATCATCTTGGAGATAGATTAAGAAGATGAAGCACGATCTGAAACACCCAAGACTTCGTCATCGTGTCTCCCTTTAACTACCCAACTAAATACATACAAGCACTATAATTCCATACTACATATCTGCTGTATACTAAAAGGTGGCAGGATGAGGATGTGATGCATCTACATGCATCTATTGGATGCTTGTATCTTATTAGCAAAGAAAATGTTGCAAAATGTAATGTAATGCTCCTGCTACACATATTGTCTCTTATTCAAGACTCAAGATCCAATTCGTTTGTTTAGTTACGGAGTAATCCATCAGTAAGGTTTTTGGTGGTGGAGCTCAAGAAATAAGTATGTGTTTAAATTGCTGCAACTTGCAATGAAGGTTCTTGCGTCCTACGTTTTTTTTTTTATGTTTAGTTACCTATTTCATTTTGTGTTTTGTTTGTCTGCTTGGTCGTCTGCAGTAGATGTCTACCTGTTAGGTTTCAACAGGTTTTGGATTTGGAATTTGATGGACTTATGCGCAGTATAATCGGCTAAATATATTAAATTGATTTTTGTATTGCATTTTCATGCGCTAAGTTAATTGCAACAGGTAAGCTCTTTAATATTCTACTCGAAAATCTACGAATGAACGAACTATTCAATTTTTTTTTTTTCAAAATATCCTAATATAGGTACAATGGGTGATTCGCATAAACATTGACTAAAACCTAGAGTGTGTAGTGTAGGGTGGAGAGGGGCAATTTTCTAAAAAAAATTTACTAAAATGGAAAAAAAATTAAAAAAAAACTTAAACACTTACACTGGGGTTGGCCGTGGCGCAATAGTTGTGTGCTCGCCTATGAACCTCGTGGCCGAAGGTTCGATTCCTGCCGTTGTCGATGTCTTCTTATATTCCATTAAAAACATATTCTAAAAATTGTCATAAAATTAGTTGCTGGTTTACTCATTACATACTGTTCAGGCATAACACTAACAACATGTGATTGAGTAAACTACTCATTAATATGTCAACGAAATAAATAAAATAATGTGAATTATAAGAGACATAAATAAATAAGATACGGTAATTTTCTCCGCATTAGTTCAGCCGCCATCCCTGGAGATAAAATCTGAGACAACAACCTCCGTCTCAATACATCGCGCCACACATCTTTCATATCCTTCTTTCTCTTCTTTCACCGGATGCCCTCGCTGTGTTAAAAAAAGCATATAAAGGGAATCCCTCAAGCGCGTGCAAAATTATATATATATATAAAAAAAAAAATAACGGTACCTGCCATATAACCTTTACGTTCAAATCTATTTTTCTCGGAAACGGGTCTAACGATTTTGATAATAAAAAAATCAGTGTGGGATTTTAGCTACGACCGATCATAGAGTTGAAAAAAAAAATAGAAAAATGTCTAAAAACGGTACTTTCCATAGCACCGTTTTTTTTGCTTTCGACTATCTCATAAATGGCTTAACCGATTCTTTCGAAATTTCACAAAAATATGGGTTTAGGTTGCCCAAATTATACCGCGTACCAATATTTTTAATTAATATTTTTTTTGTATTTTTAAAATCATTTTTAAGAAAAAAATTTATTATTCGAAAACTGCTCATTAAATATTTTTTTCAAAAATTATATTTATTTGTATTTTCTGAATACCTATGAATTGGCGTTTTTGCTTTTTTTTTTAATATTTTCAAAAAGTTTAAAAATAAAAAACTTTTTTCCTCAAAAACCGCTCCACAGATTAAAATTTTTTTTTTCATAAATTCAAATTTATCCAAGAAATAAAATAGCGTACTTTTTTTAGCTCAAAGTAGTTTAAGTATTTATTTCGGAATTTTGAATTATTTTTTCTTTAATTAAACAGATTTAATCTTTTGTTTTTAAGTTTACATTATTAAATATTAAATATTGTCATACCAATTTATTTTAGAATAAAATTAATGAAATTTTGTATATGATGTGATCGAACATAAGAGCAAGTTCGTGCGATGCAGTCGTGCATTTTATTTTTTATTACGGCAGTTTTTTATACTAAAATACAAAATACATAATGCTACACTTCTGCCGAAAAATAAAAGTCGATGGAATTTTTACTACGCTTCAGAACTATAATTAATTTAAATATCAACACATCACGATATCAAACTACTTACTACTTTCGAAGAATAAAATTAGCGAACATGCACTTCTGCTAAGGTTTAGCTGATGGCCGAGATCATGAAGCCCGAAAACTAAGCTGAAACACATCCCCAGTAGAAGTACTAATCTTCTCAAAAATTCACCGATGTCTTGGAGATCATGGATTGTTAGAGTAACGAAGGAGAGAGAAAGATTATCTGCTGATGGATCAGTAAACTTAGATGAAAGAATTTTGGATTTGATCCGACGTAATTCTTCCCTTCTTAGTACAAGGACGATTGGTTGAAGGGCAAACCCGTACCACATTCCGCGAGTACAGGAGCTAACCACAAACGAACAGTTATTGAGCACAGAATTGTCTGGATCATTATTGCTTAAATATAAATTTGAACGTTATTTTTAACTTTCTCAAAAAGAAAGAAAGAAGAACTTTACTAGAAAATTCATACAAATTCCGAGAAATGTCCAAGCTTGTTCGCAAGAAATTTTGTAAACAGAAAAAAAATGTACTAAATTGAATCGGCATTTTCAGACCTCTTGGAAGAATATACACTTATAGTGAAACATTCGGTACAAAATGAGGTCTTCAGTTGAAAAAAATTCGGTCTTAAAGTTCGATTATCTGGTGGCCCGTACTAAACAAACAGAACATTAACAAACTTAAGAAAATTCAGAGAACTTCTATACTGTTGGCGCCATATGGTCCGTAAGATCTTGACAACGGAATGGTATACAATGCCTTCTACGATTTGACCTTCACATTAAATATCTAATGTATCTTGCAGCGCATTAAGACTTAAAGTGTCAAAATGGTGGTTTTCCAAACCTTACGGCCGCAGTAACACATCCTCTTTGATTCCACCAGATATTCTGCCGACTATTACTAACTACTGCACCTCTACTGTGAGTCTCAACAAAAGTGTTAAAGTTATCATTCCATCCAGAAAGAATTGGAAAGATGACGAAAGACGTGTTTTAGAAAATTTCGACGTAACAATCTTTACCAACGGATCTAAAATGGAGTGCGGTGTCGAGGCAGGAATTTTCTCAGAGTCGCTGAATGTCTCTGAAAACTCGGGAATAATCACAGACATCCAAGCGGGTATCAAAGCTAAAAATACGACTTGCATCTTTGAAGAAGGGCGAAATTTTGTCAATTTTCCTTTCAGAATCCAACAGTAGGCGGAGTAATCTTACCTATTGTACCAACATCTAGACCGATATAGCCTACCTACAATAAACCCCATAGCACTTACTGGCGCAGCTGTAAAAATCGTTGGAAAAAGAAAGAATGCACTTCCCAAACTGAGAATTCAATCGTTTGGAAAAGCTTTCCTTTCTGATCTAAAAGAACTTTCTTTCAAACACCTAATCTAAGCTAATCTCTTTCCTCAGCGCTTTCAAATTACTCTAGCGACGACGCTCTTAAAAGTGGTTTCCCTTTCCCGCTAAAAATCGTTTTTTTTTTGTATCAAAACGACAGCACATTCCAGTGCTTTTTAACCGCCATTTTTACCAACCTACATAACAACCTACCCTTGGAGATGGGAAATTATGGATTATGTATCTTTGGCAAAGTGCTGAAGCTCAACTTTTTGATAAGCCAACTTAATAATAGTTGTCACCAGAACAAATGTATCTGAGTTTAAAATTGAGTGGAAATCCCAACATTCTGTAAACACCTTACAGATTGTTCACTTTCCCGTACACAAGCAAAAATTCTTGTATCTGCTAATATGATTTTTATCTACATTGACGTCGTCTCGTCGGTCGTTTAATTTTGTATTTACGCCTAGTAATTACATATTTTTACTTGCGATTATAGGTACTATAAGGCAAGTTATGCATTCGTCGAAAAAAAAAGTTTTGAGATAACAATCAAACATGACATTACGCTGATAGCGAAGACGAAACAAATATGGCCTAAAAATTCTTTCCGTCTGTATGTCTGTCTCCCAGTCTGTCTGTATGTATGTATAGACACCTACAGCCCAAACGGGTGGACCGAATTGCTTCTAGCTTGGTATATAGCTGAAAAAAATAACGGTACCTGCCATTATTTTCTCGGAAACGGCTCTAACGATTTTGATAAAAAAAAATCAGTGCGGCTTTTTAGCTACGACCGATCATATGGTTGAAAAAAAAATTAGAAAAATGTCTAAAAACGGTACTTTCCATAGGACCGTTTTTTTTGCTTTCGACTATCTCATAAACGGCTCAACCGATTCTTTCGAAATTTCACAAAAATATAGGTTTAGGTTGCCCAAATTACACCGCGTACGAATATTTTTAATTAATATTTTTTTGTATTTTTAAAATCATTTTTAAGAAAAAAATTTTTTATTCGAAAACTGCTCATTAAATATTTTTTTCAAAAATTATATTTATATGTATTTTCTGAATACCTATGAATTGGCGTTTTTGATGTTTTATTTAAATATTTTCAAAAAGTTTTTAAAAAAAAAATTTTTCTCAAAAACCGCTCCACAGATTTTTAAAATTTTTTTCGTAAATTCAAATTTATCCAAGAAATAAAATGACGTACTTTTTTTGAGTTCAAATTAGCTTAAGTATTTATTTCAGAATTTTGAATTATTTTTTCTTTAATTAAACCGATTTTATCTTTTGTTTTAAAGTTTATATTAGTTACTTAAGGCGGCGCTACAGTCCGGGGTGGAACAGGGCCTCAACCAACAAGCTTCTTCCAGTCAGCTCGGTTTCTAGCTATCTGTTTCCAGTTTCCAAGTTGGTTGAGATCCTCTTCCACCTTTTACGCAGTCCACCTCTACTGCGCTGTCCCACGGGGCAGGATTCAAAGAATTTCCGGGCCGGAGCATTGGTGTCCATTCGCTCTAGGTGACCCAGCCATCAAAGTTTATATTATTAAATATTTAATATTGTCATACCAATTTATTTAATAATAAAATTAATGGAATTTTGTATATGCATATACAAAATTGAGTTAAAAATGACTTTAAAAATATATTTAGATTTTTAATAGAAATCTTTTGCATACTATGTGATCGAACATAAGAGCAAGCTCGTGTGTTCCAGGCGTGCATTTCATTTTGAATTCTATCCAGCAAATACACGATCTGCTATATTTGTTTAGGGAAGACTGATTTTAATTATGAAGATACTTCGAACTCTAGATCAATATAAAAATGACGCAGATAGATACATTTTGTTATCATAAACTAAACTTATTGCTAATTGCAAACAAAAAAAAAAAACAAATTACTGTCTACTTATCTAAACAACAACTTTCGGTTCCTAAAAAATATCAAGAAATAATCTAAAAAAAAATGACGTAAAGTATCTTCGTTCACAAAAAATAAAATGAAAAAAAAAATGTATGCAATTTTTTACCCATAATCGTGTTAATTAGATACAATCGTGCTACACCATTATTTAAGAATAACCTTCGTATGTGTGTTCTAATTAGCGTTTGCTGTGTCCAGGCAACTGTATATGAAATGTTGTTTACCTGTCACAAAATTCTCCCACCAATAGTATAAAATTAACAAGCTTTTCGTCCGTCATGTTCAAAGATACATGTAATTGGATTAATTAGAATTCGAGGGAGAGTTAATGAAGAGAAATAAAAAACACCAAGTACATTGTCTTCTATATAGACTTTGGAAAACAATACAATAATCAACCGTTTTTGACCCTAAAGACCCACTCAAAATAAACATGACATTATTTCAACCTTTTGATTTCTTCAATACCACCAATAACCCCTTACTATCTATTAAGATAAATGTATGTATTTCATTTCTGTTAATAGGCTTAAATTTTGCAATATAAGACTTATTTTTTTTTCTATTTTCTTAAAGCAACCATTTGTTTGTGCAATTTGAATATTATTTTTCTATTTCTTTATTGAACGCTGATTAGTTAGAGTATTCTATCGACTGGACAGAAACACAATAACCAAAGAACCTATCCGCTGCTATACGCCTTGACAGGGTATATTGAGGTCATTTTCATTGTGAAGGTTAAAATAGACTGGACAAACAGCAGTGCAACAGTTTTAAACTATATGAAGTGAATTTTTAAGTAAATTATAGAGACTTATTGTATAAAACAGCTGACCAATAGGAATAGAGAGTTGTAATATTATGGAATATCTACGAGTATGGGTTTTGTTTTATTATTGTTTTTGAATAAGCAATGAAATAATTGGAATAATTTCAATGCAAAAGTTCAAGAAAATGTGAGCCATTGCAATGGAGAGTGTTATAAACTGTGATTTTTTAAGAGCTTGGTTTTTGAAAATTCAAAAAAACACAGAAACTTGTAAGAAGTGAATGAAATTTTTATTTGGATCGATAAATCAATTTCTGCCATTTACTTTTTAAAAATAATTTCACTTAAATGTTCCCCGCGACTACGCTTCAGGTGGTCCATTCTGAAGGTCCAATTTTGGCAAACTTTTTCACACATTTCGGCCGGAATCTCACCAATGACGCGTTCAATGTTGGCTTCCAAGGCAGCAATCGTGTTTGGCTTGTCCCAATAGACAATAGACTTAACATAGCCCCACAAAAAATAGTCTAACGGGGTCAAATCACATGATCTTGGTGGCCAATTGACTGCGCCAAAACGTGAGATCAACTGCTCACCAAATTCGCCTCTCAATTGATGCATGGTTTCGCGTGCAGTGTGGCATGTGGCACCGTCCTGTTGGAACCACATGTCGACCGAGTTCAATTCTTGCATTTTCGGCAAAAAAAATCTGTTATCATCGAACGGTACCTTTCTCCATTGACCGCAACCCTGCGGCCTTCATCGTCCTTGTAGAAGTACGGCCCAATGATGCCGCCTGCACATAAACCGCACCAAACAGTGCATTTTTCGGGATGCATTGGTAGCTGCTGAATTGCCTCTGGCTGCTCTTCACTCCAAATACGGCAATTCTGCTTATTCACGTATCCATTGAGCCAAAAATGAGCCTCGTCGCTGAAGACAATTTTGCGATAATTTCATAATTTCGACATTTTTCACAGAGCACGAATTTTGATAATAAATTTCAATAATTTGCAAACGTTGTTCAGGCGTAAGTCTATTCATGATGAAATGGCAAACAATACTGAATCGAAATGTCAAATGTTCGTGGAATTTGTCATGTGTGATCTGTCAAAAATATAAACGTCAAAAACCAAGTAGCAAAAAAATCACCCGTTAGTATTATAGGCTTTGAATATTCGAAATGATATAAGGATAATTGAATTTTAAAAGTCTTACATTAATGTTGTTGAATTTTTTTAAACAAAATATAAAAATTAAATAAAAGATTGATGTCTAGAAGTAAAAAACTAACATTGAGACGAATTTTGCATAAAGACCTCGGTATGACGCCATACAAAGTCCAATTGGTTCAGGAGTTAAAGCCAACTGACCATCCAATGGGTTTTCGCTTCGCTAAGTGGGCCTGCGATCGACTTAGAGAAGATGCCGATTTTGACAAAAAAATCATCTTTTCAGATGAAGCTCATTTTGATTTTGGCGGGTATGTAAACAAGCAAAATTGTCGCATTTGGGGCACAGAAAACCCGCACGCGTACATTGAAAAGCCGATACACCAAAAACGAGTCACTGTTTGGTGCGGATTTTGGTCCAGAGGCATAATTGGGCCTCGAATTATTCGAAAATGAGCAAGGAGTGGCCGTTACAGTCAATGGCGATCGTTATCGGGACATGTTGAACGAATTTTTGTTCAGAAAATTTGAAGAGGAGGATATTGGCAATATTTGGTTTCAACAGGACGGCGCTACGGGCCACACAGCCGAAGCTACACTCGATGTTTTACGCCCTGTTTTTGAAGATCGCATTATCAGCAGCAGATCTGATGTCGTTTGGCCACCTCGGAGCTGCGATTTGACACCGTTGGACTATTATTTGTGGGGTGCCGTAAAAGATAAGTTTTACGCCGACAAGCCAGAGACAATTGACGCTTTAAAGGACAATATTCGTGAAGCCATTGGTGAAATACAGCTGCACACAATCGATAATGTGCTTAAAAATTGGACCGCTCGTGTAGGCTACTGCATGGCCAGCCGAGGCAACCATTTGAATGAAATTATTTTCCATTATTAACCGGAAGGATTGTACTTTCAAATAAAAAAAAAGAAATTTGAGAAAATATTCAGTAGTTTTTTTTTATAGCATTTTCAAAACCCGGACCCTTTATATTCAAAATTTCATTTAATTAAAACAATACTTGTATTGTGTTAACATATATAAAATGGGTGTACAAGTGGGTGTAAAAATGGACGTGGAAGTGGGCGTGGAAGCTTACACAAACGTGGCCGTTTAAAACGTTATATCCTCGTCTTAGCTTATTTTTTTTTTACAAAATTTTAGTTATCAAGAGAAGTTAAATAAGGACATATTAAATTTAAGAGAAGTGGGCGTGGTCGACGAGAGAATTCACAGAATTCTCTTTGGTTAAAGAAAAATGTAAGCTATCTATAGGGACGTTAACCTTTTGACATCAACACATTTAAAATGTAGATACTCAACAACAGGGGTGCTAACACCCCAGCCAGGATTAAATTTAAAAAAAAATCCTTTTAAGGATAACATACATTTATTTATTGAATCATAGACTTTAACAAAATAAGAAAAATTGGATATTCATAAAAAAATAATTGTCAGGAAATACAAATACATAATTAAATGCAATTGATGCATAGCATACCTCTTTCCTGTGTTCAGGACATACAGGACAATTGCATTTAAAGCCTTAAATCTTGTTTTTTGCGGTCTTGTTTGTATGGACAAATTACACCTCTTGACTAGTTTTGTAATTTAGGGGGGATACACTATCATGTGACTTAAGTAGGTGTCCTAGAATCGTCTTTAATTCTTCAGGTAATTGTCGTGCCAAATTTGTAGCTAGAAGTCTGTTGCTTCATGTGTGGTTTAACTAGTCGTAATCATAATTCTGTGTCAACTTATATTTTTTTTTAAATGTCAATTCTTAGTCCATCTCTAGACCACCGTCTTCCATGGTCTAGCGAAGGACTAAGTTGGTAAACGTCAAATAGCAGAAATAGTGATTTATTAATAGTATTTCGTACTTAGTCAACGGAATAAGTCGTAAACCTTCCCTAGTCCATGTTTATTAATTTGGGTGTAGGTTACTATGGTTGTTGAGTGAAGTGAATGAAATTCGTGGCGTGGGAAAGGGCATTGAATCTAGACAGACTTGTATTTCGATTAAGACAGTTTACTGTTTCCTATTATATGCTCGTTAAGTAGGAATGAAATTTAAACAAACAAAAGTGGGCGTGGTAGCGGGAAGGAAAAACTACATATGCTTCTCTTTGGGTTAGTAGAGTTAAGTTATAAAACTTTTGCTTCCTAGGGACCTTAAGTAAGGAGGAAAAAATATAAATGTCAGAGGGCGGTAAATCTACACAGATTTACTTTAAGTGAGCTTATTTCCAAAGTTTTAGATATTTAAAGACGTTAAGAAAATAGGAAATTCAAATGTGTATAACAAAATTGTGTGTTAAAGTGAGCGGTAATTTTAATTTTAGTGGGGGCAAGACCCCCATTTATTTGGCTTAATACAAGCTTCATAACTTAACCTAACTTAAAACTATGAAACTTAGGCCTATGATTGGATTGAATTGGCTGGACGATTTAACAGGAGTACTTTTAGGCTGCGAGTGCTGAGGTTGAAGTCGAAACAGTTTTCGTTTAAATCAACCCTTCGCAGCATATGGAATTCGGCCTAAAAGCCTTTTTACAAAATAAGCAGGAAATTCTAATAAAACAATAGAAGGTGTGGTGGAGGCAATGACAGAGGGCGGAAAGCTTATACAAACATCTATTTGCCTTAAGTTATCATAATTAGAAAATGTTTACCTTCTCGGGGCGTTAAAATAGGAAATTTAAATATAAGAAAAGTGGATGTGAAAGTGGGCGGACAAAAACTATTATACTCTATTTTATGTCAAATTTACAGAGTGATAAATTGCCTTAGTAATTATCAGAATATTTGTACATTTAGTAATTATCAATTATTTAAGAAACCTGTCTTGTCGGTAGAAAATATTTGCGGGATATTTAATTTTTTGTTGAAATTAAAGTTCCTACTTCTTTGTAAACTTACTATCAAAATCGATTTTAATTTACTTTCGAAAACGATTTTTCGATCTGATTTTGTTTTGACACTTTTTTTTTTTAGCAAAATAGGTCTAATAATTCGATCAAATGTGGCCAAAAAACTTTCAGGACACAATCTTATTCATAAAAAAGGATTGTTTTACTAGTGCCAATTACCTCTTGGATGGAAATGGCGAGTTTTTCGTTAAAAACATTGATGTCGTTTCATTAGACCAATTCGGTTTGGGCATACATGAACACGACTGGTAATTATTGTACAGCCAAGTCCGCCGAAGTCTTGTTGTTTAAATAAAAGGGTTTTCATTCAGCAAAAAGGGGTCTGACTGGGAAGAAAAATATTGCTAAACAATAAAACTATTCATTTTTGAAATGATTAATGACTGTTAGATAAAATGGGCACGTGGGAGTTCTTAATTTTTGACTTATCAATAACAACCACCCTAATATAAATCATCCAGTTATTTAAATGTAATTCTTAGAAGGACGAAGGACCCCATCACGCTCAAGGCAAACAAACACAAAACTTTATGCTAATTAAATGTAGGAAAACGACACAAACAAAATAATAACCCTTCTCATTTAAAAGCTGTTGCATGAAATTTCTGGTCATTGATTTTTGCCTCGTGTCACTTATCCCCTCAATCCTTTGAATCAACACCAGGAACTCGCCTTTATTAAGGAATTTCTATGTTATGTACCTGATATTCTCTTCTCAGAACAAAACACAAGAACAAAAAAATCCTTCACAATATGATTGTGTCATTAGCTAGGGTATTTGATTTTCCTTTAGTCTATTGTTTTTCACCAGGACATTCAATATTCCCGGAAAACGTGTTTCATTGTTTGATTATTTGTATAAGATACTATGTTATGTTCAAATTGATATAATGCACAATTCAACTTGACTTTAATTTATGTCAATCTTTTTAGAAACACTTTTAGGATTGACCAAATTTTTCACGCTTACTTTTTGCTTACTTCACCTTTTTGAGGAAAAAAAAAGCAAAGCAACACAATATCCTGGTAATTGAAATTCTTTTCCTACCAGATATTGAAGGGTGCAAACGACTTGAAATTTAGTCCCAAAATGAATATTGTGGTTACTTTTAAAGGCTTAAGACACAAAATGTCATTTTTCAGCAAAAATTTGTTATTTTTCCAAAAAGAATTGTTTGATATTTTTTTCATTTTCAGAAGAAAAGGATTTGAAAAAAAATACTTTGGAATAAAGGCAGACAACATTTTCTGGCACGTTCCCTTGAAACCTGAATATAACAAATTGTTGTATTACATTCGCAGTAATGTGCGAGATTCGGGACTGATTTCTGCTAAATGCGTAATAGTTGCTAACTCCAATTTCGATGTAAGAATATTGACCTTAGATTTTTATTGTGGTTATGTGGTATAGTATACCACATACTGTGCATACGTCGTCGTCGTTTCTTTTCCTTTTCTTCTTGCTCGAGTCGAGTTTCTTATTTCTAGATCCGACAACTACCGCCTGATGGTGATTCATAAGTTGATCTCCACAGGGAGCAATACAAGGAAATATGATACCAAAAACGCATATGTTTTCCAACATTCTTGTTATGTCTGTCCATCCGGTGTCTATTTGCTATTTTTACCCTCTCCATTCATTCATGACAACAATGAATAATTATTTTTTTACGCTACGACCATGTCTTTTGTTTTATTTTGTCCTTTAAACAAAATAAAACAAAATAAGGAACTTTATGGTTTTATTAACAAAAAAACACAAAAATTATCTTAGCATGGAAATAAATTACTTATGACAAAAATAGGCTGCTTTTGTAGATGAATAAAACCCTTCAAACCTTGAATTATACATATGCATATGTATATGTATGTATATCCTTGTTTGACATACTGATAGCTTTGAATCCATCAAGAACAGGTCCTTTCATTTTATTTATTTTTTTTTTTGCGATTGTAGGTACTAGATGTGTGTTGTTGCCTCACTGTTGTTATGTTTATGAAGGGAATGCCTTTCGTCCTTTTTTTTGTGTTGTTCTTGTTTACGGTCCAGATGACCTAAATTGATTTTGACTGCAAATTGAGAATATATGCTTGTATGTATTGTTTAATATGGCAACCATTAAGGATTCGACGCTTTGGCGTCGTCGATTAAATACATTTTTTTTTTACTTCAGCAACAGTTTTTGTGAGTTTTTTTTTTTGTAACACTCATGCGTGAGCAACATGTTAATAATAATAGGTAGCCAGTAAATCACTTTACCACAAAGGTCATATATGCGAATTGGGGCTGTTTGGCGTGTGTTATACATTACGGGCGGCCTGGTCTGAGAAAATGAAATATGGAGCGGAAATGAAAATGAGAAGTTGATGGATGGACTCGTGGTTTAAGTTTTGGCGAAAGTTTCCATTTAAATTTTTGTTTTGCTAAATTAATTCAGGAAATAAGTAGTTGTGATCTGAAAGGAAAGGTTAAATACCTTATAACTAAAACTATACAATTCCATTTAATTTGAACATTAAACTAAATTACTATATTGACTTATCTTATACCTCTACGGTTGATTGGGGAGTTTTTCCACAGAAAAGTCATACCACGAATTTCACAAATTTATGTTCCACTTTTATATTGTGTATTATAAAAAAAAATTCACTCGTGAAATAAAATATACAAATACATTCCACAAAATTTCACGCAAGCCATATTTAATTGTCGGATGTGATGCTAACGATGGAAAATACTAACGTAGAATTATATAGTACACATGTACCTAGTTGAAAATCTATCAATAAGTGGTTTTGTCTTAAAATAGCAGATGTAGAATGAAAAGCTAAACAATACAATTTCACAATTTTTCTGTGAAACTTTGGCTGCCCTTTGAATATGTACTAAAAGCCTTAATTAGCAATTCAGTCTCACACATAGAGTGTATCAATAAGATTACATATTTAAATATTTTGATAAAATAAAATAAATCAAGCGAAAATATTAAATTCACTTAAGCTTTTTCTTTTGTTTAATTTAGGTAAATTTCTCAAATAAATTATTCCACAAAATAAAAATTAAAACTATTCACATGATTTCACTCACATTCCGCAAAATTTCCAATTTCGAAGCAAAATTAATTCATTCATGAACGTTGAATAAAGAAGTTTTTTTCCTGTATGTGGTGGCATGGTGAGAAATTGTGGATCTCATTCGATTTTCTTTTGTTAGCGCTACAGTCCGGGGTGGAATTGGACCACAAACTACTACTTTTCCAGCCAGACCGGTCCTTAGCTATGTAGCTGCCTTCAGTTTAGCACACGAAAGTCATTCCCTTCCACTTGAGATTTTGTCTTCCTCTAATGCGCCCTATGAGTATTGGATGACCATCTGCTCTACATCACCCATGTGGAACTTAATAACGTGAAAACAGTAGATATATGCCTTTTTTCATGTGAAATCTAATAAATTGATTGACAGACAATTCTGTCAAGCTGTGGAATTCATTACTTTTTTTAAAGTTTTACTTTGTAGTATTCTTCAGTTACACTAGTTATATTCATATTTCACATCAAAGTGAAAACTAAAACTTGGAATTTTCTTGTTTCTTAGTTTTATTTTTTATTAATGTTTTAATAAGATTTATCAATTTTTGGCGGGTTTTTCATACAGTTTTGTTTTATTACACAAAAATATATAACGTATGAATTTTTCACTTTATAGTAAATTAACCTTTAAATATGTAAACATATGATTCATGAAGTTATAGGAAAATGTGTTGTCCATTAAATGGGATTCCTTGCAATAAATTATATATGAATACGTTCCACAACACTTTCCACTTTATATACTTTTTTTTCAATTTTTCAAACGAAACCAGCAGGTAGCCTAATATTCGTAATAAACCCTTCCTTTCATAACATACTGTTCAAATTGAACGTTTCGCATTCATTAAATATCAAAATAATACCCAGGAAGGGTTATGCAACTAAAAGTACGTAGATACGTGCTATGAACTACCTCACCCTAACCTAAGACACATGCACATTTCACAACACACCTTAATCCCCACTCGAATCAAATTTACCTCACAAACTATATTGAAAACTAACGCTCACGAATACAAAATAAAAAAAAAAAAAAACAAATCTAAATAACCACTTCACTCCAAAAACAGTGTAATCCATCGACGATAAATCTCAGTCGCTTCACTAGGTCCTAGTTCATGCAGAACTTTAAAAACAAAAAAAAAAACTTCAAATCAATTGTGCCCTACTAAATTTTACCCGAAAATTATGAGCAATTGTTTCGGGGGCTGGCTGCTTTGCTTACCTAAATAAAGAAATTCAACAATCCCAGGAAGAAGGTAGGAATAAAATGATTTCCCATTATAATGAAATTTCCCGAGGCCTAGAGAGAAGAAGGGATTGATGAACGAACAACGAACACAAAAAGCAGATCACGGGAAAGGCCATTGTGTGGAGTGGGCGCGGTGGCAAGTCCCGTCGTCGTCGTCGTGCAATAAATACTACACTCACAATCGTGCATCACCTCAGGTGGAAATCAGTTCACGGTGTTAGCTCGCAATGAACAAAACAACACAAAAAAAAATAAAAGAAACAAAAAATTGAATGCATTTGAAAGATACACGTTCTCATAGTTTGGCGTCGTCAGGTCGACGCTTCGTCGTCATCATGGCCTCCGTGGACTTTGTCGGTCGCTGTCGTCATCGTTTATCGATTATTTTCGCATCGTTTTCTCAAGTATTGTGCAAGAAGTCACGAAGTCTAAATTTACATATTTCTGACTGAATGATACCTTTTAAAACAAAACAACAACAACAAAAACGACCAAAACAACACGACACACATTCGAGACACAAATTGGAACAGCAACTGAATTATTATGCAGAACAACAAGAAGAGAGAGAAATATTTATGAGTGACAAATTGGACAAGCGCATGTGTCCTGTCTTTTGCTGACTTTGTTACAATTTTTTTTTTTTTTTTTTTTTTGTAACTACTATGGGCCAAGACGTGCGGAATTCCTCAGGTTTGATCATCAATTTCAGAGGTAAAGGACGCCATTTTAATATGCAATATGTGAGTTACGGAAGAGGAAGTAATCGTTACTCTTTGATGTGGATTGTATCTTTTACGTATCGATCGAATCGCAGACTTTAGTCGCGTCATATTCAAATTAAATGCTAACGAAGGCGTAAAAGTCAAACAGCAACAATTCAGGATTGTCGTTGGAGAAAATTTTTTGAGACAAGCAAAAAAAATAGAGACAAAATGTCAGCTTATTAGGTTAATAATAGCGTTAGAGTTGTTTAGGCTTGAAATGCACTTTTGGGAGGAGACGATTTAAATATTGAAGATTTTACACAAATGAAAAATTATTATACAACATGATTATTGTGCAAAATGACTTAAATGGTACATATACGTCAACTTGACGTATTACTTCATAAACGTCAAAAATTGACATAGAATTTCTTTTCTTGTTGAATGACGCCAATAAGCAAAACAACCCAACTGCAAGTATGTTTTCATACAAAAACTCTTTTTATTTTTTTATTTTTTTTTTGGAACGCTTTCATTAAAATTCATTAAAAATACGAGGTCTACTGGAAAAACATTTTGGTTAATAACATTGCACGTTGTCGAAGTTATACTGATTTCTACGAACTGTAACGGAACGGCGCAGATGAATGATAATGATTCAATTATGTAATGATATCCGCGTTTTGTTGGTACTCAAATAGGGATCCAGCTCAGCAATGGAATACCAATAAAACGCTTTATCCACTAGTACATTCAATTTCAATTTATATTATAAAGTTGGTACCCGTGGCATTCGTCAGAATTCTTTCCTTCTAGCTGTATACAAAATTAAGATAGCCTTTGTTATCTCCATCGGTTTATTCTCACAAATTAATAGAAAATAATTTATTAAATTAAAACAATTCAAATTTGTTTAATAATAATTTATTGTTTATTATTTTTTGCATATTTTTTTTTCTTGAAAACATTCAATTGTTGAATAAATTTAAGGGTATGTTCACAGCATTGCCGAATGTCGAATTTAGTTTAAGAGACTGCATTTCACCTCGCAATTTTTACGCACGATATAGTTTGAGTCAATTTTTGAAAATTAGTTGGAATAGAGTGCGGAGATATATTAAAACAATGTGAACTTTTGTCGTTTTATTTTCAAGTGGAATCTGACAGGTTCGCTGATAATTATTTTTTTCTCATTTTCTGACACATGCACAAGATAATACTCACATTAAAAAATGTATTTAAATCATCAAATAATAGCACACGACTCGTAGGTGAAAAGTCGTCGTGTAAAAGCAGAGAAGTTCATGATTAACGAACACATCCTTGGAAAATGAAAGTTTACCCAGCTTAATGACAAAATAATGTCAAAAACAAACCTATAGCCAGCAGCGCCATCTGACTTTTTTTTTATCAGCAGTCAATGAAAATTTCACAGTGCTGTCTAGGTATTAACAAATAAAACACGGCTGACATTGTTAAAAAAATATTGTAAAAAAAAGGCAGACGTATATAGTATATTTTAGTAAATTTACTAATAGACGAATTTTTAAAAAATCCTTCATTCGGGAATAAGCCAAAAGGAAGTTTGTTCCAAATTGTAAAAACCATTTTCAAGAAAATTTTTAATTAAAAAGGGCAAACTTTTTTACAATGCCGTTAACATTTTTCTCAAACTTATAGAACATTAGATGAATTTTCGTTGAATCAGTGAAAAATTCGTTGGTCCAATGAATAACTTCATTCAAAAAAGAAGACTTTATTCTTCTTTTTTCGTTTGGGTACTCTGAAACGACTCATTTATTTTGACGAAAAATTTTAAAAATTAATTAATAAAATTCAATGAAAAATGATATTACTTTACATTGGTTGACGTACGTAAAAATTCATTCGATAATGAAACATTTTTTCGTTCGCCAATTTATCATATAGTAATTAAATTATTGAAATAAATTAATATTGTTTATTTTAGTTTAGTATTGACGATTGTTAAAAAAAAACATAAAAATGGTACAAAGACACCGAACCAGTCAACTGAAGATTTTAACTTTGACATTTGGTCATCTTTGTTTGTGATCAGTTCGTGTGCTCTGCGGATTCACAGATTCATTAATCGTGAATATGCCAAGATCAGTCTGAGTCCCTCTGCGGATTCGGTAATCGGGATGACTAATCAGAAAAACCCCAAATGCCAGAAGAATTATGTAATATGCAACAATAATAAAGAAACAATTTCCAGTGATGTCAAAATCAGAGAAATCATCAAACAATTTAAACATTTTAAAGCATAATATTAATTTAAAATTATTTGCGTTTGTGGATTTAGAAAAAAAAAGTATCGATGACATCACTTTGTTTTGTCAACTCCACCCTTAGGTCGTCATAGCTATTTAAATACATGCATAATGGCTATACAACATCGATTTAAATGATTGCTAGTGATTAATCAACCCTTTGGCATATCGAATTTAATTGTTCATCTTCTGATTCTAAAATAAAACTAAATTCGTTAAATTTTGTGTTCTTCTTTAATTGGCCAAAGAATAAAAGAACCAAGAATTTAATTTTCCAAATGAATATTAATTAAGAAACAAATTATCTATACTATTTTTTATTTGATTGATGATGAAGATGATTTATTAGATTAGACATAGAAATCCAAAAAAAAAAAAACAATAACGCTTTTTTGCTTTTTCATGAATTGGAAAATATTCTAGGGTAGGTCAAAATTTGCGTCGCATTTTATTTTTTTTTCTTAATATTAGGAGAAAGGTGTGTTGAAATTAAACAAAAATATATGTAGATACATTTATTAAAGGGAGCAGCAATAAATGTCTTCACTAGGTCAAGAACGTGTGGCTGCGTGGTTCATAAAATTGAAATACACAGCAGATATGCACGCAGACTGGCATGTTGAAGAAGAATCAAATGTATTTTTTTTCACTCATGAATTGAGGTTAGTCAAGGATAACATGATAGGATAGGGCAGTAATTCCTAGGCAAATTTATTGATGTCTCACAGTTGAAACACAATCTTATTAATTTGTTTAAGCGAAGGCACCGGTATATTGATTATCATTCAAGAAGAAAATTTGATTAAGCATTAGAATGAGGCATCAAATCAAATTATTGGATTAGTCATTATTGTTCATTATAGTGTCCTTACTGTAATTTTCTCCATATCAACTTGTTTTTTATGCTCCTTGGTCACTGTCAAGGAGCATAAAAAATGTCTCCATAGACTATGCCTCTTAAAAGTAAATAAAGAAGAGAAGGTTGCACTATTAACATTTCAGCTTCCATAAGGTTTCGATAAGGTCTTATCGAACCAAAAATGACTTACCGAAGGCTTATCGAAGCTGAAATGTTAGGTATACATATTTCTTCAATTTTCATTTATACGTTAATGATATTCTCAACAGAAGTGACGACTAATTCTTTATCTGCCAATTACAATTATTAAAAAAATTTAAAACGACGAACAAAGTCCCCAATCTACACCAAACCAAACCATTACAAACTTGGAGAAAATCACATGGTCCGATGGCGCATACCAAAGTTGAAAATCTCTAAACCTGTAGCCCAAAGCGCTGAATGATTCATTTGCAAATATGTTTACGAAGCATTGCTAATAGTGAAAATCATTGAAAAACAAACGAGTGTGAATCATATTCATCTAACTTGCACTCAAAACATTCAATAAATAAACAACAGTAGTCGAATTTCGTGGAGTATCAAAATTAAAAAATACAAACAAAAAAATGTATCAATGAAGAAGAATAGCTAAACATTCATTGTCTTGTTCGATAGAACGCATTCTTTGCAGGACTCACGAATGCAAATGATAGGAATCATTTAATGTGAATTGTTTACTCAATCGGGTTTCATAAAAAAACAATTCATTTCAGTGTTTATGCGAATTGAAAGTGTGTTTGTCTGAATACTGTTGAAGGGAATAAATATTGTGATTGTGAATGGCTCCCAAAAAAGCAGTTCCGTGCTGTAAAATTGCACAACAATTGTTTGATGGAAAAGGGAAATAAAGCGATGTCCATTCTTTGGGAAATTGTAGCTGGTTTTCAGATACAAAATTTATGTTGCTTAGACCCGTTTGCTGAAACACAACTTAAGCATTTAAGTGCTACTTAAGCACTTATGTGACAGCTTACGCAGAGGAAAAAGTAGCCCCTAAGCGTTTTAAGTTGAACATAAATATTTATGATTCGGATCAGCAAACAGTGTACATGATTAACTTGGTCTAAATGAGCTAACTAAATGAACTTACTTACACTTACACCTTTCTTTTGATCAGATGACTTGTTTGATTTATCTAGCTCAATGTGAAATTTTTAAATCTCGAACTTTTGTTCGTCCTTCAAACTAAAGAATACAAAAACCTAGACATTAGTAAACAATGGTGTTAAATCAATCAGTCAAATGATTTAGTTTAACCTGATATTATTTAATTTAAAGTTGTTAAATTGTTAATTTAAATCGAAATCAAATTAATTTAACCATATTGTGTAACCACAGTGTGTAATTCTTTGATATAATTATTTAATTCGGTTCTTATAATTACAACCAACTGAATTTGCTCTAAATTTATTACTGACAAAAGTTACATAAAAAGATACATGATTGTTTCAATACAAACTTAAATAGAGTAGGTACAATAAATTTAATTAAAGCGTTTTTTTTTGGGAAAAAGACAAAATCCAATTTTTAGATTTTTTATTATTATTTCCCTAAATGATTCCTAAAAGCAATTATTTGCTTAGAATGTAAAAGTACACACGTAGGAGTGCATGATCGTATATGTACATATGTTTATTTAGCAAATGAATGTGTTCAAGGTTAGCGAGTTGGCATGCGATAAATTTTGCATGGCGTAGGACGAGTTGCTTGGCGATATTATGACACGAAGTGGGATGTTTTAAGATGTAACAAGTTAATTTGTGTATAATTCCACAGAACCATGTTGTTTTTCTTTTATGTGTGTAGGCATTCAATTTATTTATACATATATTTTTTTTTACTGAATAAAGTCCTTTTTGTAAAAACACAAAAACCTTTTCTTAGTTCAGGCCTGAATATATCTGTATCTATACTGGTAGCTTTTGTGTTTATATGTATTTATTTCTCAGCAAGCCAAAAACAATTCTTCATCTTCAAAAAAATATAATGAAGAAAGAAAAAAAAACAGGATTCATTAGTATCTCTATCTGAAGGATACATTCGTCTTGTTTGTATACTCACCTATGAATATTTTCTCTTTTTCCAGGATAAACCCCGGCTAAATTTATATATTCAAAAATGTGTCCCTAAATTTTGTTTTCATTTAATTGTTTTTTTTTTCTTTTAATTTAATTTCAATTTTTGTTTAAAATTTTGCAAATGTGAGAGTTAGTTTAAAGGGGAAAAAGTGAAGAAAAAAGAAAACTAGTGTTTGTGAAGAAAGTTTAAAAAAAAAATTAAATTCTCATTAAAACGGCATAAGTGTGGAAGTCATACTGATAATTTGTAAAAAGATGTTGCGATCGCCCACACATCTTGTGGGACATGGTCCAACATCACACTCTGCAAACTCATCCCCAAATGTTGGTGGCGGTGGTGGTGTAAATTCGCATCATCATAATGGTGTTGGAATTGGTATAGGGTCGCCCTTGCATCGTAGCCATCATACAAATGGTACAACTACAACAAAAACAACATCAGCTAAAACAACGAATGGATTCAAAAATGGATTTTTACTAAACGGTGGTGCTATTAGCGGTAAATCGCAAAATAATAATAACAATAATACAAGCAACAACAACAACCACCACATGACATCGCCGGCTGCATCGGTAAATTCATCTGCCTCGTCATTGACGACAGGGGGAGCCACAGCCAGTCATCATGGCGGCGGCGGCACTGGTGGAACACAAACAACAACTCGAACGTCACTTTTTGACTCGTGTCATCGTAAAATACGTCTAATTGGTGGCGGACCCGTGGCGTTCCTTGGCGGACTTGTTGCGTAAGTTAATATAAATTTTATTATTATTTGCTATTGTTATCGGTGTTTGGTATATCTACTCGTAAATATAATATTTATTTATTTTGTCAAAATACAGAAGATTTTGTATTCATAA
Source organism: Philhelius pedissequus (assembly GCA_910595825.1). Taxonomy (NCBI): domain Eukaryota; kingdom Metazoa; phylum Arthropoda; class Insecta; order Diptera; family Syrphidae; genus Philhelius; species Philhelius pedissequus. Next base: position 12,620,998 of record OU343163.1, on the reverse strand, counting down.
CTTGGGTTATCTTTTATCTGTCACTTTTGACATACTTAATTGAGTTCTTGTGCTTTAGGCAATATGAATGAGATTAATTTGAAACTGAGACAATTTATAATAATCGCACTATCTGCTGAGCTTTTCTTTATGGCACAAGGCGTATATATTTCAGCAAGTGATTTTTTTGTTTGATTGGGTCTACTAACTTACGACAAAAATCACGAGTTATTTATTTATTTATTTTTTTATTTATAAAATTTGTATACATATTTGGCGTACGCATATATCTAAACTTTCTTCAAAGAGATTGTTATGTTGTTTTCCATTGGATTTTCGGAGTGTTCTACTCTTTTTTGATTTCAATCGAAAATTGAACTGTCGTATGGTGAAATTTACACATACACACTTAAACGTCGTGATATACTAAATGGCTTCATTCAGACATTTATTAGTTTTTACTTTTCTGTTCTCTGTCGTCTACTCCCTTATGAAATCGAGAACAGAAAAAATATCCCTAACAACATTACTTCATAAAAGTGGACAAAAAATAACTCTGAAAACAACATTATAGAAAGCTATGTTTGAAGAAATTTTAATTTTATGACAGCTGCCCAAATCAGAGCCTCAAAAAATAAATAACTCTTTGGATATACGCCGCGTATCTCAACGTGCCCATTTATCTACAAAAAAAATTCACCTTGCCATGGTGAGTTTTTTTGTTTAGTCCATTGTACATTGTTTATTTCATCTCATATCAATCCAGAACGAGATAGAGTATTTAACGAAACCCCGCCTAACTCAACAGGCAGGTCAGCTTAAATTTTAAAAAATTGAAAAAGTTTATACGCAAAAATAAATGACAAAAATAAAGAAAGCCAAGGCAAAGTGCACTTTTAAAAACAAGTTGTTTTTTCGAGTTTTTTTCGACAAATAGAAATAATATCCAAGGTTTCATAATTGAGTGTCTTTGGCTGTCGTTTGTAAATTTGAATTCACTGAGCAGTGCTGCCAATTTCAGTGCTTCCAAGTCCCTACAATTTATTTGGATTGTATAATAATTTCTTGCATGTGCCTAGTTTGTTGCCTGTATTTTGTTAAATACTATAATCCCACTGAAGATAAATCTCGGATTTCGTAGATTTCATTCCAAATATCCGCATTTCACCATATAGTTTTGAGATTTCAAAATGTAAGGTAAAATGTGAGATTTCGTTGAAATTTGAATGGAATCACATTACTGATGCGGCCCATTCATACTGAAGGCGTCAATTTTAAACTTTACCACATTTTCTTTCACTCTAACGCTAAGAAGGTAAAAAAAGAGAGTATGACTTTTTAATTGATATTTGAATTTGAAGAAAAACAACATACACACATGAGAGCGCAGCTTGGGTTGATGTTTGTTGTTTGTGCTTTTGAGAAATCTCGACAGTTTCCTGCTGAAATGCCAGATTTCGGTTTGGTGGGAACATATTTTAAATGAATTAAGTGATTCTGAGTAACTGTATAAAAAGCTTTTATACTCAAACGAGACATTTAGTAAAGAGGCCCATTCACATAAATCTCGTGTCGACACCAGTGTCTTGACACAAAATATCCATTCAGCCACACACGCAACACCAATCCGCACACATTAGTTGTTTATTTACGATCAACGAGATAAGATTAAGGCAAATCCCTGTAGAGCTCAATAAATTATATACAAAACTCACAGCCATACTAACGTCTATACTCGAACACGAACACTCAGAATGCAAATGAAATATTCCTCGAACGTGTTGTACATATTCCCACACAGATAACACAGACAGAGCCACAGACACGAAAAATCAAAATGTATTGATTTTGTCGACACCATGTTCGATAAAAGAAATCTGTGTATACACAATCCCACACACACTCCACATTCAATAACACTTACACAAGTGTCATACACCAGTGTTATGTGTATGGGCCGATTAGCGCAATTCGGTAAGTCAATTAATCAAAGAAATATTGTAATTCGTTTTGCAATTAGTTTTTAAGCTCACCGCTCTGCTGCACGTGATGAATGTCATTGTACAGAAGTACAATTATCGATCACTTTTTTAAGCATTTGTGACCGCACAAGATTTCAAATAAAATTGACACTGACAGCTTGCATTCTGACAATTGGCCTTAGTTTTTTTTTTTTAGAATCAACCTCCAACGAAATATAGGTAGATATACATAGCCGAGTTTTTTTTTTGTGGAAACTTGTAAGAAATAAGCCGTTGTTACATTTAAGATGTAATTTTTGTTAACCCTGTCCTCATTTTTTTTTGTCAAATTTCCTTCGGGCTTAGAAGGAAGGTACTCCTTTGATAACATGACTTTTTGTTGTTACATTGGTTAAATTTCATTTTAAAAATTTTATTTGCTCAAAAAAAAAAATTCATACAAACCTGATAAACCATTTCTAAGTTCTTCTCCTTGTCGTCTTCCTGTTAAAATGTTTTTGCAGATTTATCGAATTGCTTCCATTTATGATGTTGGTTTTTTTTCTTTAATACTTTGTCGTTGAAACGAATCCAAATATCCTTTTTTTTCTTATTTGGTCTTCAACGTTAAATTATCTTCCTACCTTTCAAAGAAATTAACGAAAAAAAAAAGAAGAAGCAGCGAAAAGAAAAACCCAATTCATTCAACATTTTTACAATTTGATATGATTTCATGTTGAAGAAGATGCGGTATAACTTTTGGTCCTTATATATCGTCATCGTCACTGGTGTGTGTAATATTTCTGATATCTTCTTAAATTGAGAATACCTTGGCATGTCAAACTTGAGAACATGGATAGATTCAAACTAAAAGTCATATCCTCTAACTTCGATATAGTTTGAGCGGTAGTGTTGAAAAAACTATATTCAATACATATTTTAACCAAAAAATCTTAACTTTGCCGACATGACTCTGACAATGTCTGGCTTTGTTTTCTCTATTTGCATTTTACGAAATTTTAAATGGTCATGGAATAGTTGACAAAACTTATATTCCAAAATTTTGTTTAAACAGATTTTATAGGAGATATTTCTTCAACAATCCTATTTGATATGGGATAAGATGATTATTGATAATCTTTTTTCATCCAGATTAAAATCGGTTAGGATGAAAACATTACCTTCCTGACTATGCCTTTTACCTGTAGTTTCCCTGTTTACATCTTTTTAAAGTTAAATAAGCCAACTTCACAAAAAAAAAATGACGATTCGATTACGTGAAATGATTACATATCCTCCCTTCATCTCTTCCGTGAGTCTTCCTAATGGCAAAGGGAATTTTTGTTCACAAAGGTATAGCAGATACCTTATACCCCGATAGATATTTTTCCGTATCGACTGATGTGACGTTAATGTGTGTTTGTACCTTTTAAAAGTATATTCAGCCTTGGTGATCTCTTCTTTTCCTTCTATATATGCTTATAATTTCTTATTTTTTTATTTATTTTCTCCGAGAGAGGCTATGATCTCTTAAGAAGAACTGAAGGAGTTTTCATTCTTTTCATTTCATTTCCTTCAAAAATGTGGTAAGTGGTTGCGAGGCAATAACCATAACATCACTTAATTCTGTAAGTACCAAACCTATAAAGTCTTAAAGTTAAACGCTTTTCGTAATGGGATACTACTATATGGGGTATGTACCTATACTCGTATATAATGGATGCAATTTTACAAATAAATTTGTAATTTTTATGATTTCTCATTTAACAATTTTGTGTATGTAGCTTGGTTGGTTGCGTGAGATAAAGTTGTTTATACTTTGAATTAGAATCTTGAAGTGCTTAATTTAGCATGTAAATTTCAATAAATTTTTTAGCAGATACAAATTACGAAATAACAAACAAACAATAAAGAGATGACAATTAATTGTTGTTTCATCTGCAAAGTGTTGTACTGAGATAAATATATATTTCGTCACTGATTAAATTTCTTATTGAAGTAAAACTACTTTTGCGCGCGGCATTGGGGTTAAAAACCGACATGTTTGCAATCAAAAAAACTACAAATTTTTTCGCGACAGATTTTGTTTTAGCAAAAAAAAAATAAAATGTACGACTGGATCGCACTTAATTGCTCATATGTTCGATCACATCGTATGCAAACGATTTCTATTAAAAATCTAAATATATTTTTAAAGTCATTTTTAACTCAATTTTGTATATGCATATACAAAATTTCATTAATTTTTTTCTAAAATAAATTGGTATGACAATATTAAATATTTAATAATATAAACTTAAAAACAAAAGATTAAATCTGTTTAATTAAAGAAAAAATAATTCAAAATTCTGAAATAAATACTTAAGCTAATTTTAGCTCAAAAAAAAGTACGCCATTTTATTTCTTGGATAAATTTGAATTTATGAAAAAAAAAATTTTAATCTGTGGAGCGGTTTTTGTGAATTTTTTTTTTTTTTTTAACTTTTTGAAAATATTTTTTTAAAAAAATCAAAAACGCAAATTCATAGGTATTCAGAAAATACATATAAATATAATTTTTGAAAAAAATTTAATGAGCAGCTTTCGAAATATAAATTTTTTTAAATTTTTTTTTCTTAAAAATGATTTTAAAAATACAAAAAAATATTAATTAAAAATATTGGTACGCGGTATAATTTGGGCAACCTAAACCTATATATGTGTGAAATTTCGAAAGAATCGGTTAATTCATTTATGAGATAGTCGAAAGCAAAAAAAACGGTCCTATGGAAAGTACCGTTTTTAGACATTTTTCTAATTTTTTTCCAACCATATGATCGGTCGTAGCTAAAAAGCCGCACTGATTTTTCCGAGAAAAATATGGCAGGTACCGTTATTTTTTCAGCTATTTACCAAGTTTGAAGCAATTCGGCCCACCCGTTTGGGCTGTAGGTGTCTATACATACATACAGACAGACTGACAGACTGACAGACTGACAGACTGACAGACTTACAGACTGACAGACTGACAGACTGACAGACTGACAGACTGACAGACTGACAGACTGACAGACTGACAGACTGACAGACTGACAGACTGACAGACTGACAGACTGACAGACTGACAGACTGACAGACTGACAGACTGACAGACTGTCAGACTGATAGACTGACAGACTGACAGACTGACAGACTGACAGACTGACAGACTGACAGACTGACAGACTGACAGACTGACAGACTGACAGACTGAAAGACTGACAGACTGACAGACTGACAGACTGATAGACTGACAGACTGACAGACTGATATACAGACGGGCAGAATTTTTAGACCATGTTTTTTTTTCTTCGCTATCATCGTAATGTCATGTTTGATTGTTATCTCACAACTTTTTTTTTCGACGAATGCATAACTTGCCTTATATTTAGTACCTATAATCGCAAGTAAAATTGTATGGGAGGTACCGTTAGTTTTGTCCCTAAAATAAAACAATTCAAAAATATATTTTAGACAATCACCTAAAACGCTCAAATAGCAAGTTTGAAGAAAATCGCTTCAGCCGTTTAGACTGTAGCGTGTTGTACAGACAGACCAGCATTACCATACACGAGAATTCCGAAGTCAGCTGACGAAACCGAAATAACATTGCCATGCATTTGGGAGAATTCTTTATTCTTGAACGAAATGGATGCGATAAGAAAACGATACGCAAGTTTGACGAGATCTCGTCATTCTTGTTAAATTAGTGTCAAACTACGTTACGTTACGTTAAATTAATAGATTAAGGGCCGATTTTTCAATCTCCAGATAAAGAGGCAGTTAGTTGCCAAAGGAATAAACTTGCTTGACTGTTAAAAAACCGAATAACAACATCGAATTTTTCAATCAAGAAAAAACAATCTATAGAATAATTTATCGAGTATCGAACTTTTCATAGAAATTAATTTTTGTTTAACGTTTATTTCAAAGCAATGATTTTTCAAAGTGTTTTTGGCATCGAAAATAGTTATTTATTTTATTCCTCAGATAACTCCTTATTCCGTTCTAAAATGAGCAGATAACTTTATTACTAGACTAAGTTGTATCTGATTGTTGAAAAACTGATTTTTGCTCTATCTGGATATGTACTAACTGACTGCTTAACTGACTTGAAAAATTGGCCCTAAGTTATTGAAAATTCGGTAGCTTCAATATTATTTTCTTTAATCTCGTCCCGACTTCGGTGATATTAAATCATTAAGTTGAAATCGGTGAGTTGAAATTGCTGAGCAACGGATCAAAGTTTGAACCACGGTGAGGTTTGTACAATTGGATGATTGGGTCGTTATAGGGCATGTATTTTTTTCAAGTACGGGTGCAGATTTAAAACACGTCAACTTCGTTGTTCTTTGACCGATTTTCATGAAATTGAATTTTGTTGTATCTGACATGGAATTATGAAGAAAAAAAAGTTACAAGATATAGGGTGGGTGAAAAAATATAATTTTTCAAGAAAACAATTAAACGTCTTCTACATTCAAATATATAAAATTAAAACAAATAATATTACACGAATTGTAGATATTCACTAAACAAATCTGATTATATTTTTTTGTAAAACTTTAGAAGAAACACCAAATTTAATTGAAACAACAGTCTCCCCTACAGTTCGATATTCTCGAACCAGAAACAAGCTAAAGAAAGTTAGAAGCAATAAACTGGTAAGTGGGTAAGTCAAACAAAATGATGGAAATTGACAAATAATTTATGTTGTGTGTTTTACTGTTGATAATGCATTCTTTTGGTCAAGAAACTTTGTTCGAAACTACCAAAGACTCATCATATCGAAGTTAAACAAACATCAAATGGATTCTAGTGAAAAAGTTATCTCCAGTAATAATTGCTAGTCCAACTTAATTGGTAAAGTTTTTCCTCTACGAATAAAACTAGATGAAAATACAATTTTCTAATTAAATTTTTGCGATATATGCTTTTCAGTTTTGATTGTTTTGTATAAAAGTTAGAACCTGATTTGATTAGAAAATTCTTCAGACATGTATCTACACTTTAACAGTCAACAACAACAAAAAAATAAAAGTCCAGCTGACAAGTGGAGTAAGTGTTCAGATATTCTAAACATCTGCAGTTGTACATTATCTTAAAATTGATACTTTGAAACTTTTGCAACAAAAATTAAAGAAAACAAATTTTTGAAACTTAACTTTGGCAAAATCTTTTCAAGTGTCGAAAACGATATACACGTACAATGTACTGTGTTAGAAAAGTTGATATCAGTATATATGCAGTTGTTTGGTTGAGTTCATGGCATTTGTAGGACACTCGTTCTTGTGCAATAATATCATAAAATTGCAACAAAATAATGAAAGGAAGAAATTACACAACAAATGCATTCATTTAAGCAAGAAGTTGTGGTTGGAAATAAATTAAGAAAATTAAAAGAACACCACAAGTCATAGGAATCCTAAGCACACCCCCACTATTACCACCACACTGACGGAAACACGAAGAAGAAGCCATTTTTTTTTTAAATTTATTTTTGTTGTTGTAAAAACACAATATCTGGAGTTCTATTGTGAATATATAGTTAGTATATTGCAAAATAGGGTAATGCGGTGCAAATTTCTTTCTATGAATAATACCTTCTAGATAAAACTCCAGGGGCTTTTCTCTATGCTGCGACTGGTTGGCTACGGAGGAGGTTATAAAACGACGTAATAGCTTTAATTATTTCATTTTGGTAGCACTAAATTGATGTCGTAAAAATAAAATTACAAAAAAAAAGAAATATTAGAAGGATCCAGTGCAGACTGTGTAGACACATTGTACTGTATGTCGGTTAAATGTAGGTAATAGCAATAAAAAAAGCAGGACGATCATGACTGGAGAAAAAATTAATTTAGTCAAATAAAACTGTTTGTTTATGTTTGTTTGGGTTCTTCTGTTTTTTTAGGCTAAGGCATATTGTCAATTTTAAATAGAATTTATCTAGATTGGGAATTCTCTGAATACAAATATAATTAGTTGTCTGAAGTTGCAGGTAACATAGGTACAGATTTTGTTTCAAGGTAAAAAAATGTAAATATTTGTATTTCTTCCATTTCTTCAATTTTGCTGTAATATTTGTTTGATTATTTTAAATATTTATTTTAATCTTAAAGACTATTAACATGAGATTGAACAACGAATTAACGAATGTTCATTTTATGACAGTTCGTCTAGAGATTTTTTTTTAATTGATAAACTCTAATTCTCAGGTTAGCTGCGTCCGAATAATTTATTTGTTGAAGTGTGGATGTTATGTGGAACACGAATAGAATTTGACAGTTCATAACAAATCAGATTGCAATTCACGACGACGACGACCAATTCGTTTTCTCAATTAAAAAGCAAATCTTAGTATCTAAATATTGATATATATTATATTTCTACCATTTTGTTTACAATTTGTGAAGATAAATCACATTAATTTGTCAGCCGTTGGTCGCACATGTGAATGGGCCTTTAACCCTTGATAGATATTATTGTAAATGTTTATCCCAATAACATCATTTATGCTGAATCACCCAAAGAGCTGTTTCTACAAAAGATGCAAAGGCATTTCAAGTTATGGCACTCATGCACAAGTTTACGCCATCTTGTTTTTTTATATTTTTATTGTATCATGTTTTTAGACGAGTAAAGAAGTATTACTCAAAGTTCTCCCCTGTTGGTTTTAAATTTAATATTCCAATAATTAATAATGACGTCCCTCAAGGTTCTGCTTTCGTTCCTAATTTGTTTATTTTTTTTCAGCAGAGCTCTCATTTACAATGAATTGTTTCGTTTGCATTTGGAATTCTGATCTGAAATGGTTTAATATTTTGATGATTTTACATTTTCTAATCTAGAATTTTAGAAAGAGCTTTAATATTGTCCGTGTGCGTCTAGACGTTACTTCGTGAGAAACAAAATCTCCATTGATTTATAATCTTTTCTTCAATTGATTTGGGAGCTACAGAGAATCTTAGCTAAATTTGTTATATCAGTTAATTGAAAGCAATGCCGTACATCACGAATATGGCTTTCTTAACCTTAGTTTTTGCTTGAGGTGTTGCCGCCATGTTATATTTTTTAATAAAAATTATAAAATAAAAATAAAATTAAAGTAAGCCTATATTTTTTTAAATATATGTATTTACATTCATTTAATTATATTTTGTTTTGTTTGATGTTGATTAGATGGCAACCCTTTTTTACAAATCTTCCAGTTTAACACATTTATTTCTTCGACCTTACATAATTAAGTAGTCTATGTTTTTTGTAAAACTATTTTAAAATCAATATTACATATTTGCTTTCATTGGATAAACAGCATGCTCATTGCTCATTTTTTTTGTATTTTCAATGAAACCTTGACCCTTCGGTCAAGGTAATTTCAAAAATTATTTTTCCTTAAAATTTCCTTTCGCATTAATTCTCATTCTCCTTGGAATTATCAAATTCACCAAATTACTTAAACAATTTACAAAACGGAAATAAATTAAAGAAAGAAGAAAAAGTTTTTTTTCCAAGGACATTTAATTTATTGCGCACAGGAAATTCCTCCTTAAAACAATAAAAACTTGGGCAAAATGAGACTTTACTATCTGGGACTTGTGATTTTTTTTTTTTTGGAAGCGCTTCTGTTGCCAACTCGCTGGCAACTGGAGGACAATAGCATCAGAGCTTCCAGTTTTGAGTTGTGAATACGTATTTTGAAAACGAAAAATTGATATCATCAATTAATTTTTTTGAAGGTAATTATTAAAAAATTACAAACTCCTGTTCAAAGGCTTGTTTATGTGCTAAAAAAAACTATTCTATAATAAAAAATGCAAACAAAAAAAAAACACCATCCACGAGAAATTTTTCTTTTGAGGAAATCGAGTAGAACAAAAAAAAACGTAAACAAATTAGTTCGTGAATAAATGCAGTGAGGTAGCTAATTAGCAATAAAAGTTTTCGCTGTTTTTTTTGAAATTTATTTTCTTTATAATTATTGAAATATCAGAAAGGTTTCTTTTAAAATTCCTAGAAAAAATTCAAAGCTAAAACTAGTACGAAAGAGTATAAAACACATACATACATACATACATACATAAATATACAAGTTCAAGAATCTGTTTGAGTGGAAAATTTGTGAAAATTTGTGTTGCTATCTTTTGCGAATCATTTTGTTTTGAAAAACAAAAAAAAACGCTTGCTAGACTTTGAATTAATCATTTACGCTTTGCTGACAAAAGTGCTTTTTTGCCTTGCTTTTTATTTAAAAGAAATAATATGTGGAGGTGGAAAACAATTTAACAGATGTTTTTCTTCTTTTTTTTTTATTTAATTGGATTCTTTAATGCGGGGTATCAACATCCAGATTGAAGGTCAAATAAACAACTAAGCCGTTTGAAATTTAAATAAGAAAGCTTAGATTTTCGTAGCAAGGTTTGTCGGTATAGCAGAGAAAGTCATTGAAAGAAAGAACAATATTGTGGGTACTCATTTTTTCTTGAGAGCGTGTCGTGTCGTGTTGTTGGTTTGACAACTCTATAGACAATTTTTACCCCTTACGTCACAAAAGAAGTTTTACTTCAAAAAAAAAAAAAAAAACTAATTCATGAAATTGTATTAAAATTTAACGACAGTTATTTTTCTGACTGATAATTCGTAATAAAAAAATTGTATTGTCATTTTTATCAAAAACACACGCCTTTGTAAAAATATCTTCCAAATGCAATTATTGATTGCTTAAAAAATACTATTAATTTTCAGTTATTGAAAAAAAATGTCAAAAACAAATAACATTAAAAGATGAAAATTCTTCGCATAAATCTGGAAACGGAAAATTGCTTTTAAGTTTGAATCCTCATTCTAAACTTGCTCAGTCAAACTCTCGCAAAAAAGAATTCGAAACCAGAAGTGTTTTTTAGCTTCCTTTGATCAATTTAAATACTTAAATCAATTTTTGTTCATATGGAATTGGATGTTCCATAAGGTAGTCATTTAGGACCACTTCTGTTAATTTTTTTTTGTAAATAATATTTCTGACGCTGTTTAATGTTCGGTCTGTTTAAAGCTTACAGATATTCTTTAATATATTATTACTAACGAACTTTGACAGTTGATAGCAGCCATATTGTTGAAGCTACACCTGTTAAATCAGCTGTCATTTATTCAGTCTATTTTGCCAAATCACAATGGACGGATATTGCGTTGAACAACACGTTCAAATAATAAAATTGTTTTATCAATATGGGTGTTCTGCTCTTGCAATGTTCCGCGAGCTTCGCCCATTTTACGGTCACCAAACATTCTTGTTGAATGGGAACGTCAACAAACAAAATTGTTGAATTTGGGACAATACACAAACAAATCCATATGAGATCCAAAGAGTTGTCCAATGCATCCCGAAAAAGTCGCAGCTTGGTGTGGATTTTGGGCTGGCGGCGTCATCGGTCCATATTTCTTTAGTAACGAGGTTTGCTATCACAGTCAATGACGAGCATACTTAGTTTGAAGATTACCAACTTCTTTTGGCCTAAATTGGATGATATGGACACCAACGGTTTCAGCGATTCGAGGGTATTTTTATCTCAAGTGGAGTTGGTATTAACTGGCCACCGAGATCGTGCGATTTGAGTCTGTTAGACTTTTTTTGCGGGGTTTTCTGAAGTCGCATGCCTAGGTGAATAAGCTTCTGAGCACAGCGGGCCTTTGAAGCAAACATAATGGCTAAAGCGAGTGTCTTCAAACTTGGTACTTAAGCGTCTTAGAAAAAAAAATTAGCCCCAAAAATAACGGTACATATCGTACAATTTTTTGCACCAACAATGGTAAATCTGCCTACATTGGATTGTCTACATTTTGGTTTTAGAACGTTTGTTTTTTTTTCTACTTTCTCATTAACTGTGCAACGGATTTCCATTAAATTTTTTTATATAGGATGTCTTTCGGATTCTTAATACTAAAATTTTTAAAAAATAATAATAATTTAAATAAAATTAATTTTTTTTTTTGAAAATTCAGTATTTCGAAAACGGGTGGACGATTTTGTTTTTTGATATTATCTTGTTAAATTGATATTATTGAATACCTTAAATTGACATACAATTTTTTTTGTTTAGAAAAAAATTACGAAATTTAGCAGTTTAAGAGATTAAGTTAAAAACGATTTTAAAAATATATTTAACCTTCTCTACTAAGAATCTTGTGCTTATGATATGATCGAACATATGAGAAAGTGATTCAGTAGTGCCTTTTATTTTATTTGTCACGAGTGTGTGTGGGTTTTATGTGGAACGTGACTCGATTTTGATAATTCGTAAAAATTAAATTTATTTGTCGATCGTTGGTGGCTGTATTGTGAATGGTCCTAATTTGTTCGCTGTGTTTTTGTATGCATTTCGCTGTCATTTTTTAAACCACAAAAAAGTTTTCGTTTGTAAGAAATAATTTTTTAATGACATTTTTATGTATGTACGTACGTACGTTTCTTATGTAATAGATTGCTTAGTATTGTTTTCAAATTATTCACAATCTGTCTGAGTTTATAAAAAATAGGTATTTTTTTGTAAATTAATTTATTTACATATTTTGTCAAGCGCGTTTTGTTTGGCGCTTTCTAAAACTTTGTAATCAGAAATAATTAATATTAAACATATTATGCGTGTATTGTGTGTATCCATATATGTATACTAAACTGATTTCATTTTAAACTCTTAAAATTTGGCAATCTAATATCGATTCATAAAATTAAATTTGCATCAAAATAAAAACTTTCATTATTAAACAATTTTATCATTTGTTTTGCTCAATTTGTTTTTGTTTTTTGTGGATTCGCATTCGACTATCAATTTGCAAATATGTCATGACATGAATCACTTCTATAATAATAGCTCCGAGAAAAGGTGTCTTTTCTCTGTCAGCAAAAAAAAAAGTCGTAGTGTAAACCAAAAAGATATAAATATAAACTGTTACCATATTATTATTAATGATTTTGCTAACATAAAAGATTCTTTTGGCAAAAAAAAAGTGAAAACTTTCAATCTTAAAAAATGGAATAAAACTCACAACACGATAAAAAAAATACTATGACTCTCGATTTCACTTTAGCTGAGGTGTTATTTTTTTTTTATTATTAATTTTAAGTAGGTTTCGCTCATATAGCGTATATGAACGAGCGATTTCTTAAATATAGAACCCAACCAAAAAAGATGAAGCCACTCTGGTTTGAAATCGAAAATAAAAACCCTAAACTTTAGCTTATGAACAACACATAACAAAAATATTAAACTTGTTTTACAACTTTTGACGTTTTATACTTAAATTTTGTGTTTACATCCTCAAGCGTTCATTATTTTCTGCCCACAATGATTTTGGCAAAACTAATGCTTTCATAACAACTACCAACCTGTAATTTGTTGTTTTTTTTTTGTCTGTAGGATCATGTGGTTTTATGGTTGGTTATAAACGATACACGTATTGAGATAGGGAAAGATGAGACATGTGTCATTCTAAAAAAAGGTGAGTGTAGGCAGGGCTTAATGAAGTTGGTCTTAAAGTTGTTGGCCGTGAAAAAATAAAACTTAGATGTGCACTTGAAAACTATTGTGTGGTTCAAGTTTTTTTTTTGTCCAACAATTTAGTAGTTTTATAATTTGTATAATAAAAGTGTACACATTTTTTTAGAGGCAATTTTATGAACTTGAAGTACACTTTACATTACGATGACAGAGAATCATACAAAGCCGGTATCACAATGCCTATATACTTGTCGCATTCCTAGTGCGTGCTGAGATTTTGGATTGAAAGTTAATTTTCCAAAAGGAAAGATCTCTTTCGTAATGCATATTGTTGACAATTGTCACAATAATAAAATGCAAAAAAGTTTTTTTTTTTTGTTCAAGCTCTAAAAAATACCATCCAAAGGTGATGTACAAAAATTGGTGTGGCAGGGACCTCATTTTTTAAAACAAATAGTTCAAATACCCAAATTTATCTAGGTAATTTTGTTTCACAACTTATTTCAATCGAATGTGTATTTTGTGTATTTCCATACAAAAGATTTTTTTAAAGCTTTTAAAATGGATTCAAAGTGGGTGTGATCATAAGGTGAGCACGTCCATTTCATTCAAATTAAGTTGAAATGTGTGTGAATTTTTATGGGAAACAAGATGAAGTGAAATTCAATTTGAACATTTTAAACGAAATTGTTAAGTTTATCAAATAAAATTCTAGTATGTAAAATTAATTCAAAACTTATCCAAAATTTTAAATATATCCCTTTGTTTTAAATTTTCGATAATTTGGAGTTAAGTTAAGTTAGCAAAATAATTTGTGTAAGTTAGCAAATCGTATGATCGTCAAGGCATAATTTCTATTGTCAATGATTTGACGTTTGCGTCGAATTTTTTCTTGACTAAATATAATGTTATTTAGGATACGTTGACACAGCAGAATTTCGATTAGTTTTTGTCTTGCATAAAAAAAATGTATCTGGGCTTGATTTCAATCGTTTCAGGTTTCACACATGTGTCGCAAAAAGGCTTCCGGACTGCCAATCGTAAATGTCTTTGAATCGCTTATTTTTCAAAATTTAGTTCTCTTTTTTGTTCGCCCATCTGTGTAAATGACTAATGGGACATTTTTTTTTCAATCGAATCAATCTTCAAACTTCACGTCTATATATGCTGGCAAAAAATCACATTGAATTTGCTTTTCAAAATGTGCCATCAATGCGAAAAATGATTCATTTTTTGCTCATATCAACTCTTTGTTAAATTTTTTGGTGTTGGCAATAAAGGCATATATGTATAAGATTATGACATTTCGGATTCTGACATATCACATATTGTGTAAGCAATAGAGTTACCAGATTAAAAACAACGCGAGTTTTCTATGGGGACAAAACTGGGGACGAAACATGTCTTTTGACAAATATAATAACTGAGTAAAAAAAGGGGAGTAAAAAGTTTCATTCGATTTTTATTATTAAAAAAAAAACACAAAAAAATCAAAAACTATATCTTATAACTTATCAAATCAATTAATTAATGAGAAACAGAAACAAGAAAAATAATTTACTTTTTTCAAATAAAATTTAAAGAATAAAAACAAGCACGGTTCTATCGCCTTGTAAGTGTTTGTAAATTCATAATATAATAGGAACATGAATAATAATGGTAAAATTAATGTAAAAAGTATAAGATTTATACTTGATTTGACTTTTTTTTACAGTTAGCAGCACAATTCATAAACCAACTTTAACACATGTGAAGTGAGATGTAGTTCAATGAGTGGATGCGTTCAGCCTTGAAAGCATTTTGAACTTCAAATGGATGTGTTCAAAGAAAATATTTTTACTCATATTAAATGAACATTTTATTACGTTTTCGTTATTTTTTTTAATTTTTACTTAATAAGGGGCAATTTTGAAATGAATAGAGATAATGTAAAGATAGTTAATTTAATGTGGACAATTTTGTTTTGCTAGTTGAGCAGTTTCATGTTTTAAATTTTTATATATCGAAAAACTTCCTGGCGGCTTAACTATTGGCAGTATGATTTTTGAAACTACAAAAGTACAAAAAAAAAACTTAAGTGTGGCGAAATGTCTATTTTTTTGGCATTAATTCCAATAGTATTGGCCTTCAAAATCTCCCAAAATATGAGCAGAGATCCAGATATATAGGGAATTTATAATTAGGCTTATTTTCCCAACACGTTAATTTAAAACTACTTTACCGACATGTCTTTAATTATAATTTAATATAATACAGCTGTTTCCAATTATTGTCTGAAGACACAAAGGATTCAGAAAAGTCTATTTTTAAAAGCTCTTATGATTTTGATTAAACAAATTCCTTGTTCTTAGAATTTACCTTTTAGATAAAAAAATCTTGTTTTCCGAATATCAAAAGCCGATATTGTATTTTGCTCGAAGCAAAAACAATTTTTCCTTTATAAACCAAATGTTTAAGTATATTTTAGCAAAGTAAAATAGCTTTACTATTATATAAAGACGAAACAATTATTCCTTTTGTCACGGGTAATCTCAGAAAGTATTCAACCGATTTACTTGAAACAAATTTTATGATTTTCCTTATTCTCTTAAGCATGTCTTGGGATATTTTTTATTTGTTAAATATATGTGTTGAATTAGATTATTAACTTTAAAAAAAATCGTACGCTTTTTTGTCGAAGTTGATCAACATATTCACTTACGCTCTTAAACCTGCTTGATATTTTACAAAACTGAGATTTTTTGTAAGAAGTCAATAGTTTTAAGACCTAAATCATTTCCTAACTGCACTTAAAAACTGAGAAATTAATGTATTTACAAATTATATATTTATTAAGTTTTTGTATTTTTGCATCTATGAATTCGATTCAATCGCTCATTTCAACTGGGTAGCTACTTTGTTCAATTTCATTATCGTTCCGTATTTGTTTACATTTTCTTTTGTTTATTTGCTTCTGAATTTTTGTATACTAAATTGTTCGCTCATCGATTAACGTAGGAAGAGAAAATATTTATACACTTATTCAAAATTAAACATATATGTTTTAATTTTGAATATGTTTGTAGCAAAGGACATAATTATTTGCGTTTATTCTTTCTTTTTTCTCTCTGCGGCTTGAGTAATAAAGCACATATAGAAGCCGTAAATAGAGTTTTAAAAGATTTAAGGTCTTCTTCATCCAAGTTTATGGGTGGAGTAACAATGTTTTTTTTGTTGAGATTTTCGTCAAACGATTCCCAAGGCGACTCGGGCTGTTATCATAAAAGCTTGCCCTAAATCATCTTTTATTTGGAAGCTCGAAGCGTGTCCAAAAATTTCAATTTCAAACCAATATGGGAGTAGAGCTTACTTAAAACACTGACAGTGCTGAGATCGCATCACTTCTCCTAAAAATTGGTGATGGAAAATATACTATATCAGGCTCAGATAATATAATTCAATTAAACGAACGTTTCGGAAAAATCGTTCACACATACAACAACTTATTCAGTGTGTCTATGGAGACTTGAACTCTTTGCAATCGATACCTTTTTCTTGGTTTTGCGAAAGAGCTATTGTGTCACCAAAAAATAGTTCAGTGGATGAAGTAAATAACCATGTACTCCTAAGTTTAAAAACAGAGTCATATCAATAGAAAGCAATTGACAGTGCTGTCGATGACAATGGCATAGTAAACTACCGTCAAGAATTTCTCAATTCTCTCAACCCTGCAGGTCTTCCATCCTATCAATTGAATTTAATAGTTGGCACACCGATTTTGCTAATAAGAAATCTCAGTCCCCCAAACCTATGCAATGGCACACGCTTCAAGTCAAAAGCTTTGAAAAAAAGTAATTACCGGGCCCTCAGTAGGAATTCATGCACTTATTCCCAGGATAACAATGATACCAACAGATCTTCCCTTTCGATTCAGACGTCTACAGTTTCCAGTAAAACCATGCTTTTGCATGACAATCAACAAATCTCAGGGTCAATCATTTCAATTCATTGGGGTAGATCGCAGAGAAAATGTTTTTCCCATGGTCAACTATATGTTGCACTTTCAAGAGTAGGCTTAAAAAATAAACAGTTTTTACTTCTTCATGAAAATGCTAAAATTTAATATGTTTTTTTTAAAGAATTTATGGGACAACATCAACTCTTTTATTAGGCTACGGTAACCATATTAATAACTTTTTACTAAAAATATGAGACAAATCACACAAAAGGCCTTGGTAAATTTTTGATACGATATATGATTTATAGTAAAACAAATTATTCTAAGACTGCGAAGCAACGCGAACACAGGTCTGCTAGTATATAATAAATTCAAACCGAAATAGATTTTTTTTTGGAGAATTTTTGAATATCAATTAAAAACTAAAGTCGTGAGCGCAAACATCTTGGAGCTTTAACTTTTTTTATTTAAAAGCTGTGTGACTGTTGAAAATAAAAAAAAAAGTCGTTGTTCTTATCCAAGAGATTTGCTATCATTAAAAATCCATATCCACGCAGTCAGACTTCTGTAAGTACAAAGTGTAGGTATCTAGGAGTATTTATGTTTGAATGATAGGAACCTACTTAAACTACCTTTTTCTAGGTCTTATGTTCACTTTTCAAGTTAAATTTATTCTAACTGACATTTGTCTCTCCCAAGTATCTACTTGACAAAAATATTTCAACGCCTCATTTTCAACTTTAGATGAAGTCTAAAGAAAATAAATATTATATTATCCCTAAGAGAGAGAAAAAAACGAATAATAAAATTTTAAATTCCATTGCGTCTAATAAAACCATTTGGTCATTTAATTTTCAAGTAACTCAACGAACACTTTTGTTTGGTAATTTTTTTTTTGTTGGCAAATTGTCGGCTATTGTCATTATCGCAGTATAATTTATTAGATGTCACTTAAGATTTGAATTTAATGATGATGATTTGAAGAAATAAAATGTGATATTTATATTTGCAAACATTTGTAATGTTTTTTTTTTGTTTTCATGACAAATTCAAGTGGTAATGTGATGAGTTGAAAAATTTTCAAAAACACGTTAGTTAGTGCAAATATGTATAAGTTGCAAATTGTATAGGAAAGAGAAACAGAAACTATGTCAATGAGATACAAGAGAGATATCTGAGATACAAATTTTTGTAATATATGTATGAATGTGGGTGTCAATTCAGTAGCTACTGGAATGCATGAGTAAATTCTTGAATGACATGACAGAAGCAGAGCACTTCTCCAGAATCAACCATACCAAGGACAGAGGAATAAATCGGATGATAGTTTCATTTCCAATGGATAGATTTATTGAGAAATTATTTTTTTTTTTAACGAACGGCTAACGAGCATAATATGTATTTATTCATTGCTATTTGCTAATATTCATTGTGTTGTTTTTTGTTTTTTTTTTTTTGGGAAGATTCCAAAGTAAATTAATGGAATTCCTTATAAATCAAATAGATGTTATGTATCTCATTTTGTTTATACAGCAGAATACATGGACAATTAATTAGATTCTACAGTTTGGAAGGAAATTTTTTGGAAAACATTTTTTTGCTTGAAGCAATAAAACAACAACGTCTTAAAGTTATAGAAACATTTGGTTTAAAATAATGATATATCGAATTTATTTTATTGCGAAAGTAAAATTTTACTGCGGGCAGTGCAGTACGTATGTATTTTAGAATTCAAATTGAACAATAAATTGTATGGTATTGAATTGACTTTAAATGAAGAAGAATAAATTGCAATCCCTGTCACTAAAATATTCGTTTTTAGTAAAGCATTCTTCTAGAAGAAAGTTTTAAACTATAAGAACAAAGTCTTGCGACCTAGTTGTCTTTTTTATTTAATATTAAAACTCAGCTTCAAAACAAGCCTTTTTTTCAAACTGCAAGATTTACATCAATTAAATTATCTATGTTTGACCAAGTTCAAATATATTGTTTTGTTGAAGAATCTGGTTCCTCTTCGGCTATTTTGGTCACTTGATGTGTAATGAAACTAATTTGGTTGGTTGCAAAAATGTGAAACTAGCTTTCACGTCACATTGCACGCTTGCAACACTGTACATAAAACTAAAGTCTAAAACAAAAAAAGAAAACAAAACCGACGTTGTGTACAAAATCAACTGCAAGGGCAAAGATGATGAAAATTGCCACCTTTGCTATGTAGGCACAACAAAGCAGTTCCTGCGACAGAGAATAGCTGGTCATAAATCGGACATCAATAGTAAAAGCTCCGCTAAGACGGCACTGGCGAACCATTATGTCCAAACCAACCATCAACCAGATTTTGAGGAAGTAGAAATTCTGCAAACGGAAAGACATTTTGCCAAGAGGTACACTCTGGAAACTCTACACATCCTCAAAAACAACAATAATATGAACAGAAAACAAGACACTCAAAACATCTTCGCAGTCTACTGCTCTCTTGTAACGGCCAATAAATTTTAAATTTTGAGTTAAAATTAAAACAAGACTGATCTTCGCATTAGAAGTGCAACTTTTTTAAATCTTTTTAAAAAAATTTTTTAATTTAAAAATCAATTAAGTTTATTATTACAACAAAGTTTTTTAATTCAAAACTAGACAAATAATTTATTTTATTTTATTATTTTTTATGTAAGTTCTTTGAAGTTTTGTTTTTTCTTTGTTAACAAATTTGTTAAACTGTGTTTGTGATTTATTGTTTCAATAAAGGATCCCCTGAAGAAGGCAGCAACCCCTGTCGAAACGTCGGGAAAAGTAAATGAAACCAAATTAGTTTCATTACACATCAAGTGACCAAAATAGCCGAAGAGGAACCAGATTCTTCAACAAAACAATAGATTTACATCAATTACAGTGAAAGCTCTAATAAGAGCACTCTCGTCGTCCCTCCATTTTATCCGATTATGAGAAGTGTATACGGTTAAAGGAAAGAATTAGAAATTAAATGCCTGCAAAAATTTAAAGCAGAATTAAAGAATTAAGAAAATGGCATGTGCATTTGTGCAATAAGGAACGTGATGATAAGAAGGGAACCAGACACTCTAAAAATTTCACCAACTTAGTTAGTCGGGAGATCCCCTAATAATGTTTCAACATAACAAGGCGTTTTCGAAAATTTTCTATGGATTTTCTTACGTATTGAAAATAAAACAGAAACTATACTAAGAACGGACGTTTCGGTTTTTTTTTTCTGTTTGATTTGTTGATAAAAAAAAATAATACCTAAATATAATTAGGTTTTTGCGAATGGGAGGTTTCTATCTCCAAAATTATAAAGAAAAAGACTCCGCGTCCGTTTATGAGAGTGTCCGCTTAATGGAAGAAAAAAAGAAGGTTGTTGCCGCAAACGTATCAGGTTAAAGGAATTGTCCGCTTATGGGAGCTGTTCGCAAGTAGAGCTTTCACTTTAAAGTTTAACCATTACCACTAATCACACTAATTTAACCATTTATTTTATTATTTCCATAAATATTTTTTGAAAAAAAAAAAAACTTAAAATTATGAAGAATATGATGAAGTGAGTTTTTTTTTCAAATGTTGTTGTTATAAAAAAGCCTTATGGTTTTAGAGCTTGTAATTTTTGAAAAAAAATTCATATTTTTAAACCGAATTTTAATAAGAAATAAAACGCGAGAGAATTTACCTACTCGTTGTTGAAAAATCGATTTTCAAAAAAAATTACCTACACGTTTTTTGAAAAATCGATTTTTCAACAAAAAAAAAACATTTTGTATGAAAATTTGTGTATGGAATTTTATTTAAACTTTTAAGGAGCATCTGTATACAAATAATTAATTTAAATCGGTTCATCCAATACTGAGAAACTCAAAAGTTTAAGTGGACTGCACTAATTTAGGAACATATTTTTTTATCACAATTCTTGGAGCCGTTTTTAAAAAACAAAATTTCTTAACGGTTTTTTTAATATTTGTATCGTAGGTATTGTCGATTCTTGTTTAAGGAAAATATTTTTTTATTTCGAGTATTCAAGAGAATATCACAAAACTATTAAGCTCAAGTTTTTGACGAATTAAATGGAGTCGTTTTCGAAATATTGAGTTTAAAAAAAAATAGATTTTCCCTAATTTCAAAAAATGTTTTACAAAAATGTTGGCTAACATACATACATACAAAATTTCAAAAAAAAAAAATAAAGTGAACTGTTTTCCAGAGTTAACAAAAATAACCTTTTTTTCAAATAAAAACAAATGCGAAATCACCTTTGCCTTAATTAATAAATTGATTTTGTTTACAAGACATTTTTAGAAAACTATAAAATTTGTCTTTTGGCTTTAAAAAAATTTAAATGGAAGGTTTCGTTGTTTTTGGCCTTAAAAAAATAAAAAATAATTATGGCCATATTACCCAAAAAAAAAAAAATAGTACCTGCTAAGTTTGAAGAAAATCAATCGGCTGTGGAACAGAATTGTGAGACTGATTTGTTTCTTCTTCGCTATAATCGCAATGTTAAGTTTGATCAAATACTTGAGTTCGATTTTTTTAGGAATCCAAACCTCGCCATAAAGTACCTTCTTCTTCACATAATATCGCAGTATAAAACCACACTGGGTCCTAAAATTTGTTTTCTTAGAGTCTAAAATATTGTTGATTCAAAAATTTATTTTTACAAATGTCAAAACATGCTAAAAGTTTTCAGAAAAACACTTTTGTTTTAATTAAATTTCCAACACTTAAACGTTGTTAGTAAACATTTTATTTTTAAATACATATTTAGTATTAACTGAAAATAATTTTTTTCTTTTAAATAACATTCCCCAGTTTTCGAGATATTGAATTTGAAAAAAAAATATTTATCAAATCTTTAAAAATAACTAATTTTTATAGACCGTACGCTAAAAAAAGTTATAGAGCCGTTTTCGAGATAAATATGCATCTTCCTAACAGTTATATGGGAAGAACGACTGTTCTTGGAACTCAACAATTTCAATTTCCGTTTTGAATGTTCTAGGTTCCTTGAACGAATAATTTATTGTAATTTTTCGAGATTTTACTAGTATTGGCTAAAACAGATGTGTATCACAATTGCAGCGAATAAAAGTTCCGTAATGCGCAGTTTTCAATCTACAATTCAATATTGGAATTATTGGTTGCTTAATTATTAGAAAGTACAAACATGTGTTTTTCGGTTGCTCTGCTGAATGCATTGATGCGAACAGCACATCTGTTTTAGTGACTAGAATAATGAAGAAGGATCATTTGTTTGTTAATTGCTTGATTTAAGTTATATGTGATTTATGCGGTAATTTATAATAGGTGTTCGAGATTTAAATATATCTCTTTCGGCTGTTTTGGTCGTAATGTTTTTTTAACAACAATTTCATTTCCTTTCCCGACGTTTCGACAGTGGTTGCCGTCTTCTTCAAGGGATCTTTTATTAACAAAAATAAAATGAACATATTATACACCTAAGAACATTTAGGGTAAAATCTTGGCAAACTTACATTTAGTACGTATTACAGATAAACGTAAATAATACAATGAGAGACAAATATAAAGCAATGTTTAAAAAAAAAAATGTATGATATAAAAAAACACTTCGATTGAAGTTTAGTCGGCTTTAAATTGTCACAGATTCTGCTTAGTCACCAAAGAGCAGTAAACCGATGAAATGTTCTGGCTATCTTGTTTACGATTCATATTGTTTTTGTTGTTAATAATATGAAGCGTTTCTAGAGTATACCGCGTAGAGACATGTTTCTCCCTTTCCAGGATTTCCACTCTGTCAAAATCTGGTTTGTGTCCACGCTCAACGAAGTGTAAGGCCAATGCTGTCTTCCCAGTGCTTTTTAAATTAATGTCGGATTTATGGTTGGAAATTCGTTGACGAAGAAGTTGTTTCGATGTACCGATATAGGAAAGATTGCAATTTTCTTCCACATTGCCACGACATTTAATTTTATAGACTACGTCTGTGCACTTATCCTTTTCCGTTTTTGTTTTCATGTTGGTGAAAAGAGGTGCCAGCGTCCTATTGGATTTATACGCTAAACTGACGTCATAAGTACTATTTGTTACCGTCTCTTTAAAGTTTTCTGACAGTTTCGGAACATAAACTATACTCTTATAAATACCTCTATCTTTTTACCGATTATCAACAGGAGCTTTGTGTTTTTGGCGAAGTATCAAGCTCCGTATGATTTCCATTGGATAGCCATTATCTAGGAGGATTTGTGTGACTATTTTCTCATTTGCGGCGTGAAATTCCCGGTCACTCAACGCAAAGACTTTTTGAACTAGATTAGAGGCTGTCTTAATAAGAATTTGCTTTGCTTGATTGGATCTAAAGTTGACAAGTCTTCCAGATGCTGTGTCTTTCTGATACCAATTGAAAGAGAGTCTATCATTAACGCGGTGAATCTTGACGTCTAAGAACGTTATCGCTCTGTTTTGTTCCCTCTCAACAGTAAATTGTATTTTTCATTAAGAACTGCAAATATATCATCTACATATTTAACGATTATCTTTGGTTTGTTACTATCGGCAAATTTATTGTCCAAAAGGTTGTCCAAAACTAAATCGGCAATGGTAGGAGAAAGTCGATTTCCCATTGGCATTCCATGAATTTGTCTGTATAAGTTATCTTTATACTGAAGGTAATTGTTTTCTTTAAGAGAAAAATCCCAACAACTGTATGAATTTGGTTTGGCTCAACTGTGTATGTTTACTAATTGTCTCCCATTTTTTCCTAATGATGGCTACTGCCAGTTGTACAGGAACATTAGTAAATAATGATACAACATCATAAGATACTAAAACATCAGTTTGTTCTAGAACCAGATTATTTACCTTATCTTTAAATTCATAAGAACTTTTAATTGTAAAATTCTCCCCAGTATTTTGCAAGTTCATAACAAGGAACTTTCATTGATGGCGTTATAAGTCTAAGAGGCATTTTTGGTTTGTGAATTTTCGGTAATCCATAAATTGCAGGTATTTGTGCTGTATAATTTATAACTACCCCAAAAACGTCTAAAAAGTTTTTGTCAATTAATTTAAAATTTATTTTTCAGTTTCACATTTTTTTTTATAAAGTTCTGTTTTAGAAAAAATCACACACAAAATTTGGCTTTTGCAAAATCTCGCATTTGAAAATCTGAAATTTAAATTTTCCAGACAATCGAAAACAGTTTGCTAATTGACACACTCATCTCATTTCTATCGGAAGCAGTTGATCTAGATAGATCAATAATTTACCCAAATAAACCATAAAATGAAATTTTCTGACTTAAGCCTTTAATATGTGCATAAAGTCGACAAATTAAAGTAGCTAAACCAGATTCATTAAAATTATATGTACGTATAATCCAGCCACTAAAAGTGATCCATTTATTACCAATAATTTTTGTTAAAAATAATCCCGTTTGTAAAACAAAAAAGAATTTAAATAATACTAAATTAAAGAGTGAATATAAAAACACATTACGAAACTGTATAATGTCCGTCCGTAACACGTGCAAAAAAAAAATGCAAATGACTCAAGCTTATTTGATTTACTTTCCAATTCATAAACTTCAGACTGCAAACAAAAAAAAAACCAATCAAACTGACCCACTTATAATGAAATAAAGGAACAACAAACACGCACACACACACAAAAAAAAATAAATGAATCTAACAGCTTTAGTTAAAAAATTCATAAATATTTGCAAAAGCTTGAAACGTTGTAAATTTATGTATGGAAAATGGCTTGCTTTGTATTCCATTTACGTTAGTAGTCGAATCGTTATTTGACATCATCTCGTTTACATTAAATTGCCGTTAACATAGACACAGAATACTTCTGAACTCCTTTCACCATTTACTTTTTTTTTGTTTTGCTGTCGCAATTCATTAAATACATATCTACACTCCATTTCAATTGATTAAGGATGGGAAAGTTGTTCTTTTTTTAATTTTGCAATTTTTTTTAAAACTATGTATTTGGTTATGGTACATGGAAAATAAGTCCCCGGTAACTTAGTTCCAGATAAATTATTTTACATTCATGCAGTGCCGCTAAAGAAGGCACCTCTATACTTAACAGTAGGCAAGTCCGAACTCGAGATCTACGGTATACCTGAGTTCAACGGCGGAATTGTTTAACGGGAGGAATGCATCTGTGTATTTCACTAAAACACTTTCTATAAAAATAGCGGTAAAACAAAGACACCAATGAAAAATTGCTATTAAGTTGGCAAGAAGTTCAAGGCAAGAGATCATTGATGAACATGACAAAGATTGTCGGAGACAGAACGGAACCCTGTGGTACACTAGCATTTATTTTGTGGATTTCAGTAAGCCTGGCAACGAGACGAGAACAGGCGAGACTTTTGTTAGTCTCGTCTCCGTCTCGTCAAAATCGAAAAATGTCAGTCTGGATCTTGGTCGCGCCTTTTTCTCTTGTAAATTTTAATGTGCAGCCTCGTCTCGTCCTTATAGTCTTGGTTTCTTTTGTGTTTTCTGGTAGTAAAAATTTCGAATTTTCTCAGGTAAAATTTGAATTTTGTATAGGTTTTTGAATCCATTTAAATCGGAGCCATCCTTCAATGGATTTTGACATTTCTTTGCTTGATAGGTAGGCAACAAAACTATATTTTTATTATAGGTACTATAAGGCAAGTTATGCATTCGTAAAAAAAAAAATTCTAACGATCAAACATGACATTACCATCATACAGAAGCCTAAAAAATTCTGTCTGCATGTCAGTCTGTCTGCCAGTCTGTTCGTCTGTATGTATAACGAGCTGCAGCCTGAACGGTGTAAGCGATTGCCTTCAAATTTGGTATGTGTGATTATTTTGGCATTCCTCAGAGGGGAAATTGAAATTTTAGGCCTAAAAATAAAGGTACCTGCCATATGAACTTGAAGGTAAATCTTATATTTCTCGAAAAAGGCTCCAACGATTTTAATACAAACATTTTGAGATTTTTTTTGTTGGTAACTACATTGGATTTCTGTCAAATTTTATATCTGAGAAGACCTAGGCAGCCAAACTAATTCTGCATATTAAAATTTTAAATAGCTTTTTTTTATAACTAAAATTAATTTTTCCAAAATTTTAAAAAACATTTGTTTTCAAAAAACTAAAAATAAAAAACCGGATTTCATCAAAATCAGTCCTTCAATTTTCGAGATACTTTTTTATAAAATTTTATTTGATCGGTGGTATCTAATGGTTTTCTTGGTTTTTGCGAGAAACCGATTAAAGTGATGGTTTTGGCAGTTTTTATAAGTTTAAAAAATGATTTTTACCCACCTATACAGCATTCACTTTCATTTATACATATGTGTGTACATATCTACATAATACCCTCCTAATTTTCAAATTTCAAATCCCTTTAAATATACATTTTTAGGTAGGTACCTATGTAACCATTCCTTGAATCATATGTATTCCACAATTCATTATATTAACAATCAGGGTTATCTTACCTACATCGGCTTTAATCCTGCAAAGATAACTAGACAAACTATACCTTCTAACAGCTTCAGTAGGTAGCTACACTAAACTTGTTAGTTACAAGAGCAAGTTGCATTTTATTTTCCAAGTGTCAACTAAAAGAATTAAAACCACCATTTTACCGAGGGAGAAACAAAGTCTGAAAAATGAGCGAATTCTATTCCAAGGACATGCATACAGTGTGCATCTGTGTAAACCCATGTACTTATGTGGATAGAATATTTCGCAAAAATAAACTTGTGAATAATATAAAAATTGAATATGAGTACTAAACAAAAAATTAAATTAAAAAATATTTCCTCTGGCGAAAACCGAAACCAAACCATAGAAAATGCCGAGACCAGACTTGTATTAAGCGTTCCAAAAGGAAATTCCTAATCCAGCGAAGTAAAGAACCTATGACTTTTGCAAACTGCATTATCGATCATAACGATAATCCAGTTCAAATTTGATTCTTTACGTTTTCTAACAATATGCTCTTGCAGAGTTTGCGTTTAAGAACATTCTGCAATGCCATTTTTGACGCAGACGAATAATTCAAAAATGGTTCAAAATAGCTTGATTCAAAATTGTGAAAATGGCCATAGAGTAAAACAAAAACCATTTCAATTCGCTGGAAATGCCAAAATAATTCTTTTTTTTTTAATTCTTCCTTACAGATTTTTTACAAAATCTATTAAGCCATTGACGAGAAAGTAGAAAATAAAAAAATAATTGGTCCCAAACAATGTTACCAATTTTAGACTTTATCCACATTTTATTTTCAATCGAAATCGTTAAATCATTTTTGAGATAAATAAGCTTTTTCTTATAGAGGTGGCGCCTACTTCGTTTTATACCAATTTTCTCTATACATTTTTCATTTTCGCTGAATATTGTTCTTTTTATAATTATTACAAAATCTAAATAAAAAAAAATACTTATCTGCAATCAAGTCGAACGGAGTGTACCCATTAAAAAAATTCAAACCACCTTAAAATGATGAATAATTATAATCTAGAACCGTAATTGATTAAGTATTCTAGATTCGTCTCCTGGAAATCACGTTCACCAAGTCACTTCGAGCAAATTAATCAAAACTAAAAAAAAAAAAGAAAAATCGGCTTACAATTAAGTGCAGCAGCTAAAAGGATATATGTATGAATATTATGCCATAAGCAGGTGGGTGAATCCTTTCCCTTAGTCCCTTTTTTTTTTGGTGACCTCGTTGGAAAAATGCCAGACATTACATTTAAATGTCGGTCACAGAGTGCATGATGATGCATCATGGCGGTCGGTGGTTGGTAATGATGCCCTTCATTTCCGTCGTCGTCATCCATTGTTCAACCACCAACCACCCAGTTGCCTCTTGCGATACAGCTCCATCTACATAATATTTTTGCTTGCATTGAACGAACGATTTATTTCAACCGATGGTGTTGATGACACATATTGATGAGATTCCGTTAATGGTTGATTCTATACCAGTGTATGGGTGATGCATGTCATATAAAATGAAAGGGACATGTGACACTTGGGTTGCGTGGTTGTCGTCGTCGTCATCGCGTAGCGTGGTGTGTGGTTTGATTCACAAGGGGAATTCAATATCATCGAAGGACAAATCGTGCCGCAAATTGTGTTTTTGCTAAACAAAAAAAAAAAACAACACCACATTACCGGCACACAAAACTCTCTTAAGTGACACGGAAGTTTGTCCTTGTTTTTTTGGCTTCCGGTCTTTATTGAGGAAGTTCTTTGTAATAATTATTGTATCTGCTGGTTTGTTGCGAGAAGCAGAGGGTGTGTGTTGAGAAACCGAACTCGTATTGTCACGCCATGTCATCTGGGCACATGGTGATACAATTTTCCAAAGTACGAGTATCGGAAGTAGCACCAGTTTTTTAGAGGGTTTGCTATTTTGTCATGATTCCGCAAAATGTTACAAAACACACTCTTAAGACAGTTTGTTCTCTGTTCTTTTTTTTTTTTGCGCCGCCAACAGCTGCTATATGAATTATTCTATTTAATTTTGCAATTTAATTGCACATTAAGTAGAGTGTGAGAAAACTATGATAAGACGACGAAGTAAATAGATAAATTTCAGCTTAACAAAGAAAATATTTATCTTTCAAATGCACATTGCAAATGTCTCTGTGTAGTGTTCCCTGTGTACGTATATATGGGACAGGCAGGAGGCGAAATGTTATTGGATGCGATAAGCTTGCGAGAAAGCAATGAATACGACGGAAAAGTTGCGGGAAAAGTGATAAGTTGAATACTCGTAGTTTGTGTTAAATGAAAAAGTAGAAACCTTGAACTGAAATAATATGAACGAAAATGAGCTGTAAATTTTAAACACAAATAACAGACATGATAATTATTTTACAAGGACATCGTAAAATTTGTGCATAAAGTATTCTTAACTCACACATCAGAGTACTATAGTAACTTACATACATTCAAGTAAATCTTTTGATATTGAAATTTTATTTGAATTTAATTTAGAATTTTGTAGTTATGAAGAATTGGTTGTTTCGAGCTTGGTGTATAGAGCGGGTGATTCGCAAAAATTGTGACAGAAAGCTAGATCATCTTAGAGGCAAGAAAAAAGTCCTACCTATTCGCTTTCGTTTAGCCGTAAGGATGGAAAAGTAAATAATAAAAAAGGGTTTTCTTAGAAACAAGTGGCATTCGTTATTTTTAATTCTCCCAAAAATTACAATACATTTCAGCTTCCGGTTTTCTGTTTTTAACACAAAATTAATAGGATCATCGAATTTTAAAAGAAAAAATAGTACTTAATTACCTAAAATTTAAAAAAATTATGAATTTGAATAAAAAAAAGAAAAAATCGAAATTATGAATTTGAAAATTAATTTTTCAAAAAAACTGTTCGCTAAACCACTTTGTTTAAAGAAAAAATAAGAGAATTCCTTTCTAGCTTTACAAATACTATGCTTTATAGCATAGTATTGTCAGTGGTACCGTCGTTTTTTTAGTATTTTTTGTTTGTTTTGCTTGAGTGGACTTAATTAACAGAACTGGACCAAAAGTACTTCCTTGTGAAACACCATCATTTATTTTATAAAAGTCACAATATTCAGGTATGTATTGTTTTGTTTCGTTTGGAATATCCATAAAAAGATTCTAGAATGTGAGCAATATGTTCTGGAGAAATCTGTCGTACCAGATACCAAAGGT
This sequence comes from Philhelius pedissequus, assembly GCA_910595825.1. NCBI lineage: Eukaryota > Metazoa > Arthropoda > Insecta > Diptera > Syrphidae > Philhelius > Philhelius pedissequus. The sequence continues at coordinate 12,590,931 of OU343163.1, read as the reverse complement.
TTGTCAAAAGAAAAAAAATAAATTTCATTAACAGGTCGTAAGATTAAACCAGGATCCAGTGATGTACAACTTTCAACTATGTGTTTCCGTGGGGGCCTCCAATTTTTAATTGCGATGTAAGTACTATAGGGCAAGTTTTGCATTTGAAAAAAAATCGTGCTCGAGATTTTAATCAAACTTGACATTACAATGTTAGAGAACACGAAAAAAGTGGGTTCCTTAATTTCGTCTGTATGTAGGTCCAGCTACAACTTAATCGCCTTGAGCGATTTTGTTCAAACTTGGAACTTAAGCGATTCTTGTTTTTTAAGCTTCAAAAAATAACGGTGCCTACCGTACAAATTTTTATACCCAAAATTGTATATCTTAATTGCATATCTCGAAAATGGGGGTGTATCGTTTTTGATAAAAAAAATCACATAACTATTATAGTTATACTCTACATTTTGGTTAATTTAAAAAAAATATAAAATATTTAAGAAGTTTTTTTTTTTTTTTTATAATACAAATTCTATATACTACTGAATTACATCAGCCAAGTAGAAGACTTAGCACTATAATATTTGGACTTGTTGAATTATTGATTCAAAATAGCTTTTAACGGCCTTTAGTCCAACAAAAATTGGCGTTTCGTCCCGGTGATCTCACATGGACTCATCTATAAAATATTTTGTTTTATATGTATTTTCGGCTCAACGGATTTCGATGAAAATTTCCATACAGCAGGTCATTCTAATTCATAATAATGCTGCGTACCGACATATTTGAAAAATAGTTTTTTGAATTTTTTTTTTTTTTATTTTGAAAACGGTTGGACGATTTTGTTTTGAATTTATATTGTTAAATACTTAAAATTGTCATACAAACATTTTTTTGAAAAAGAGATTTAAGAAATGTTGTATATGTTTAAAAAATTAAGTAAATAACGAATTTAAAAATATGATTAGCTTCTTTTACTAAAAATCTTATGCTTACGATGTGGTCGAACATAAGAGCAAGTACATGCGATCCAGTCGTGCATTTTACTTAGGCGCGGATTTGAATCCCAGACCACTGGTGTAACAGTAGAACGCACTAATATTTATGTCACAGGTAGTCACGATCTGTAGCGCTCGGTATTAACTGTCATTACCAACGACGTGCTCAAAGAAATACACTTTTTCAGCATGCATTGGACGACCTTGGATCTCATGTGGATTGGTATCGCCCTTTCATCAAGAAATTATGATGACACGATAATATTTGCGAAGCGCGCACGTACTCTTAAGACCATATCCATCCATGGTGACAGCCTGAATAAATGACATCCATTTTGACAGATGTTGCTTCAACAATATTACCGCTTTAAACTGTCAAATTTGGCAGTTTCCTGTTGGAATAGCCTATATGTTTCGACTTGCATTTTGGTTCGAAGTTTGACCTTCAGATATTGGTATTTTCGATACTTCAGTCCACTGTATTAATTAAGACAGAATTTTATGCAATTTTTTTTTTAAACTGCCTTTATTCCGTTGGGATATATATTACCAAAATATCGGCTTTGAATTGAGGTCACCTTCAAAATTAAACGTCAAATATCAAGCTTTAATTTTAGCATACGCTGTTATTGTTTACCAAATACAAAACTGCATTGGCCTCTTGTTTGTCCTAATTTTCACACCCCAAAGTCCGATAAATTAATTTATTGCCAAACAACTTAAATTTATGTCATCAAGACTTTAATTTGTATCCATTTTAATGACAGGAACTTTATTCGAAAACCTAACCTAACCTAACCTAAGCAACCTAACAAGCAGTTTGTCGGAAACACAATATCTATCAGTGTTCACTATACCCCCTCTCAACTTGTCGACCTATTAGCCATAATTAATTCCCCAAAGCTCCTTTGTCTACATATTTGTTTCCTCATTTGTAATTCGATATAGTCAATCGAAAATTGATTACCTATGTATATATAATTCAACCCCCCTTTTCCACCCCATAATCAATTTATTCATCCAAGCAAATAAATACTAAGAGCACCAACACACACACACCATGCAACAGCAACACCCAAAGCACTTTTATTTATCTAGGCCAATAACATAAATAGTTTTAGATATTTAGGATTGCTTTTCGTATATATCTGCCAGGCATTGGTGTTTATCTAATTTAAAGAATCGTGCATCATCCAACGGGACATAAGTTGCGATAAATTCAAATTAAATCGATAAACATTCTTCGATGAACATTCGATGCTATGAAGTCCTATCTACATACGAGTATGTTCAAAAGGGTGTTTTTTTTTCTGTAAATGTAGTTTCACACTGCAGAGTTTTTTTTTAAAGAAATTAACAAATTAACAAACATTTTTTTAAGTATATATAGTTGATCTTTTAAAAGTTGCCGGATTTCGAACATTTAGCAGATTTTTACTTTATCCTTTCAGAGGCATAAAATAACATGGTTAAAATAACTCACTGACAGCTCTATTGTTGTCAGATAAATAAATTTACTCAAAACATCCAAAATAAATGTTCACAGCTGGGAAGCTTTTTTTTTGTTTGTGAAGTGTTGAATGTCAAAGTGAAGTTTAAACAAATTTTTTTTCTTCGCACATTTAACAACTGACAGCTCTACAACAACAAAAAAAAAAGAAAAACCAAAACCAAAACACCCTCTAGTTCATTGTTCGAAAGTTGACACGGAGTACACAAAAATAAACAAACAGAACTATCACCATCAGGACTGTGATGTCGTTGTCGCCTCGTATATAACATTGTAATCGAAAATATTTATTTTTTTTTTATTTACATTTTGGGCTAATGGAACAAAGAGTCTTTTAAGTTAGTTTTTTTTTTTTTTGTTTGAAGCGTCATTAATTTCATTTCAAATCCCCTTCACCCATTTGACATTTTGAAATTAAAATTCTGTTTCACTTTCATTTCAAATGGATTCTCAAAGAATCTGCTGTTTTTTTTTCGTTTTTTAAATGACGAACACTTATTTAAAATTCAGTTCTATTAATGATCGGATTGAAAAGGGAGTAATTATTTAAGTTAACAAAAAAAAGGGATAAATACAAGGTTTGACCCAATAAAGCTAATAACATTTTTTTTTGAAATTAAGAACATAAAGACTTTCGAGTTGGTGCTAGCGATAATCTGTCTCAGGGAGGAGAGGATGAAGTTCAAGAGTTTATTGAAATTGAGTCGCAACATACTAGGCATTCGTATTTCGTGATCAACTAATATTAAAAAAAAAATAGATTTGAAGTGGATGGCAAGTGGATAATGTTTAAGTACTAAATAGTATTTGATCAGTGATGGCAATGAGATTACAATGCGAGGTAAATTTAATTAATATTTTTTCGAGTGGTACCATCATCAGTTAAATTCTTTAAAATGGAGAACCACTTATTCACTTAAGAAAATTTATGATATTGAATATGTAATAATTCATGACTTTATTTTGTTTTTCATTTTGGGTGTATGTGTGTCTCAAAGTCTCCAAAATATATTTTGTCGAAACAATTTTTTTTTAAATTAAATTTAACCAAAGTTATAAATTACTATATTAAACATAAATTCAACAATTTGACGCTGGATCTGAATTACTTATGAATATAGCATTTAAGACAACTATGTTTAATAAAATCTAAATTTTAAATCTAATTCAAAACTAACCATTTCCTTTCTTTTTTTCTTTTTAGGTAAGTGTTGTCATTTTTCACACATTTATTGTAAAATTATTCCAAATTTGTAAATGGTAAGTCTATCTTTAATATTAAATTCACAACGGGATAGTGAGATTTGACAGATGTAGTCTGATTTTTGACAGATCCACATAAAATTATTAGAGATGGGTCAATATTTCACTAAGTTATTCAGTAACAGGTATTATAGCAGATCGAAAATAGCTTTTATTGCAATAAGATCATTAGTTTCTAAATTTCAATTTTTTTGTGGTAATATTTTTATATATTAACAAAATGTGTTTTAGCTTTGATTACTGATTTTCCTCAGATAATGGTTTTATTATTGATTTCAGTCATCGAGCACGAGTAGTATTATTATCTCATTACATATATTGCTTAATCGTGATTCTGAAATAAGTAATAAAATTGAAACATAATTTTTTGTTACGTTTTCGAATGTATGCGATACTCTAAAATTACTAATGAAAGATACATTTTATTTTGGTGGGTTTACTTGGCAAGTTTTAAAACCATTTGACATACTAAAAAGAAAACATGCCAAGTATAGTCAGTATTCATTAAATAATAACATGTATTTCTTACTATGTTGTTGTTTCAATATTATCCGACTTTAAATATTTGGGATTAAGACTTCACAACTTTTCACGGCTGACTTTTTACATATTAGCTCTTTTTTAACATTTATGTTTTTGGTCTGATTTCACTCCTTTTTTTTTTAAATTTAACTATGCCTGTAAGACCGATGGTCTTTTAAATGCAACCTGAATTGCACAGCACTAGTTTGGCACAGTGGATTTGAAAACCAGGTATTGACTGTCTCATTTTTAACCCATGGGCGGCATCCAATTAAAATTGGAGGTATAGAAAATAATGCACCTAGCGTGGGGATCGAACCCACACGTCCTAGTTAGCAATCAAACACTTTATCCACTGCGTCATTGCCACCCTTTTTGCCACCCTTTTTGCAAAGATTTTAGATATTAATACTCTTCCGTGTCAAAATCTCGAAAGATACTGAAAGGGGAAGTTCCCCATATAAATTAAACCTCTTTTTGAGAAAGTGGGTATATACCCTTCTAAATGGAAAACCATAAATTTTATATTTTTTCTTTTTACGCTCCAATAAATTTCATCATTCTAACATAACATTTCAGAAAATGTGGGCAGATATCGCGCCCCCTAAACTGAAAATCTCAAATTTTCTTTTTTTTTTTTCTTGTTATTTACATGAAGCCCTACCATTTTACCAAATTTCATTATTATACAATTTTTGATCCATAAATGTTATTTCAGTAGCAGGCATTTATAACTGTTATAAAAAAATTAAAAAATTTTTGCATTTGCATTTCGTTACTGGAAATAAACGAACGTGTGTGATTTTTTTTGCAGTAAACTCAAAAAAAGTCCTTTTCATTTATTTCCCAAAAATGTCTATTTCTACCAATTTAAGTACACTAAGTTCATTTATAAAACAAAGAATTAAATTTACAAAACTTTGAAGTTAACTGGGCAAATTTGCGGGAAGTAAACGAACAGAACAAAAATGGGAACAGTTAACGTGAAGCCCACGTTTGAAACACCAAAAAAGTGGACTCGCTAAACGCCAAGATTTAATCAAGGGATCAAATTTAAACAGAATTTTAATCAAAATAACACACTTTTCTCTTTACAGTTTTACTTAACAGGAGATACATTTTATGACTTTTTTTTTAACAAACAAATATTCTACGGGAAAAGAAATTTCCCCACCTATATTATCACTAAATTTGATTGATTTACATTTGAAAGTATGAAAATATAAAGTGCCAGTCGAATAAAAACATTTCATAAAATTTTATATTATCAAAAAAGATATAATTACCGTGTACATATTACCCAAGCGCTGAAAAAATTAGGTCTATAATGGCATAAAATTTCCCCTTAAATGACCCCCCACAATAAAGTGAATTTTTCGAACCTTAAATACTTTTCGGTCGAAACTCATAATAAGGCTCATTAACGCAGTTTTTTCTGAAAGGAAATTATAATTACCTTTGTCATGGACAGGATAATAATTATAGAAACAAAAGAAAAATATGCCAATCTTTCCTTAAATGTCAATTGTATAGGGCGAAATGCCAAAATCCCCTAACCTACAACTCTATTATATATGTATGTACCTAGATATTAATTCTGATAATGATGAATGAAAACAAATTAAAAAAAAACACATCCTGTACCGTCCGCTCGTCCACTCGTCCACTTGAACAAATATGTGCCTTAAATATGAGCTTGCTATTGATTTTCTCTTCACGATATGCCTCCTGCACACACTTACAACGATTATATGGCTTTATATAGAGTCCTTTAGCGAGGACCTCGTATATCTACTAAATTGCCTCGTACCTCGTAATATGGCCTATCTATTACAAACAATTTTGCATTCAATAGATTTTCTGTGTTTCTTTTGTTTCCTTTTTTTTTGTTCATCCACTTCTTTTATTCGTGTTTTAAAGAAGAATTTATGCAATGGTACAGTTGAAAAAAAAAATGAACAGAAGAGAAAAAAGATAGATGACCAGATTATCAAGTATTTATCCTTACAATCGAAGTTTAAAGAGAAGAATTTAAAAAAAAGCAATTCAAAAGAATGATATATTGCCCAGAATTAGATTATGTAAAATTTGTAAGGGCATTTTTTATGATTATATCTTACAGCTGATGTATGGCGTATACTTATTTTTTCATGTACAAAACGAGGGTTTAATTAAACATAACATTGTGATGATGGAGAAGTCCGAAAACGTGGAAGGACGCACGTGTTGTGGCGTCGGTGTTTCCCTGCCTCAAAATGAGGAATGATATGGCTTCACAAATTTGGAACAGAGCATTTTTAAATGTGATTCGAATTTTTGTTTTATATTGGAAATTTATGGCGAAAAATTAATATAATAGAAAAATAAGATTTTCAAAGAAATTTCGGTCACAAGGTAAAAATGATATCGGAAATTATTGACACCATTTAAAAAAAATGACGGTTCCATACAAACTGTAGATAAACAGAGGTAATTCTTGTCGATAACACAGTGCTTTTTCTCTAGAATAATGCCGCTCGCTCACTTGTCGGTGCGGAATTGTTTCTTTCAGCTTACTAAATACACATGCGGTAGCGATATCTCACTGAATACACATATATATGTGCGGAATTAGTACAGGAAGAAAGCGGCATACCGAGTCTCGGTACAAAGAATCAGTATTGCTTCGATAATTATGAAAAGTGTTTGTGTTTGACGTCTATAGCAATAGTTTGTAAATAAAAAAAGGATTTTTGATACAAAATGCATAATTCTGCGCCAAAAGTTTACCGACAAGTGAGGTGATATGAACATGAGATCGGTATTTGTTCGGTAAAGCAGTTAAAACTAATTACAGATACCGCACCGATAAGTGAGAGAGCGACCTAAAAATAAAGCCCGCGAAATTAAATGCACTATAGTCAGTATATGTCAGTTCCCTAAAAGTTCTTGTGTTCTGAGTAGTAGGCGTATTTTAACAAAGAGCTTATTTGCGTCGATAACACAGTTTTGTTTCTGCAATAAGATTTAACCTAAATAATAGCGTGTTTTTCTATTTCTAAGTCCAGAGTTCATTGAAAAATAAACTACAATATGCTTTACCGACACAATTAAAAAAATAGTATGTAATGCCATTTCCATAGAATCGGTCGATAACACTGACGCAATTCGCGTCGATAACGTATTTATTTCTCTGGAATAAAAGTTTAGGTGAATTGTATGAGTGTTTTTCCAATGTTAGAAGAATAGAGCCCGAAAAATCATACGAGCTAAGCAATGTCATTTGCCTAAAAGATAATATAGGCGTGTTTTAGCATAGAAATATTTCGCGTCGATAACACAATTGTTCACTAGGAAAAGGGGTAAGCCTGAAAATTCTCAGCACTTTATTCATGACAGTAAGGAAATAGGTGGTCCAGCTCGCCTAAAAGCTCTTTTTATTCTGAACATTGAATGACGAATGTTTTTAAAAAAAACGCGTTGGGATTTATCGACACTTACAGAGAAACATTTGGCATTTCCATACCAACTATCGATATCAGTGAGGGAACTCGCGTCGATAACATAGTTTTTTCTCTGGAAGAAGTGTTAAATGCTAAATAGTAGGCGTATTTTTCTAGTAGAATAAGACCTTAATTGAACTTTATTATTAAATAAATTATTGGTTCAAATAATCCAGACAATCATTTGATGTTTCATATCGATGCCTTGACGTTTAGAAATGAGTTCATCTTGAAAGTGGATTAAGGCTTTCATTTCCAGTCTACAAAACTACGTACTACTAATGACGACTGAAATTGTAAATTGAGCTTATTTATTGTCGAAAAGTCTTACTCTACAGGCTCTGTAAATTTCTCAAAAAAAAAGTTAATGTTTTCAGGAACGAGTCCGTTTGTTGTATATATAAATAAAATGGCTGATATTATACGAGTATGTTTGTAGGTATTACTTTTTATTCATCTGAGCAATATGCCACCATTAATCGACGACTAGATTTTTCTCAACATTCTCTCCAAGCTATTTTTATTTCCTTTCAAATATTCTTATTGTTTTTTTTTTTTTTGTTAATTCTCTTTTTCGATATTCCGTATATTTGAGATAGTTTTGCTGGCACATTTAAAATTGAATCAATGCCAAAAGTTTTGTTTTCTTTGTTTGTTTTTATTTTCCTTTTTCTATAAAACTCGTATATTTTCTCTTGTTTCATCTTTTTTGGATACCTACTGGAAAATGTACCAAAGACGGGAACGTGTACATCATCTAAGATAAAATATATCTATGTATCTACGAGGATGTACCTCTCTATAGATACTCGTAGTAAGATACGTATTTTATTACATTGTACGTAGCAATTTTGGTTGTATTGATGATCACTTCATGATTCTGATTCAATTAGAGAGAGAGAGAAAAAAATCGAATGTCAAAAAGGGATTTTCTGCAAAATTGACTCTTTATTGACAACTATGACATTTTGCAGGCGGAAGCAAAACGTGACTAATTTGTCACTGTTTTTAAAGGAAATGTTTTTTTTTATTTTGTATCTTTGAACAGAAAAACAAGAATAAAAAAAACATGAAATCATGCTAATGTGTATTGTTTAAAACAAAAACAAAAAAAAATGACAATTTGTCAACGAAGTACATTTGACAAAAGTGAATGTCTAAATTGTTTTGCTTCAACCCGGCCGCGGCCCGGCAAACCATTAGGGTTAAATGTTTATTGTGTTCCCTTGCGAATTGCGACTGAAATAAAAAACAACAAGCAAATCCGACATGGGGGACGCAAAAAATATATAATATACATAGGCGCACAAAACAAAAGAAAGTTCGTTTATAGTTGGGTTAAAATTTAAAATGCAAATGCTTTTGGCTTTCGGCTTTGTAAAAATGACTAATGTATCTCACAAGCCACCGGCATGCAGAGGCAAGAAATTAAACTTCTGACAGTATTCGTTGGTAATTTTTTTTTGTTCTGAAATTCTTATTTATTTGTTGTTACATCGCACCGGTGCGGTGTTGGCTGTGGCGCAGTGGTGGTCACTTATACTTTATCGTCCCGTCTCGTACACAATTTCCGGCAACGATGTACTGGCACATTGCTAATTATGATGCAAAAACAGCAGCGGCTATTAATATCGTGATTGAAGAAGAAGAAAATGCTTTCAGCAGTTAGCCTAGATCTATGTTGCGCAGATTCGTTTTTTTTTTTTAACAAATCAACCTGGGTGTATAGAAATGGAAATCATTTGTCAAAAAGTTTTTGGCAAACAAAAAATTAAGTGTTCTGGTGATTTAAGAGCGAAACAGAATGAATGGGATGCACAAGCTAATAATAATGCAATTTCGATAAGCGATAGTAGAATAGTTTACTCAAGGTTCAATTACCAATATTGCTTTCAAATGTCAAACTTTTGTGGTGAGAAATGGGCCCTGAAATTTGTTTTCCAATAAATTGGAACCTAACCCAACAATCGAACAACAATAAAAAATAATACTCAATTCTTATTGACATTTCAAAGTTGACACCTGTGTCATTAACCGTCAAAATCGTATTGGGCGAATGCCAGCTGTTTAGTAGTTTAAAAGCGCCTTTGTTTCGTCAGATAAATTAATAAATTAAATCAATGGCGATTTGTTTAATAAAAATTATTATTCACTTCGTTTCCATATTTTTTGTTGATAAACAAATTGCACATAAGCGAAATGACGGAACAAAAACAAAATTTTATTTGCTGAAAAAAGCTTGGAGTATGTTCGCAAGCTTGTTCAGATTTCGTTTTGGGTGTGTACGACTGCTTTTACACCATGCAAATTTCACTTTTCCATTTTTAAGCACCTAAGTGAGTGTTGGGGGTAGTCAAAGTTGCTGAGGTTGAATTTAAATTATATGCAAAATATTCTTAATAGAAACGGCTAAAAGCATTTTTAAAGCCGTTTTTCACTTAATTTTTTATATATAAAAATTCCTAAATTTTTTCTAAAAAAAATTGGTATGAACATTTTAATTATTTAATAATATAAATTCAAAAACAAAATTTCATAAAAAATCGTCCACCCGTTTGCGAAATATTGAATTTTCAATTTTTTTTCCAAAAATCCAAAAAAACTATTTTTCGAAAATTTTGAAATGCAGTACTATTTAGAATTTGAAGGAACTCATGCACCAAAATTTTGATCGAAATCCGTTTAGCCGTTTATGAGAAAGTCGAAAATCAATAAAATGGTTATATGGCAGGTACCCTTAATAACAAAATATTAAAAAAAATTTGGCCAAACTGTAGACCATACCCAAAGTAGTACACACACCAATTTTTAGCAAAATCGTTAGAGCCGTTTTCGAGATAATTAAGATGGTGGAAAAATTTGTATGGCAAGTACCGTTATTTTTGGGGCTAAAACAACAATTCAAAAATCTATTTTAGACAATCACTGTCTAAGTACCACGTTTAGGCTGTAGATCGATCTACAGACAGGCGGAGTTGCGGGACCCACTTTTTGGTATTCCCTATCATCGTAATGTCAAGTTTGATTAAAGTCTCTAGTTCGATTTTTTTCCAATTTCAAGAAAATGTCCTATAGTACCTATATCGCAAGTTTTTTACGGGACTGTTTTTTGTGCAAAACATTCTTTTTATCGAAGGAAAAAAATTATACATACTTACCATGAATATTGTTTTGTTTTCACCACAGCTGTTTTCCTGTCGGGAAACATTATTTTCTTCTCACCACTATTTTGTTTTCATGAAAAGAACTATAATTTAGCATATTAATGCCGAAACAAATTAATAAAAGAGAACTCCCGATGTGCACGATTCAGAGCATAAAATTTTAAATAAAAAAATCGAAGAAGAATCGAGATTCAAAAGTCATTGACAAACACATTATCAATGAACACATCCTTCGGTAATGTAAATCTTCATGAAACAAAATCAATTCTAAAACCCAAAAGCGCCCTCTTCATTTCAGCTTTCAAAGTTGGATAGCCAGCACCGCCATCTTTTTTTATTATTGCCTCTTTTTTATATTACATTACGTATTACACAATTCCTTAGATAAATCTTCAAAGTACACATTGGAGCTCTAGCAATTATGTAATTGAATTAAACTTACAGACATTAATACAACAGCGAACAAAACAGACAGAAAGAACAAACAATTGAAGAAATACATTGTGTCAACAAGAGCACGCGGTTTGCCTTGAACGCTGTCCAATCCAATTACTAACCACAGGCAATGATGCCGATATCGCTGATCGATGGGAAGCGATGCTTTCATCAGAGCCAATACCGCTGACTGAGTTCTTTTTGTCGCCAGCAGTCATTTTGTTGTTGTTTGCCAAAGAAAATTTTGCTGCGCTGACTAGCAACAAACGATTAAAAAACGCGACCAATGCAAAAAAAACGTTTGTTCCTGAATAACTGAATTTGTGGTAAGTTCTCACAATTTTAAAACGTTCAGCGATTGAGCTGCACATGTTCATTCTAATATGACAGTTCGGATTGACGTTTGTGATTTGAAACTCACATGTCAAATTTGGAAGAACTGGCTCTAAGTAGTCCCTAAAATGCTTACAAGTTATGGTCGCCATCTTGAATTTTATAAACTCTAATGGTCAAATACTTCGGTAAAAATTACTTTTAATTTAAAAAGTTGTATCCAATCAATGTTTTTTTATTAATTGTGTACATTAAGACACTTTATTTACGTAACATCAATAGCTATATGTATTAATATATTATTATGTTATTTATTTCCGTGAATTTATAAAATTCAAAATGGCACTTCTAGTGGAAATTGTGGCGAATTTTTCTGACACCACCCCTTCCTAAGGATAAAATTTCATGTAGACTGAACTAACTTGAAAATGTTTATTATATCTCAAAGTCATAAACAAATTTGCCATCTATTGCAAACATAAGTAAATTGGTGGTAAAATGCATACAAATATCACTAAAACCTATGTGCTTTGAAGGACAATGCCAAAATGGAATTAAAAGCTCAATACAAAATTCAAGGTAAGCTTAAAACCTATTTATTTACCTTGGCTGTAGCTCTACCAAAAAAAAAAAGTATGAAATTCTTTTAAGTCTGTAGGTGTAACAAACATGTCATTCATAACCCAATGCCACAAAAGTTTTTTTCTTTCTGAAAGTATGTGTGTATTAGTTTTCTACGACGACGTTGCTACAAAGCCATCAGGTACAATATCTACCAATACTATTTTTCATCATAATAATAAAACCTCAAGGGATTACCCCTTTTAGCTTATGGAGATACTTTTGTTATAAAAAATAGCCATATAGGTATACTCGTATCTACTGCCTCAATATATACTTACAGAATTTCACCGAATGATAAAAAATACATTTTGTAGACTTAACCACATTCTATATCGAATTTATACGATACATACAAATTCTAACCATGACTAAGCCATTTTGATCGTCCTTATCTTAATCGAACTTCATCTATCTCTCACTTATTGTGGTTATATTATATGTATAATCTATATGGCACACAATGGTGCTGTTGCGGCAAATAAAAAAAAATATATCCTTCGTAAATCCATGTCATGGTTCGTTTGTTCCTTAAAATATTTCTTTTATCGTAATTTCTGCAATTCGATTGATTTTTTTTTCGTTTGCCGTTTTGTCTCATGTGTTTCATTTTGCACATTTTAGATATTAACATAAAGGATGAGATATCTTATGGGTGTTTGAGAATTTCGAAGTAAAAAGTCCTTCGTTTTTGTTTTTTTGGACATTATTTGACCATTAAACAGATAAGGATACGAATACGAAGTAAATTGCAAGACTGTGTCACACGTACTTGTTATGTTTTTATATCCAGTAACGTAATGTCGTAATCTATATGTGTCAGTAATATAAGGACATTCATAAAAAAGCTATTTTTACCATAATTTCGAAGTAATAATCACCTCGATGTCCTTTGGAAGACCATAAGAACATATGAAAGAGGTTTTCTTGGAAACTAGCAACTACTAACTATCCCCGTTCCAAGTAAATGCGCAACATTGTTCTGGATACATTTCCGAGATATAACCCCACCAGAGAGCCAACGACGGCAATGTGTCAAAGGCTATGATAGATTTCTCTATTCGTGGCCATGAAGGAAGCTTACTGGTGGGATATGTCGGTGAGCTTAAGTGCATTATCATTATCCAGAAGCCAACTCCGCAATATTGTCGTGTCATATGGTGCATCCAGCGGTTGATGCGAACGAAAAGTTTTATTAACTCGTTTAAAGTATTTGTATGTGTGTGTTTGAAAAGGGCAAACATGCATCTTCCGTGATGTTTTAAATTCGGATGGATTTCAAAGTTAGGTGTCGAAATAGAAATGAGGCACATTTAGATTCATATATGTGCTCGTATGTTTGTCCGTCACCCTTGATTATGACATAAATCTATATGTATGTGTGTATTGTAGGTAGGTATAGGCATCAAAAAGGCAATTTACCATTTGTCAAACAATATAAATTTGGAGTAATTTTCTGAATGCCCGTAGTAGAGAAAGCCCCACGAAAAAGAATGATGGAAGAGATTCAAAAAAGATAACACGTTGTAAATGGAAAATCCAAATGCGTGTTGACATTTTTAACACAACATTATACAGATAGCTGATGGCATTTACTTGAGAATATTAATTAGAAATGTTCGTGATTCTTTTGTGGTTTTTTTTTTGTGCGTGATTAATGTTTTATTAAAAAGATGTTCTGATGATTTGGGAACAGTGTTTTCTTTTTAAACAACGGGTGATTTTTTTGCTACTTGGTTTTTGACGTTTATATTTTTGACAGATCACACATGACAAATTCCACGAACATTTGACATTTCGATTCAGTATTGTTTGCCATTTTACATGAATAGACTTACGCCTGAACAACGTTTGCAAATTATTGAAATTTATTATCAAAATGCGTGCTCTGTGAAAAATGTGTTTCGCAAGCTACGTCCGTTTTATGGTCGTCATAATCGACCCACCGAGCAGGCTATTCAGCTCATTGTGACCAAATTTCGCACCAGTTTCACTTAATTGGACATTAATCCACCAAATCGTATCCGTAGAGTGCGTACCGAAGAGAATATTGCTGCTGCATCCGCCAGTGTTGCTGAAGATCGCGATATGTCCATTCGGCGACGATCGCAGCAATTGGGTTTGTGTTATTCGACCACCTGGAAGATTTTACGCAAAGATCTTGGTTTAAAGCCACCAATATCATGTGATTTGACCCCGTTAGACTATTTTTTGTGGGGCTATGTTAGGTCTATTGTCTATGGGGACAAGCCAAACACGATTGCTGCCTTGGAAGCCAACATTGAACGCGTCATTGGTGAGATTCCGGCCGAAATGTGTGAAAAAGTTTGCCAAAATTGGACCTTCAGAATGGACCACCTGAAGCGTAGCCGCGGGCAACATTTAAGTGAAATTATTTTTAAAAAGTTAATGGCAGAAATTGATTTATCTAACCAAATAAAAATTTCATTCACTTTTTACAAGTTTCTGTGTTTTTTTGAATTTTCAAAAACCAAGCTCTTAAAAAATCACCGTTTATAAGATGGGAATAATTTTGAAAGTAGGTGGTACCTACACATACCATTGAGTCTGAGTCTGCTTCGAATATGACTTTAAAACTCGCGGTAGACACACGCCTTGGTTGACTTCTTTAACTTGTGAATTGACGTAGTCCCAGTTTTTGTTAACAATATTCGAACAGCATAAGGAATACGAAATACTGTGTTTTTATAATTGAAGAAAATGTTAATGTTAATGGTCGGTAGGAAAATTGTTGGTAAAAAGTAGGGATTCCAGTCGAAGATGATCTTGTGCATATAACATCGAAATACTCTAAGAAGGTTCAAAAAACTGTAAGTTTCAGGTATTCACCAGGAACTCTAAAATCTTCCCCCAATTTTCGTGACCCAATAAATAGAGCGTCTTGTTTCTTTAGGAATCTATTCTCAGTCTCTAAACATTTTTGGTCCTTTCAGCTACACAACTGTGCTATTGTTTTCTTCAAGTTAAATTACTGTTAGTACCAGAGATTATCACAAACTTCTTTTAATAAAATTCTAAAAATATGTTTGGATTCTCGTTTTCTCAAATGGAAGGAATCTTATTTGTCGAATCAAATCCTGTTTACTTGCGATATATATTGCAAGTCTTGGATTCGTAAAAAAAATCGAACTCGAGATTTTAATCAAACTTGAAATTACGATAAAAGCGGATTTCAAAATTCTCTCTTTCTGCGAATCTATACAGTAGATGGATTTTCTCCAAACTTATTTTTTTTGTGGACCCAAAAATAACGGTACACATTTTTTTTTCGACCAAAAAGTTAAATCTTATTTTGCCCAAAAACTGCTCCAATGATTTTTATATTTATAAAAATCATTACATTAATGAAGGAAAAAGAGACTTTGGGTTTTCGACTTTCTGGAAAACTGTTCGTTTGATTTTCTTGGCAATTTTTATGGAGAGGCTCCTAAAAAGTTAAAACAGTATTTAATACCAAATTTGTATAAGTTTTTATTTATTTGTTTTTTGACATTATCTTGTGAAAGATAAATAAAAAAAACCGTAAATGTATTTCTCAAAAATGACTCCAAGAATTTTGAAAAAAAAAATGGGTGTGTTTTTAAATTTTTGTATTCCACTTTTAAGTAAAAGAGTATTTTTTTTTGTGTAGGTACTTATTAAGGGATCGGTTCAAAATTCTGGCTTCAAAATACTGCTTTTCAAAATTCTGCTTTTAAAATGAAAATTCAATTTTTCAAAATTCTGTTTTTTTTTCATTTTTTCTGCTGTTCAAAATTCTGCTGCTCAAAATTATGTCCGTCAACAAAAAAGATAAAAATTCTGCTTATTTTTTCAAATTTTTAATTAACTTTTTTTTATTTATAATAACTAACAAGAAACAAAAATAAAACAAAACAATCCATTAGGAAAACTTAAGTATGAAAAATAAAATTAAAAAAAAAGCCAGCAAACAAACAAAAACTGAAGAGAACAATGTTTTTTGAAATGCGGCTTAACAAGTTGAACGACAAAAACCAATATTTTTTTAATTAAACTCTTAAGGAAGGAAGAGTATGCTCTGCTTATCAAAACTCGACTTATAATAATAAAGAAAACAAAGGTTTGGAAAATGTTAAAAAGCGCTCGCTTTTTCCAAACCTTTGTTTTCTTTATGTTTTGCAGAATTTTGATGAGCAGAATTTTGAAAAGCAGAATTTCGCGAGCAGAATTTTAAAAACAGTTTTGAAAGCAGAATTTTTTTAAAAGAATTTTGACCCAACAGCCTACTTACTAACGGTATTTCCCATTGAACCACTTTTCATATATTCGACTTTCTCACTGTTGGATGAACCGATTAAAATTGTTTATTTTTTTACGCAAATGCTCCCTAGAAGTGTTAAAAAACGCATACCCAATTTTTCAATTTTTAAAAAATAAAAAAAAACCTATTTTATTCAAACATCGATTTTTCAAAAATCAGTTACCTACTGAATTTTTTTTTGAAATTAAAATTTTATATGTATAGTAATAATAACTTCAAAATGGCGTTTCAAATTTTGTTCTTAAAAGTGTTTTTAAAATTGTATGCATATAAAAATAATTTTTTTTTTTCAAAAACGGCTCCAACGATTTTTTAAATTTTATATTAATTCATATTTTGCCAAGAATTTAAATCTTTTTTTGCCAAAAATTGTAACAACTGTGTAATCTAAAAATATATTAATATGTGTATTGTTTATTTATTTGTACCTAATTATGCATTATTCTTACGCATTTTTGACTTAACTAAACTACATACAAATGTTCTTGCTATCTACGTTCCATCTGTGCAGTTTACATAATTAAAATCGATAGACTAGCTTAAAATTTAGTTAGATACCTAACTTTTCATTGAATCATCCATCCGACAATTCATTTTACTAAAAGCCAAGGTACACTTACCTACATCGCCGTTAAAACTATTTCGTGAAAACTAGACTACCTATACAACACCCGGCAAGGTTTAACTACACATAAGTTGTTACTACAAGAGCAGTCGTGCATTTTATTTATTGATATATTGCCTGGCATCCCCCAGGGAAGTCATCTGGGGCCCCTTCTTTTTAATCTATTATGGTTAGTAATATTTTCGACGTTTTAGACCTTGCAAATTATTGAAGATTGTTTGAAGACTGAAGATTGAAGATAAGCTTTTTTAGTGGTCTAAATATGTATAATAATCTTCATTCAAATACTCAACATTTTAAAGCGTTTCGTTCAACGCTCAGAATTCTATAGCTACATACTTCGGTAACGAAATTCTATAAACTGTTTGTGGATGTGGGGATGTTGACGGTATTTTTGAGGAAATAGTATCACATAAGCCCTTAAATTGAAAACTGGCTTATCTGTAGTTTAATTAAATTTGTAATATCCGACGTAAGTTATAAGTAAAATCTGCATGTGTATAATCCTTGTATAAAATTTGCATACAAATTCAAAATTCCCCCAAAAACTATAGCCTCCCTTAGGGTTGATGCAAAATTAATTCCACAAATGCTCTGTCCTTGAAAGAAGCTCATTAAAATCAACAAAACCACACACAACAAGGTTAAACAAATTTACCTAATAAATCTATTGTTTTTTGCTTTTTTTTAGTCATTTCCCTAATCTACACATAAGCTCCAATAGAACACATCCTCTATGATATCAAGATCAATTCTAAGGATATGGCGATGGTAGTCTTAATTAGAAATCCCAACTCACTTCCTTTTTGCCTTAGAAATATCTCTCAAACACACTTAAGGAATATCAATTGCTGATGCTTTCTTTCTTAACAAACCTTGACAAAAAGAAAACCAACACACTTCTACTCATAGTATCGTCCTAGGTATGTAAGAGTATGTTTTAATAAAAAGATAAAGAAAATAAAAGAGAATCTTTTCAAAGAAGAAAAAAAATCGAAAAACTTTCCATAGTCTTGTATTTATAAACTTGTACACATCTTGAAGGTATTATGAAATTTTTTCCCCATCTCCATCTAGGTAACTTCCGAAACACTTGTATCCTTGTGTGTGTTTTCTTCATACCCACTGAAGAAATATCCGTTTCCGTTGTCCTTTCTATATATTTTCTTGACGAGCGCCATTTGTTTACATGCAAAAATAAAATATCAACATGCATTCATATACATCCACTTATCTGACGTTGTCTTCTCTCTGGCTTGACACTTCCTTTCGGGGTGACACAACACACACCCATCATTTGAGGTTGGTTGACGAGAAAATCAAAAAAAAAAAGGGGGTAGCGTGGAAAGTTTAGGCTATTATCCACCACCCACCTCCAACATATGTACATGCTTGCATGCTCATCACAACAATGTGTCTTAATTTAGAGCGAGCGAGTGTGTCCTTGTCACTGAGGACCTTGAAAAAGTTAAAGCCCACGCGCGTAAAATATCGTATAGTCCTTGTTGTTTTGTTATATGTTTTTCTCGTGTTTTAACTTAAATTCTAACTGTACACGCCGCGCCGGTCGTGTTGTTGTTGTTTATTATTGTGGTTGTGTATGTGCAGTGTGGGTATGGGTGAGGATGTCTCCTCATATCAGGATATTACAAATGGAAAATAGATGGTATTTTTGTTGTTGTTGTTTTGTTCCCCTTTAAGGACCGCCAAAGAAAATTTTAAATGACATTGAAAACAGATGTTCCGGGGTGTTTATTAAAATCAATCACTGAATTCTAAGAGTGTCAATTTATGTTAAAAAGGGAATTTCTAATGACAGCTGTCAAAGTTCAATTGTTTTGTGACATTTAAATTTTATCCTTCTGTTATTTTTTTGTCAAAAGTCTTAAGATGTACCTACAAGATGTAATCTTGGTTTTTGACAGTTGTATGTAAGATAATAAAGAGGTTTGTTTGTGCGTTTGAGGCGCACTTGTGAGAAGGGAATGAAAATTCCCTGAGATGTGCTTTATGTTCTATTTTCAAACTCATGCTTTTGATGTTGTCAAATGTTGCCCCTGGGGTTGAATGTAGGTAAAACAAAATTCGCATCTGCTCTGTTTTTTGTTTTGTTTTGACATTTTGGGAAAAGTCAAATCAGAACCATTTTACCTACCTACCTTCAAATTGGTGAAATACAATATTTTACTTTCAAATTAAACAAAAAAATATTCTTCAGGCAAGGAAACTCATTAATTTGTTGGCTCTCTTTTCACATTATAAATCACAGGATAAGTTTAAATTAAAGTAAAAAATTACCAAATTACCTCATAGCTACTATGTGTCACTTTGTTTTCATAAAAGTCAAGCATATATAAACTGCCATACCTACTCTGCATTCCGACATTATGACCATTAAAAAAACATTTAACCATAAATATGTAAAAGGGAATTGGTTTTTGGGGGATTTCTCTAACTGCGTCAACTCTGACACGTGATAAATAAATTGTCGTAAAAAGTTTCACTTTATTATTTTTTTTTTTTTCGTTTTCGCTAATAGAAAGGGTTTAATTTATTTATAAGACCGGAAGAAGTTAGAAGACAGGAGAGTGATAGTTTTTTTACTTTTCGATCGAAAATTCAATTCAACTTTTGATATTGTCAAAACTTTTAATAATATTCTTCGTTTTTAATACAAAAAAAAAGTTTTTTTTTTTTCAATTTTAATTAGTTTCATACTTACAATAGATTGGGCGTTGGTACCTAATATCTACTATTAAATCGGATTTAACTCGTGCCAAATTCAACGCAATCATTGTGACTCAATTTTATACTTTCGTTATTGTGACCTAACGCCTATAACTTTGACAGTTAACTTGCACAGTTAAAAGTGATTGTACTACATTAACTTCATTATACCTTCGTCGAGTTGAAATTGGTTTGGTTGCAATTTAGTCCGTATTAATGGATTGAAGAAAAATACCATTAAAGTTATAATTTAGAAATGAAACTTGTGCTTTTTAAAACTTTTTTATGGTGGACTTGATTTGACAGAACTGCCAAATTAAATTAACGAACCTTTGCTGTGTGCACCTAAATGGTATAACAAAAAATTTGGCCATTTATACCAAATGTGTTTTAAATATTTATTTCACATTTTTACTACATGTAATATGGCGCAATCTAATAGGAATATCTGATGAATTTATGTGATATATGTAAGTACTTATTTTTGTTTATTTATCTGCTGATTAGCGTTTAAGAACCACGAGTATTTACATGAGTGAGCCCAAAAAAATTAAGGAATAGATATTCGTATATTTTGACATTTCGTTCAATTCGATTTTTTATATTCGTCGCAAATGACATTTTTTATAGTTGATAATCTCTGGTTATTCGCTTTTAATTCGCTGAAATGTGGAAATTATGTGGAACTTAAATATAATTTGACAGTTCGTAGCAATGAAATTATTTTTTTCATTTTTTTTAATAATGTGTAAAGCAAGTTATGTATTCGTAAAAAAAAAATTTTTTTTCTAACAATCAAACATGACATTACGATCATAGAGAACACCAAAAAAGTAGGTCCCGCAATTCCGTCTGTCTGTCTGTCTGTAGAACGATGTACAGACTAAACGGCTGAACCGATTTGGTTCAAACTTGGTGCTTAGCCGTTTTAGGTGGATGTCCAAAATAGATTTTTGAACCGTTGTTTTAACCCCAAAAATAACGGTACTTGCCATACAAATTTTTGTACCATATTATTTATCTCGAAAACGGTTCTAACGATTTTGGGTATGGTCTACATTTTGGCTAAAAAAATTTTGTTAAATATTTTGTTATTAACCATTTTATTGATTTCCTACTTTCTCATAAACGGCTCAACGGATTTCGATAAAAATTTTTGTACAGGAGCTCTTTCAAATTCTAAATAGTATTGCATTTCAAGATTTTCGAAAAATAGTTTTTTTTGGATTTTTGAAAAAAAAATATTTTTTTTTTTTGAAAATTCAATATTTCGAAAACGGGTGGACAATTTTTTCTAGATTTTGTTTTTGAATTTATATTATTAAACATTTAAAATGTTCAACCAATTTTTTTTAGAAAAAATTTAAAAATTGTTATACAGGGTGCGCCAGAGAAACTTACTTATTTGAAAGGTCAATAAAAACAAAAGTACTTCAATTATTGTTTTAATTTTTTTTATTTGAGAATACAATATCCCAATTTTTTTTTCATGCAGTCTTGAAAATGACATCGGATAAATGGCGACCCCCATTGCGCATACACTGATGAAGTCGATTTTTGAAATTCGTCTCCACTCTTTGCAGCATATCAATCGGTATGTTGGCAATGGCGTCGCGGGCAACAAAATCGCGTTCAGTTAATTCTTGCACAAGAGCCAATTTATAGGGATGAAATTGAAGGTCTTCATGGAGAATTCGTCGAACAGTGGTGTCAGAAATTCCCATAGGAGCTGCGTGTTTGCGAGCCGAGCGCCGGGGAGAACGCACAACTGACTGCCTCACTCTTTCGATATTTTCCGGAGTTCTGATGGTCCGTTGAAGTCCATTTCTGGGCTTAGCGACACTTCCACACTCCCGAAATGAGTTAACCCACGACAGAATCGAATTACGGCCAGGAAGGAGTCTGTGAGGAGGAATTTCAAAGCGAGCGCGGAAGGCACGTTGCGTAGCAACAAGTGAGCGACCGTTAGAAAAGAAGCTCTCGACTGCGAAGACCCCCTGCTCTCTAGACCAGAGCATGATGGCAACTGACTGGAGGGAGAAACAAACTTGGGAACTTCCCCTCCAGATGCGCCCCCTCTCGCCCCTCTAACCCCCCAAATCACCACGCGGGAATTTTTTCAAATAAGTAAAGTTTAGCCGTTTCTATTAAGAATATTTTGCATATATTGTGATCGAACATAGGAGCAAGTACGTGCGATCCAGTCGTGCATTTTATTTTTTTTAGGTTAGATTAGATTTTATTGATCTATAAATTGCTTACAATAATTACAAAACACAGTTAATATAAAGCATTACTTTTCTGCCGTCTGCCTGGTTGACAAAACATATATAATAACATTTCTTTTAATAAAATAAAAGGATTTAATTTTTATCTTTTTTTAATAAACTTTTCATCTAAACAAATTAATAAATTGCTCTACTTTCTTTATACAATCAAAAGCTTTCACTTACGATTCGCTCCCTATAGTTCAAGGCCAGCTTACAATATTACTATAATGTTTTGACTTCAGCTACATTTAGCAATACTATAACTTGGTTTTCTGTTGAAAAATCACTTCCAAGTGTGTTTTTCCTAATGATTTTTAGGATTGACATTTTCCCATGAAGTTGTAAGTATCTTCTCTTTCGTTCAAGTTTCACAATGAACACATGATGGGTAAGTCTTCTCTATGTGGAATGAAGTTTAACTGGGTAAGTTCTCCTCGTAACTTGACCATCAACGAGATTTCATAGATACCGTTCTCATCCCGAAAATAATTCTTTTCCTCCAGACTGTAATTTAATTTGCAATATAGTGATATATAATTTTGTTTAAAATTTGTAAAAAATTCTGGTTAATAAATTGTTGGTCTCATGATTTGATTAGTTCTTAGGTTTTTAATGAATTGTCAAAAACTTCTTCCGGATAACTTAACGAACGGCCATTCGTGGAAGATGTGGAACGTGAATACAGTTTGACAGTTTGTAACAATCAGATTAGATATAATTCTCGACGACCAATTTAACATTTAACGAGTTGTCAAAAAATTGTGGCAATTTAAAATTTTTTTTCAGGATAATTTAATGAACAGCCATTTTGTTTTAATTTCCACATAGCCAATCTGTAACTTGATTTTGTGCGGCTTTCTTTGCTTGGCTTGAAAAGATTTTACAACTACATAAAAATCGTTTTTGTCTCTACGACAAAAGAAAGAAAAAAAAGACAAGATTAAGGAAGTGCATAGCACATTCCAAAAGAAACCCTCCTCCTTGAACTATGTCTGCGCTGGTTGTATAGTAAATGGATGTCCCACAATATATATTCCTATAAATCCATTGTTAAATCACAAAACAATAGTTATTCGATATTAACACAGTGTAATATGTATACATACATATGTACATATATCTAACAGATTCACCCAGTTTCTCTGCTTCTATAAATCATTTTATATTGTTTTTACCCCTCAGCTGTGTGTTTAGTAGGCGGTCGGCCATTGTTCTTAATTTTATGTAAGTGCTTGTATCTTTCGATTGTGTAATCGAAAATCATCAACGCCATCATTATAGCCACTACCCCACTGAAGCCGCCTTCATCTAGTTGTTGGTCTTCCTTCAATGGTACATAGTACCTACATACGTATACTTATACCTATGTATATGGGGATTGTGTTAGTTTTCCATTCCATTAACTTGGTTTAAATTTTCGGTCGTCTGTTGAGAGAAGGAAGTCTTTGGGTAAATCTATGCCAAACCATCTTGCAAAAGAACCTTCATAACATCATCATTGTCTGAGCTTATCTATAGGTATATAATGAATTCCAGTGGTATGTATAGTTTTTTGTTTTGGTAGAAAATGATGAAAAAGGAGTTGCAATGGTTTTGATTAAATAATCTGGATAATTGTTATGAAATTGTCAGATTTGCATCATATATTTGTAAAGGTAAATTGGTTTGGTCATTAGGCAATCTAAAACACCTTCTCAAAATGAAAATGCTCATCACTACTCAGTGTTGGAAAAACTGTTAATAGGCACTGGTATTACCTTGCAAAATACTGAGAGTTCTTTAACTCTGGTCTGGAGCGAAGTAGTCCTCCCCGGTCTAAAAAAAATCACAAAATCTCTCGACTTCTAAGGTGCAAAGAAACTTTAATGGGAATATGAACATATGACAAATTTAAGAAATTAATTCAATCTTTTAAGCTGCAAATTAATTTCCTTGCAATAAAAATTAAACATTAAAAGTGGGTTAGTTATGATGTATATCTACGGTGACCATATTCATCTCAGAACCGAAAAAGTAAAAATTATAACTTGGGTTCGATCCCCACGCTAGGCGCATTCTTTTCTATACCCCCAATTTTATTTGGATGCCGCCCATTGTTTAAAATGAGACAGTCAATACCTGGTTCTCAAATCCACTGTGCCAAACTAGTGCCGTGCAATTCAGGTTGCATTTAAAAGACCTTAGGTCTTACAGTTAAATTTAAAAAAAAAAAATTATTTGAAAAATAAATCTTTTAACGTTTTTAATACATTTATTTGTAATTTTTCGCTTGTCCATAAAAAATATTGTGAGAAAAATGCTTCTTTCTGGGAGAAGTTGGCTAGAATATCAGCCAATTTTTCACCAACAAATTTTATTGAAATAAAAAAAAATCTATTTGGCTCAGCAGAAAAGTGTGCTGCAACTTTCACTAAGTCACTAAGAAATTATGTTCAATGTTTCTCTAATTTACTAAATCTCATAGCTCCGATCCATTTCTAATCTTTGGAAACAAGAAATAATCGCAGAGGACTTAACCTTGGGAATATGCTGGATGCGGGTGAGGGAGGAGTTCGTAGCCTAACTCATGCAAGTTTGCCATTGCGACTGCTGACGGGGAGGTGCGTTGTGCTGGTGAAAAAAGACTTTCTTCGCCAAATGCAGCGGTTTTTGCTTTAAATCAGCTTAGAATCGATCGAGCTGCTCTGCGTAGTATGCACCGGTCACGGTTTTATCCTTTTCAAGGTAATATGAGAATAACATCGCGTTTTTTAAAAAAAACGTCATCATAGCCCTTGTTTACTAACAAACCCATCTTGGCTTTATTCGGCTTCGATTCACCAGGAGAACTCAATTGTATTGACTGTTATCTTGTTATCTGGTGTAGTGTGGTGACTTCAAGTTTCTTCTGTGGCTACGAAACGGCCCGTGCAAGAACTAAGTCGAATTTTTCTGGAACATCGCCAAACACACACTTTGAAATTGTCAAACGAATGCGTTTGTTGTCGATTGTGGGCAAACGCAGCACCCATCTTGCGGATAGTTTTTTCATGTCTAAATATTTTTCTAAAATTTAAATGACTGAGGCATGTCATAAGCCTGTGGCCTCTTTAAGTTCGCACACTTTCACTCGCCGATCGGCAATTACCAAATCATGTATTTTGTCGAACATTTGTGGTGTGGTGACTTCAATTGGGCGACCAGAACATTCGGCGCCACTTAAGCTTGAGCGAACGCATCAAAATTGATAAGCCAGTGGTGAATGTTTCCAATCGATGGTGAAGAGTCCCCATAATATTTGTCAAGCTTTTGTTTGGTTTACGTGATAGTTTTTTCTCGCAAAAAATGGTGTTTAGTTAGCACTGGAAATTCCACCTTTTTTTCATTTTCATGAAAATGCTAGTAGGCGTGTTTATAAAATATAAAATGGCTGCCACTACAAAACTATTTGACAGATCTGTCAGAATATTGGGGTCCGTTTGTTCGAAAGATTATTTTTGACAGAAAAAAATGATGGATTTAAGGTGGGACACAATTTGTGTTAATTTTTAAGGACTTATTGCCCATCCTCTTACGTGGTTTGTATATTTATGTGCCCAAAATGAAGTTGTACAGCTTTCTACCAACAAAAAAAAACAAGACATTTGAAGAGAACTTGAACTGCATTGCAAATTTATGTAAAATTTCGATGTGGTTTGACTCTTTCGGTAAAACGTCGAACATTTTTTGACATCTATTTCAATAACTGGCATACTAACGCCATAATGTCGCACACAGATGAAACATAATAATCACTTTTCAATAGTTAATTGAATTAACTCAGCAAAAGCCAAATTTTTATCTACGTATTTCCTTTCAAAAAAAATCTTAGAGAAGTTTTTGAAATATGAAACTGTTCCGCGAAATTCAGGACAGATGGTCACCGTATAGATATATCCCATTTGCATTAATTTGATGAAATTAGTTAATTTATCGTGTGAGGCTAAGTCCGAGTTCAACAAGCTGTTAAGATATTTTGTGTCTTAAACAGTTAGGTAACTCCTGACAAATTAAAACAAAACAAAAAATATCACCTTGTTTTGAACTCCAGTTATAAAATTCTAAAAAGAATCTTCATCAAATTATGACTTTTGACATCTCTTTTATTTCTTCTCTGTACCAACGATCCATTCTTTTATTTTATTTAAATTCAAGCCAAAATTAAAAAGAAAAATATCTTTCGACATCTATATACCTACATAGACAAGTTCTAGAACAAAAGAAAAATCTCAGTTAAGAAGATGAATATGAATACAATCGTATAGCCAAGCAAAAGGGATTAAGATAAATACCGGTGCACTAAATACACCTCAGATACTCATTCTGAAACACAGAACCGTAACCGGCAAAAAGACTATATATGTAGGTGTGTGTATGCATGTGTAGCTATTATGAAATACAAGAGATTACCTTTGTATTTTTGAATTATAATATCTTTTGTTTGTTTAGGCTCTATGTGTCGGTAGTGTCGTGTCGTCAGGTGAACCCACGGAAAAATTATGAAATCCAATAAATAAACACACAGATTTAACAAAGGAGGGTTTCAAAAATAATAAAAAAAAACCTAAATACAATAAAGAGTATTCATAATGAGCCAAGGGCAAGGTACCACTAATACATATGCATGTGTATGGGGTCGACAAACACTTTTAGAAGGGCGAGGTTCAATAATATATTTTTTTTGTCAAGCTTGTTTTCATTTCCATAGAAATGATTTAGTAAATTAAAATTCAAAATGGATATTCTTTTTGGGATTAGTAGATAAGTGAGATGTTCCAATAAGATACAATATTTCAATCCAAACAGGTGGTAAATTGAATTTTATATGAATTTTTTGATGTGTTCATTCATGGGTAAAATGACAAATGGCTAATGATAATTATATCGTTTTTTTAAATTGAATTAGGAAGCTACCAGGTAATTTTTTTGAAAATAGGGCAGATCAAGAAAGATAACATAAAAAAGAACATAATTTATATAGGAAATACTTTATTTATTGAAATTGTAGTGGATTTGAACAAATTCATGACGAAAGCTCGGACTTGCATATCAGAATGGTCATTATCAGTTTTTTTTTTAATCAGATATAGTTCATTAGCTTAGGAAAACTAAATTATAGAACAGATGGTGCATAAAACTGAACGCAGTCACCTGTATTCTATTTTTTAATGCGATTTGACAGATGTTGACATGTCATGACAATTTAGAGGACTGCGTTCTTCTTCTTTTTTTTACATCCGAGCAGACAATGAGGGACACTCTTTTGAGTACTCATACACAATTGTCATATGACTATTGATATCTGTCAAACTACGTGAAAAATGATATGTAGTTGGTCGCGTTCGGCTTATTAGTGCATGTAGCGGCCTGACTTTCGAGTTTAAAAAAAAAACAGTGAATAATTTTTAATAGCTCAGTGCAGTGCAGAGTTTATCAATAATGAAGATATAAAACTTTCATAAGTTTTACGCCCTGCAAAACCCAGTTATTACATTGTTATTAGAGTCGGTAGACATCGACCAAAAATATTGCGTCTTAGAAAGGTACGATAGCATCTAACTGATGAGTCCAAATATCGTGCCCGGGCGAAACGCATTTTGGACTATAGGTCACAAAATATTTCAATTGGATTTAATCCACACAGTCCACAAAAACAAAAATAATATGTAAATATTGTTTGCGTTTTCTTCGAATATAATAGCTATTTTTGTAATTTAAATTATTTCGGGTGAATATGTTCCATTCAACATTCGATTGATGTTTCATCTCTCATACACCTGAATGTAGTCTAGTGTGGATTGTAATGTAGGTGCTTGTAAGTGTAGATTCGAATTGGAATTGAAGACTTTTTTTTATCTGTTTCTCTAGCATCCATCATTCGAATGAATTAGTAATAGTAATCACTCGTTTCTCGTTAAATTTTGCAAAAGTTGGACCACAAGCGATTGTTTGCGTTATTTATTTAGTTTGAAATGAATTTCAACTATTTTGTGTGATATAAGAAGGTTCTTTTAATAATATAAATTCTATATAGGTACTACTGAAATACATCAGCCAAGAAGAGGACTTGTTGAATTATTGATTCAAAATAGCTTTAGTCAGGCCACGGGCAAAAAAAAAACTTACAATTTAATGATTAAGGAATTCTTGTCTTGTTTGATATAGTTCGCACCAAATGTTCTTCACGAAATCTATGTAAGATAAACTGAATTTGGCAAAAATTGCGTATTGACACTAGTCAACTGATGAGTCCAATTGAGATTGCATTTACGAAAAGTCAACTTTTGTCCGACTAAAGGCCGTTTTAAAGCTATTTTGAATCAGTATTTTGTTTAATTATATTTAAAATAAATTAAAACTAATTTCAAGTATATATTTAATTTTTATAAAGAAAAAAAAAAGGTGATTTACCTAACGAATATAGAATATATAATTATGTACGTGGCATAGTAAAAAAATGAAGTACATTATTCCAATTTTCTTACACTTTCATAATTCGAATTATCATTCGAATATTTTGATCACTCGAATACTAATATCTCGATTATTGAAATCATTCGATTAAGCCCATCACTACATTTACGATTGATAAGATTTGTCAATCAATTGAATATTCGATATTATAACCAACAATTGATAATTTTTTAACCCTCTGTGAACATTAATCAAAAAACTATTGTGAATAGTGCGTGTATCGTTTGACATTTCAGTTCAAGGAAAGCTTCTAAAGATTTGTAAAAATCTAAAACGAGTCATATGAAAAAAATTGGCTGTTAAAAACAGCGTATGAATCAATCAGTTACTTCTTTTTGACTGGCCAGTTGATAAATAAAAGAATAAAGATAAAGAAAACCATAATACCAAGCTTGTCAATAGAAGAATTCACAATAGATCCAAACAACGCATATTTTTCACAGTTTATCAAAAAAAAAAATGGTGTTTGACATCGGTAAACATCGAATCGTCAATTTAGTTGACAAACGTCAAATATCGTATTGATGTTTCACAACCTTAATAAAGCTAAGCATTAGCACAATGCAAATGTAAAGTGAAGGTTTCAATTTCGTGTTCTAAAATTTTATTTCAATCACAATTTAATTCGATTAATCAATCAGGCGAAGGTGGTCGGGCTTGCTTTTACTATATTCAACTTTACCAAATCGATCACCACATTGACCATTACGTACTGTACATTTCGGTTATATCGTAGAACGCGACCATTCAAGTTTACAACACAATACTATGGCATGCAAGAGTACAAAAAAAAACAGTGTCAAAAGTCTTCAACTCCCCGGGACCTAATTACTGCGGATTCGGTAATTTTTCAAAACAAAATCACACCATTGCCATGATTCCAAGGAAGATTAGTGCTCTTTCCATTTCTACGAGTAGATTGGAAAACCTAGCTTGTTGGAATTTTTTATTCGCCAAATCCAATTCTAATATTGCTGGGTAGGTATTACGGCTTTAGCCCATAAGTCCTGCATTTAACTGCACAAGCAGTAATAACATTCTGTTAGCGGTAAAAATGCAATTAGTTCTTCAGAACTAATAAAAGTTCAATGTCTTAAATCATATCTGTTTTTCTACTACTGTTTCTTAATTTCTCATCAACGCACCACAATCCTGCGACAAGTTGACGACGACCAAAAACACTATACAATGCAATGGCGACGAAGACAACAAAGTGTCATTATCATTTTCAAGCAATTAAGTTTCAGTCCCTTGGATCAACAAAGCAATACAAAAAAAAGTTAAGATAAATCTACAAAAAGACCAACTTGAGAAATTTAAGGAATCCAGTTAGATCGGTGCGCATATATCTTCAAGAGAGTGATGGATCTACTGCTACTACGATTCGAGTACCTGCGTGCATATGTGAAACTGTGGCAGCAATTATAAAATGTACACACTTCAGAGTGGAGCTTCTACTCGTAGTCGAGGCTAGTTGACAGAGACAGACAATCCTATCGTATGTACGTTTTTTATTGTGGCTGAAAAGATGCTTCTAGTTTTTATATCTTTGTACCGGTTAGTGCCACAAGTGCAACTGCAACTGCAACTGCAACACATTGCACAAAGACCTCGTTCCAATAATAGTGACCAACACACTAGTCTGTGTTCGGCGGCGCGGCGGCGTAACATCCAGAGATGCTGGATGTTATGTATCTTTTTTTTTATTTTGCTGATGCTGATTTGTTGCATCTACGGAAACCGGCTGCACGCAAAAACCGGATTTGAGTGATTATCACACTGAGATCTGCACTCGAAATCTAAAAGTTAGATAGTTTTTTTTTTTGTATTGTGATGAACATATATGTTGCTGAGTTGTGCTGCTACTGCCTCGACATCAAAGATTATGTTGCCCCCAACTGTAGGTCAATAAGCGCGTTCAACTTGTTTGCTTAATGCGCCAGAGAGAGGCACGAGAACGTCGACGACGACATCGACGAATAATGATGCTACCTATAATGCCATTACCCCAACTGCTCTTTCTACTGCTGTTGCCGCTATAAATGGTCATGTTGTTAGAAACTCGTTATATTTTGTATCTAATTCAAATGCGAGATGCATTCGAGTTCACTTTGGCTGGCGGCTAAGAGATTATTTCTCTTCCGTATGTGATTTGAAAAACAAGTGCGCGGCATGAATGTGGAGAAACATATTTATTTGTATATGTATACACATGCAACATGCATATGGAATTGGGGGCGCCAAATCAGGTGTAGGTTGTTATAGTTGTTGTGCAACAACAAGTGGGTGGACGAACGGACGGACGGACGAAGTTATATTCGATCTAGATACGCTATATCTTTATATACTCTGCGGAGTCTGAAATATAAATCAGTCCAATCAGAGATTGTGTTTTTTTTTTGGTTGTCTTCATTTTACTTCGTGTTCTTGTTTTTCCTATATAATAGGAAAATGGTGGTGGCTTGTATATGTGTCTACCTATATCTTGTTGAATGTATCTTAATTGTTTGTTAGCTTTAGATGGGATTATTGATAAGACAAAATTGAACTGGAAATATTGATGTTGGTTGTCAAAAGATTGGGTGTTTGGTTTGAATTTGGAATTACCAAAAGAAAATAGAAGTTATAGTAACTTTGTTTTTAATTAAGTACTATTGGAATAATAGAGTTATACGTACAACTTATTAGTGTGTTTGAAATATTCGATAGCTTTTAGCTGATACCTTTTTGCAGCTTTGAATTCCATATTATGATAAAGATCGATTTAGAAATTCGACGACACTTATTCTAATCATTTTTACTTGCGATTATAGGCACTATAAGACAAGTTATGCATTCGACGAAAAAAAAAGTTGTCAGATAACAATCAAACATGACATTACGATGATAGCGAAGACCAAAAAAGATGCTCTAAAAATTCTGTCCGTCTGTATGGCAGTCTGTCTGTATGTTTGTACTTGGTATATAGATTTTTTTAGGTATTTTACAGAGGGGAAATTGAAAATTTGTTTCTAGCTCAAAAAATAACGTAATATAACCGTTACATTCAAACCTATTTTTATCGGAAACGGCTCCAACGATTTTGATAAAAAAAATCAGTGTGGGTTTTAAGCTACGACCGATCATATAGTTGAAAAAAAATTTGAAAAATGTCTAAAAACGGTACTTTCCATTTTTGTTTGCTTTCGACTATCTCATAAATGGCTTAAACGATTCTTTCGAAATTTCACAAAAATATTTTTTTGTATTTTTAAAATCATTTTTAAGAAAAACATTTAAAAAATTTATTATTCGAAAACTGCTCATTAAATTTTTTTCAAAAATTATATTTATTTGTATTTTCTGAATACCTATGAATTGGCGTTTTTGATTTTTTTTTAATATTTTCCAAAAGTTAAAAAAAAAACTTATTTTTCTCAACAACCGCTCCACAGATTTTTAAATTTTTTTTTCATAAATTCAAATTTATCCATGAAATAAAATGGCGTACTTTTTTTTGAACTCAAATTAGTTAAAGTATTTATTTGAGAATTTTGAATTATTTTTTCTTTAATTAAACAAATTTAATCTTTTGTTTTTAAGTTTATATTATTAAATATTTAATATTGTCATACCAATTTATTTTAGAACGAAATTAATGAAATTTTGTGTATGCATATACAAAATTGAGTTAAAAAATATATTTAGATTTTTAATAGAAATCTTTTGCATACGATGTGATCGAACATAAGAGCAAGTTCGTGCGATCCAGTCGTGCATTTTATTTTAAATGGTTCAACGGCTTTTATTAATTTAGTTCGGAAATAAAGGGTTATCCATTTTGCGGTTTCAAAAGGAAACGTAAACAAAACACATAAAAAATATTTTTATTTTCATGATATTTCTTTTTTATTATAAAGTTTGAACGTTGACATTATGTGCGAAACACTAAATCATTTAAATGACCACCACGCGAATTTTTGCAAGCATCGATTCTTTTGGGGTAATTTTCGACCACTTTTCGACATATATTGGGCTGTATCTCAGCCATAACTTGACGAATTTTGGTTTTCTAGTGCTCAAGAGTTAAAGGTTTATCTGCATAAACGCGGTGTCAATCGCATGATCTTGGTGGCCAGTTGATATCGCCACGACGAGAAATTACGCGGCCAGGAAATGTCTCTTGCAATAAAGCCGTATTCGCTCGAGTTGTGTGGCATGTGGCACCGTCTTGTTGAAATCCCATATTCTCCAAATCGTATTCTTCAATAGTAGGCAAAAAAGTCGGTTATCATATGACCATAACGCTCCGAATTGACGGTGACAGTCGTTCCATCGCCGTTTTCGAAGAAGTAAGGTCCAATCACACATCCGGACCAAAGAGCGCCCCAAACAGTGACTTTTTGTGGATGTAATGGTCTCTCTTCAATTACTTGATGATTCTCAGAACCTATTGTTTATTAACATATGGAATGGTAAGCTGGCTTCAGTTGTTGTGTGAGCTGGACTTTATATGGATGTAGGTGTAGATCCAAATGCAAAATACGCCATAATGTGCCGTAAGACAGTCATAATTCCTGAGAACGACGAGGAATCGACACATTCGGGTCTTCGGCAACACTTTCGCTTACAGCAGCGATATTTTCAGTGGTACGAGCGAAATGATGATGCACAGGCCTTACAATATCTGTAACCAATCCAGCCTTTTCAAATTTCTTAACAATTTTGCCAATTGCTTGTGTAGTTGGACGATTAAACAATTTTTATGCTTTGTGCGATAGTTAAGCGATCTATTTTCGTAAATGTCAGACTTTCGACTGACAAAAAAAAAATTGGTTTAACAACTTAGTTTGACAGTCGAATTCCAGCCCTATACTTTCGAAACCGCGAAATGGATAACCCTTTATCACCAACATTTGAGGAAATAAAGCCGAAATAGTTCTCCTATAAAAATATTTGGTTTATAAAGTAAATCCTAGGACTTCAAAAACTTCTTTGGATGAAATATCCGCTTCGTTATACATTTAGTACATATGTACTAAATTTTCTATTTTTTTTCCTTTCGAACATTAAACCTAACTTTGTTTTGGTCAAGACTTTTTGAATTGTGCTTGATTTTATATTGTTACCACCTAGAACGGCTATTTCCGCATCTTTTCTCTCAAGGGGTCTAAATACGACTTCGGTAACTTTATAAAACCTTTTTAAATCAATTATGAAGCTAAATTCAACCACCTATTATTTTACCTTCGAAATAAAAGCAAAACAAAAAAAAACACCTCCACCATTCTACAAAAAGAAAATCACTTCTCATTTTAACTGAGTGACAGCGAATGCCTTTGTTTTGGGCCTTATAGCTGAGATATTTCATTCATATAGTATAGTTAAGAACCAAGTTTCAATGGGGGCGTCATCATTAGACGACGTCATGTCTCCTTTGAATGTGTAAACTTTGATAATCATGCTGTATATGTATAGAAAATGTCCGTTTGACTCTGATGGTGTATATAGTATAGGTGAGGGTGGTTGACATTGACGCACACACTAAATCTGGATAATAATCATCACATACATAGGTATCATCTACCTATTTCTATTCCTTCACCAACTAACACCACGTCGAGTACAAATTGTGTGATGTGAAGAGTCCTTGTTTCATATAGAACTATTTCACACATGACCTTCAATTCTCGCCCCTTTCTCCTTAGTGGTGTATATGTATAGGCACGTGAAGTATTTCATTCAACAAAATACCCCATTCTCCTGGTCCTGACTTGCACTCTTCATAATTATTAACCTCTATATACATATAAAGTAGGTATGCATGTGTGAATGCAATGACAAATAAACAGGAAAAAAATAAAACAACATAAAAGATTTATATGGTGTAATGCCTTGGTATCTCATCGTGTAAGTGAAATTATTTACAACTATTATACACCAATACTAAGACTATTTCTGTTAAACACGCCATTATTGCCTTGACCAAAAGGGACGAAGAAAAATGTCATCAAAAATAATTGACAATTGGTGTCCTTGTGAATGTTGTATAGTTGTTGGGTTCGGGTTATGGATAAAAGCTTATGCCAGTTAGTAATCAAAAGGGACAATTTATTTTGATGTAATTGTGCTTTAAAATGCATTCTTTTAAAATATTGTCGGTTCGTCGATTAGATATGTATATTAAGGGTGTTTCTCAGAGGCCGAGAACTTTAAATCGAAAAATCCAGAAAATTGGATTTGTTTGACAGATAGTTTTATGAAATTAAAATGATACATTCACACCAACTACAGATGAATGAACGAATAAATGTGATTTAAAACTAAATTTTAAATTTTTAAAACGAAAATATTTTAAACAAAATGGCAGAAATATAATTAACCTATATTAAGGGTATTCATGCAACGACGGCAAACCCCGATACCAGATAATTTTATCTCCGCAGAAATGAACTGTCAAATTTTGTATGGAAAAAATATTCTACAAATCAGATAAAATAATTTCCCGAATTTGATGTAGAAAGAGAATAAACAAACCTCATAAATTTATTTCAATGAACATCTGCTTATTTCCCAAATTTAAGCAAGTATTTTTAAGGGGGTGTTCGTGCAAACGCCTGTTGGAAAATTATATCTTTCTGCAAATCTGAAAATTATCTCGTTGCATGAATACCCTTATTAATTTAGATACCAAAATTTGGTTTTTAATTGCCAAAATTAGATAAATTGGAGAAAACAGATTGATCGTCGCAAATTAAAATGTGATTATTACTCACTGTCAAATTTTGTTTGCGTTCCACATACCATCCACACGCCATCGAATAAATTGTTTGCGCACACGACTAACCTCAAAATCAGAAATTATCTATTCTAAAACGTCAATCGCGACAAATAAAAAAGAGGCGTGTGAGCAAAATGTCAAAATATTCATTAATTCATAGATACAAATGGTGATTTAGTGCAAATGAATGAGTGTGCCTTGTTTGGATTTGCTCGTCTCAAAGTCCAATCCATTAATTCAAAAATTGGCTTCGTAGTTTCTAACTTGTCCAGAACCCAGGTAGTGGTCACACGACACGTAGTGCTCGACGAGGTGCATAATTAGCAATGGTGTGTGAAAAATAAACAAAGAAAAATATAAAATATAACAAATAAAACAACATGGCCGCCATTAACTGTCAAAATCAACGCGCCCATATTGCGTATTTCCAGAAACTACTCGTATCAGTGCCTTTTTTGACATACCAACAAAAACAACATTGTGAAAAGCGGTTCATTTGTCCACATCATTCATTCCAAACAACAATTTTCTACATCCCAGTACTTTGGAAACAGTCTTCATGATTCCGGCAGGAATTAAAAGATAAATTAATGAACTAAGCATTTCTATAATTTTGTTTCCTAGTTTAGTACATTCGGACTAGAAAAACAAAGTAATAACATAATTTGATGAACATTTTATGTTTCACATAAATGAATTTTAACAACGTGAGCTTAGTTAAAAGAAGAAAATAAATTAACTAACCTTAAATATAAACAATCGTAGATTAAATTTACTCTTCTTCTTTTAATATTTTCGTATAAAAATAAACTGTACTAAATAGTGTAAATTTGTACTAATTTTTTCTCTTTCTGCAAATTCTTTTAAATTTTCTTGCTAAAAATAAAAACGAATTATTTTTTTTTTTGTGTTCATTTCCTTTGTTATGTTTATTGATTTAGACACTAAATTAAGATGTATGACATGTTTATACTTACACTTTAGACATGTTCATTCTCACACCACAATTATTATGTTAGAAGCAATTTAAGGTAATTATAAAAGTTCAAGGGTAAATTGATTGTAAATACATTTTACTCGTAGAATAAAAGTATAAGTGTTAGCAAGATTTCATCGGAATGAAATGGAAAACAAGAATAGCAACTAAAGATCTATTTTTCTATGCTTTTAAATTAATTTATTACTTTTAGATTGAAGCCAATTCAAAATAATTGTTGTTTTTTTTCTTTTTTTTTGTTGTTGTAGAAGTAGAGATTTTTACTGCCAGAAAGGGCCGTCGCATAGTCGTCAGTCCATCAGTGATGTTTAAGATTAATTAAATCTGATTTTTGATTGAATGTAGAATTTATTTTAACGAAAATCTTTAGAATTATAGACATTTTGACTCCAAACTGAGCAAATTAAAGGGTTTGACGTAAACACTAAATATGTACTTAGAAATTTTTGTTTGAGATTATGTTTAGATTTGCTTTATTTTTGTATAATATGCTTCCAATTTCTTTAAAAACAAGGTGGAGCAGAAGTAATGTCAATGTTAGTTATTGGCAATATAAAAAATTAGCAGAAACTTTCAGTTGCTTTATGCCAACTAATTCTCTATCTGTCATATTATAAATGTCAAAGAACAATGACATTACGTCAATTGCAAAAATTACCCACTTTATATTAATTATTGTTACACTTTTTTTTAATGCAGAATTTTTACCACTGGGGTGACACAAGAGAATAGCAACTTATAACAGTTTTTCACCATTAAAACTATGAAATATTCAGTGTGATTCGTGCGATTGTGGAGCCGCGAAAAACAACTAAAGGGTCCGCCAAATAACTTTTTTTTTTAAAATGCTGTAAAAAAAAACTACTGAATATTTTCTCAAATTTCTTTTTTTATTTGAAAGTACAATCCTTCCGGTTAATAATGGAAAATAATTTCATTCAAATGGCTGTCTCGGCTGGCCATGCAGTAGCCTACACGATCGGTCCAATTTTTAAGCACATTATCGATTGTGTGCAACTGTATTTCGCCAATGGCTTTACGAATATTGTCCTTTAAAGATTCAATTGTCTCTGGCTTGTCGGGGTAACACTTATCTTTTACGGCACCCCACAAATAATAGTCCAACGGTGTCAAATCGCAGCTCCGAGGTGGCCAAACGACATCAGCTCTGCGGCTGATAATGCGATCTTCAAAAACAGGGCACAAAACATCGAGTGTAGCTTCGGCTGTGTGGCACGTAGCGCCGTCCTGTTGAAACCAAATATTGCCAATATCCTCCTCTTCAATTTTTGTGAACAAAAATTCGTTCAACATGGCCCGATAACGATCGCCATGTAACTGCCACTGTAACGGCCACTCCTTGCTCATTTTCGAAGAAAAATGGCCCAATTATGCCTCTGGACCAAAATCCGCACCAAACGGTAACTCGTTTTGGGTGTATCGGCTTTTCAATGTATGCGTGCGGGTTTTCTGTGCCCCAAATGCGACAATTTTGCTTGTTTACATACCCGCCAAGATCAAAATGAGCTTCATCTGAAAAGATGATTTTTTTTGGCAAAATCGGCATCTTCTCTAAATCGATCGCAGGCCCACTTAGCGAAGCGAAAACGCATTGGATGGTCAGTTGGCTTCAACTCCTGAACCAATTGATGTTGATGGCGCTTCACGCACACTTTCTGCCACAGTAGCAATATTCTTGGGTGAACGAACTGTTTTTGGCTTTTCACGCTTTGGTTTATCGATGAGGATGCCAGTTTCTTTCACTTTTTTCACAAGATAACGAACATACGGAACTGACGGTGCTTCTCTTCTTCCAAAATCCGTACGCAATTTTCGCACACATTCTGCAACATTACCATGATTTTCAAAGTAATATTTCCCAGCGTTGTTCAAGCGTATACACAACCATATTCGTTCAGCGGAAGGATAAAACTAATTATCCGTCAAATCAGACATGAGCTAAGTGTTACCATTCACGAAATAAGCACTAGTTGAAAAAAAAACGTTAGATGGCGGACCCTTTATGTAAGTTCCGGAAGTATACTGCCTTTTTGACGTTTCGTTCCGCAAAATAATACTTGTATAAACAAAACTGTTATAAATGGGCATGTTCCATGATACTTTCTTACCACTAACCTAGAACTTCAATCGACTAAATGGGAAAAAAAGGATCTACCTAAAAACCGCACATGCAGTTAAATTAATATCCTTGGTTTTCGAACTTACATAGTTGGAAATAAAGTTGGGCAAATACTACAGATTCAGAAGTATGAGTTTCAACAACAGAACTTTAACATAAAACAATAGCCTACATTTAGGCATCAATTTCAGTAAAATGTTACTTGAATCTTGATGAGTTTTGATTTATTTTTCGAAAATTGTAAATAAAATTTTGAAAAAAATAAGTTTATCCAAGCTAACCCAAAGTTTGAACAAATCCAGCGACTTTTTGATGTTGGTACACATATTATTTCAAGTTACGGCAACACGCTATGGCTTTCACATCATAATGACAGCTCTTTTTTGACGTCTGACAAACCGCTAAATATTCCAAAAGGTGTGTTTGTTTTGTTCATATCTGAATCACTAAAGGTTACACCCATCGTCAACTTAGAATTTATTAAATATTTAACAAAAAAAAACAGGAAAAGGTGAATTTGTTTGCACCAAAAAAAAGAAGCAAAACAGAAAAAAATTAAACGAAAAAAAATGGGGTCAAATATAGCCCCATCTGTTAAAATAAATCGCTGCCGATTCAGATTTTTCAATACATCTGAATAAACAAAAGCGCCAAAGTAATTAATTTGGTTTTCAAAAAAAAAAAAAAACGAAACAAAAAAAATTGCAAACCTCATTACCTACCGCTATATAGTGTTAGTTTATTGATTTTCTCAGTTTCGTTAAATCCATCTGGCAGCGCAAGCAAACAGCAGGAGCAGCGCAGCAGTACGCCTTTAACTCAAAATCGAATTAAACATTATTTTTTTAATTTTTGTTTAAAATAATCATACATCAATTGAACTGAATTGATTTTGATTTATCGTTATACTTTTTGGCATTTGCCAAAAGATATCTGTTATAAATCATCTGCGCTGTGAATTGCACACAGACATTTTTGTTCTTTTGTTCTCCTTTGTTTGAAATATTTTTGTTCACGCTTCGTGCAGATATCGGCTGATATAATAACATTATTGAATGACCTTGTGCCTTCAAAGAGTTATAATTTTGATCACTGCCTGTTGGGCGGTGGGTTGGTGGGTAGTTGTTTGGGCTTAGTGCTGCTGGTGAATTATGATTATTAAAAGGAAATATTTGCCGACTCATTCAGTATATATATACAAACCATTATCATGTGTATTTTCTGTGTTTATAAATTCAAACTCCCACAGATCCTCAGAAATTGTTATAATAACGGGTGATTTTTTTGCTACTTGGTTTTTGACGTTTATATTTTTGACAGATCACACATGACAAATTCCACGAACATTTGACATTTCGATTCAGTATTGTTTGCCATTTCATCATGAATAGACTTACGCCTGAACAACGTTTGCAAATTATTGAAATTTATTATCAAAATTCGTGCTCTGTGAAAAATGTGTTTCGCAAGCTACGTCCGTTTTTTTTTTCGCTCATTTTTGGCTAAATGGATACGTGAATAAGCAGAATTGCCGTATTTGGAGTGAAGAGCAGCCAGAGGCAATTCAGCAGCTACCACTGCATCCCGAAAAATGCACTGTTTTGTGCGGTTTATGGGCAGGCGGCATCATTGGGCCGTACTTCTTCAAGGACGATGAAGGCCGCAGGGTTACGGTCAATGGAGAAAGGTACCGTTCGATGATAACAGATTTTTTTTTGCCGAAAATGCAAGAATTGAACTCGGTCGACATGTGGTTCCAACAGGACGGTGCCACATGCCACACTGCACGCGAAACCATGCATCAATTGAGAGGCGAATTTGGTGAGCAGTTGATCTCACGTTTTGGCACAGTCAATTGGCCACCAAGATCATGTGATTTGACCCCGTTAGACTATTTTTTGTGGGGCTATGTTAAGTCTATTGTCTATGGGAACAAGCCAAACACGATTGCTGCCTTGGAAGCCAACATTGAACGCGTCATTGGTGAGATTCCGGCCGAAATGTGTGAAAAAGTTTGCCAAAATTGGACCTTCAGAATGGACCACCTGAAGCGTAGCCGCGGGCAACATTTAAGTGACATTTTTTTTAAAAAGTAAATGGCAGAAATTGATTTATCGATCCAAATAAAAATTTTATTCACTTTTTACAAGTTTCTGTGTTTTTTTGAATTTTCAAAAACCAAGCTCTTAAAAAATCACCTTTTATTATGGTACCTACATATTATATTTCAATGTTTTTTCTTTGTTGGTAAGCAGGAAGCAAACAAGCTTAAAAGTAAGTATGTATGTATAATGAGATTGTGGCAGAATGTTCATTAAATATTTAATCCACTCAGTAGGAGTGTATAGTTAAGGCTTTTATCGCATGCCAAACGCCATTATATCCTTAAAACTTGTGTTCCTTTTGAGAGTAGACTGTTTTTGTGCCTGGTGTATTGTAAATAATATAAGATGGTGTAAGGCAAAGGGTTAAAAGAAATGGGGTTCTATGTAAATATGGCAGTAACACTAGTTTACAACTAAAATATAGAATTGTACATTAACTCTGCCACTTGTCACTAAACCCAACCTCCCTCCCCTCTCCCCCCTCCCCATCCCCCCTCGAAAATACCACATTTAAAAATCATTTATGAGTAAGTTCACGAGGTTTGGAGTTTTCATAGCATATTTTTGACTATACAAAATTGGATCAGTTTTTTTTCAATAATATTATTTTATTTTAATAGTGGCGCTATAGAAAATTTGATTGAAATGACATTTATTGAAAAAAAAATTATTTAACATATTTTATTTGAATTGTGACGAGAATTACAGTTTGTCTTAAGGTATGGGAGTGCTAATTTTATCAAAAATGAAATTGACGGATTTTGACGTCTTTATAGTTATATATTTGTTCGCATTTTTGAAAATGGCGGATCGGTAAAAAAACTATACTGACAACACTATTACCTATAGCATTGTCCATTTTTTAAGACTCCCATACCTATGGACGTAGATGCACGCAAATTATAGCAACATTGTGAACATTTTTTAGAATGGCCGACAATTTTTATTAGGATTAGGTGATTTGCATTAAAATACTGTCAAACTTAGCCACAATCTGACTTATAAGTTGTGGATAATTCCAAAGCTGGCTTTCTGCTATTCAGCTTTTAACTGCGTATCGCATCATCACAAAAAATTTTATGAAATTTCACTATGACAATTAAGGAACGAAAAATTCGACAAATCTACAAAAATAGAATTAAAATAACATTAATCTCGGAAATGTTGCAAAGGGCGTCAAATATCAATTGAAATAATTATTCGTTCATTAAGAGTATAGCCATTGACGTAAACCGAGAGAAAAAACAACGTAAAATCAAAGAAAACCACTTTGATTTAAGAATATGTGGGAATGATTCGGGGTTAAAGATGAACATTTTAGAACCAAAGTGGAACATCATTGATTCAAAATTATTTCCTATATGAAAACGAATAGTTTTCATGCTTGATTTGAATACGTTTTCCTTTGAATAGTAAAATCAATATCATCCAACTTAAAAACAAAATGGAACAAATTCGATTCTCCTGTGCGTCGTATTAGATTCAAAGACATACGTCTTTGATCCAACTTTATTTTTAGAATGATGCATCGTTAAATTAAATGTATACGAGCTTAAAAATATTACGAACCAACTTTGATATTACTATCTTTCAATTTTAATTTAACTATGTTTCAATGTTGTTTTAAGTAAATTCTAATAGAAATTACTTTGAAATGGAAATATTTTAGTTTTAATCTTACCAACCATGAAACGTTGTAGAATTTACTTCTTTACGTTTTTAAAATAACAACTTGGATTCACCCATAATTTACGTCAATCTGAATTTAATAAAAGTTTTCCAATTTTTTTTTAAATAAAAAACGATCATTTTGAAATATAAAAATTGTATTTTTATTTTTGAATACAAATTTGAATTTACTAGATATTAATGTAGGGGTAAACGTGTGTTGTGCTTCAAACCGCATGTCTCCGACCCGACACTACGTTGCAGGTAGTTTTTTTTGTTGCTGTTTTCATGATTCTACATGGAATCCACTTAAAATTAACTATGAATCCCTTTGATTTTACGGTGATCGTAGTATGAAAATGCAAAGACAATTTGAAAATGAATAGGTTTCACTTTGTTTCTACATCGTATATATGATTGAATTCAAATTAAAATTGATTTTACATTGAAATTTGTTCATCAATGTTTGTGGAATATTTTGTGGCTGCAACTTCGAAATGATGTTGAACAAAGTAGACTGAACTATGTTACTGTGTTGAAAGTTGTGCATGGAATTTTAATTTTGGATACTTTTCAGCATTTTCCACTTTAAAGCAACTTAATAATTTATGAAAGTTGTTTCCCTGTTGAATCGACTACTTTTCACTTTAAAACAAGAATGACAACACTTAAAACAACGTTGCATAGTTAAATCAATATATTTTACACTTTAAATTAAATACGTTCATGAGATACTATTTTCCAACGTTAAATCAAATACGATTTCTTAGATCTTACGTTACCTTTTTTCCCTCAGTGTATTGTTGATGTTTATTTTTCCGTTTACTTTACACGTGTCAAAGTAGAATTCACATTTCCCACCCCTTGCAAAAATTTATAGCATATTTGCGATACTCGTGAGGTGAAACGCCACCTATGTTACAAATAAAACAATATTTCATTGTCTACATTTTGGGCCAACTATCCATCTAAAATCAACACATTCGAAAATATACTGAACTTGGAATTTAATATTTATTTCGTTCCACAAAACGGGTGTCTTTGTTTACTTATTTTTCTATTTTTGCAAATGGCGTCAAAAATTATTGTGTTTAGATATGAGATAGATAGATAATAGGTGTATTCCCGTCCCGTACTTCCTACAATTGCGAAAAACTGTCACATCCTGTTCGAGAAACCAAATTTTCGCAGTTTTTACTAAAGGCGTCGCTCACGATAGAGTAAAAGATTTCCCCAGTTTGTGAATTTTAGTTCAAGAAATTTCTTTGCATAGATTTATGAAGACTGTCAAATTACTGTCAAAAAACAATATTAGCTGTCAGTTGTCATGTGTGCTATTACAAAAATTGAAAATAATCGATTTTGTCCTGTTATGTCGAGCGTCTTTGTACAGTAAATTAATATTTGCGATAGTAAATTGTTGATCTTAAAAAACTTTTTCACAAAAAAACGCTAGCATTTACAGAAATTTACTTCTGCTTTGGCGTTAAAAAAATGACTAAATTTTGTATTCAATGCATGATAGTTTTTTTTAATTTTTTGATAGCTTGTCTCTCACTGGATACATTTTTACCCTTACTCTTGAAAAAAACTGGTAATTTGTTAATTTGTGTTCCGAAAGTTGCTGAATTGGGTATCAAGCATCGTTCGGCACAGCAAGAAGAATCAAAAGCTCAGACAGATTGGGCAGTGCGGGGTCGCAGATCTTGAAGCATCAATGTCTGAAGCATCAATGTCTGAGCCTTTTGATCGTCCGCATTGAAGATTTGAAAGATAGCAAAAATGTGTCTGAATTGATTAGGTAGTTTTTCGACGAATGTCATATTTTCAAATAAACGACATGAATTCTGTGAAAACAGAGGCCAGTTTTTTCCGTTTCTAACTAAATTAGAGCAATCACATTCTTAGAGATTTACATCCATATATCTTA
The DNA here is from genome assembly GCA_910595825.1 of Philhelius pedissequus. Classification (NCBI taxonomy): domain Eukaryota; kingdom Metazoa; phylum Arthropoda; class Insecta; order Diptera; family Syrphidae; genus Philhelius; species Philhelius pedissequus. The sequence goes on along the minus strand of OU343163.1, from coordinate 12,546,607 downwards.
TGAGATAATTTATTTCCTATAACGTACTTGTCATCTTTTTTATGGAAAAGCATAGCACACACAATTTCAAAACCGAATTTGCCTACACTTTTTTTTCTGTTCATTGTAGAATTAAATGGCCTAATATAATACATGCGTATTATGTCAGCGAATATACTGTGCAAATTATATGCACCCATATGGATGCCACTTAACCTCCAGAGATTGTCGGCTTTACCAATATAATTGTGCAATACAACAGTCAATGTTGAACAAACCTTCACTGGCTTGACTAAAGTATAAAATCCATTTGGCGTCGAATGCATCCAAGTCATTCGCCTAAGCCTCCATGACTCGTGTCGTTTCATAATACATAATAATATTTTTATTTTTTTTTTTAATTTAATGACTATTGCGCAATTAGTGTTCTCTGCCATCAAGTGAACTGCATGTATATGCGTGTAAAATGCACCTCTATATGCACCTGGCATGTCTGACTGTATAGAGGTAGTACTGCTAGGTTTGGTGGGCTCATTTTCAAATGTGGAGAAACTAATAACATTGTGGAAAAAAAATGTTTGGCACGTCAAATGGCCATCAACATTGGTATAGGTACTGAAATTTAGCACTCAGCATGCATGTTCGTTCATTTTCAATTCAGATGAATTCAATTCCGACAGTTTTTGGCAGAAAAAAAAACCCTAACTAAACATAAATTTTGTAACTCGGAAAATCATAATCCAAGTATAGGGATAGGATGAAAACTCTACACTCTTTCCCTCTTCGCCATTGACCGGCAAGGCAACACTAAACCGTATTACTATATGTACAGTGGGGTAGGCTTATTAAAAAAAAGGAACGAATTTAAAAATCAAATCGGTGCGGATAGATGTTGTTTAATTTGTACACATCAATCAGTCAAGCGATAATCCAATTGGCAAAAAAAGATTCATTAAAACTTTGAATATTGGCCCTGGCAACACTGTTTATTAATCTTAGAAATAATTAAACGAAAACGTCAACAAAAAATTAATAAAAAAAAGAAAATCGTTAATCAGCCGATCACAAAAACTCACGTGTTTTATTTTATCGTATTACGCAAAATATTACAAAAACTGAAAAACACGAAATATCGTTTTATTAAAACTCGTAAAACGACACGTCTCTAGTAGACATTTAAACATGCTCAAACTTCTGCGTCACATCTCATTTTTCAACGCAGATGGTCGTATATAACTTAAACGCCCGCCAATTATAGTTTTTAGAGCAATGTCGTTTTTTTTGTCGTTCTAAGAAAACGACATTGCAATAAGGGGGATTATCTTAAAGAAAGAAGAAAGGCATTAGAAAATGGAGTTTCATTATCTTTTTACTTAAAATATATATTAGTATTCATTTTCAAAATTCATGATAACAATAATGGTTTTGATTTGAAGCTATTTTTCCCCACTGTGTGACGGTGGTATGCACCTTCGTCAGAGCACCATGCTGTGTTTTTGTTCGTGTTTACACGGTTCGGATGCAAATATACCCTATACATACATATATGTGCAACAGAGTGAGTAAATAATTTCAAAAGCATAATCTAAGAAAAAACAAGATAAGAAATAAGTAACAAAAAAAAAACAAGTATCCGAACTTTAATTGTTTCGTTACTAACATCTTGATGGCACTTAAATTAGCAAGGTGTATACTGTTTCCTTGAACATTTGAAAAACAATAGAGTGGCATATTATTGTTGTTGTTTTTTTTTTGCAGCACTTTTTACGTAATTCTTATATAGCGAGATATGGCTCCTATTCCAGTGATATAGAAAATTCACAAAGCAAAGAAAACGAAAACCTGGAAGTTTACTTAACTGGTTGATGTGGTGTTTTTTTCTTGTGTTCGTCTGCGCAGAAAATCAATCGAAAAACTAATTACTTATAGTGAATTCGGGGAAAAAAATCATGGAGAACTTTCTATACAATATTATTTTTTTTTTTTGGTTCTGTTTTTTTGTTTGGAAATCCTCAGTAAAAACGGAAATGAAAAATCCACAAACAAAGAACTTTGAATAGTTGTTTTTAACTAATAAATCCTAAGTGTTGGACATTGAAACTTTTAAAGTTTCACGCGAAAAAAAGTATAGAATACGAACTTCAAAAAAAAAAATTAAAATAAAAAAAATAAGAAACTTATTATAGATCATGGAAACAGAACCTTAGAAACATCCCATTGGAAAAATTTCAATTGATTGATAAACGACAGAATTTAACAAGCTTATTATTTACAAATGATACATTTATCAACAATTATTGTGAATAAAAAGAAAAAGATTGTGAACGAATATTTAATTTGACATTTTAGTTCTGCAGTTTGTTAGTTTGTTTTGGTTTTTTACAAATCTATATTAACTACATATTTCTGATTGATTAAAAAATTGATAATATGCTTGAAAATAACAATACATACTAATTTTGTGAATAGAACTATTCACAATAGATATCAAATCTGATTTTTTTTTAAAATAAAGACATCACTGTGTTAATTTTTTTTGTTGAAAAACGTCAATTGTGGACTTCAAAATTGACAACCGTAAGTAGGTAATGTAAGTTTTAAAAAATTTCAAGTAACAGTTAAGTGCCTTGGGTTATTGAGCTGAATTTTTCCAAAGGAAACAAAATTTGAGTTTTAATATTTTTACGCGACCATCAACATCGCAAATGTAAATTCTCAATCCACAAAATCAAAACGTCAACAATTCCCTGGAAAATATTGTCAGTGTCTTCGAAGAAGCAGCCCGTATAACTTCTTAATTTACCCTTAATCCTAGCTTAAAGTTCCTCGATAACAAAAATGCATCTTTTTCGATGGAAGTAATTTTTGCCCAAAAAAAATGTTTGACGTTTAAATTTTTGTATCGAACTGTGAACTAACCCGAAAATAAAAACACTCACCACCAATGTCACTTACATTGTCAGTCAACATTTTGCTATGGAGAAAAAGAAGAAAACACCGTTTTAAAATTTTGAAATAATTTGTGTGCTGTGTAAATATAAAATTTCTGCATGATGTATTTTTTGTTCATAGAACTGTCATACTCCACCATTTTTTGTTCCAAATATACTGTAGATCAAATAAACTATTTTCATTTTCACCACAGATGCCAATCTTTCGGAAAAACGTTTGTGCAAAATTTCAAACATTATTCGTTTAAGGAATAAAACTGGATCTAGTTAACCTAGTCGTTTAGATCGACACTTGTCTAATTATTTCATAATTTTAAACACTTTAAACAACTGTTCTAAATAATATGGATTCCGCAACGTAACGTAGCAAATTTAGGTGTAATAAGACCAAATAAGACAGATGAAGAGACAAATTACAACTGCGAAACAACAACACACAAAACTACTTTTATACGAATTTTTTTAACCAAAGAAAATACAATCTACAAAATATGCCTTAAATGCTCTGTAAGGCAAAAGAGACTAAAAACGGAACACAGGCTCTAAAAAAATCAATTTTGTTATTCTTCTCCAGTAGATTGTAGATTTGCACAGATTTCCCTTTCTAAATTTCTGCGAAAATATTTTGATTTTTCGTTGTGAAATGATAAATTGTGAAGTCGATAAAGTACACTTTTAAGGATAAAGAAGCGCTAAGCTGCTTTTAAAGTTAGACGACTTCTTTTACGTTAAAGTATACTTTTTGTCGTTTAAAATTATCAAAAAGTCGACTCTCACTTTAAAACTAGTTTAGAGTAGGTTTTAAATGTTTAAAATTTTGCGCCATCATTTTTCTGACCGCAATTATTTTTTTGCTCAAAAGAACTTTCCTACTAATGCCGAATTTACACGAGTGACAAATTACTATTAATTTATGTAATTAAACTTGCAAAATAATTGTAAAATCAAATCATTAATGATAAGCATTTACAAGGGGCAAAATATTGACTGTTTGATTGTTAATAGTAATCTGCCACTAAGAATGAGCAAGTTCATTCTTCCGCGCGGTGTGCCATTATTTTCAAAATGGTTTCATTTTTAATGCCAGTTTTCTCTGCCTTTTTTTTTAATGACGAAAACAAGTTTTCAAACCATTTACACGATTTTGTCATGAATGTCAATAAAATGGAAGAAATAATAGCAATTTGTCAGTCGTGTGAATCCGGCATAAGATTCATGCGAATCATTCTGTGAGGTGAATATAATTAAAAGAAATCCGTTACACAAAATTATTGCTGATATTCACCACACTAGCTTTCCCATACAAAACAATTACCATATACCTGTCAATTGGAATGAGGAAATTTGTGCAAGATATTTCTCAAAACCCTTTCTAAGTCCTAATGTATTGTTTCCTTAACGCCTGACTTCTCTAACTGAACAATATTTAAAACCAAATGAGCATTTATACATTAACATCAAACAACGAAACTGTCCAATCAATTGCCCTCCAGATGATAGATTAGCATTCTTATCCGCGATTTCATATAATATTTATTTATGAGTTTTTTTTTCATTTCATTCCTTGTGTTATAAACAAAACACGAGCAAAAAAAACAACCTCTTGTCTCTAAGTGCTTCCTGAAATTCTTAAATACTTAAACCGCCTCAAACCAGCACCTGGTGGTTGGTGGAGTTGAGTTCATTATGGAAGTGTTCTCTGCTTTAATCTACTTGCAATTTTTCACAAAATATACATTAGCACAGGTATAATTCAAAGAAAAACGAATGAAAAAAAAATAACAGTAACTGTATCACTTCCTATAAACTCTGTTTAAATATACACTGTAATTAAGGTGGCCAACTGTTGTGTTTTAATGATTTTTGTTTTTGAAATTCAGAATAATTCTGAATTTCAAAGATTTGCTCTTTATTATAAATTTATATGAGAAGACAAAAAATATATTTCTTCTTGTTTCATAGTTGCTTATATTAAAAATACTAGTGGACCAGGCGAACTTCGTCTCGCCCCAGTTTAACGCCTTGAAATCAACTGCAGTGCTAAAACACAGATAGTTCAAATTTCAATGTGATTTATTTGAATGGAATAAATTAAAGATTTTATATAATTAACTAAAACACTAATTATTTATTTAATAGTCAAATGTACATTTCGGAAGCTATGCCTTCCATCGTCAATAAGCTCTATATAAATAATGTACATTTGAGTAGTAAATAATTAATTTGTGTTCTATTTAATTATATAAAATCTTTAATTTATTAAAATAAGGAATACGTTAAAAATGTCCACTATCAAATTACTTGAATAGAATAAAAATAAGGAGAGAGTGATATGATAAACAATGTTTTTCGATTTGTTTTCCGGCGCAAAAACAAAAATCAAAGACCGTTTACCAAGCTATCGACGACGTTCTTTTTCTTCGCAGCTAGTATTGCCCGTTCACAAATCCAATAGAGTTTTTTTTTAATTTTTTGGAATGTCGGGGAATACTTTGCGTTGGTGATGAGTTTCTCCTTCGACGTTGTTAACTCGCAAAAATTTGTCGGGAATGATATCAACTCACCGAGACATTAACAGAAATTTGGCCATTGCCAAGCGCCAATCGTTGTCTTGAGAATTCAGCAGCCTATGGGTCGTTCTGCAATGCCACTCATATTTGTGGCCAATTTCAACTTATTGACATGCCGGTACAAACACGATGATTTTAAGCATACATTAAGTTTATCGGCAGCAGTAAATTTCAGGATGACGTGAAGCGTCTCCGCTGAGCAATATCACATCCCCACCAAATCATCTCGAGTCACCTAGAAAATCCTTCATTGTAAGGTCAACTGCCTCCAAAGCTCGTTTATGCACCATCGTGCATTCATCCCAAATTGTGATTTTGCATTCTCGCATCAACTTCGCTGTCGCCGAATTCTTGGTCATTATCCACGTTATTGATTTGTCAACCGCGAAAAAATTCATCGCCAGTTACAAAGCGGAATGTGCAGCTAGACCGCCTTCAAACATTGTGATATCAATGCCGTAGATGCCATTGGATGCAACAGACAATGAAAGAAATCTTGGCCGAATTGTTGCTAGAATCAACTAAATGACGAATATCTTGCATCTCCCACCGGGAGCATCGAGGAAGAAAATGCGATTGCGGAATCGTATTCGAAAACAGCGCGATTGAAATCTACATTTATCACTTTTCTTCTTCTAATAACATTTTGTCGAATTTGTGGTGCAGTTTGAAGCTCTGCAATATGGGCACGTCTCCATTTATTTCCTCTGCACGTACCTCTTGCGTTTGATTATCACGGAAATTCTGATTAATTATTTCAAGGCGCTTACGTCGTCCAAGGTTAGATCGGAATCAGTGTAAACGTATTATTTAGAAATCGTTTTAATTTTTTACGCAACACAAAAAAGAATTTTCACTAAGCGGTCAAACGATGTGTATTGAACAACCGCAAAGTAGCTTATGTCGAAGAAATACACCGGCTGAACTAACAAAAGCGAAATCAGGAATTATACGTTTTTGACAATTTTTTTTTATATATATATTTGTTTATGTTTATGTTTATTGTTTATATTTATGTGTATTAGTTCATGAGATTTAACAATTTTAGTAAGCATTTTTAAATTTTAATAACTCACAAAAACAGCCATAAATCGAGCACATAGCTTATAGCTTAAAACATTCTTCTCGACAGTATCTTTCATAAAAAAAAGTATATTGAAAATGATCGAATGCCAGCTGAGATTATTAGCGTCATATGATTTTGACAACATTTTTTTTTCAAAAGTGTAAAGATAGATTTTTCCCAACATCCATATGGGTATGCTTATAAAAAGTCTAAAACTGTACAATATTCTAGACAATATAGAACCTTCCTTTGATGTTCGTTTTTATTTTATCCAACCTTACATTTATTGGAAAAACAAAATGTTTGTCTTTTTTATTCCGCTGTGTATCTCTTTGAAAAATATAGCCTGGTCACCATTAAATAGTATCGTATCAAATTGGTTAAGTTTTCCCTACTCTTAATTCTATGAGTTGAGTAGTTTTTCGCACACACGCATATAATGATTTAGAACAGAAAAGTATCCTCAGCCAATTTCATTTGAAAAAAAGCAATTATTTCCGCTAGGAAAAAATTTTAGAAAAAAAACTAAGGATCCGGACTGTTAATTACGGCCAGTTAGTTACATATCTAACTTTTGTATCTTTAAGTGATTTCTAAAACAAATTTAATTCTTTGTAATCCAAAACTTCAGTTTTATTGTACTTTAAGCTAGAGTATCTTTAAGATTTTTGTTTGTCTGTTAATTTTGTTTTTTTTTTTATACAACTAATCTTTTTTTCTTTTTCTTTGCAGGTAAGTGTCGATAAATAGATTCACAATCGCTAATAAACCAGGTTGCAAAATTGAAGAAAAAATAATAAATAAAATAACTAAGTGTGAACGTATGTATAAATTGTGGTTAATTGTATGAGTATAGGCCTATGTATATATTAATTGTTGTTAAACGAGGTAAGCCCAATAGCAATAGATACAAATTAAGTCAGCCAGAAACTGCTATATGGGGACGCATTAAGATACACCATTTGTATGAGTGTTAGCGTTTGTGTGTGATTTGGCTGCTGGGAATCGATCTCATGGGAAAATTAATCGTTTTGTGGTTTGAAAAAAAAAAAACGTTTTTCCTCTATCTCTCTCTCCCTCTCTTACAATAACCCCGGGCAATTTTATCTTTGTGTTGTTTTTGTTTTTACCCTTCGATATCAATTTTCCGGAAAAAGGAAGAAAAATGTTTGCTTTTGCTTTGGGTTTATTGTTATGAGAACTTGGTCGTTGCCTTCCTCGACGTCTTCAAGGAAGGCAACTTTAACAACGTCTCAAGGGTCATTCCGTACCATATCGTTAAGATTTTCGTTGCCAGTCTGTCGTCTAACAAAATAAGAATAATATTTTATTTGAATTGAATTAAAAGGATGTGCGATTGCAGAATAAATATACACACATTTTATCCCTGGAGCATAATGATAAGACTCATCCTGTTTTCTTTTTAGTTTCATTCAGATTGGGTGGATTTTTTTTTTTTTTTTGTTCTTGAGTCGGTGCTTTCTCCAATACAAAAGGCCTTGAAACTAAATTAATGTTATTTTTTGCATTCAGAGAATGTTCCGAGTTCTGACCATTTATCACACCCGCGCTATAAATGTGGATATGTTTTATTTTTGTTTGTAATAATAATTTGGTGGGAATCTTTTGTGTATATGGAATCGCTTAGATTAGTTTTGTTAAGCTAACAATAAGGAGATGATTATTTACATAATAAATTTAAGCTGATAGCATTTTTTTTTTGACTTGGATGCGTGCTAACTAAGTTTGGGCAGAATAAGATTTATGTGCATACTAATTTGGACCTCAAGGATAAGCAAGCTACCATAAGGCTATTCGGAAGAATTAATTTGGGCTCTAAAGAAATAGGTACATCAATAAAGTGAGGCTTAAAGTAAGAACATTGCTTTCTTATAAATTGACGTTCAAATATAGGGTCAACTGAAGAGTTCTGACTTCTGAGAGTTCTGAAAAGCAAATGATCATGAACATTTTTCTTGTCACAATCATTGTGTTGTAAAAATGAATTTCCACGAAATCAGACTTAAACTTTTTGGTTAGCTGGCTATTTAGTTGTGTCGTAATTTTAAAGCAGAATCTAGCGCCAATTGCATTTGAACACGCCTAAAAAAATAACAGGTTGTATGGAAAAATTAAGAAACATACTTTTTTTGACATTTGAAGAACGAAGCTGATGGTGAACACTTCGAAAAAGGTCACAGTTTTCACTTACGATAAACATATTATTATTGACACTTGAAATATTTTGCAATTAAAATATTGTCAAATTGAAATAAACCAAGTTGTTTGTGAAATATGAACGATTTTTTTGTTTTATTTGAAAGGCCTATTAATAGTCGTGTTGTTTTTTGGCAAAATCTATCCGTAGCAAAGCAAAATTTACACAATTACAAATACCAGATCTTGTTACCTATAAAAGGAGAAATAAATAAATAAATAAATAGAAGAAAACACAAATAATACCTATATATTATTTTTGTTTTTGGTTAAGTGGACTGTGTGGACTTAAGTCAAATTGAAATATTTTATGACCTTTAGTCCAAAATGCGTTTCGTCCGGACACTATAGTGGAGCTCGTCCGTTAGATGATATCGTGTCCTTCTAAGACGCACTATTTCAATTTGATATAAAAGGAGAAAGAAAATTCAACTGCGGCCAGATTGGTTAATTAAATAAAGTTATAGTAGTTTGGTTGGTATCTTGATGACTTTCATGAATCTCGAAGGATATGTTCGTAGAGTTAAAAAAAAATATTTAAAGCGTTCTTCTGTCTACCAATTTTTATTTTGAAACGCCTACAATTGGTAATATACATGTACTGATGTATTTTAAGTGTCAGTTATACAAATACATTTAAACCGGGTTTACGCCTTTGTTAAATATTTTAATTCGCCGGTTTCAGTGGATTATGTGACTTTGAAATAAATAGGGTTCAAGCATGAAATTCGTTCTTAACACATAATTAACCTCGTAATTTAATTAGTTAATTTCTGATCAAATATTTGTACAGCTAGCAGTGAGAGACAGTTGTACAAATATTTGATCCGTGATTTGAAAATTTAACTCATCGATTTTAACGGTGACTTTAAATCGGGTTAACATTTCTGAACCACCATTCAAACACTTTTGCAAGCAAGTATTCTACGAACATACCCCTATACTTGCACAACATCTGATTTGATTGAAACAAACATATCAAACACATAAAATAATTTTAAAATCATCATTTAGAACCTTCATGTATATTCCATTTTATTTCCACTTTTTAATTTAAGTTTTAATTTTCTTATTTGCGTTTAATCTGAAAAAAATAAAAACAAATCATAAGTTTGATTTTTTTGCATTTTATTATTTGACAGATGATCAAGAAATGCAACATTGAAGTATAAAAACCAGACAGCTGCGAATACGTTTTTTTTTGGGAATTCCTGTTTGACTGCGATAAATTTCCCAAAAAACATTGCTAGTATGTGTGAAGGGTACCAGAAACTGATTTTTTTAGAAGACAGTATGCGGAATAGTATGAAAGTTTAAATCTGTCAGACTTACTTGACAGTCGCAAATCAATCGAATCAATATGGCAGTCGTAGTCCATGAGATAACAGGGGCTTTCGAACAGAACTAGAGCCGAAGAGAGCTAACTTCGAACTCTCTTATTTGCTTATTAAGTGCACTTGAACTCTTATAGCTGACATTTGTCATTTGTCGCTTGACTTTGGTCTTACTCCATATTATTTAAAAACAGTACCTTCTCAGCCGGAACGACTGTTTCCGCCATTTTAATTGTACGACGACGAATGAGAATTTTTGACTCTTTAACACACATGACATATAGTTAGTGATGGGCATAATCGAAATATTTTAATAATCGAGATATTAGTATTCGAGTGATCAAAATAATCGAATGATCATTCGAATTATGAATGAGTAAGAAAATTGTTCTAGTTTGCTCCAATTTTTTACTATGTACATGAATTTAGAAGGAAATGCATAAGAAGTACTCAAATCCACCGCCCATTTCAGGATGTCCATTTGGCAACTACTTTTTATATGAAAGAAATAATGATTACAAAAATTTCTAAAGAGAGAATTTTATATAAAAATTAAAAAAATGCAAATTCCAAACGAAAAACTGTGGTTTTGGAAATATAATTAGATTAGTTTCAAAAACAGATTTTGGAAAGTAATTAAATATTCTGTATTATTGAATAATGAATAATGAAGTACTTCGTGGTGAAAAAAAAATTAAATTAAATAAATAACTTAATTCTTAAGCCTTGTATTTAGAAGTTCAATTCAAATTGTTTTAAACAGAAGATATAATTTAAAACCAGCATTGCGCCGGGTGCCTCGTTATAAAACAATCAACTGAATTTAATCATTTTTAAATTAATCTACTTTAATTTCTGAAACCTTGATATTCCTGCCCTGTATTGTTGTCTATCTTGTTGAAGACAAAAACAATAATCCACAACCTCTCTCTGGTCCAAAAATATTCAGCTGATTCAAACATTTCACATTCAATTTCCCAGAAAACAAAGTACATAAAAGAGAGAATTGAAAATTCCTTTCGTATACGAGTATAACAAAAGGCCAATGTCGAAAGGACCGCACTAAATCCGCGTATTTCGGAACAAAATAACTTATTGTTATGGTCATTTTGTATTTTCCAAGTCAGTTCAGAGAGGATGGCCACTGAGTTTGGAATTTTCCACATTCCTGCATCTGTGGCTCTCCTAAACATAACTGTCCAGAGGTTGATTATACACAGTGACATATCACTGTACAAAATCGGGAATCTGTGTAGGATGTGAAAATGCTTACGGTATTTAACCAAAAATACAACAGAGATGAAAAAAGATTTATTATGAGGACCAAAAAAAAAATTCCTTGAAACTTGGATTTAACAATGATATGTTCATGGAGTTCCTATACGGGGGGCAATATGGCAATAAAAAAATATAAAACACATGGTCTACATTTCGGGAAATGTAGGAGAATTTTTTAATTGCGCAATTAGAGTGCATTAAGCTCCTCAAATTGTAAATAATTATTTTAAATGATTCATTTCAATTATGTTATTATGTTCTCAAGGATTAAAGCAGATACCTACATAAATTTATGGGTGAATTACATTCAAGAAACAACAGAATGTGGAAAGTGGAATTTTAATAAATTAATTAGGAAAAAGGAAGTTTCCAATTAAATATTTTCGCTTAAAGATTTTTAAATTCTATTTTGTTTTTTTATAGGAGTTAATTATGTAATGTTAATTTTCCGAACCACTGAACTTATTTTCGCAGGATCATTATAAATATTATTGGGGAAATATGTTCATCAAATTAACTAACTGCGGAAACTGCCTTAAATTCGCTCTTAGAAGAAATGCTGTACTTTATACAACTGATATATCAACGCTTTCACCCATATTAATAAACACGATTTAGTGGCGGTTAATCTTAAATAAAGTGCAGCCTTAATAAAACAAAATAATTCCAAGTTGACATTTACTCGTATATATAGGGTTTTCCAATAAGAGGTGTTATTTTGATATTCAAAGAAAAATGGCATTTTTGGAGATAAATGATCAGATGTTTATTTCATTATAAATAGGAAGGTATGCCGTTAATAATGGAACACAACATCAGCCAAATGGCCGCCAAGACCACGCTTACAGGACCATATCCTTTTCATGAAATTTTCCATAACCAAATCGCAAAGTGGCTGCCCTATGTCCTCGATAGCCTCAGAAATTTCATCTTTGAGGTCTTGAATCGACGCTGGGCTGTTGGCGTAGACCTTATATTTCACGTGGCCCCAAAGGAAGAAGTCGCAAGGTGTTAAACCACAAGATCTCGGTGGCCAATTGTGATCACCTCTTCGAGAGATAACACGGTCCGGAAACTTTTCCCGTAAAAGATCGATGGTGTCATTGCTTGTGTGGCACGTAGCGCCGTCTTGTTGAAAGTAAACGTTGTCCAGATCAATACCATCCAATTCAGGCCATAAAAAATCATTAATCATCTCTCGATAGCGCAATCCATTGACCGTAACTGTTGCTCCAGCCTCATTTTCGAAAAAGTAAGGTCCAATGACCCCGCGGGACCATAAACCGCACCAAACAGTCACGCGTTGAGGATGGAGAGGCTTTTCAACAATAACTCTTGGGTTTTCCGAGCCCCAGATGCGACAGTTTTGCTTGTTGACGTAGCCTCCGAGGTGGAAATGGGCCTCATCAGTCAAGATGATTTTTCGATGAAATTCCGGTTCATTTTCATGCATTTCAAGGACCCAATCAGCAAAGACACGACGTTGATGATGATCAGCCGGCTTGAGTTCTTGTGTTAACTGAACTTTATAAGCCTTAAGACCCAAGTCTTTATGCAAAATACAGTGTAATGACGTTTGTGGAATGCCTAATTCCAAAGAACGACGAGGAATGGACAAACCTGGGTTTTCTTCAACACTTTGGGCTACAACAGCAATATTCTCAGTTGTTCTTGAGCGACGTGCACGGGTTTTATTCTTCACATCACTAACTTGTCCCAACAGCTCGAATTTGTCCACCAATTTCTGTATTGCGGTCCGACAAGGTGCTTCACGACGACCCAAAAATGTTTTAGTTTTACGAACCGTCTCTGCTAAATTTTCACCATTTTTATAGTGAATTTTAATAATTTCAGTGCGTTGTTGAAGCATGTATCGTTCCATTTTTATTAATAGCGTAGTTTCTACTTGTCAAATGTCAAAAAATGACAGCTTCAAAAGTGACAGCTACCGAAATAGCGGGCTATTCAAAATAACACCTATTATTGGAAAACCCGCTACCTATTTCTTTGCCAACTCACCGAAGAAACTTAACGAAGGAATAAGAATTAAAATTTGACAATAATTTAAAGAGCCGTATAGAACAAAATAAAGATTGAGAGTTAGTACATTATTGTAATAGATTTTTTTCATGAAATTTTGCAAGGCACTTTATTTTTATTAATCTATTAATCGCCGATCAGCTTGTTGTTGAGTTAAACAAAATTAATAAAATGCACGACTGGATCGTACAAAATTGCTCTTATAGCTAAAAACTTTAATGTAGCTAACCATTGAGGTTTAGTTAAGTTAAGTGTAGTTATCCTATGCAGATTTAAAGCCTATGTAGGTGAGATTAACTTGATTCTTAGTATAATGAGTTGTCGAATAGATGATTCAAGGAATAGTTTAATATACATGTTTAAATCTGAGTTATGGATTTTAATTATGTAAGTTAGGAGAGTAAAATGTATCTACATATATATACATATTGTTGCAACCTAAGTATGTTAGCATATACATATAATAATGAAAATGAAGGATGTCGGTTGGTAGGTAGCTATATAAAGGGTTATCCATCTTGCGGTGTCAAAAGTAAACGTAAATAAAACACATATAAAATATTTTTTTTTTTCAGGATATTTCTTTTTTATTATAAAGTTTGAACGTTGACATTATGTGTGAAACACTACATCATTTAAATGATCACCACGCGAATTGTTGCAAGCACCAATTCTCTTGAGGTAATTTACACATATTGGGCGGTATCTCAGCCTTAACTTGACGAATGTTGGTTTTTTAAGTGCTCTAGAGTTAAATGTTTATCTGCATAAAGACGATCTTTCTTTAGCCCCATACAAAAAAGTCCAGCGGTGCCAAATCGCATGATCTTGGTGGCCAGATGATATCCCCACGACGAGAAATTACCCGGCCACGAAATGTCTCTTGTAATAAAGCCGTATTCGCTCGAGTTGTGTGGCATGTGGCACCGTCTTGTTGAAACCACATATTCTCCAAGTCGTATTCTTCAATAGCAGTCAAAAAAAAAGTCGGTTATCATATGACCATAACGCTCTGAATTGACGGTGGCAGTCGTTCCATCGTCGTTTTCGAAGAAGTAAGGTCCAATCACTGATCCGGACCAAAGAGCGCCCCAAACAGTGACTTTTTGTGGATGTAATGGCCTCTCTTCAGTTACTTGAGGATTCTCAGAACCCCAAATACGACAATTTGGTTTATTAACATACCCACCGAGTGAGAAATGTGCTTCGTCGTTGAAGAAAATTTTGTTCATTGAAATAAATTTTGTTCGAAAAATCGACGTCCACCGCCTGTTGTTAAAGCATTCGGGTCTTCGGCAACACTTTCACTTACAGCAGCAATATTTTTAGTGGTACGAGCGAAACGATGATGCATAGGCCTTACAATATCTGTAACCAATCCAGTCTCTTCAAATTTCTTCACAATTTTGCCAATTGCTTGCGTAGTTGGACGATGATGTAAACCATATTCTCCTCTTAAAGCACGATATGTGCACATGGCTGTGGCAGAATCACCATTTTTGTAGTAGGTTTAAACAATTTTTATGCTTTGTGCGATAGTTAAGCGATCTATTTTCGTAAATGTCAGACTTTCAACTGAAACAAAAAAAAATTGGTTTAACAACTTAGTTTGACAGATGTCGAATTCCAGCTCTATACTTTTGAAACCGCAAAATGGATAACCCTTTACATACAACTTCATAATTTAGGTTCAATATGCTTACAATTTTGAATACATTTTTAGAAAAAAAAATTTGAAAGGCCATTTTGAAGTTATTTTTAATATACATAAAAAATTCAAATTTCAAAAAAATTCTGTAACTGGTTTTTTAAAAATCGAAAAACTTTTTTTTTGAAAATTTGGATATGCAGTTTTCTTAACAATTTTAGGGAGCATTTGTCTAAAAAAAATTATTTTAATCGGTTCATCCAATATTGAGAAAGTCGAAAGTATGAAAAGTGGTTCTATGGGAAGTACCGTTAATAAGTACGCAAACAAATATTTTTATACTTAAAAGTGAACTGTACTAATCTAAGAACACACATATTTTTTTATAAAAATTCTTGGAGCCGTTTTCGAGAAATAATTCTTTTTCTTAACGGTTTTTTAACATTTGTATGGGAGGTACCGTTGTTTTTTATTTTAGAAAAATAGTTTGTTTTTTTTAACTATTCAAGATAATCTCAAAAAACCATCAAATACGAAGTTTTGAAAAAATCTATTGAGTCCAAACAATTTTTGTTTTAACATTGGTACACAGTATTGTTTAAATTCTCTAAGAGCTTCTGCGTAAAAAAAATCAAAAAAATCAAATTAACCGTTTCCGAGAAAATCGAAAACCAAAAAAATAATTCTACTAGAGGTACCAAAAATAACAATTGTTCAAACAAAAAAAAAAATTATAAGAAGTTTTTTTTAATAATACAAATTCTATATACTACTGAAATACATCAGCCAAGTAGAAGACTTAGCACTATAATATTTGGACTTGTTGAATTATTGATTCAAAATAGCTTTTAACGGCCTTTAGTCCAACAAAAATTGGCGTTTCGTCCCGGTGATCTCACATGGACTCATCAGTTGACTAGTGAGGACCTTTGTCAATACGCAATTTTTGCCAAGTTCAGTTCATCTAACAAATTTGAACAAAAATTTACAAAAAAAAAAAAAAAAAAAAAAAAAAAAATTTCCAATTTAATGATTAGGAATTCTAGTCTTGTTGGATATAGTTCACACTAGATGTTCTTCACGAAATCTATGTTAGATGAACTGAACTTGGCAAAAATTGCGTATTGACGTATTGCGTATTTTTTTCGAGCAAAAATTGTAAATCTTGTTATGTATCTCAAAAGCGGTATAGCCGTTTTGATAAAAAAAAAAACAATTCAGTGCACTATTATAGCAGTAGTCTACAATTTGGCTTGCAAAAATTTTACTGAACGACTCTCAACATTTTGGGTGGCAATGGAGCAGTTGGGTTGGAATGGCGCAGTGGATAAAGTGCTTGATTGCTAACTTAGATCTGTGGGTTCGATCCCCACGCTAGGTGCATTCTTTTCTATACCTCCAATTTTAATTGGATCCCGCCCATGGGTTAAAATGAGACAGTCAATACCTGGTTCTCAAATCCACTGTGCCAAACTAGTGCCGTGCAATTCAGGTTGCATTTAAAAGACCTTAGGTCTTACAGGCATATAGTTAAATTAAAAAGATTTTTTTTTGGAGTATTGGAATCAAACGTTTTTTTTTTTTAATTTAATATTTCAAAAACGGATGGACGATTTTTTGCAACCCTGTTTTTAAATTTATATTACTAAATACTTAAAATTACCTTACCAATTTTTTTTTAGAAAAAATATAAATATTTTTTTAAATAAAAAAAAACTAAGTTAAAAAAAAAAGACTTGAAAATATATTTAGTTGTTTCTACTAAAAATCTTGTGCTTACGATGTACTTGAACATAAAAGCAAGTACCTATACGTGCGATCCAGTCGTGCATTTAAGATAATTCGCCGCGAATGTAATATTTGTTACAGTGTGGATGGTATTTGTGGAACACAAATAAAGTATTATTAAATTATTTTGTTTAGAATTCGTTAGAATTTAGGTTTATAAATTGTCTCAAATTTAATTTATTCGTGATCCATAATCTTGAAAATAAAGTTGTAAAGCGTGTTCATTTATTTGACAACCTGCGAACAACACAAACAGAGAACGACTCACATTTTCAATTTCGGTAAAACTGAATATGCTTGCCGATGGAAATGAAAGTCAAATATTCAATACAGACCATCTAGTTTGTTTTCCACTTCACTCTTTCACTCTTGATGAATAGCTGTCGTTTGCACTATCCAGCAGTAGAGGGCATAATAGATCTCAAGGTTGTAGTGTAACAACCCCATAATACTATTCATCCAGCAGATCGTCAAATTTCTGGTATTTTTTTTAATTGAAGAACTTCTTCTCATCAGTTCTCCAATTAAAAATAAAAGTTGTCAAAACAAATTTATCGAATCTGCCCTATAATTTCACTTCAATAGCGGTACATAAGTGTCAAATTCATTCGGATGAAGAGGTATCGTGAAAGGGAATCGAATGTTCGATTGTTATCAGCGAATCAGGGGGAAATTGTACTAAGATTGTTTTTTTTTTTTACGAATTTGTTGTGATCAATATTTTGTTTAAACAGCAAAATTAAGTGACGTGTAAACATTTTTTAATTGCATAATATAAAATTACCTAACGATTTAAATAATTCTAAACAAGTGTTGTTAGTAAATGTATTAATCGAATGTTTTGTAACTCGTTTTTTTATTATTGTAACTATCCTTTGTTTTCCCTGAGCACTCGTAAAAGCTTATCATTTTTTGTATTAATTATTTTTTATTTTGTAAAAAGTTGTACAACTTTTTGTTTCAGATAATCTTTATCTATAAAATATTAACCATACGATTACATACATTCCTTATCACGTGAGCTGACACACCTCTTTTGTGAAACATCTTGCAACAAAAAAAAACCTGTTACGTAAAAATAGTTGATTTAGTTAAATTATTGTCAGTCAATTAATTTTTTTTTAATTGGAAACAATTACACTATCAAATGAAAATGAATAACAGTTTTAATTATTTCACATTTACGTTATCAGCTTAGAGATTAATAATCAATACCTAAATCAGGTACAACGGGCTTGTTTGGCAATGAGAGGAATTAAAAAAATAATCACGAGAGATGAAAATCAGTAAAGTTCATGTTTCATTTTATTAGTGAAATGAAGTTACGAGTAGTTAAGTTGATGATGATGAACGGATGATGATACGACATGCCGCAATATCTCATCTCCGACCTCAATGGTTACATTGTGCTACCCAGGATGTCGTGTAGATAAGAATGGGAGTATGTGGGATGTTTAGGAATGTGAATCCTCCTTTAACCTGGATGAATTTCAGGAATGTCTTTAGAGTGCTATTACACTAGTTTACAGAGGTATGGGACTATTGGTCTCGTATGGAATGAGTTGGTCTATCACACTTAATAGTTGATATAGCCTACCCATATTCATTTGACTAAATTTGCCAAATTTACATGTTCATGTAATTTTGTACTTCATGGCAAAATCCAAACATCATCGTCCAGTTCATCGAAAAAGTATAGTCTCCATGAGATGTATTAGCTGATTTTTATAGAAGATTCATAATGCTCTTAATAATTATTTCTCACTCCCAAAAAAAATTATGCACTGCAGTTAACCCATGTATGTAAATAATTATGATTTAACGCATGAATAAGGCTACAAATAAGGGTGGTTTTCAGCTGTTGTTTTTGGCATATTTAATTTGAGTTGACTAAGCACTGAGTATACTCTCTTCATACTCGTGTGTGATATTGACCGTGAAAACGTTGAGTTTATAATTATTGCTTAAGGTCATAAAAAAAAACTTAAATTATTTTTTCTTGGTTTATTGAGCATGAGGTTATAGTTTGCTAATGGTGTGGATATTACTGTTGGAATCGTTAAAAATTTCACAATTGAAAACGTGAAACTAGCTTGATTTTTAATTGTTTCACTTTATCGCGAGTGAACTGTAATTATTTTAAAAGGGTACTCAGGTTAGGAAAAAAACTGCAAATTATGCAGGTGCGAAACGAAGGATTTATTTATAAAATGACTTATTCGAATCATAAATAAATAATTGTCAATAATGGCCAAATTATAATGACGCCTTAGGTCGTACGGATTTTAATGGAGTTTGTACCGACTTTACGATATTTGCCGTGTTTTCGTGAAGATTATAGTCAGCAGTGCATTAGCAAATAAAACTAGAAAACGAATATAATCACTTTTATATTCACTTTCTAATGGAATTTTCCATTGGTAAATTCAGAATTTGATGCAGAATTTAATGTTTTACGAGGCGAATGGAACACGATTTGAACTGATCTTTTGTTCGCTTTGGTACTGGCGTATACTTACCTGGAAGGATTTAATTGTCAAAATACGCGTTTTGGAAAAAAAAAGAAACGAATTCTTGTGCCAATGGAAAACCACATAAGAAAAAGTATAAACAGCCAATGTCTTTAATATTGGAATATATTCAATACCTTTCCGAAACAAAAATTTGTCTGCACTCAAAAATAAGCGCCATCTAAACATCAACATTTGAACAATTTTTATTTACTTTTATGTTCACTCCGATTGCTGACCATGTATGTAAAACTGTGCTACGTTGGCTGTTCACTTTTTCAAAAAAAAAAACAGCTGTTATAGATCACAAAGCGCGACATTAAATTTGCCAAACGAAATGTCCCCTTAAGCTTTCAGTGTCCAATGTATAACCTATCAATATGTCTCTCTGATTTTTACACAAAAAATCACACAAATATTTTAGTCAAAAATGTTGAACAAAATTAGAATTATTAGATTGTCCTTTTTTAATGTCCTTTTAAATTCACGATTAAAAAAACAACACTTACTACATTAAGACAAAAAGATAAATTACAAGACCAAAGACACCCAAGTAAACAGGAAACATACGAGCTGCCATTTCTATTTGCTTATAAACCCCAAAAGCAGCTGAATCATATTTTTGCAATAGTATGCGGCACATCTATTGAATAACAACAATGTATTTAAACCAAATTGGCTTTTGAGGGTGACACGTACGAAAAATGGCTATACAATACATGTTTCAGTTGTTGTCAATGGGCGAGTGAATAGCAAATATACATAGATCTATTCGGGCGTTACACTACGTTTTCACCTACCACTTAATCCAGATTTATGTAGATTTACCATAAATCTTCTTCGAAATCTTCTTAATTTTGAAGATTTCCCATACAAATTATAATCTCCTCAAACGAAGATTAGAAATTAATCTCATTGAAATCTTCTTAAAAGTAGGGAATTATTTTCTCAACACACCCCAAGCAAACTTTATTTTGTGGGACGCGACCAGAATGCACCCATCCAAATGTCAATTCTCCAGTCGTCACGTAGCAATCATCTCCGAGTTTTAACTTTATATGTGTGTTAGAAAGAGATGGAGGTATAGAGAAGTTTTTTTTTTATAATCTACACGCGCTCAAGGGATTATAATACCCCTTAAATGTTTCACCAAAGAGCGGGCGTTAGGTTAGGAAGAGAAAGAAGGATAGGAAAGATGTGTGGCGCGATGTTCTGAAACTAGAGGTGGTTGTTGTCTCAGATATTATCTACAGGGATGGCGGCTGAACTAATGCGGAGAAATTTCCGTATCTTATTTATCTATGTCCCTTATAATTCGCATTATTTTTTTCATTCATTGTCATATTTATCGGTATACTAGTTTTACTCAATTACATGTTGTTAGTTCTATGCCTAAATAGCATGTAATGAGTAAGCCAGCAACTCGTATGACATTTATTTTAGAATTAGTTTTTTAATGGAAAAATAAGAGTACATAGACTATTGCATGGATCGAACCTGTGACTCTGATGTTGACAGGCGTGCATACAACTATCGCGCCACGGCCACCCCCAAAATAATCTCGTTTTTCTATGGTGAAAACACTTCAAGATTAATTTTTAATCTACTTTTTTTTAAACCGGATTATCTCTAGGTGAAAACGTAGTATTATGAACTAGCGCTAACGATATTTCCGATCTGAAGCGAGACAAGTCATAAGATATAATATTAGAGTGGTTC
This sequence comes from Philhelius pedissequus, assembly GCA_910595825.1. Taxonomy (NCBI): domain Eukaryota; kingdom Metazoa; phylum Arthropoda; class Insecta; order Diptera; family Syrphidae; genus Philhelius; species Philhelius pedissequus. The sequence goes on along the minus strand of OU343163.1, from coordinate 12,525,507 downwards.
ATTGTGGTTTTTGTACTCCACATGTCAAAGTCCCAGCGACCGAATGCGAAAATAGGCGTTTTAAGTTCGGAGCAGAGTCTTTAGTTGTCAAAAAATGTGTTTGTGTTTCTTTTTTGACTTAAAGCATTCAAAGTTTCGCATGTATGATAATGTATAAAAGCTACTGAGTAGACGTGTTACTTCTGGCGGTAGTTTCAACTAAGTTTTACGTAGCACTCAGGTTCCTAAATATAATAAGTTGGTGTTAAAAGTTGTTCTGCTTTTTTTTTTGTTATTTTTTAATAAAGAAACAAGTGAGGGTGTTTTATGTAACGCATAAAAAAGGAAAAGAAAATTTTATATAAAATTTCATCCTCAAGTGACATTAAAATAAAATACGCTCTTTTTAAATCTGTGATTTGTGTTCAGAAAAACGTTACTTACTCAAATTATAGCAACGATGACTGGTAGGGGTAATTCGAGCAAGACTAACACATCTGTTGATGCTGCAAAAAGCTCACCTCAAATGTCAGCTTTAAAATCTGCAAATCGAAACGCTGCCGCTGCTTCGAATGACAATGCAATGTGGGATAAAATGGACGAACGATTGAAGAAACAGAGTGAGTTTATTATCTCATTATTATCAACACAAATTCAAAACTCAGAGCAAAAAATAACCAAAAACATTGAAGCACAAATAAACGAAATTAAAACTAGCATGACAAATATAAGCAAACGAGTCGACGAGATCGCAAACTCAAACCAAACAAATAAGGAAGACATAAACAAACTCAAATCGGATGTCAATTATCTAACAACAACAATGAAGACAGAACTCACAACAATAAAAACCGAATTACAAAGTACCAGCACGCAACTAAATGATGTCACAAATAAACTTCACGAAATAGAACTAGCACAAGAAACACAAAACAATAAAAATATAGCATCGGATGCTGTTCTCTACGGTATCCCGCCAACAAAAGATGAGAATTTAAAATCTTTTTTTAATCACCTGTGCCATACACTGGAAATAAAACCACCATCCCTCAATGGCATCTTCCGTTCCCGCCCGGTTAACAACACTCCACAGAGGTCTGCGATCTTAATAAAGTTCCAGTCACCGTTTGATAAAAACTTTGTTTTAAAATCGATTGCTAAGCGTAACAGCGATCCTACTAAAAAACAACTTTGTTTACGCGACGTTGGACTGAACCAAGATAGGGAAACTCCCATCTTTCTTCGGGAGTGTTTAACAAAAAAAAACTATCACCTACTGCAGATGGCACTACGTCAAAAAAAACTAAAAAAGCTGTCATCTGTGTATACCATGCGTGGGTTTGTTTACATCAAACGACATGTTGGAGATGATGCCCAGCTGATTGAAAATATCGAAGACTTAGAAGGAGTTGCCATGCCAGCACACGCTCAAACCGAATAATAGAGCGCTTCTCAAACTATTTTATTCGTAATTATTTTTCTTATTTTAATTTTCAATATTAAATTATTTTGCTTTTCGAGTATTATTACTTATTATTTTATTTTTTTGTATTCCTAATTATTTTCTTATTTTTGCTTTTCAATATTTTTAATTTTCTATTATTCTTTATTTGGTATTTTTTTTTTCTCTTTTTTTTTCTTCTCGTTCTTATTTATATTTATATTTTATCTTCTTTTCTTTTTCTTTTAATATTTTTTTTCTGATTTTTACTTTGAGTGCGATAAAATTACTGAACTACAATGGCTTATGATGAAATTAACGGTCGTTCCACATACGAGGCCAATCATAATGTTCTGCGATCAATGGTTAATGTTTTTACTACACAAAAAAACGGTTTTAAGATATGTCATTTAAATGCTCAAAGCTTGTTGCCTAAAATTGATGAGTTTAGGGATATATTCGCGTGTAGTAAGGTTGATGTAATTTGCGTTTCCGAAACATGGCTCAACAATAGTTTTAATGACGGAATGTGTGGATTGAACGGGTATAGACTTTTTCGCGTAGATAGACAAGGACGAATAGGTGGGGGTGTGGCGACATATGTACGAGAGGGTATAACAAGTAAAATCAAATACCAATCAGATGCTAGTAGTCGAATCGAATATTTGTTTGTGGAGGTAGTAAGTGGTGTAGATAAGCTACTCATTGGAACAGTGTACAGACCCAATAAACACATAAGTATGTTCCCTTTTTTCTATTTGATGGAAGATATATCTGTTCAAACTTCTAACATTATTGTGTGTGGTGATTTTAACAGCAATTTATTATTAGAAGAAGAATTAATTAATGGCATGAGAACTTTCAACATGTTTCCAGTAAATACCACTGTTGCAACGCACTTTTCTGAAAGTTCACAGAGTCTATTAGATGTTTTTTTTGTGAGCGACATTAATAAAGTACTTTTTCAAGATCAACTCTCGGCAGCTGGTTTTTCAAAGCATGATCTTATATATATGACCTTTGACTTTGAGGTGCAAAAATCTGATTTTCAGTACAAATACAGGGATTTTAATGCAATCGATTATGCCAGACTTGAAGAAGATGCTCGAAGTATAGATTGGAATAACGTTTATCTTTTACCTAATCCGAATGATCAAGTATCATATATTAATTCTAAAATAATTGATCTTTTTAACAATTTCGTTCCTCTACGCACGAAAACACGAAAACCTGGTCAAAGATCATGGTTTACACCTGAAATTCGTTTGCTTATAATGCGAAGAAACGAAGCGTTTAATACCTGGAAACGTTATAGACTTGAGGAATTTCAGCAAAACTATAGAATCCTTCGTAATCTTGTTGTAAGCAAAATACGATCTGCTAAAAGGTTGTTTTATAGTGAGAAACTCAATTCATCTGTGAATGGGCGAAAACTTTGGAAAAACTTGAAAGAGCTAGGAATAGGTAGCAAAAAGAGTTTAGTTTTTTCGGATGACATTGACGGTAATATTTTAAACCAAAAGTTTGTTGCACTACCTTTCCCTTCACTTACTGTTTCATCATCTGCTCAAGATGAAAATTTGCCGTTAAATGAAAATTGTTTGGTAGATTTATTTGAATTTTCAAGAATAGAAAGTACAGATGTCGTTGAATGCTTTTTGTCGATTAAATCGAATGCCACCGGTATAGATGATATATCTCCAAAGTTTTTGAAAGTTATTTTACCGATCTTATTGCCACACATCACGCACATATTCAACACAATTTTAACAACAGGGTCTTATCCTAATGAGTGGAAAATGGCTAAGATTCTACCTATTCCAAAAAATGAGCATGATTTTAGACCAATTTCCATACTTCCCTTCCTATCAAAAGTTTTCGAAAAAGTTATACAAATCCAAATTAATTGTTATCTCCGGAGGAAAAATTTCTTATCAACAAAACAATCTGGATTTCGACAAAAACACAGCTGCTCAACAGCACTTATAAATGTTATAGAAGACATAAGAGGGGAATTAGATGAAGGTAACGTAACATTTTTAATACTTCTTGATTTTTCAAAGGCATTTGATACAGTTGATCATTTGAATCTTTGCCGAAAGTTAGTGCGATTGTACAACTTTTCAAATTCTGCTGTTCGTCTGATTTATTCCTTTCTAACTGAAAGAAAGCAGGCTGTTATGGTGAATGGTAGGTTATCGAATTTTCTTTCAACATCAAGAGGTGTACCCCAGGGATCGATTCTTGGTCCCCTTTTGTTCTCCATATACATAAATGAACTGCCTCAAATCATTTCACAAACTAAAATACAAATGTACGCTGATGACGTTCAATTATATAAAAGCTGCCCTCTTGGATTGATTGAAGATTCTGCCTCAGTCTTGAACGAAGAATTACAAAGTATCTCATCTTTCGGTAAGAAAAATGGCTTGTTCTTAAATCCAAGCAAATCTAAATGTATTATCATTTCCAAGAAACCGATAGACTTGTCATACTTTCCACAAATCCTTCTTGATGGTCTTCCTATAGAGTATGTAGAAACCGTGAAAAACCTAGGAATGATATTTAATCGGAAGTTAACTTGGGACACACATATCAATAGAACTGTAGGTAAGGTATATGGAGTGCTTCGTACTTTATGGGCCACCCAATACTTTACTCCACTTAAAACTAGAATAATGCTCTCCAAAACGTTAATTATTCCTATACTGATTTACGGATGTGAAATATACGGAAATTGTGACTCCATAAGCAGAAGAAAGTTAAACGTCGCATATAATAGCATTGCTAGATATATCTTTGGCTTAAGAAGGTATGATAGAATATCTTTATTTTCAAAAGCAATATATAATCTCACATTCGATAATCTCGTTCGCTACAGGACATTAATCTTGCTGTTTAGGATAATGCAATCTCATCAACCGTGCTATATTTATAACAGATTGCATATGTCTTCATCAACTAGGTCACCACATCTTCTAATATCTCGATTTACTTGCTTAACCTCTGAGCGGCAGTTCTTTATTTTTGCGACTCGGTTATGGAACGCACTTCCTCGAAATTTAAAAAGAATTAGTGACATTAATATCTTTAAGAAAGAGTTAGGGGTACATTTATCCCAACATTAATTAATTAATTTTCTCATTTTTTATATTGTGCTCAAGGTAGAAAGGAAAAGGAAATGTTGATTGAGGCAAAGAAATATGAAAAACAAAAATTAAAAAAATTAAAAAAAGAAAATTAAAAGAATTAATATTAATGAAAATTTCATAAATTTAATTTAAGTAATAATTAATTAGAATAAGTAACTTGAAAGGCTGTATAACATATTTAAATTTAAATTAGCTTATAATAAATATTCATTACAAACTTGTATTAGTTTATAAGATAATGTATATTAAAATACAAGTATACAAATAAATAAATAAATAAATAAATAAGTATGTTTATTCTTTCGTTCTGCAAAGACTTAATTGTGGAACAGACCAAATGTCATGTGTGTAAAGAGCGAAATGTGAAGAAAATACAATTAAATAATACAGCTAACTGTGTTTAAAAACAAACAAGAATGTTCGGAGGCCGCTCTGAACAAATTCAGAGAATACTCTATCCGCTAAAACACTGTTAAGAGCCCTGCTTTAAACGAAAATTAAAAACCCGATTGTAGCTATAATAATTGTAGCAGATTATTTGTAAATGCCTCTACTTTTGTGTGCGAAAAAATGCTAATGGCGTCGTTTTTAATTTGTTATGTTTCTTTCGATTCAGAATGGTTTTTCTCATTTGTTCGTGTTTGTTTTTTTTTTTTTTTTGCAATGAAGAGATCATTATTGATATTAGTATCAGCAGTGAACTACACAACGAAATTCTTACGAAAACTCAGCAGAATAATATTCGTAAAAATAAAAGAAAAACCAAATGCAAACAATCACATATTAGAATAGAAATAACAATTATATTAACAACAAACTCAAATATCTTTTTCCGCACAAAAATGTTCAAAGAAGTCAACTCTTTCAGCAAAAAAAAATAAATTGGAGACATTCTAATTAATCTGCTACAATTATTATTTTCAAATAAAAAACCCAAACACATAAATATTAATGGTCCATCCGTATTAGGTCTGATCCCGTACTTTAATTGCTTGTGATTTTCTGTCTATTTGTATAATTTCCAGTCCAAAGTCGTTTCCGTACTCAAAAATTGCATAGTTTTTGACATAAGAGAATGCTTACGAGAGAGTAAGGTATGCCCCGAATATGTGATATTCTGCCCAAGACATTCGTTCGGACAGAAAATTTAAGCACAGAAAAACGAAGTCAAGGATGGTGGTCATTTGAATTGTTGGTGTATATGAAGTTTACACTATTGGAGATTTGACATTTTGTGAGTTTCTGTGCAGAGTACGGGATTAGACATTTTTTCATATATTTTTGTCGGTTATATTCGTTCGAATTAGTACTTTTCTATCTAAATGTTCGAGAAAATATGAAAACCACAACGCAAATGAAAGTGTTATATTAAAATTGGAAGTTCACGAAATTGACGCGTGTTTTATTTTAATCAAGGCGCAGTTCTACACTGTTCTATACTGTCTTCGTTTTTCCTGCTGTCTTCACTTGAGGATATCTAATTGTCATTTAATTTTCCGGAAATATTTGATCTTCTGCATTCAATTTATGATTGCTAAAAAGGTGGCATAAAAGTCAGTTCATATATTTCGTTAAAATTAGAAATAATTTCTTCGGCTTATCAACATTGTTTTTCTGCATACACTAAATAACCTGAATGTGAGCATTATATTCATTCTTTAAGAGATAAACCTTGAATTAGAAATTATGGTCACCCACAAGAAAACAAAAAGAATTTTATTAAATGAACACACCTTATTGAAAAAAAAAATTCCTTATTTCCCCACACCATCAATCAAATTTTCAAAAAAAAAAACAAAATCATAAAAAAGAATTCTTTAGACAAATTTAAAATTATAAATAATGTTCAAAATCCAAACCGATCTAAAAAAAATTGTGTACTCGATCAAGCTGAACCCCTCTAAAAATTGCAAGCTAGTAAAATAGCTTCACACAGAAAATCAAAGGCACATAATTATATACTCGTTTGTATAGGTATAAAGGTACAATAAAAATAATTCCCACGAAACGATTCAAACGCCAAAGATCCTAATGAGATACTAACTAAAATCGATGGTAATTTATGTGGCAAGTTTGCTTTATAAGTGGACTGTTTCTTCGTTGCACCTTATACCAACCACCTCAGCACCACGCCAGCACCATCGCCAACATCAGTTCAGCAGAAGAAGAAGCCGATCAATCTATATCCGTAAATAGAAGAAACGTGTCTATTACGAGTTTGGTATATAAATTGCGACGACGAAGCTAAGAAAATAAAAATTATTATATAGATACGGTTTGCTTTGTTGCGGAGTTTCCACATCAACTTCGACTCTAAATGACTCCGTGCGAAAATTATCACGGAAATTGCTTTATACACTTTTGTGGGTTTTGTTTTAATGTGAGATATGTCTGTTCCATAAAGAACGTGATGTCACTTTTAATTCAACGACTATTCTATATAATGTTCTTATTATTAATTTGATGTTAAATGTGTGTGCCCTCATTTTTGTTTTCAAATCAAACTCACCGTGACCGTGACTCTTTAAAAATATATACACCGATACAAATACAATAAACAAAAATAAATTCAAAGTTCAACAGAGCTAAAATTACAAAACTTCATCAAATGGATCATTATACTTGCTCGTAAATGCTTATCTAACAGTTAAATCATATTCACCATCATCACGCAGAATTTGATGCCAAAAATGGCTTCCATAACGAACCAACCCACACCGTAACAATTTTCCGCACAATTTACTTCGACATTTTTGTTTGTTTATTTACCCTACCATCAAACAACAAAAAAACAAACGTTTTAATTTCAATTTGAAATTCTGTTGAACTTGTGGGAATGGGAATGGCGACAGTTGACACAAAGGTTCAACTTTGCAGGACATTGCGTTCGAACTTTGAACATCTCAATTGGATTTGGGAAGCCCTTACAACGCCAAAAGCTCCTTTACCATGGTTCAGTATACGAATTTCTATTTGAAAAGTCATTTACACACTTATTGGGAATTGCCAAGTGTACTGTCTAAGATGGAGGGAATAGACAAACAAAGATATATTCCCTCCTCCCGCGACCACCAATACTTAACCTTTTTGAATACAAAAAAAAAAAAAATCCAACTATTCGAAATAAAAACATTGTTGCGGGAATTACCCCTGTTATGGTCTCATGTACCTATAGATGGTTGAAATAAATAAAGGATCAAGATGCTTTTATAAGGCTTAAGGTAACAGCGGTGTTTGATTTTTATTGTACGAAGGTATGTAGGTACTTCTACCAATCTGCGATGCCGATATAGAGATTCGATTCACTTGGGGGAATTGGATTGTGGGTTTCATCATGTAAGCGTGCTTCTTAGATAGAACTATCTTCTTTTTTTTACTGCACTTTGGCGTGGCCCATGGGGTGTTATAGAGTAATGGAAATTGATATTGCTGCCGCCGCTGGCTGGCTGCCACTTGGGGTACCTTCAGGGTGAATAACATTCAAAGTAGAAAATTCCTTATATCAGGGGGTATATTGGGGGTATTTTAAGTTTTGAATATTTTCTTTATTTACCATGAACTCAAAAACTCATAGAGAAGCTCAAAATCGTCAGCTTCTAAAAATACGTTGAAAATATACACAGTGTTCCCCGATTAATTGATTTTCGTGCTACCGCTTGAGAGGTCAACAAATTTGTGTTTGAAAATTTCGTGTATAAGTAGAACAATTGATTGAACACTTCTTAATTTAACAATGTTCTTAATTGCTCTTAAAAAATAACAAACTATTTACATACATGAACATTTTTCGTTTATTTAAAATGGCGCAAATAAAAAACCTTGTAACTTGGAAAAACTGAAATTGGCAGCACTGCTCATCGCGTTCAACAAATGACAGCCAAAGACACTCAATTATAAAGACAGGCACACTTTGCTGTCATTTTTACTTGCCTATTAACTCGAAAAACAATATCTACCATTAATTCACAATCATAATGAATTAAATTTTCATTCATCGTAATCAAGAGTTCACTCAAATTCATTAATTCATTCGAAATTGACAGATGACAGGTATATCAGTTGATATAATGAGGGAATATTTTGACATTTTTTTATCAGTAATTTGATAGTAGATACATTGATAGTAAGCTGACAATCAAGTATTTGTCTCAATAACAATTCGATTATTCCACTATTTTAAGAGGAAAAGAGACCAATTCACAATGGTTTCGGTTGTATGGGAAAACGGTCATAATTAAATAAATCCGAACTAACTGAATAATTTTGATGAAACCTAATTGTATGTTTATAGCTGGTATACAAAATCATGATGATAAGTTTCCGACCACTGACACGCCCAATTTCTTAAAAAAAAAAGTAATATAATCCAGAAAATTCACTAGAATTTGGGTAAGCTCAGAAAATGTACAGATAATGCTTTTTTGAACCATTCGCTCATAAAAAGTTTTTTGCCAGGCCCCCTATTTTTTTTTTACATTTTTCTCTGCTTGAATGTGTTAACTGAATAAGCTCGATAATATCCCAACGATTTTAATGAAATTTTCTCTCATAGTAAAATATTATTGATATTCGTCCACTGACACGCCTATTAAAAAAAAGTTCACATTAACGCCAATAATAGGTATTATTGCTTAGAGCTAAATTAAAAGTGAATCTGCACATTTCTGTAGCTGATTTGACTATTCCCGAATTTTGGACTGGGGTGGAACCAAAACGCTTTGAGCTGATTCATTCAGTTAAAATAAGACACGTATAATATATAACCTACTTCTCGTCGTATATTTTACTTATTATAAGCCTTTTTTTCCAGAAAACGAACTACAACTAACAATTTTTTTTAATTGGCGCCCGGGTGGAAACTTTGTTTTAGTTATTTTTGAGACAAATAAAAACCTTGTGTAATTGATTTCGCTTTGCTTTCTGCACAAAGGGGTTTAACGTTTTTTGGATCGAAATACATATCAATGAAACACTACTGTCTGGTCTTTTAATTTAAATTTTTCAATTGTTTGAATAATTCGCCTGTTTTTTTTTTTTTTTTGACAATTTATCCTCTACCCTCTGTTATTTATTCTGTTTTATCTATTGACTCCTAGAGGTATTTGCTTAAATTTCCAATTCTGTATTCATGTTATCAATATGAACTCTCTGTCATATTTTCCCTACAATGAATTTTCAATTGGACCACCACTCTCCGAGACATTCATTGATATGCAGAGACAATAGCAATGACCAAGAGAATCATTTGAACTTTGAAGCTTTTTCGTATTCTTTTTTTTTTTTAATTTGTTTTTAATTCAAACAATGATGAAAACGATGAGACATTAGAAATTAAACGAACAAAGCGAAAATCAAAAATGTCACAGGTCGAACGAACCTTGACTGTGAGAAGAGCTGTTGTTTGTTAATGAATGGATTGTGTCTATGGTGTAAGTTTTAGACTTTAGATAGCCAGCCGGTCTGATGGGATTGCAGTTGTGATATTATCATATAGAACAGTTCAGTGTTGAATGAACAAGTGAGTCGCTCCCAAAAGATTTGACGACGACGACTACTATACGATGATGACTCTTTACCAATGGACCGTGTTAAGTTGACTACGTCGTAATGTTCCATGCTCCATTTGTCCGGGGACAAAGCTATCTATTAAATATAGTCAAACAGTATCACATAACAATTTCTTCGATATCACACAGACTTAGTAATTGATTTAGATACTTTTTTTGCTTGTCATTGCACGTCGAATTGACTGAAGCATAGCAAACATTAACATTGTGTTTGGTCAATGACATGACACGTACGAGTATGTATGTACAATTATAGTCTAGAAAGTTGTGTTACAAATTATAATATACACTTAAATTATCGCTATAGACAGATTTAAACAAATTTTGTGCGTAAAAGAAGCAACCCATCACAAAAAACGGACAACGATTCAGATTTTAAAACATCAATTTCGGGACCGTGTGATCTTCTATATTATCGATGCGAACTGGCATGGCAGTCAGAATGTTGTTTTTTTTTTTAAATTACACGTTTATTGCAACAAACAACAAAGCCAAGATTGAGGAAGTCACCAATTTATTGCATTTTTATACCGTCATCAATTTATTTTAAATATTCAAATGAACTTGGTCAATTATGCAGGTGGTTAAAATAAGTATAAGCCATTTAATTGCACTTTCCTTCAAAATTTACTAAAATGAAATACACGACTGGATCGCACGTACTTGCTCTTATGTTCGATCACATTATACGCAAAAGATTTTTTTATTATAAACGGCTAAATGTATTTTTAAAGTCGTTTTTCATTTAATTTTTTATATATAAAAATTCTTAAATTTTTTGCAAAAAAAATTGGTATGAACATTTTAATAATATAAATTCAAAAACTAAATTTCAGAAAAAATCATCATTTTTTTTCAAAAATCAACAAAAAAAACTATTGTTCCAAAAAATTTGAATTGCAGTATCATATTTAGAATGAGATGGAACTCCTGCATAAAAATTTTAATCGAAATCCGCTTATGAGAAAGTCGAAAATAAAAAAAAATGGTTGTATGACAGTAACCGTAACAAAATATGTAACAAAATGTTGTCCAAAATGTTGACCATATCTAAAGTAGTGCACATACCTTTTTTATCAAAATCGTTAGAGCTGCTTTCGTGATAATTAAGTTGGTAGACAATCACTGCCTAAATACCACGTTCGAAAAAAATCGGTTCAGCCGCTTAGGCTATAGAATGATCTACAGAGAGACGGAATTGCGGGCCCCACTTTTTCGGTGTTCTTTATTATCGTAATGTCAACTTTTGTTCAAATATCTAGTTCGATTTTTTTTCAAATGCAAAACTTGCCCTATAGTACCTATATCACAAGTAAAAAACTGAGCGAAAAAACGGAAAAGTCGATGTTACGCATACTTTTGCAAATATATCAAAATCAGCTAATATTCGAGCTTGTAGGCAAATAGAAATGATGACCCAAGTTTCGTTTCTTTATAATTAAATATCTTTGACTGTTATTTGTTATGCAGTGAGCAGTGCTTCCAAGTCACCACAATTTAATTAGATTACATAATATTTTTTGGGTGTGCCTGTTTGATTAAAGGAAAAAGCCTCATTTTTTAGATTCAATAAGCGGGTAATTAAATTAAACGGGGTTCTACATATCAGGAAATTTTTCACGCATTTTTCTCGCTCAATTAAGTGGGGAATTCAATTAATCGGACAGAATACCATTGGCAAAGCATTAAATAATTATCAGAAACGACTTTTTTAAATGGCCGACCTATCGTGAAGAATTTACATAATTATTAAATTGTGAAGTAAAGTAGTGAATGACTGAAAAACTCTATTTCTTTGACACATATCTACGGACTTCGGTAGCATATAATAACACTGTTCATTGATATATCTACGAATAAGTAAGTGTGTGTGTGTGTAACATGTATACTCATTTAAATTAGTTCGGAAATGAACCAATTTCCAAATTCGGAAGTTTTTTCATCTAAAGCTTAGTTACTAATTTAGTTTGACAAGCTTGTTAAATTTTGTTCACCTTAATTTGACAGTTGACTTTTAATTCCTCTTGTATCCATTTTGCCATCTGTTTTAACTTTTGGAAACTAAAACTCTTTAATTCAATTAAAGTTAAGTGAATCTGCCTGAATTATTTTCTGAAAATTTCCAATCTAATTTAAAACAAAATCAGTTTAATTTAAATTATTTCAAAATGTGCAAAACCTACATATACATATACGTACTCGAATAGATGTAAATTGAATTAGGATCTTTTTAACGAAATTTCCATTTTTTGATCTAATGAAAATATCTAAATAGTATAACGGGATTTCCCGGACTAAAACTTTTTTAATGTCCCAAACCAAATGTTCACTTTATGAGTTTCAGTCTTATTTTACACCCCTGATTGTTTTATGTCGCACAATTTATATTTTTTTCTTTGGTTGTTTTTGTTGTTCTTTTGGAAATATCAATAAATTGTTTATGCTTTTGTTCATGACATACGACCCTTAGTTAATTGAATATTGTTCATTCCGTAAAACATGCTGCCATACAAAATAAAGTAATTCAGTTTTCGTGTTGTTTAATTAGTAAAATGAATAAGGCGAATAGACTTCTTTTTGTTTTTGTATAGGAGAAGGTACATACATACATTCATAACATAACATTCATATAAAAAAGGGATTTCAGCAAATGGTTGAAACGGAATATTGTAGGAGATTCGTGTGGATTCTTGGTTGTTGTATGCTGGATTTTAATTTGGCATAACAGATTCAGAAAATATAGTAGTAGTCCCTGGCCCTTGCTGAAACAAAACGCACAAAGTGCTAGACTACGATCTAGTGCAGTAGCTTTTTCTTGGTACATCTAAATCTTTTCGAAATTGATACATTCACCACCAACGAAAATGGAAGATAGAAGCTTAATTTCCATTCAATTTCCGCATATACCTTTCTCATATTTATTTTTTTTGTAAAAAGGGCATGTGAATCATATGCGTTATAACAAATTTACATTGTTAATCTGTGATTGCACATCTGGGTTGGTGCCTATACTATACTTATCGTGGTAGAATAAGTATATTATATTACACTATAGGTTGGTGCATACACTTCGGTTGATGTCTGTACTTAACAATAACAACAGATAGCGGTTGGCTCGTATTTTGTTGACGAATGCTAAAATGACGTTCGGTTGAATGAAATGAATAAATGAATATTACTATGGGGTTGTTGCACTGCGACATTGATATCTATTGTGTCCCCGTCAAGAGCTGGGTGAGGATAGCTCATTTTACAGCTCTTCCTCCAAATTTATTTCCCTTATGAATTTGAGTGTTTGAAGTATTTTAAGAGATGGTAAGTCCCTCTCTTCCACCTGGTATCATCCAAGGTGTTTTTTCCTTTGATGAACAAGTGCATCACAATTGCCCAGAATATTGTCCGGCGTTTCCTCTTTTATATCACAGAACATGCATGTGGCACTACTTACTAAGCCAAGGATGTTTAGATGTCTTTTTAATTTACAGTGTCCTGTAAGGAGACCCGTTATTATTCTGAGGTTGTTCCTGCTTAAGGCTATACATTCTGTGAAACGTTGTTGCTTATAATTCCCAAGTAGTAGTTTGGACTGTCTCAGTTTGGGGAGTTTTATCCAATTGTTGGATCTTATGGCCTCCTCTTCTTTTTTGATTTTATTTCTAATCACATTTTCTCCTATTATCATAGTTCAGGCACCACTAAGGGAGTCGACGCACCTATTTTGGCTAAGGAGTCTGCCTCCTCATTGCCCTGGACATCTACGTGGCCAGGTACCCAATGAAGTGTGACATTATTATTTTTGCCGAGTTCATTTAACCTGCCTACACATTCCCATACCCGTTTAGAACTGATAGAGTAGGAGCTCAAAGCTTTGAGTGTGGCTGGGCTATCTGACATGATGGCAATATTTTGTTTATTGTAATTTCTTTCGAGGTTATGATCTGTTGGGACAAGATTTTCCTTAAAATAATGTTATTTCTGACAAACCAACTGTCAGTGTCATTTTTGTAAAACAGACTTTACTATATTATCATGATGTTTACATTACCAAGTTTTAAACATTTTGTTGCAAAATGAGTGAAGTTCGCCAAAAACTGTGGTAACCCTGCTGGCTACATTATCGATTTTCTGTGACACCTCTTTCTTGATTTCAAGGAAATAAATAATATGAACGTGATTTAATTAATTTTTTAATACCCAAATCGAATGAGAAGCCAACGTTTCATTTATAATTGTCAAAATGCCTGGATTTTGTTTAACTATATAATTAAAAAAAAAGCAGTCTGCGTAAACTTTTAATTAAGAAGAAAAACCAAACAAATTTAAGATACATAATAAAAATATTAATCAACCTAAAAAAAAACAATCTATGGCAAATTTGTTGTAAAATATATCATGCCCCAATTATTTTCTACGTTACTGCTGCATGGCTAGGTTATATTTTGTTACAATGGTCAGTGGGGATGATGATGGTTACTGAGTTGGCAATAATTATCATGGAGGACAAACAATAAACCTTGAATTGCTAAACAAAACAAAGCAGAATAACAATAACAGACAACAAAATGAAAAACCATATCTTGCTAATTGTTTTGTTTTTAATTATTCAAGTCTTTAATTTGTTGTGTATTTTTAATGGAATTCAAATGTTAAATGATTTCATTGGGGTTTGTGTTTTTTTTTATTTTTTTTTTTATCATTGTGTATTTTTTTTTTTGATTACAGTGGTGGGTTACTTTGGGAGTTTATCGAGGGTGCTTCGAGGCGCACATACAGCCAAATACTGAGCCTAGGGTACTCCGTTGTAACAAAACATTTTTTTTTATCGAAAAATGAATTTCCAAATATAAACAGTTCTTACTTCTGAGTAATACAAAACGTAATTTAAATGAAAACAAAATTAATACAACAAATTAGAGAACTTGAATCTTTGGGGTTTTCTTCTTTGAAAACAACCTTTAAATTCTTATCAATACGAGAAAAGGCACTTAAATATAGTATCGGAATGTTTCAAAGTTCAGAAATCTTTAAGAAGCAATTTTGTTTTTGGTTAAGCCGAGTTTCTGTTAAAAAAATTAAATTTTAAGCTAACGAATAAGTGAGGTATCCAACAACGAAATAAGTAAAGCATACCAATTTACATACTAAAATGTCGCACGAAACTTAACCTTCAAACCGTTCATTGATATTTTTTGTTAAAATACAAAATAAATATTTTCCTTATCAGTTCTGGTTAATTCTTTGGAAAAATAATAAATGCGGCTTGAGATATACAAGCTAATGATTTTAACGGTTTAAAGATTAAAAATATGGTTTGCGGTTAGATGCCAAATGTTTTTTTTTTTTTAAACAAAATGATTTTTTTTATCTCAGCGGAAACTTATTTTTTTCCAAAGAAATAACTAAAAAAATTAATAACAATCAAATTTGACTTTTCTGTTATCAGTCTAAACATTAAAATATAAAACACAAAAGTTCAGAACAATGAGATCTCAGATATCTCAGCACTCCCTTTCATTTCATTCATTTGTTCTCAAATACTGACAACAAAAATTCAACATCTCAGTTTTCGGAACTGTCAAATGTCAATTGGTTGTCATTTTTTTCATAATTTAAAAAAAAATCGGATCCCTTTTTGTTTTTCGTTCAATTGCTTGTTATCAATGGGTGTGTTCCCGTACTTTCCGCACAAAAATATACAGACTCTCATTTTTACAAGAGTGGGGATAAAAATCTCTCAGAGAGCGACAAAAGCTTAACAAACAATACGGAAACGCATTGAACACACAAATTTAGCCATTTCTTAAATGTCAAATCAATGTGTATTGATTTTTTTTTTCAACTCTTGTAATGACACCCGACAGTTTGTATTTTTTTCTTGCATTTGACAGTTTTCATAATTTTCTCCAAAGAAATTTATTAGAATAAAATTTACAGCCTGGGAAAATATTTTTCTCATTCCTGAGCACCCTCTTATATCAAAATTATATTGATATTCACGATCCGGTGCAACAAGTCTAGAATCTATGTAAAAGTGCAACTTTGTTTTGCACCACAACAACAACTTACACTGCCTAAGATCTTACAACACCTTAGAACTTTTGCTATACACTAACCCTATTGCAAGGGAAAAATACAATTTGTCAAAATTTGTCTGGTGGAGTTGAGAGTTTGGCAGGTGTTATTTTCTGTCAGAAATGTTTGTGGTCAAACTGATTTTGCATTTTTGCTCCAGGGTTGCAATATAAGTCATAAAAAGGTGTCTTCACGATTTACAAATTGCAATTTTACACCTTTTGTTGCATCGGATCGTGAATAACCATTATAAAAATGTTGTGTACGGGACAGTTTTTCGTAAAAATTCCTAAATTTTCGCAGTTTTAAAGAGTACGGGAACACACCTAATACATATTATCCATCTGTCTACAACATAATGTCAAAACACAATGACATTGACGCCATTTGCAAACAATTATGCTATATTAACATTATGATATTACTGTTGCGCTATTTGGTATGAATTTATCAAAATTATTTACACATATAATGATTATAATTATTTTTCTGTTAATAATTTATTCATAATATTCTTAAATAGCTAATTGTCTAATAACTTTATATTTATTTTTTTCATTTCAGGTAAGTGTCAAAGAATGTTTCATTTTTAAACTTCTCCATCTTTAAAAGCTCTGTGGTAGTGGTAAGCTTTTATGAAAATAAAACTTTCAAGTTCTTCTCTAAAGCAAATATTGACCTTGAACTTATTAACCTTTAGGTCGTTCATAAATGAAATCCGAATAGAAAGAAATAAGAATGTAAAAAAAATCCATAAAAATGAAACTGTAAAGTTGTGTTTTAATGCCTCGAACAATAACCACACGTATGTACCTCCTCGTTATAATGCATCCCTGAGGCAACAAAAAGAAATATATACATCAGTCAAACATTAACTAGATGTATACAAAATGATGTTGATATCTTTAATGAATTAAAGTTGATGAACTTTAACAGTTTCTAATAAATTATAATTTCAAAAAGAAAAAAAAAACACTTTAACATACAAAGTAGGTGAAAAGTTGTGAACATCTCAGAAAATAGTTTACAGGAAATCGAAAGGTTATTTATGTGAGGTTTTCTTCAAATCGATATATCTTTTGCAAAAGTGGTGTATTGGCCTGGTCATTTGTTTTAATATTCCTCTTATTCATAACCAGAAATGAATAATGTCTTCATTTATGCCTTTAAGCCATAAATTATATACAACGGTGTTTTGTTTATAGAGGTGTGTCATGCATTAATGCATGAGATTTAGCAAACAACACCTAACGTGCCACAATCTGCCAGAATTACCAGGGTCGTGAGTCAAGAGAGACGTAGTGTGTCGTGCTCACAGGTTCTTAGATATTTGGGGCGCTTAGGGATTTAATGAAATATTATTTTGAATACAAAATTCTATGGTTAATTTTAAAACAAATCAACAATTAAAAATTATCAATAAACATTAAATGTAACGATTAATTCACCAATTATTGGTAAATTCAATAAGGCGCTTTATTAATCGTAACATTTACTATGGTTAATTTGTTTATAATTCAGCGTGAAATCTTTTCATTTTTTTAAACGGCTTTTTTGTGTCGCACGTTCAACAGTCTTGAAACTCGACTTTCACACCAGCCGATGATGGATCCAAACCAGTTGGAAACCCATCACATGAAATAGCTAGAAACAAATTTCACAGAAAGGTACGGACCTTTTGTGACTGAAGCTACTGTCATTTGTTGTTAAAAAATTGTCAGCTTTGCAACTTTTCTATAAAACAGTTGAATGAGTTTCAGATGCCATATAATTTATTTAGTTTTTTGACAGCAGTAAGGTGAATTTGTACTTGTAAACGTCAAAAATTATAGATTAGCAATTGATTTCCAAGAAAAATTTTTTTATATCAAGGGCGCTAAACTCTGACGATACGCTTTCGTCTGCATGAGAGAACCACGGACGGACAGGTTAACAACAGTTGAAGCTGCTGCATTTTTTCTATTTTGAAAACATGTATCTGCTAGATAACTACAACTAATTGGCGCATTTGCATAAAAAAAAAACTATTTGCATCTAATTGCAATTGTTCGGATGACGCCTTTACAGATGGTCGCCCGCCGGTTTTTCTTTTGGATATTGTTTTATTTGCAATCTATTATGTATAGCTATGGCTGCGCCTGTTGTTATTGGCTTGGTTCTTGACGTAAATCCCAGATGCCCGAAGATTTAAATAACTCTTTTTGTTGATTTAATTATGTATATTTTTTTTTGTTTATTTCTACTTTTTTGTTTTTGCAGGTGATAAGCATATCCTGAACAAGTTGAACATTGCGGTCTTAGGAAAAAAGCATGTTGGGGAAAACTACGTCGAATTCTTTTAAATTTTTACATTATGAAGTTCTTGGACTTGATCCATGCATTTGTATTTCTTTTGAGAATGTCTGATTCGAATTTATTATTGACATCACCTGCTCATAACAAATTATCTAACTACAAAATGTCCAACATTTAGTTAGATGAACGCATTTGTCATTAAAAAAATAACAATTGCAATTTTCGATCCTTTACTTTTTGCTCAGCACCTCACAAAATGTCAAATTTTAAGTAGCATGAATCAAATACTCCCAAAAATGTTAAAACTGCAACGTGTAAATCTTAAAAATGTTCATGTGTAAACACCTGTCAAATCATATGAGAGACTGTCAAATACTGTGAGATTGGCTGTCATTATTTTCTTCACACTATTTCACAGGATGTTTCTGAGACTTTTTTGGCGAATGTGAGTTACTGTGAAAGGGCTTTAAAGAAAATTTTGTACACTCTGAGTAGCCGAACGGACTGACAAAGTCCCGTTTCACACAGCGCAACTAGTTGCTGGAAATTTTTGTTACATTTTTCTTTAATTAATTTAAGGATACCAAATTGCCGTAACTTTTTCTCGTTTCCTTTTAATGATTTTTGGTTTGAACGCACACTACCTTACATGTAGTTTAAAAGGTAACGTCAAAAATCTCTTCAAATCGTTGACCGTGGATATTTTGTTCACTCCTTTTTCTCCTTTCCCTTTTTTCTACAAACTAAAAGATGTTAGCAACTCAGTTTCCTTGTGTAAAAGCGCTCAAATAAATTAAACCAAGATCATCGGCCGCCATTATTTTAGAACCAATGTATTTAAATTATTCAGCACACACAAGACCAGCTCCAGCGAAGTCAAGTGCGTCGTGAAGCCAAAGTACTAACATTTCTGTTATTTGTGTATTACTGACAACTTTGCAACTACGGTATTCCATGGCACCACACAGCAGCCATTTTTTTGTATTAGGTAATGTCAAACAGTTGGACATGACAGTGCTAGTGATAATGTGTTTGACAAATTTTTACTGGAGTTTCATGCATTTTTGTCTATGAAAGTGACTCCAAACACGTTAATTTATAACAGTTTTGTTTAAAATAGTACAGTTTATACGCCTGCGCATGGTCAGGCGGGCATTTTACTTCTTAAACTTTGTTGTTTTTACTAGCGTCCCACTAGTGGATGCACTGTAATATACCACACTTTTAAGGGCGAACAAGTGTTATAAAACTGTTATAATTGTTAAAAATTGGCATTTCTCCAGCCTAGTACTTTTTGTATAGTACTTGTCAATTAACACTTTTAAGGGCGAACAACTGTTATATAACTGTTATAAATTGGAATTTCTGTAGTCTCGTCCATTATTATGACACATACAGAAAATCAACTGGGATATGAACAGATGTGCAAACGTAAAATTCCGGAATCAGAAAACTTTTACGCCATTGACGTGGAATTCTAAGTGATAAACCCCAAATACTTCGTCAATTAAGTTAAAAGTTATTCAATAAATTAAATAATGGCAAGATTTATTTTAAGCTCCAATCATAAAACCGGCTAAGAATAACTTAATTACACGATGTGAATTTTTTTAAATAAAAAAATAAAAAAAATACAAGGAAATCATCAACCTGTCAGTGTAAAACTTGAATACAATTCTGACGTCTGTTGTGTCAAAAATAAACACTTGACAATAATCGTATGTCAATGTTTATTTTAACTGTGATTATGATCATATTTTCCCAAATCATATTCGTGATCAAAAAATTTAATTAAAATAATATAGACGCTTATCTATAATTATATTAGAAAAAATCAAGAAGAAAAAAAAATATAAACGCATGTAGGTCAAGGAAGTGCGAGAAAAATTTAATGTTCTCGGTCCATTAACCCAAAAAGCTTTCGAATTCAATTCGCGCATATTGATGGGCGTCATTAAATCTCGCACTATGCGCATTAAGCACCGCACACATCGTATAGGTACCCCTCATGCCGCAAATCATAATCGACAGATTGAGCGTCCGCGTTACGCCCGCCATGTTCTCGTTTGCCCTCTGCATAGTGTCGTTGATTGTCGCCGCCGCCGTATTGACGGTCTAAGATTTTTCGAAAGATAAAAGACTTACTTAAAATAAAAATGTAGATGGGAGTTAATTTGGTTTTGAGTTGACGCATCGTTGACGCCATATTGCGTTCTTGTATTAGAACCAACAGCGAGTGAACCATGTACATATATGTGTATGCTGTTCGCATACGTGCTCTGATTAACTTTCAATGCTGCCAACGCGCGTCGTCGCACTGGCTACTGCAGCCGTTATTTGCTTCGCTAAAGCGATATGGCGGCTCGGCAGATCACTGTAATAAGTAAATCATTGACCATCATCAGTGATAGATATTGTGTTGGAGCCTTAATGGTTGAAATCGTAGTTTATCAAATTAATAGCTGAGAGCACGGAGCAATTATGTCTACTTCGATTCATTGGGGCTTAACAAGGAGGAACAGTTTCTTTTTTTTTTTTGATGAATGGTTGCTTTATGTGGTATAAGAGAATCTCATTGTTTTCACACATATCGGCAAAAAGTAGAATAGAATTAAATTAACAACAATAAAACCACTTTTGATTGACAGAATCGTGTTGACGGCCAACATGTAATTTTTTTTATTAATATTATTTTATTTATTTTTAAAATATCACAAATCTTGTTTGAGTGAATAGGCTAAAACGCGGGAGAAATGCTGTACTTAGTTGGTGAGATCCGGCATTATGCTCGTGTTTTACGTCATTCATGATTTAAGAATGTGTGATTGAAGCGGATTTAATTGGATTAACTCATGTTTGAAATGTGGGGAAATCATTCTGCTGGGTGATGGAGATATTGTTGTGGGGTAATTTTGTTGACTCAACAAAACATTATTATAAAGCACGTGTGTGGAAATGGAAACCCAAAGACAGAGACACACAATAGAAGTTTATTGTTTATCTGAATGCATTTCTTCATGGCCAGCATACAAATAATATCAATCGACTGGGATTCTATTATAAGGCTTGCGGGCGGCCATTAATTTTTTTGTTTAAGTGTTTTATGACTTTGCGCGTAATTCTAATAAATATTTTGAAATAGCCTTCAGCTGAATTATACAGATGTTAAATTTCTGACATTACTGAGGATTACCAATTCACTGTCAAGTCAGAACAAATCGGTTTAACATTTGGCTAAAGCTATGATAATTGATGGTTACACCTTCCAAAATGCAAGTCTTTTGACAGTTGCATATTGATTGTCACTTCCCCATAAGTGATTCACCAATACGTTTACGTAGGTTAGGTTACCTTGATGGATTGACAGTTAGCTTTTTTAACGTCAAACTCAAATCAATGTATATGTGTTGTAACTCACCTATAACAGAAATATAGGATAAATGTCAAATCATTTATTTATTTATAAAATTATTTACATTTAAGGAATCAGAGCAGCAAGACCACAGATCCCGTTCAGAAGTTAATACATTTTTGAGTTGAATTATAAAAATAAATAAATTTAACAAAATTGAAATGTGTACATTATATTAGTGTTGAAAAATGTGTTCTTTAGTGTAATTAAATTCAATTTAAATTAAATCTCTTGAAATTTATGATGCAATGTTGTAGCTGCTTTGATACGCTGAACACTTTGGACATCCGATGGATTGCGTTCAGCTAACTGTTTCTGCTTTTCTTCAAATGACACCAAATTTGTAATTTGGCGAGAAACCGGACAATGAACCAATATATGCCAAATTGAGAGAACCTCTGAGCAATTGGCGCAATTCTCTGGAGGTTCGTTAGAAAAGTAGTGTCGACTAGAAAATAAGGTTTTTCCTACTCTAATCCGAAATAGTGAGATGCATTCTTGTCTGGTTAGTTTGTATTGTATGGAATTTTGAGATGTATAAAGTGATGTTTTCGAAGGAAGTTCTTCCCAGTAAGCCAGTGTTTTCGAGTTCTTCATTTTGGTCAAATTATTAATTTTTGAAGTTCATAAGTCCGAAAGTTCTTCTAAGGGCCGGTTTTTCATCAGGAGACCGTTTTAGTTCCAAGATTAAGTCTGAGTTATCCCCTGTGAAGTATTTAGCCTTCAATTTAGAACCCAAATTAACCCTGGATTAACTTAGAATATATATGTCTCAAAGAAACCTTGCAAAAACTATCAATATGCGAAACTATGGAGAGAGTAATTTTGATAGTATCGCCATCTCCATTTTGATAGCAAAATTACGTTTTTTTATTATGCCGGACATTGATTTCGGTAGATTTTCGACATTTGACACTTAAAGTTAATCTTTCACTGAAAAACTGCTTTCTAGTTAACTTGGGCTTAATTTATATGCAGGATTAAATAATTCTGGTTTAACGTGGACTTAACTCAGACGCTGAAAAAACTGGCCCCAAGTCATCAAAGAAATATCTTCCCAAGAATTTCTTCGGACGAAGTATTGAATGGAAAATAAAAAGGAACATGGTGATGTATTGTCTTGTGCCTCTTGGACGCCACATTTTCTTTTTATAATATTTAATGAGATATTATAAAACGAGAATGTGGGGCTCAGGAGGCCACTCATATTCTTTGTCATTATCCATCGACCATCCAATACTCCGCCCCTAAATTTTTGGTACCTGGTAATAATGTTTACGAGAGCACGCAGTGATCTCTTTATTAATTTTTGCTTTTTGCCGGAACTATTACCTAGTTTCCTGGTTGTCCCACAGATATCAAGCAAGTTCCATCACTTGTTAGTTTTCGGGAGGAGTAGATATTCTTCTTTCAATTTCTTGTTAAATATTTCAACGCGCCATTTCAATATGTAGATGGTTCTGCGTGGTTTGTGTCAAGTGATGATATCATATTTTTACCAGTTTATCAGCTTTCTCGTTGAATTATGTACCACTATGTCCAGAAACTCAGTAGACGTTAATATGATGCTGCATGTCAAGAATCCTAAGCTCTTTACAAGAGTATGTCAGAAACTTTGATTTAACAAATGTACGTTTTCGATTTGTTCGATAGATTTGGTTTTTATCGCCATATTTTTTCTTTAGAGCGAGCATTTCCGTGATAGATATAAATTTCTACTTTTAACGCGTTCAGCGATTGCTTTATGACAGTTGTCTGATGACAGTTCTGTTTGACGTTTGTGAAACAGGGATGTTCAATACAGAACACGTATTGGATGACTCTGTACTTAAATCTTACATCAAAATACCACTAAAAAATAAAAGGAACTTAAATTTTAAAATGGCAGATTGGAAATTTAAAAAAATTAAAAAAAACTTGACAGTGAATACTTAATACAATTTGACTTTGTTTTCCACATCATTTCATTTGTTGTAAAATTTTACGTAAGGATATCTTCAATAAATATTTTGGTAAGAATATTGATTGTAATTTATACTACAAAATATATTTGACTAAAAATCCTTATTTTGAATTAAAGCGTTTTATGTATAATTTTTATATATAATTTCAGAGTTGCGGCTGTGTTTTCATAAATTATTTCAATTAAAAAAGATTAACTCTCCCTCTCAAAAAAAAAAACCAGAAGAAACATACACATTCCTTCAAACATTTGGAAACACTTGTTCAAAAAAATACTCGTACGATGTTTTTCTATTTTTCACTTCAAAACTTTAATTTTATTGTATTTTCGTTGAATATGATTTTATAAAAAATGTTAACTTATTTTTAACAATAATTTAATATTGCTGCAATGTTGAAACATTTTGAAAGAAGTTAAATCAAGTGTTATCCTTCGATATATCGTCCATTTAAAATGAAATTGATTAGAAATTGATAATTATTTGATCTTACTTTAAATTTTTATATTTTAAAAAATATACATTTTTTTAAGTGAAAATGAATCTGTCGTAGAAAAAAAACACAAAAAAATCCTATACATAAAAGTTTTCCAAGGTCCTTAATGTAAGTCTACAATATTTATCCTGTAAACTTCTATTCCGAACGATTTGCCTAAAAGTCTTATTAAAGCTACATACTCGTAGTTCTTAACTGCCACCACCTTAGCACTGCTTAATTTATTTTCCCACGAATTCTACCTTTTTCTTACATTGAAAAACTCGGATTTGTTTTAAAATGCATATATACATTCTCCAGCAATTAATCAAAACTCTGGTTCAAACCATAAACGGCATCTCAATTAAATGCAAACCAATTCTGCTATACGCACCTTGTCATTACGTCATTTTCCAATCAACTTGCACCAAACTAACTTAGTACAAATTACGCAGTACATTCAGCCATCAGGAGCCATTTCCACCACGTCAAATAAATACAAAAAAAAAAACATTATTTGTTGGATGAAATAATTAGAAAAAAAGGCAATAAAATAAAACATACGCGCGGCACCAAGAAGCAAGAAGTCATTGAGAATTTCAATTAATAAATATCCTATCGATCGCCATATTGGTCGGTGCTTGATATAAATCTATACGAGCTTGTGAAACATTTAATTAAACCGATGATGGCGATGCGAATAATATAAAAGCCAGCGAAACAGGTCGGCGATGTTTGATTTATTTCTCAAGGGTTTGTAATTTTTTATTCTTGTCTTCAAAAATACTCCCCTCTGTTTTTGTATAAACAACTCCCCACACTTGTGTCTATTTTGATGGAACAGCGCTATAATTACTGTCTAATTGCACACCTGATTGGGGAATTTCAAATGCATCACAACACGAAGATGAATAAGAACGGGCGTTGTACCAAAAGCTTCAGTGGGTTTTGATCTTCATAATAAATCATAAATTTATTGCTGTCGCAATGTTCTAGGTTTCATGTTATAATTCTAATTTAAGTATTTTTCTCACTAAACTTTTTACCCACACTCAAACGTAGAACACAATTTCCCCACAAACTTATTTTTGCAGTCTTATAAATTACATATTAATATTTCTTATATGCGCCACCTATAAGTATGTAGTGTTTTTTTCCGATGTGAGAATATCGTCAGCTGTAAATAGAAAACTAAGCGAAATTCTTGCTTGACTGTACAAATTTCCAATTTTAAATTATTTATTATTTTTATTTTTCAAATGCATCATCACTATGTACTATTTTACGAGGTTAGACACTCGAAAAAATTATTACTTTTATTTATTTGCAAATATTTTGAAAATTTAATTTTAATTGAAATTCTTTAATGATTTATCCTCAAAATATCTTTAAAATTTTTAGATTTGTGCCAATATCAATGAATAATTCGGCATTAACATCTTAAACATTCGAGTTCTAGCAGACTTGTTCATGAACATACAAATAAAACAAGTTTAACGAAAAGATTAGAAGGGGATTTCAAAATGTATTGGTACAATGTATTAACTCATTTATTTTCTGATCGTCTTCGAAGTGCTATTAAATCAAACATTAGAGCGATTAACTCAAAATCTAGAAATCTTACTGAATAATTTGAGCTTCTTTAACTTATTAACTCAACAAATAAGAACAAGCAAATATTTGTATTGACTACAATTTGTGTTCATAAAGAGTGTATGTAAAGAGCGCAACACACATTCATCTTAAAACATGCCTTAAAAACTACAATTTCCAAAAATGTCATGGAACGTTCACATTAGAAAACTATTATCCTCATCTTGGTTGAAAATACTTCGCTACAAAGTTTTAACAGAACTCAAAATTCAACAAATAAAAACCACGCATGTGCAATTGCATTCGACTGGACATTGCTGTTGACAAAGAAAGAAATGCACTGGTCATCAGCTCAATTCTCATGTCCCACAAAAAACAACTCGTGAATTAGTTGTATCTCTTTTTTTTTGGGACATTCGATACATATTTTGTAGTATCTGAAGAAACTAATACATTTTCATGTCCTACATGAAACAATTCATCAATTAGTTGTAACTCTTTTTTATTAGGGAAAATAGAAGCAAGGAATAGAGAATTATTCTACAGGAGATTGAAAAAAGCACCGTTAATCAGCTCAATTCTCATGACCCACACAAAAAAAACGTAAATTAGCTGTAACTCTTTTTTAATTGGGACATTCGACACGTGTTGTGTAGTAGCTGAAGAGACTAAATTCTAACGGCCTACACGAAACAACTCGTGAATTAGTTGTAACTCTTTTTTTGGGACATTGGATATATGTTTTATAGAAGCTATTGGGAAGATAGAAGCAAGAGACAGAGACTTATTAAAGAATAATAGTTTCATGCCGTGAGTTAATACATTTTGAGTTATACGCAATAGCTTCTAGAGGGTGATTCCACAAAGATCTAGTGCGTAGAGGAATACAAAATCGTATGGGGCGGTTTATTTTTTAGGTTAGCTCCTGTATTGTTGTAAAGTTATACGGGTGTAAATTCTCGTTTTGAAGCACTTTCCATACTCTACTTTGGATCACTTAAATAATGGTAGCTATGCTCCTTTTGTACTAAGTAGTGGATTACGTCATACAAAATCAAAAATTCTTCCATCTAAGCTGTATTCGTTATTTTTAATTTTCTCAAAGAGTATTAGACATCAGAGCTACCTCTTTTCTGTTTTTCTTTTTAACTGAAAATTAATGAGGAGCATTCAGTTTTGAGAATAAAAATAGTACTATCACGTAAAATTTTTAAATTAGAAAATAATTCAGTTCCAAAGAAATTAGAAACTTCAAATTCCGAATATTTGCTAAGATGATCAAGCACAGGTACCTAACCAAATTTCAATTTTTTAGCATAAGCGGTTTCTGAGATATAAGGCCTCACACAAAATCACAAAAAACCGTAACTGACTCACTCATCGTATTTTGCACAACGGTAGGCATTGTGGTGCAAGCAAAGGAAAAAATCGAAAATTTGCGGGTTTCTATTCAGAGGGCGTGGTATCCGCCCACTTCCTCAAAACTGATACTATTTCAATGAAATTCTTTCCGATTGCTGCAAAACGATGAAATTTGGTAGAGCGATAGGACTTTAATTGTATAAAAATGGAGAAATAGAAATTCATAAGTTTTCCATTCAAGGGTGTGATGTCCGCCCACTTTATCAGAATTTTTATCAACTCAATTCTCATTCTTTTTATTAACCCCAATTAAAAAGGTTTTAAAAACTCTACCAATCAACTGCTCACTAAACCAACTATATTCAATGACAAAAAAGTTAAAGAAGAGATTTCGAGCTTTAAAAAAACGTATACCTTGACATGTGTTAGCGTTGTTTTTCAATATTTTTTTCCAACCTAACCCTGCACCTCCACAAGAAATAATTTCTTTCAGCAAATTGAACAAGCAATGAAAATTTCCCCAAATTTCATGAAATAAATTATTTTACGAAACAGATTTTAGCATTTATTTCTTACCATCTCTCTAGAAATAAATGAAGAAATAATTTGACGTCTTACGTCAGTTTGTTTTGTTTTACCTTAACATGTTTATATTGGAATTCCAGGCTGAGAATGTAAATACAATAGTTGTTGTTTGATCCGCACTCTGATTTTCAATAAGATTTCATAAAATAATTTGCCCACTGAACGAAGAAATAAAAATTTCCGCAATAATTGCTGAAATTAAAATAAAAATTGCTTGTGGAGGCGCAGGGTAAGTATCAATTGTTTATAGAAAATTGCCCTTCTCGAGAAATATAAATAGCTCCCCGGTCTATTCCCTCACATTCGATTTTTTGTATTGCAACTTACACCTTCAAGCTTTTTGACACACTTAATGCGTATAGCCTTGTAAGTTCAAATATTTGTTATCAAATTGCAGTGATTTTTGTCATTTTACAACTTCTAAAGACTTTACCACCCCGATTCTGGTAGAAATATTTAAAGAATGTATAAATATCATCTGTGTGCATATATTAGCCTTTCAGCTTAACAGCGTTAATGTAATTTTCATTAAAAAATCCGACAAGTTGAAAATTCCTTCAGGCTAATAATCTTTACCTCCTTTCTTGTCAAGATCTTAGTAATTTTCATAGAAACGCATATGGAGTTACGCCTACCAGAACCAACATGCATAGATACATGAAAAAAATACCAAATATTTTTACACGACACTTCACGAAATGCTCGACACGATTAAACAAAGATCCACAAAATTACCCTAGAACCTAACATACAATGTCACTGCATCCATAGCAATATTTATGCATACAATTTGGCATTTTTTATGGAAGAATAAAATACTGCAAAATAGATAGGTCTCCCAACAATCCAGTTGATAAAATTCACTTGAATCGAAAAAAAACTACCCCAATTCGGAGTCAAAACAAAAATAAACAATTCCCAAATGTCCTTGCCAGGTCAAGTATGCCCACCACGAAATTGCACATCGATCGTAATGCGTCAAACCAAAATTTAAAGGAACACACACATACATAAGTAAAATAGCTCACTGTACAAAATGTATTTATTAATTACTATAATTGACAATAAATTATAAAATTATAAAACCCAACACAAAAACGGAACTCGCTCCTATTTCATTTAGCTGTCCAATCATGTCAAACCACCACGACCATGATAATATACAATACATACGAGTATATCTCAAGATCTATTTCTTTCAGTGTTTAATGCTTGCTAGTCAACCAGCCAGCGCAACCTTCAACCCTCTCTTTTGACAGCACACGAATTTGTTTAATGTATAAATGTGTATAATTTTTTTATAATCAGCTGTAAGGCGTTTTTTGTAGTGTGTGTGTGTGTGTAGCATACTCGCGGGAGAGTATTTACACCATACAAAACGAACGCTAGAAGTAGAAGAGTTTAAGGGAACCAGGGCAGAGTAAAAACAACACGCTGCCAAGCTATTTACAAAGCAATTATTATTGGCAATGGTCAATGTCAAGCTTACCCGAACGACGAGAGGAGCCATTGTCGAAGTGCCGAACACCAATCCCGAACCGACCCACAAACCAGCTGAAATAGTTTCTACCTCGGTTTTTTTATTCAAGTTTTAGTGTGACGAGAAAATTCGTTCGACTATGCCGCGCACCAATAGTTGTCTTTAAGTTTTGTTTTTAATCAAAAACAAAAACCGTTAGTGTTTTTTTTTTTTTTTAATTCATTAGATATATTGTATTTTTTTTTTTTTTGTAAATCAAAAATGGAAACACCTGCAATTAGAAAATTCAAATCGGCTTCAATTCAAGGTGCTTTAGATTTTAGTGCAAATTAAGTTTATCATAAAAAGTTATAAAACTTTGTTTTTTAATTTTCGAATTTCTTATTAACGGATCTACCGTTTTCGATCAAAATTTGTGTGCCGTGTATTTCACTTTTCGAAAAAAAAATATATTTTTGTGAAATTTGAATATTGTGAAATTTTTTTACATTTTTTACATTTTTACTATTACCAACATTTTTTAGGGACACATTTTTAAAAAACAAACAATTTAGTAAAAAAAAGATCTAGCAAGTTTTTGTGACCTAATGTTTTCAAAACATACAATTCACTACTGGCATACATGTTTTGTGTAGATTTTTAGTAGAAACAGTTAAATATATTTTTTAAAATCGGTTTTAATTTAATTTTTCATATACAAAATTTCTTTATTTCTAATTAAAAAGAAAAAACGGAAATTTCAAAAAAAAAAATCATCCCCTTTTTTTTGAAACAATGTTTTATTCCAAAACAATACTTTTAAACAAATTTGATAATCCGTTTTTTAAATGACCTCCTGTGGGTATAAACATTTTTATAGAAATCGGTTGAGCCTTTAATGAGAAAGTCGAATATCAAAAAAAGCAGTTTCGAAAATAGTGCACAGAATTGTTCGTTTTCATCGTTAGAGCCATTTTCGATATATTTAGGGCTACACTTTAATGCTACAACAAATTGTATGGCGTGTACCGTTATTTTTGGGAATAAAAAAACTAAACTAAAGTTCACAATTTGTACTTGATCTTATATTCGATCACACCGTATGTACAAGATTCTTAGTAGAACCACCTAAATATATTTTTAAAGTTAAATTTTTCATATACAAAATGTCTAAATTTTTTCTAAGAAAAATTAGAATGTCAATTTTAAGTATTTAATAATATGAATTTAACAACATAATATCAAAAAAATTGTCCACAAATGTTCAAGATATTGAATTTTACAAAAAATATTAAGTTTTCAAAAAAAAAAATAGATTTTTTTTTTCAAAAAATGCCAAAAAAAATATTTTTCGAAAATTGTGTTATGCAGTATTATTTAGAATTTGAAGGACCTTTTGTATACAAATTTTGATCGAAATCCGTTGAGCCGTTAAAGAAATTCAAAATTCTAAAAATAGGTTATATAGCAGTTACCGTTAATAGCATTTTATTTAAAAATTTGTGTGCACCAAAACGGAGACTAGGTAGGCATACCTATAATATTGCACTGAGTTTTTTTTTTATCAAAGTCGTTAGAGCTGTTTTCGAGATAATTAAGATTTATCATTTTTACTCCAAAAAATTGCATAGCGGGTACTTTTATTTCTTGGACTAAAAAAAGTTTAGAAAAAAGAATCGAGCCATAATCACCCAAGAATCTTCAGTGGTTAGGGTGTAGATCGATCTATAGAGACGACATAATTGCGAGACCCTCTATCATCGTAATGTCAAGTTTGATCAAAATCTCGAGTTCTATTTTTAACCAAATCGAAAAATTGAAATATTCGTCAATCGCTGTAACTGAGCAAGTGAATCCAGAGAAGTCATTTCGTACATCACAGAGCATTTTATTTTAAATATTTTGAATTTTCTAAACTTAATTGTATTTGAATATTTCCATCTACCCGTATCAATAAATCAATTAAAAACGCTCTTATTCTTATTCACAAATTAACTAAGAAGTTAATTTCTAATTAATAAAAGAAAATAAACTGCATACAAGCTAATTCACGTTTAGTACGTTTTCACCAACAAAATTTTTCCACACACACTTTCAATCTTATTTAAATACAAATTTTCTGTGTATTTTTTTTTTTTTTTTTTTTGCAAAAATAACAACAATATTCATAACTTATTCAATCGTTAACCTATATCTACTTCTATGAATTAGAATTAACTTATGTTGTTCGTATTAGTTGCCAAGATTTCGGACTTAACTCCTGGATTAAAGATAATTCATTCTTGATTAGGTATCTGATTATTAAAATGTAGGAGTATTTGTATTTGTTTTTATTTTTTCTAAATGTGTGAAGGTTAGGTGTTAGATAAATCGAGAAAAAAAACCGCAGGACTTACAAGCAGGTAGTAAAATTTTTCTAATTAGATTTTTAATACATTACATTTCACAACTATCTAAAAACTAATAAAATTAATATATATTGTTATTCGGTAGTAGGTTTGTGAAAAGCACAATTCTTCTCTCACGATTTCGTTCAACTTCTCAGTTCAATCTATTTTACTTAATTGTATTTTAAAGTATGCAGTCCATACACCTGTTTATACCTATGACTTTTAATTTGCACCTGATGATATTCTTGATAACTTAAGAGACTCAATAAAAGTTTATCAACCTGAAAGTTGTTTTTTTTTGTTGTTTGTAAGTATATTTATTGCTAAAGCGATAACAAAAATAGCAAAACAAGCAGATGTTTATATTTAATTTAATTTTTATTATACAGTGCGCGTCATTTGTTTAGACACATTTAAACAAAAATAAAAAATTACTTCTTAAATTTAATCACACTGATTTTTTTTAATCTCAAATACTAGGTAAGGAGATTAAACTTCTTTTTTTGTAATAATCTTGATAAGACGTCCATCATTAGAAAAAAGTTTTTTTTTATTGTTGCATTTTATTAAATTAATTATTGCATCCCTAGATTTATGTGACGCCATCACAGAAAAACTTTTATATTTCCATACAAACTATCGATAACATTGTCTCAAGTCGGCAACACAGTTTTTCTCTTAAATATCAAAAATTATCTAAGCCTAGCTTTGACTTAGTCCGTCGTATGAATGTAATGCTCAACTCTTGGTTATTTTCTTTTGAACTTATATTCGGTAATTCGCTCACTATTACACGAAACTTGACAGCTCTCTCTCTCTCTCTTTATATAAGGACAAGTCTAGAGAAATGGCAATATATATCAGTTATAACAGTTTTAAAAAAGTTGTTCGCCATTAAAAGTTTGTAATATTCCTACGGCTAATGAATCAAACAACTAAGTCCCGGAAGACGAATGATCTACTGACACTGCGGGGCCACATAGCTGTACATTTATAAGCAGAGCTGCGTTATAAATTTGTCTGCCTAGAGTCACTTCCTTTAAATAAATCTTGCTGTTGAGAAATTCAACTTAGTTCGGTGAATACTTATATACATTAATAGTTTTTAGCTCCACATTCGATATTCCAATCAAAAACAACAAAACTTTTTTCGATTCACTTTTCCATAGAACCAGAATTGACCCCCAGAGCAGTAATTAATTTTTTTATTCACCACAATAAATTAGTAAGACGAGCCAGATTTATAAATATGTAGTAGTATGTATGTACAAAAATATCAAACAAAAGTTTGAATAAAGAAAGTTGTTATAATATTTGGGGATTCCTATAAAAAATGATTGGCTCACATCAGGCACAGACACCTAGACGAGGTACAGTCAATTCCGATCAATCTGAACCCCAATTATTTAATTCACTCTTTGAATGAACTACTTTTGTTGAAGACGTCGAAACATAAATGTCAAATCACAATGACATTTGACGCCATTTGCAATATCTATAGAGAATCCACATTATGACATTACTTTGCTTTACTTTTATAGAAAGAATAAAGTTGCACTGTCAAGTCTAGACTAAAGGGATATGAGCATGTTCCGCTATTTTAATTCAGTTATTGGAAGCTGATGCCAAGAAAGTTAGAATGAAATAATTTTGGTTGGGACAGTGAATTTTAGAAAGTGTTTATGTTGGGACAGTGAATTTTAGAAAGTGTGTTTTATCTTATTTTAAGTCATGTTAGAGCTTAGAAAAAATGTATCCTTTCGAAGAAAAATGTACGAAATCTACCAAAGAAACTTGGAATAAAGTTGACAAAAGTATGCGTATAAAACGGCAAAATCCAAGTTTTTTCATAAACAAACAGATTTCATTACTTCGGTTTTGTTAAGGAACATAATCGTAAATTAAAATTTAAAGGGAAAGAAATTGACAGATGGGTTATTTGACAGTTATTTTACACTTCTTGCAAATACAGAATTTCGTAATTGAAATGGAAGTTAAATTTAATTAACAGAAATTTGTAAAACAAATTGTTAGAATTTTGTAAGAAGTTTAGAAATAAACTTACGTCGAAAAAATTGCCCCACAAACAACGGAATATATGTGTTTCAGTATTGAAAAGCTTAGTAATAAACGGATTTGACTGTATTTTTTGCATAATAAAGATTCATCGCATCCTTTTTTTGCTTACTCAGCTTTTATTTTTTGCACAAATTTTATGAATGAATCTCAGTTTTACATGGAAAAACACTCTGATGACTTGTTTCTTAAGAAAAAAAAAAAAAAAATAAAACACAACAAAAATTGTATTCAAAATCTACAAGGATGAAAAAACCACACGTGTATGCGGTTCTTTATTTAAAATATTACGATGATTAATTAACCAGTTTTATATTGAAAATTATGTAGGCAACGACTACATAATACGTAGGCTATAAATTTCATATTTTGTAATGAAATAAAGAACTGAGTCATCTTTTACTTACACTGCAGCTGTAGTGGTGTACGGACAAGTTTTTATTTAGTAGCTCATTTATGGGGCTTGTCTTGAGTTCTGCAAATCATTTTATATTAAAATATTTATCTAATCTATTATTTTTTTTATAAATTGAAAAAATATCTATTTAGGTTAATGATTATTACTATTTGTATTCATATAAACACATACATAAACTTATATTTTAGTGGAAGGAGGTATCAAGTTTGTAATAGCTAATTCTTGAAATTCTGTAAAATATTCAGCAGATGTCAGTAATCTTAAACCGAAGAAGATTTGATTAAAGCTAATAGCTCACGAACTGTTACACAAAAATTCTTGGCGCTAAAATTTTTACGACTCGCTGTAGCTAATTTACACTTATAATAGGCTACGCATGGTAAAATTAGTTTCGCTAATAAGCTCTTGATAAACTATATAGTGGGGAAGGAATACATAAGTATAAGTCGTTCGTTTGTAAAATTGAGAAGAGATATCAATTTATGATGATGGGACGGAAAAAAATCTAGCTCTTGGCTAAATAATTTACATGTTAAAACCTACTCTCAGTCTAGGTCCGGTTTTACACGGCTCATGTTTAGCCAGTTGTTCATTCATGTAAATGTGCAAAAGATAAAGCAAGAAAGAAAAGATGAAACAGAAATAAATCTATCAGATATATAAACACATGGGTAGCATGAATCAAAGAAAACAATATTACGACACTTCTTTGTTTTTCTTATTTTATTGACTTCACCAGAGAACAAAATTGTTGTTGTTTGTGGATTAATGGATTTTGTTTTCGGGTGACTTCAATAAAATAAGACAAAAAAAGAAGTGTCGTAATCTTTTTTTCTTTGATTCATGCATGGGTAGGATTCTCCCTCCATGTTTTTGACGCTTCTCTTTCTCTTTATTCTCATTTTGTTTAATTTGCTTCACTTTTATCTTGGACGCTCTTGAGTAAGGATCGAAAATGTATGCTGGCGTTAGAGCAGAAGTTCAAGTAGGGGTCTTACATATACTCGTAGTACATACCTCACGGTAAAATTTCGCTCCCATACAAAATTTTCTCCAAAATTTAGCCAACCATTTTATCGAAGAGATACGCAGCTCCAGCTAAAAAATCTAATTTTTGGTTTCCGCCATATCTCTCCTATCTGTCAGAATTTAGCGTAGGAAGTAAATCTCCGGCACATTAATTCTCAAGCTAAATTTTGACGGTACAAATAAATTATTAAGTTTAATATCTATTGCTTGCTTAGTTTTGTAATTTTTTGTTGTTTATTTATAAATAATTTTAAACCAATTGAATCGATTATGCTAAATTATTTATGTCTATGCTATGTTATTTTGAATAAATTATACAGAAGACACTGTTGTTCTTTTAAAAATCTAAACTTTTTTAGATAGATTATTTTAAAAGATGGTAGATTCTTTTCTTCATTGTTGCAGCTATTGCCAAAACTTTCGCAAATCACCAAATTGTTTTCATGTTGATCAATATTCTTTTAAATTATCACACTTTGTTAGTTTTTAGACTTGAATTTTTTAATTTTAATATTTTTTTCAGAAAACAGCTGTTTTTTGACATATTCTCTGAAGAATTCTCTTCAAATTATCCACAACTCTCCCATGTCATATTTTAACTAGGATTTTAGCTGATGCTCTTGGAGAGAAAAGTGCGAGCGAAATTTTAGCACAATTTGCATACTATACTTTTAAAAGAACCCCCACTGATATCTATACGACCCTGGATAGTGTATTCGCTATAAGTATAACAGTTTTTTTGAGGCAATTTGAAGATGAGATAAGGTGCGCTGGTACCATTTTTGACTTCTATCCGAGTAAAAAAAAGTTAGTTGATATTGTGATCTGTACAAACAATAAGTTAGAAATATTTTTGTATTTTATTACATTTAAAATATCGTTCAATGAGAGCTCTAAAAGTAATTCGAAGTGTTATAAAGTTATAGTGGCATGGTACCTTAGCACTTATAACAGTGTTCAAGTTACCTCATCTTTTTTTGTATGAATGCGTTATGCAGTGTTTTATAATATACATCAGTGTCAAACCCATATGACATCGTACAAATGAATGTCACACATTAGAGAGGGGCAATTTTCGATGACACTTGAAACTAGGAGTTCATTGGTATATAAATTCATACTTCCGATTTGAGGAAACCCTACAAGAAAAAGGCTTTCGTTTTCAACTCCCTAAGCACACACGAAAATGAACAATATATAAAAAAAAAGATCCTAAAGAACTGTCAAAATTCACCCCTCCTTATCGTTTACTATCTCTTCTAGTTTGTACCTTCCATTAGAAATGGAAACTGTCCAGATGTATTTGTAATTCAGAAATAAATAACGGGAACGACTCTAAAAAATTATATTAAACATTTTCTAATACTATATTTTGCCACATAAGCATTATGTCGATAATGCAGTTTGCAAAAATCACATATACAAAAACATCATCTTAGGTGCATAAGAAAATCAAACTGACTGTAGTTATTTCCCACTTTTATTTGTTGTTGTCAAACGTTTCAGAAAGATTTTCTATTAGAGGGTTTTGCGAAAAACTTTTTAACATCATAAACGTCAAATGCACTTGGAGTAAAATCATTTGACGTTTATTAAAAAGAGTTTGTATGCAAGCTGATCAAGTGCATAAATGACACTCATTTGACAATCAAACTGACTTTAATTTGACGTTTTCGAAAACGGCCCTAAACTACCGTTATGGTTTTTTTTTATTTCTTTGATGATTTTAATAAAATAATAAAATCTTAAATATTAACTTAACTTTACATTTACAGTGAACAGGAAAAACCCAAAACTTATTTCATAAAAATTCAATTAATTTCACATAAAAGAGCATGAGTCATTGTTTTCTTTTTCCTTCTATAAAAATAAAAACATATATAACATAAGAGTATATTACCTACAAACATACGCAAATCATTGTTCTGCTATCAAAATATATGTGCTTCATAAATTTATTTCTCAAACATCTGCATTCTAAACACCTCATTCACATCACTATCAGTAATTCAGAATAAATGGTTTATTATTGAGCTTATTCAAAAAAAAATAACACGATTAGATAACGATTGATCTCCTTCCGCTGCGCTGTATAAATTTATCGGGGTGACCATAATCAATGTAAGTAAGGGGCATACAAAATATTGCAATCCTCAGTGAAATAGGTATATAATTGTGGGGGTTTTTATAAGCCCCATACGGACTATAACTGTGATAACATGCTTCTCCATGATAGAACACTCATTCGATAGACCCTATAGATGACAAGCAAAAAACCTTATCACCTCACCTGAGGACGTTACAAATCGTTCTTTAAGCCGCGCTGCTCGCTTTTAGATACAAACGTATCTATATACAAAGGTTGTCTTTTTTTTGATAAACATATTTTCGCGAGAACCACTTGGTGGGCTTGTGTGTGTGTTTGTTGAATTGGTATACAAAATGTACATAATATATATATATATCTAAACCAGCGGCGGCGACGGCGATGAATCGGTGCCGGTTTGACGGAATTTCAATGTGTGATTCGTGTTAGTGGTGTCCGAGTATCGGATCGGTCGCGAAGGGAGAGAAACAATTAACTCCAAACTTAAAACGAGAACCAAAAATGAAAACAATGTAAAAACTGCTAACGACAGCCAAAGACGTCGCGTTTTATTTTAAAATTTTAATTATTTTATTTTTTTTTCTTTAACTCTGTGTATAGAGTAGATATTTGTTTTATTTTTTCTAAACTATATTTGATTGTTATTTATTTTAGTTGTGATATCTATTTGATTTAGTACAAATATAACAATATATTAAACCGGAATATACCTACTAATTCCATATTGCTTGATGATAAATGCTTTTGAATTTACGGTGTTAATATTAACGCATACACATTTTAAATTTAGTTGTTGGTGCTATATAGTATAGTGTTATTGTTTTTTTATGTGAAGATTTTTAAATATCTATAAATTAGAAATAATAATATACAAACCGCTTGAATGAAAGAGTTCAATGAAAATCATCATCACCACACGGAATCATACATTATTAAATGTTTGGTCAAATCAGTGAGGTTTATGTGGCAAGTCACTGAGATTCCGGCTAAGATTGGTGAATCACTTGGTACGCTATTGAAATATGCACAAGAATCCGTGGATATCTTTATATGTGCTGCTGGGTGAGTTTTAATTTATTATTGTTAGTTATTTATATTTAATATTTATATAAAAAGTTATTGGGATTTACCTAAATCACATCACATCATAGCTTGGTATTTTATCGGATAAGTTGATTTGTGATACCACATGTGATACTAAAATATATTCCTTTCACAAATCTCAATAGTAAATAAATAGTGTAGGAGATTATTGTTTATTTTTTGAGAGTTTTAGTTATGAAAGTGATAACTATAAAAACCAGTCAATTCTTGTGAAGTCACAAAAATGTGATTGTGTCTTGTGATAATCATCTTAACCAATTCTACCATCTTCTTTGCTTTTTATCTTGTACTACTTTCTTTCATTAGAGCTGAAATGAAGTGTAATTTCAGAAATTAGAGTAAAACTTGATAAGTAAATTCAACTTTTCTTTCAATGAAACAAATAATTGATCCCGTCTACAAGCTTGAATAGAATACACAGCGTAAAATGTTGTTAAGTTGCAAAATATTGAATATTAATATTGTCTACACGATCAATCTGACATCTTCTGCAAACTGTCAAAAATATGAACTCGCAATGCACAATATTTAATCTCATCAATAACTGATTTTACTTGTTTATGATTTATGACAATTAGCAGCTGTCGGCTCATGTGCTTTGCACTTTACAATTGTTTATTTTTGTTGTTATTTTTAATATTTCTATACAAACGCTTTTAAATTGGATTCCTTTGTTCGTTAGGTTTGCATGCAAATGTTGGAATCATCTATCATCTCATTACGAAATGTGAATTTGTATTTGGAATCACTTTTAATTTTTTTTTAACGAAATTGCGTTATCTAACGTGTTTGAATGCTTTGGCTTCGTTAAGTTTTGAACTATATATTTACATGCAATACATACTTGAAAAAACAAATTTTTAACAAAAGTTTGACAGTTTTGACAATTTACCGCGAAAAGAGGAATCAGTTCTTGATTGCATGAAATTTGTATCGTTCGACCCTATTGGACAATGTTTTAGTTTCGTAAATGTTCGGCCATTTGCAAAATGCCTATCTGTTTTTTATGGCTTTCGACACTAAATCAGAAATCTTCAACTAAAACAGTACTTCTTGAAAGACGCTTTTGTTTACATGTGTAATATGTTTCGGATCACTTAGGTAACTGATTGAAAATTGACATTGTCATCGGATTAAAAATTCGTTTAATTTAGCTGATCTTAGTGCATTAACTTTTTTTAATTGCATCTTTCGAAGCGTTTGTCTACCAATTATGGAACTTGTAATACAGGCTTCGCAATGATGCACTCGGTCATTTGTCGAATAGACATTAATGCAATACCTAGATTCGAACAATGCCAAAAAAGTGAACAACGGCCGCCATTTTTGACTAGGCAAAATTCCCATACAACATTTTGGAGATTTCTGTGAGTTTATTTAAATTTTTTGAATAT
Organism: Philhelius pedissequus; assembly: GCA_910595825.1. Taxonomy (NCBI): domain Eukaryota; kingdom Metazoa; phylum Arthropoda; class Insecta; order Diptera; family Syrphidae; genus Philhelius; species Philhelius pedissequus. Next base: position 12,485,636 of record OU343163.1, on the reverse strand, counting down.
AATTTTTGTTTGAACAATTTTCAGGCCGTCCAACAATTTAATTCTGCTGATGCAAATGTTTCATGATATAAATAAAATAAAAAAGCATATACTTTTCTTTATTTAAGAAAGTTTAAAGTAACCTATGAAAACATGGCGATTTTTGCTATTACGAAACATTAGCAACTATACCACATATATGTGTTATTTACACAAAATGTTAACTCGTTTAAATTATGTACATAATTACAAAAGTCAATGGTTCGTTAATGCTTTGATTTTTATTTAAATAGTATGTGCATGTAACGTATGTTTATACTATGTATTCTATTTGCAAATCGATAACGATAACTAGGTATACTTAAAACAAAAGCAAACACACATTGTTTTTTTTTTTATTTTCCTAACAACAAACATTATAAGATAGTGCTACTTCGTTGATAAATGATAATGACTTTGAAAATCGAATGATTCTTATATGTAATTTTATGTGCAAAATGTTTATTTTTCACTTACCAAATGATGTAATGACGCGTATACAAATTGACTATTTTTATTATGTCATTTTCATGACAGATGTTTTTATTGTATTTAATTTCAATGTAGTTTTGATTTGATTTTAACTTAAATCTAATTTAAATGGGAAACAAATATGTTGTATATGTTGACAGTTTAAATACATATGTAAAACAAAACAGAACGCATCACTGTCACTGACAAGGTACAATGTAATTTCAAAATTTGTTTTAATTTAGGACGAGTTCGTACAGCTGTCAATTGTGTTTGAACGTGCGTCGTTTGTCAGTTCGTATACATATGCTGTGACAGTTGGAGAGAATTGTCAAAAATAATTTAATACGAAGCATCTAACTCTACACCAACGTGTAATCATTCTATTTGTATGTAAATATATACACAAAACTCACTGACCACACCTGGTTTTCCACAAAACTACTTTATCTACATAAATGAAAAGCGCAAATGAAATGTACATATATTAATAAAGAAATTATAAATCATGTTATGAAACTACAGATTAAATTGTCGATCGAATCGAACAGAGATTTAATTTATTTATGAAATAAAATCCAAACACCTAAACATAGCTTTAAGTAAACCCTAAATTTTTCCATAATCTTTCTATAAAAAAGCAGAAAATTCATTATTTTATGAAGCATAAATATACATAATTCTTGTATAAAATTGCATATCAAAACCTTTGTCAAACACAAAGAAAAACAAAGATTTTATTCATCTCTCAACTTGAACTCAATTAAAATTAGTTTTAATTTGACTACGCATGAATAATGTATTTGATTTGTTAATTATCTCCATTTTATGTGGATGATGATGATACTCTTTGGCGTCTGCATCTGCATGCACCTAATAGACTACCGTATATTTAAATTGTAGACGCGCGCCGCGCCATTGTCGTCGCCAACGTCATTAACTATACAATAGTAGTTCATTGCAGTTAGTTTGTCGTTTCTCAATTTCTTGCAAAATTCATTCAAATCAGTGATTCATCGTTAATTACTGTCAGTGAATGAATTTATTAATGAACTTTATATACAAATTAGATTTTAAATGAATCAACTGTCACACGTTTGGTGGCGAATATTTCGGTGGATAATAGCGAAACTATAATGTAACTAACCCGCTGACAACGATGTGACCCAATAGTGCAATTATTGAGTTGTTTTATTGCTGTGAATAGATTTCCAATTATTATGAAATGTGGTATTTGAATTGCTAGACTTTTAGACCTTTATTATAGAAATTATAATACGTGAGATATTATTGGGGTTAATGTTATTCGAACAAAAATCTAGTACATTAATTTTTGATTATAACAATGACAAATTTAATATTAAATACACGTTTATTGAACTGAACATCACACTATTCGATTTAGTTCACCTACCGGCAAACCTGAAACCAGACTTAAAGTTTTTTGTTTTATAATAGGATGTTTATGGGTTATTTGCTTGGGCGATAATGGAACTCGTTGACAGAGGGAGTACCTAGCCGTTCACTTTTGGGTTGTTCCAGGAGCTGTCTACCTAAAGATAGAAAAACAGTGGGCGCGTTTAGGAAAAGGGAAAATAAGAGATTTCGATGTACATTTGTTTTAATTTTTTTTAAATATAGAAATTGGAAATATTGGGTTGGGTAAATCAGCGCGACAGCGAATTTTAGCTGAGTCAATTGAATGTGAAACCAATTATTTGTCTTTGATTCAATTAATAACGTTGCTCAAACATTTCTTGGTTTACTCAATGAATTTATTCGTTATTATATTCGGCGACCAACGACCGACAAATGAAGAAATAAATGTGATTTGATACAATTTATAAACCTAATTTTTTTTACAAATTCTAAACAAAATGGTAGAAATATAATTTACATTGATGTTAAGCTACTAAAATTTACTTTTTTTTACGAATTTGTCGTCGCGGATTGCAATTTGATCGTTACGAACTGTCAAAATCTATTCGAGTTCCACATACAATCCACACTTTAAGGAATAAAATGTTCACTCACAAATTAACCTCAAAATCAGAGATTATAAAATGTGGTTGGGCACGAATAAAAAAAACTTGTCAACGAAATGTCAAGTTGAAGGAATATTAAAGTTGATTCAAATTGTATAAATAGATATGTATCTACATAAATGATTTTTTAGAGAATAAATATAGGTATACTATATACACATAACCTCATCCCTAAAACACTGTCAGGGACTATGAATTGCGATGAATCATCTTACAAAATTTGTAACGAACTTACTATAAATGTTCCACAAGTCGCAATTTGGATACTAATCCTCATGCTCAGCTTAATATGATGACTTATTTTCTTTGTTGTATAAAAGAAGTATCTACCTATATATCTACATACAATATGTGTCCATTTTAACTTTATTTGTAAACAACACAAAGAACTGGTAATTCTGTTTTCAGTCCATAAAAGTTGTTGATATTGAAACCTTGGCCAATAAAAAAAAAAAAACGCATTAATTCATTGTCTCAATTTATTTAAAACCATGTAAGTTGTTGTGTTTATTTACCAGACCAACCTAGCTATCATAACAAGACAGACATTACTTTCTTAATCTGAATAAACCACAACAACAAATGACGCGACGCAACTTGAACTAGAACGTCATTTAATTATGTTATTGACTTCCATTAAAACTGACTATTAAAATTATTATAATCAGCAATAGGTAGTAGGTAGTAAGAGAAAAGCGAAATAACAAACCCCCAAGAACAATAATTAGCATAGGCTCTGGATAAAAGTAGGACAAACAACTAGACGTCACGCCACCATATCGCCTTCTCCATCTTTTTTTTTAATTGATTTTCAGTTTTCCCGTTTAGTATTTTTCTTTGTTGTTATTTTCTTCCGCTTTGCGTGTGTTCATTGACTTTGTGTGTAAAATAGTGTATGTTAATTTATGTATTTACAATACACGCACTTTCATTAACCGAAAAGAAAAAGGGGGAGAGAGAAGGAGATATTCATGCAAAAAATAAATCGTGAAATCATGACAGATTTTGTTAATCAATTTTGACAGCTACCTAACATTGATTTGTCAAAATTAAATAGTGTAATAGAAAATATGTAATAAACGCATGACTTCCTCATAAAATTAAGTGAAATCGTAGGAGAGTGGTTAAAGAGGAATATATAAACTTTTTCTTATTTATACCTAACTCTTCTGAGTCCAGATTTTCCATAAAAAATAAGTCTGCCTAGGTATTATCTGCATGTACCTACTTACATAAATCTAAAGTTTTATTAAAAATAGAAACTATGGAGCATTTAATGTCAATCGCTTTGTTGCCTGATCATTGACTTTTGCACAAAAGCAATAAGCAGTTTGTTATTGTTGTTTTTTTTGTACTATAGCTACGTACTCATTGTGGTGATGGATTAATGTTTTTTTTTTTGCGATCAACTAAAACAGTACGTACCTACCCAACTATGAGTAATTATATGATTGGTAGATACCTAATTCGAGTCATTATTCCAAACAGTAAATGTAGGTAGGTATATTGTATAAACAATTTATAATGTGTGTGGTATAATAGGTAGAGTTAGAGAGACAGATATAGTCTACTTATTATTACGTGACGAGCTTAAGGTCAATAATACCGTTGTTTTGAATAATTTGCATACTCACTGCAAAGAAACACAATCTAGATATAGATGCTTGAAAAAAATAAGACAACGCACAAAGATGACATCAAGTGACAGAGACACGCACACTATAAAAATTATGAACTCGAAAATACAACAAATGTAAATGACACACTGTCAGATGTTGGTGATGATGATTCAGTATTGCAACAAATTATTTATAAGTAAGAAAATACACCTTTTCCTATTTTTTCGTTCGAACTGCTTTAAAGTGTGATCACAGTCACAGCTTTAATCCTTCTGCCTATATGTTTAATCAATTTGAAGTGTTTTTCTGTGTTGATTTTGAATTAATCAATTCGATATCGAATAAATATGGAAGGTATCACGTTATCAAACGGGAAGCAGACTTTGACATTTCCACAAGGTATCGGTTATTTTGTCGAAGTCATAGTTTGTAAGGTTACTTTGTGTCTTTTAGCCAGTTACCGGCATTATGTGTTTTATGATTTATTACGAAATACCTATATTTTTACTTTATGAAGATTGATAAAAAAAATCAATTAGAATGACAATCTAGAATATTTCAAATGACGAACTAAAATGATGGTATAGCTATGACATTTGACTATATTAGTTTTTGAAAGCAAAACGTAAAGCGCTACGCTTACCAGACATTGAATAAATTGATCTAGCAAAATACTTTGACAGCTGATGTCAGCGCCAAATGGTGCACAGTGTAATGTGTGCAAACTTTTAATTTATTTGTTATAATACAAATACATACATAATACGTATCTACATTGGAAAAGAATAGCTGTTATTAATGTGGTTTTGCATTGTTACAAGAATTTAATTCTTTTGATAGAAATCTGTCAAAACACCGATTTTGACAATTCAATCTTCATTGGCCAAAACAAAATATTGTTTTTTTTTTTTATTCTGAATCATATTCTCAATTATGTTTGACAATCCCAGCATGATGAATGATTGATGAATAAAAAAAACCATTAGCGTTTACATTTATCAAACAGGCTGTCAACATAACTTCTCGTTTCGATGTTGACCATGGCAGACGTCTTAGCAGATCAGCCCTTGTAATTATGGACAAGCTTTTAGAAAAATGAAAACGAGGAGGCAAAAAAAAAAACAAACAAAAATAGAACAAATGAATTTGGACTACAGAGTAGTAGAAAAAGCGTATTTTGATTTCTTTTCCGGATTTTCCTTATTTTGTTTTTATATTTTTCACTTTCTTGTTACTATTTATTGTAAATTAAAAAACAACCTCCTAAAATACAAATTTCCGATTACAGCAATTTTTTAAATATTTTTTTCTTCCAGCATGACAAGCATCGGTTCACATTTTTCAAATATGCTTGTCTTGATATCGTCCCAGAAGGATTGACGCCTGCATTATGGAGCATTCAAATTATAAAATCCGAGGCAATTGTGCCATTATTGTCAAACATAATTTAGAATGTGAACCCCCCTAAATTCGAAAACTCGTATTTTTCGGCGAATTTACCTCTCTTTTTGCTAACACTAGTACAATTGGAAGCACGTAATTTGACAACTATTAGTTTCACAGGCACTTATATACACCAATACCGGAACAGAAAAATTAGTTCAAATCGCGTTCCATTCGTCACTAAAAAAAATAAATTCAGAATTTATCTACCTAGTAAAAACCCCATATTTTTTTTAAGCTTAAAAAATTGACAAACTTCTGACAGACGTCAAAACAAATTCGTTGTTAAATAATGTAACATCAACAGCGTCGTAAGAGTCGTAAAATTACTGTTGCTGGTGTTACTGTTAATGACAACTTTTCCACTACGATATTCAGAGGAATCGGATCACTGCAAAACAAAAATGGATGGAAAGTGTAGCTGAGCTGTAGAAATGACGTCTATATAAAGCCGTTGAATGAGGTCAATGTGAACACGTCCTTATTTAAGATCTGTTCATTGCGTCACATTGACTTATTTTACGTATATGTATTTTGACGTTTAAATATTTAGACGCTTATATCGCTCTCAGTTCACCGTGATTAAGTTTCTTAACGGTTACAACTAGAGTTGTTAAATATAAATTCTTAAAGAAACATTCGACTTCTAATTTGCCTATAACGTCTTTGTTACCTTCTATCTTTTTTTAGATTTTATTCTACCCGTTCCTTCCCAGAATCATCGTTAAACAATTAGAAATTTAAAATCTGCTTATAAATAAAGGGTGATTTTTTTGCTACTTGGTTTTTTACGTTTATATTTTTGACAGATCACACATGACAAATTCCACGAACATTTGACATTTCGATTCAGTATTGTTTGCTATTTCATCATGAATAAACTTACGCCTGAACAACGTTTGCAAATTATTGAAATTTATTATCAAAATTCGTGCTCTGTGAAAAATGTGTTTGCCACACTGCACGCGAAACCATGCATCAATTGAGAGGCGAATTTGGTGAGCAGTTGATCTCACTTTTTGGCGCAGTCAATTGGCCACCAAGATCATGTGATTTGACCCCGTTAGACTATTTTTTGTGGGGCTATGTTAAGTCTATTGTCTATGGGAACAAGCCAAACACGATTGCTGCCTTGGAAGCCAACATTGAACGCGTCATTGGTGAGATTCCGGCCGAAATGTGTGAAAAAGTTTGCCAAAATTGGACCTTCAGAATGGACCACCTGAAGCGTAGCCGCGGGCAACATTTAAGTGAAATTATTTTTAAAAAGTAAATGGCAGAAATTGATTTATCGATCCAAATAAAAATTTCATTCACTTTTTACAAGTTTCTGTGTTTTTTTGAATTTTCAAAAACCAAGCTCTTAAAAAATCACCGTTTATATACAAAAGAGGTGTATTCTTAACATTCACAAAACACTGTTTTTAATTAGTATAATTAGCAAGTACCAGAAAGGTATTGCATATATACATTTAATAATAATCAAGATGATCCGTCCCTTAAGGGACTTTCATTCAAAAGAAAACAATCTTTTAGAAAGTAATCTTTTTTTCAAGATATTTCCGTGATAAATATTCATCTTCTAAAAAATTAAACAAAAAAAAAGCATAAATCACAGAATTCTCAAAAAGATTCGGTGTTATCCCTTGAGTAGGTATTGGCATTGTCTTTACTACTTCAAATCTGAAGTCAACATCCTTTTAAGGAGTTCTTTTTTCTTAGACAAAACAACTCTAGATTAAGAGTATTTTTTGGGTATTCATGTTTCACAAGCACTTAACGAAAGTTATATTCTCTTCTTTTTTTTAAAGCAGATATCTGTTTTTGTTCACAGTACCAACAATTACAATCCTTATATTTTTTTTCTAAATGTCATATGATAGAAACAAGTAAACAAAACCAACCATGGCGAAAGAATCAAAGTAAAGAAAAAGATTTTATCCCCTTTGCCGAAAAAAAAACAAATACAACAAGTCAATTTTTCACAGTTCAGTTGAGAGAAACATTTTCATATAACACAAGGGTTTTTCACTCACAACATAAAGTTCACTTCTAAGGATGGCTTCTCGCTCAACCCTAAGGCATTTGAATAAATTGACGTAGTGAAAGTTCTTTCTTATTTTACTTTCAAATTGGATTTTCGACAAATAAATAAAATATGTTCAGAGATATTTCTTAAACTCTGTATCAATAACCATTAGATATTTTTGATATTTCAATTTTAAAAGATTTATCCAACAAATAAATAACAGCATTTTTTTTTTCTTTCAAATTGTTTTAAACAAGCTATTCAACAATCTTTATTTATTTTTAATATACTCGTAGAAGGAAAAATTTATTGGTTGAATTTGCCCCAAGTCCCTATGGTATCTTTTGAACGTCGCAATAGTTAAATGTAAAAAAATATCAACAAAAAAAAAACAGCAATAAATTTATATATTTATCGTACATTGATAGATAGCCCTCTATAAAAAAAAAAAAAAAAAAAAATGAAAATTATAAAGCTTATCAAACCAAAAAACTTGAGTTATGGCAATTAATTTCAAAATATTTACCTACTTAAGATTAAAACGAATGGCTATTTGGGGTAACTTATGGGAAATTGTCTTGTGTAAACTTTATCGTGGGACTTTCAATACGAGTATAAATACTACTTTCTAATTTTAGATTTATTTCTGGGATTAAAAAATAAATTGCAAAACTATTAAGCAGTAAAATGTGGACTTGAGTGCTTAGAAGAAGCTTAGGTTCGAAAGTGTTACTTAAAGAACTTTGGCACCTAAATGTTGTACACCATGATAAATTAACGAAGTTTCCTTATTTTAAAGATGAACAGTAACTCCTTTTTTCTTTTGAAGCATTTAAAGACTGTTAGAACCGATTTAGAGCAAATAATTCAGCAATTGCCATGTATTTTGTTCTACAAATATAATTCCTAAATGAATTATTACTCTTGTTTAATGGCCGAACTGCACTCAAACAGCAAACTTGACATTTTGAAAACGAATATTCGTTAAGTTATGGTCAAGTTATTAGACGTGTTTTTTTTTTAAAGTGAATAGCTAACTGAGCAAAATAACAACATCAAGAGCAGTTGATATGTGTAAATAAGATCAACAATCGGAGTGAATATAAAAGTGAGTAATATTATTGAGATGGTTAGATGGCGCTTAAATCGATGCTTGTTTCGGATGGAAAGAAATCAGATGTGTATACTGTTTAAAATTTCGATGGATTAAAAAAACATCTAAAAAAATCGAAATTTGTTTCGGATCTAATTACTTTCCACGGAAATGATTTTTAGAGCTTTTGAGCAACATTTGGAAAGAAATATTCTAAGTAGCTTAAAACATAGTTTATTTCATACTTATCCAGCCATAAACTGTTAGATTCCTTTAAAGGATTTTTATGATTTCGATGGATTAAAAACCCTCTAAAAAATCTCATTTTTTCCAGTGAAAATTGTAAAATTTTTCAGAGCTTTTGGATGAGATTTGGAAAGAAATATTTTGTGTAGGCCATAAACTGTAAGATTTCATAAAAAGATTACTGTGATTTCGATGGATTAAAAATGTCTTAGAAATTGTTTTAAGATTTAAATTTGGTGGTCCGGAAAAGGGCTTTTTTGAGGTTTTGCATGGAATTTGTGTGCATATGTGTGAAGTAATAAAATATAAAATTTCATTGAAAAATATCGTAGATAATCAAATTGATCCGAAAATTCGTATCAAAGCAAGACTTAACGTATTAGCGATGAGGGTTCTGCATTGATGATCACACGACTTGACAATTTTGTTACAGAATTTCATGCCATTTTGTCTTCAGAGTTGGGTTGTTAATTTCATTTGATCGTCTAATTGCTTATGGACATCAACTTTGTTCTGTGAAAACTAGGTGTATAAATTAACTTTCGAACTCGCCCAAGTTAATTTTCATTACAATTGTCAACGAAAACAAGACTATTAAGTAAGACGGCTTTCACGCGAGAAAACTGAGTTGCTAGCAACTTTTAGTTTGTAGAAAAGCATGGCAAAAAGTATGGGAAGTGAACAAAATCTGGGTAGGCAATGATTTTAAGAGATTGTTTTGACGTTGCCTTACGTGTAGTGTAAGTTAAGACTAAAAAAAACATTGAAAGGTAACGTACAAAATCTCCAGCAATTTTGGTTCCTCGTGTAAAAGTTTATTTCCTCGTCAAAAAAAATCTCCATCAACTACTTGTGCCCTGTGTGAAAGGGGAATAACTGTAATTCAAGTTCGGTTCAAGATCGTAACCCATCGATTTCTGGAGATTAACTGAGCACTGTTTTTAAAGCTATCGTTAATCTTCAGCTAATTAGCTGCTATCAGTTGTACAACATGCTCTAAAATAATTCCTTTAATTTTAATATATAATGGTTAATTTTTAACATCAACTTTAACTAATTCACATTTCTTATACATTTTAATAATTTTTTGTTTATGTTTTGTTTATTTACAGAAAAGCCCGTCGCAAAGAACGGGATGGCGATCAAAATGCATCAGACACAAAATTATACCTAGAAGAGAGTGTTTTAGAGCGTAAACTACCTGAAGCTGATCTCAAAGCCTTAGTTGATCTTCCAGCTGGTTTAGATTATAATGAATGGCTAGCGTCGCACAGTAAGTATTTTTTTTAAATCTACTTTTCAGACAAAAATCTATACTTTTTCTTCCATTTGGAATTTTTTTTCTATTGAATAAAAAACGGCTCAATATATACGTGCTTTTTTCCTAATGTACAAGAGTTGTATATTTCTCCTTTGGGCGATGCATCAATTATACTATCAAATAGTTATGATCCCGTTCACGTGAACTCAAAGTACATTACCTTAACAGGACTACTCGAAATTTATCGTTCTTCTGAGCTGAAAAAAAGCAATTAAAAAATATACCAAACATTTTTTTTTGACGGAGACTGTATAATATAAAAATATAAAAAAAAAAACTTTTCAAGGATCTTTTGCTCAAAACCCCATTTGAACACAAAATTACCATAGTCGTAAAAAACAATTTCTATAACATTTTCCAGCTACTTGAACACAAAATAAAAAAAAAAACATGTAGTCGTGGCCTTCGCTCCTACACCTGACTGAAGTTGCTTTTACATGCAGCCAGACAGACAAAATTCTCGAAATCGATTTTGCCCCAATTGTGATTTAAAAAAAATATCTGTAAATGGGATTAGTAAAATTGACTTTGATATATAAAATCAATCAAATCGAGATTTTATTTTCATTTCAAAACCCTTCTCGGTTTGTTTATTTTTTTTATGTATTTTTTTTTTTATTTAAACCTCAAATATACTTCAATCCATTTAGTTCCAATCCATTAACTTTTGTACAAAAAGTTAAATTTTTATTTCCCCATAAGATTTGATTGCTACTGAGTTGAGTTGTTCTTCAGTAATTTTCGTTTTCCTTTAATCCCTTGGCAGTCGATATAGTATGACCTACATTTTATATCTCTCTGGGTTGTTGCAACTTTATATAAGCTGCATGCGACTATGACATAAAACCCTAGTTTCATGACCTTGTCATTGCACTTTCAACTTTTTTTTTCTTTTTCCAGCAATTGGGTTATCGCTCCTCCGGAATTTTTTTTTGATTTTGTTCTGCAGTCTGAGTTGAAATTTTTGCTGGAGTGCAGATGTTTCAATATTTTTTTTTTTTTGCAAGAAAGTAGAACATTTGAGTCCTTTGTGGATATTAAGCTTCCAATTTGATAAAGGTTTTCATCTGTAGTTTTTTTTTAATTACTGATTGATTCACACAATACAATATAAGTTTTTTTTTGGAGCGAGAAGGAAATGAAATAATTTAATTTTATTAAGGTTTTATATCCTGAATTTTTTGTTATAAATGGTGCAACAGTCAGTTTTCATCGGTTGAGTTATTTGCGTTTTGTTCTTCCCATTTTTATATTCAGAAATTCAAAACAATTGTATAGAACTGTATCTCCTTTTAAATCCTTATTTTTCTAACGCTCGAATTTTGCGTGAACATTTTAAAAGTAGTAAAAACCCCTCCGGTGCACTCATATCTTTCTAACACGGAACCAAAAACGTGTTTTTGCATCACATATCAATATTGTTTCAATATGGATGTCTTCTAACTTTTTCGCCAGCTGGGATGTATAAAATTTTAGTATGGGATAACAAAGATCCAACCCAATTAAGGGCTGAATAGTTTAATTTTGACTGGTTTTCGCAAAAAACTAGTGGCTCACGAAAACTTGTAGCTACAAAAATGTGTATGGGAAAACTAGTCGTTTCGATGTAAGTTTTTGATTAAAAGAACGTTGCTTTTGGATCGGTGTAAAAAATACAATAATTATATATTAAAATTCTTTCGTGCGCCAAACCAAAGATCACCAGGAGAAATTGCTCTCAAAACAGCCTGGAGCATTTTCGTTTACCATTGAGCGACTTTGACTATGACTACACTTTGACGCACCTTAGTTGCTCGAGAAATAGATTCCATCCTTGCCAAAGGATAATCAATTGTCAAAAGTAATTCTTAGTTTAATCTCAGCACTGGTGTCGCTGTCTGATTTTATATAGCAAAAGCTAGGCTAACAAATTTATAGCTGTCGATCGTGACGTTTCATCAAGAAATTCGACGGTGTTGAATGGATTTCTTCATGACAGCAAACTACGCGTGAGTACTTTGCTCTCCAATATCAATAAAACGCACAAATCAGTTCAGTATCAATAAAACGCACAAATCAGCATCGCTAGTGGCAATCTACTACAAATTTAGATTTAAAAATTTGCTGGCGTTTCTTTGTTGTTAATTTTTGTAATGGAATCAATATTATTGATTTGTTGTTGGTGTTATTATGTGCAAGTTTTTTCGAATTCTTTCTTTCTTCCCGATTAAAAAATTATTAATTAATAAATATGAACGACTGCTTTTACACCAAGCGATTTTTAATCCTTTTTTACGTTGGGGCTCCTTTTTGTTGAAAATATACTTTTAAACGCTGCGATTTTATAGATGTTAACATTGTTTAGGCGAACAAATTTCCGCACTCCTTACTCCACTTAATTTAGAAAACTTTAATCGTCCTATAACGAAAATTGCAATTTTTCAACCTGAGTCATTTTTCTACCACCACATACAATATTGCATGATGTAAGAGCAGTCAAATAAAATTTGAATAAAAAATCTCTCAACCTTAGAAGGCGCCATCTAGTGTTTTGTAAGTACTTGAGATCATTCGTACAAGAGATCATGGTGTAGGTAATATAGTACCAGATTACTTTTTTCATCTACTCACGACTTCACGAGTACTTAGCCGCCTAAAAAGTAACACGCCTAATATCGTCGGCTGGCGTTTGGGAGTAATTGAAAGATTGTGCCTGAACGTATTTGCGCTTGAACTCTACATTAAATAATCTCTTGGAAAAAATAAGAAGTCCTATTTAATGTTAGCCGGAAATGTCGTTCGCTATTACAGAATATACCGCAGAAGTGTATTTCAATTTTAATAACTTTCTTTTAACTTTTTAAGTCAAGGTGGTTTACGACCAAAAGGAATTCAAAACATCTTCATCATCTCTAAAAAAAAATCCCATTTAAGTACATTATATAGATAGATCGATCGAGCATGGAACGCCATACTTTGCCTTCAAATCTTATTACGATTTATACTTTTTTTTACGAGTAACTGCCCTATCTCACAGATTTTGTTTAACAAAAAATAGGTAAATAGACTTTCTTTTCTTTTTTAAATGGATTTTTGTACTTTATTTGTTTTATTTCTGTTTACACATTTTGTTTTTGATGGCAGTCACTCTGACGTCATATTAATGATTTGCTGTCACTCAAAAATCAATCAGCTACGTGACATATGTCAGTTAAAAATCACATGAATAAATTTATTTTTGCACTTCGTTTTGTTTACTTTGACCGGATTTTACTTTAAACACCCATTGAGTGTTAATTAATCAATGAATCAATCAATGAAAATAAAAATAAAAAAATACAGTTTTTTTATCGAACCCATAACAACGTGTAATCGTAAAAATAAATAAATGTTCAGTGTTCACATCAGTCAGTGCACAAAGTGGACAAACAAGTATTCTTTATTTCTGCATCGCCTCCGTAACGACACGATATGGCGATATGGCAACGACACGTGGACTCTAATTTTGGCGAACATAGTAGGTATCAGTATGCCTATCCCATATAATGCCTTTATTCGTTTTTTTTTTGGTTATTTATTAATATTTATTTATACTTATGTACATATGTGCCTATGTTCATTTTTATTTTAAATTTAACGTGACGTAAAGGACGGTGGGTAAAATACAATTTGTTTCATTGTTTTGCCTGTTTAACTGCAGATGCACACAAACATACAACGTATACATAGTGCAATTGTATTTTTTGGCATAAAATACCCTTTTTTAAGGTTATGTAACCTTTACGTCATATTAAAGCAAAAGATATATATTAATAATGCAATCCAACAAAAAAAAACTATAGGTACAGACTTGCAGAGATGTGGCTCTTGTTGATGTATAGGTTCTTAAATGAAAGCAAATTGCCAAATGTCATAATTGATTATAAATAAGTAGCTAATCGCATATGGTATGCATTCGAGTACATATTTTGCTGCAAATGAAATGAAAACAGGAAGTCAAGGAGGGTATGTGATCATTTTTTTTTTGGCATAACAAGACATTTATATATTTGTAATATAATGACAAGGTTGTAGAGGGCAAATGACAGTTTTGCGTCAGAAATAATCAAGATTTGGATATAAGAATTTCGGTTGTCTTTAGTGGAATAAATTAATATTACATGGTTATAATAATTTAATACATAAATGTTGTTAATTCGAAACAAAAAAAAATCATATAACTTAACCAAAAAAAAAAGTTTTAAAAATTTGACATTTTCATACAAACTATCGATAACAAGGACGTAATTCGCGACCAACCAATTGGATGGCGTGTGATGGAACTCGAATAGTGACAGTTCGTAACAATCAAATTTTAATTTGCAATGAACAATTTATCTTAGTTTGACAATTAAAAGGCAAATTTTAGTAGCAAGACATTAATAAGAATTATATTTCTACCATTTTATTTAGGATTTGTGAAAAATGTAGGTTCATAAATGGTTTAAATCACATTTTTTTTCGTTCCGGTTCCGAAAATTCTCTGCGCTTACGACTGTTTTTACACCGTGCAATCTTACATTGCGATGCTTAAGCACGTGGATGAGGGATGTATATTTGTGATTTTCGTATGGTGGCATATGTCAGTTGAAACAATTACTCTGCATTATTTTTCTTTTTCACTTATACAGTTCCAAATTGGTTATTAAATCATCTCGAGTTATTTATGACTTGTTGACGTGTATGTTGTATACCTATCTGTTAACTTCTCAAATGTCAAAGTAGAATTGACATTTGCCGAAATTTGCAAAAATTGTAGGATCTTCCGAAAGGGAGACAACTATAGTATAAACTAGGATTAGACTTTCAAAGAATGCGAGAATTTTTTTTAACTTGTTGGCTGTCACTGGTAGAACTTGCAGTAGATCAAAATTTTAATGAACTTACAAATCTAAAAATAACAAACTCTTTGCGGAAAACATGCTACTCCAAACAAACATTTGTATTTAATAAACACTCTCAATCATTCGATTAGAAATTATTACCTGTCAGATCAAGCGATGTGGGTTTGTTTGTTTTGAACGGACCAAAAAATACTGGAATGTCGCAAGGTTCCATTTTTCTTTCATATAAATATTTATTTATGACTTTTACTCTTAAACTTCTATTACTTTATTGTTTTACATAAGACGTGTTCGTTTTCTTATTCGCAATCCTGCTTTATCCGGCTCAATTTTCTCTCACCATTGCGCGGCATTCAAAGTACAACAAATCTTTTATTTTTTTATGTTAGAACCTTTCAATAACCCTGAATTTGATTTAAATAAAATATAACATGCCCCCAATTAATTAAAAGGTCATACATTTTCGAATGTCTTATCCACATTCCACTGATTCAGATTTAGGCAAATTACTTTATAATTCAAAACTTTTAATCCTTTCTATATTTTTCACTCTCCATCTAATATGTACATTGCACATATATACCGATAACCACTTTTCTCAGGAAAAACAAAAATAAAAAATTGGACGGCCATTAATAAACCAACTTTAATCCACAATAATATTTATTAACTGCTGGCAATGTGAAAACTTTAGAATCCACATCGACTCCCAGATTGGAGGCAAATGCGGATGGCACTCAAGTTTATACGGTCCAGTTATTCGTTTCATTAATTATTCAAACAGATTATAACTTAATAATTTAATTAAACAAAAAAATGAATCTCCAAACCCACAAAATACCTTCATACGGACAAACTTTTTTAGATATAGTCTGGCGGGCGCTGCTGTGAGATGTGATTTTTCAAAACTCCCAACCTTGCTTCAAGGAATATTAACTAACAGAGCTAGAGAGAGAGAGAGAGACTGAACTTTTACTAAAATTTTGTGGAAATCCGAATATAGCTAAACTGTGAATTTGTGGGGGAAGCCTTAGATTTAAAATATAAGCTTTACCTTTAAGAAATTGTTCGGAGATTCGTTTAGTGTTTTGGAGCAATACATTGGGGTGGTGTTGAATTTCTGCTGGAAAAAAACTAAAACCACTGATTTTATTTAATTTCCAAAAAAAAAATGCCTATAAAACGATTAAATTAATATCTACTGATTTGTGTGTATATTTTTTTTTCATTTCAGCACTGGCACTTTTCGAACATGTTAATCTAGTTTATGGAACAATTAGTGAATTTTGTACACCATCCGGATGTCCGGATATGACTGGGCCTGGCAATAGGTAAAGATACCTTCTAATAAATATATATATTTTTTTATATTTTCATCTGTATCTCTAATTCCAATTTAATTAAATTACATTATGACATATGCCTTTTGTGCAGTCGGTCGTATGTTTCGGTTGTGCCACAACTGTTTCGACAAGCAATCCAACAGCCGAGACTCAAAAGTAATGGAAAAACAAACAAAAAAGTTTGGGATATTGTTTTTCATCATAAATTCAATCGAAAAGTAGGTTCTGACCATTGGGGTTTTGTGGTATACAACACATAACCAGGCCATGCAATGTTTCATGGCTCATGATGATGATGATTCCCAACTCACTACTATTATAGGGATTATAGAATTCGCCTTGTGTTTGGAATTATTACAATTTATGGGCTTCTGCGGCAGATGGATAGATGAATGAAGCAAAAATGTTAAACTGGTATTGTGGTTTCTGGCACAGAGTTTTATGGAAAATTATTCCCATAATTTTTGTATTTATGATGCTTTTTAAAATTGAATTTATTAGATGATTGAAAATATTAAGCTAGGACATATACTCCATTATTATTGATTTAGAAGGCTTTAATAATTCAAGTAGTTTAGGGAAAGTTTGGTGAAATTCTTAAATGTCAGCTATTTGCAAACTGATCTGGTATTTTTCCAGTGGCAATTTGTTGTAAAACGGAAGATATCCTACGCACAATCAGTGTACCTACAGGCTTTTTGGATTTTTTATTTAAGACTACCTTACCTACATTACATCAACTTGATTAAATATGTAATTTATTTTGAATTATTTTTGGATCCTATTGGGTTCGTTTTTCGCTGAGCCTATGGCGTACCCTTTCTTCCAAGGACAAATTAGAAAAGAAAAGTCCAAACAAGATAGAACAGTCAATTAAACTTCATTTGTCAAACCAAAAAAAAAAAATTTTTGAGTTTTTTTCTTGTTGATAATGCAATTTTTGTGTTTTATTACTAATAAATTACTATTAAAATTAACGAGAAGTCGGTTAACTCTAACCGCAAACCAAAATTAAACAAATCACAAAAAAAATTACAGTTCTCACTATTATTTTCTGTTTTTATCTATTCTAAAACACTACTGAACACCAAGTCAAAACATATTAGAAAAAAAAATTCACTAAATAGCAAAAAGTTGTAATTTTCTCTATATAACCGTTCAGAACAAGTCACTGAACAAAGCTATTGTTATGCATGTTTGATGGTTAAAAATGTTTGACGTTTTTAAACGTCATTATTGTTTAAATTACAGAATACAGTATGTTCCGATTTGTCTTACATTTTGCGAACCTCTTGTGAAAGAAACTCAGGGAAATGCGAGTAAGTAACAAAAAACAGTATAATAGTAGTAACAAAAAATAAGTATATACCGGTATTTCTTACAGCCGTTTCGATAAACGCATTTTAGAGACTCCGTAAATTTACAATGCAAAATGTTATTCATAAAAATATCTAAAGTTGAATAGAGATATTTTAAGCTAATCCCGTTTAGACATAAAGACATTTTCAATTCATTGCTTAAATTTTTTGACAATCAGTGTGGATTCATGATATATAACCGCAAGAGATTTCTCTTGTTGTTACTTTTTTTCGACCCATAGGCATTATTATTAAAATGGATCGGCAATTTTTTATGAATATGAATTTACGCAACGTCGAACAGAGCCCTAATAAATACATCCACTTCATAGTGGATCCTATTGAATAAGGCAGTTAGTTTTTAAGTTAAAATATAAAAAGAAACCAAAGTGCAACAAATTTTTAGGACTGCCACTTTTCATGTTTAGTTAAGACAATGTTGACACAAATTCGGCTATATAATAATATCGTGTAGGTACTAGGAGCATCAGTTAACAATTTGTGCATATTCACAAACTTTTAAAATTTCTTTAAAGCCATTAAATGACAAAACTTACTAAACTTAATTTGTGTTCGTTTTATTTCAGAACGTACTTATGGTTCGATGAAAAGGGTAAAAAGACCCGCGTTGCTGCGCCCCAATATATCGACTATGTCATGACATTTACCCAAAAGACAGTCAGCGACGAGTTAATATTCCCAACCAAATACGCCAACGAATTCCCAAATTCGTTCGAATCGATCGCTCGTAAAATTCTACGCTTGCAATTTCATGTGATAGCTCATCTATATGCGGCGCATTTCAGAGAAATCGCCCTCCTAGGATTACACACACATTTAAATTTAACCTTTGCCCATTTGACGGCCCTGCACAGGCGCTTTAATCTAATCGACGAGAAGGAAACAGATGTGCTGCGTGATCTCGAAGTGGCGTTGCGCCTAACCGATGACGGAAGTAATTCCAGCGAAACAGCATCCATACAGACTGGGTCGTCGTCGGTGACGGGGGCGCTTTCATCTACGGCGACAGCGACAGCATCTGTACATACGGGAGCAGCTGTCACAACGATGACAGGCACTGTCACCGGCGCCAGTGAGGATGTCAATTTGTTGCAGTCAGGTCGTCTCATTGATGGAGATGCGATGGCGCAGCCCATTTGCACGCAGCCCGAAGCCAAGAAGGGCCTGAACAGTGAACAATCTGACATTCGCGGCGGTGCTGGGGGCGGTGGCGGTGGTGGACTGATGGGTGGCATCCTTGGAGACTTCAACACAAGTGAATTTGGTGATATGCGAACGGGCGGCGGAACTAGTGGCTACTGTATCGGCGGTAGCACAGCAAAAAACAGCCATATTGGCTTTAATAATAATCATCACAACGGTAGCACACACAATATGTTGCAATGCAATAGCAGTAGTAATAACAGTAGTAATAATTCTCCTACACCTCAACAACACACTTCGCATACAACAACAGCATAGTTTTTGCAACTATCACTACTACCATAACAAATATTATGGCAAACACCAAAAGATGGCGTTGTTTGGCATTCTCTTATTACATATTATTATTATTATTTTTTTTTTCATTTTAAAAGAGAACAATTTAATTGTTAAAATATTCGTCGTAAATGTAAACAACACTCACATTAAACAAACAATTAAGAAAACTCACACACCAATTTGAAAATTATCTAAAGTTTATTTTTTCAAAAAAAAAAATTAAATAAAAAAAATCAACAAATAAATAAATATACAAACAAATCGTTAAAACCACAATTGTGTTTGCTGAGAAAAAGATAAAAAGTGTTTATGTTTTTAGTTTAACACTTAAATTTAAAACAAAGTAAAAACAAAACCTATGATAAAAGTTCACCCATGGCTTTTATTTGTAAAATAATGTAATTTATATTTTTGGATGATAAAAATAAAAACCCAAAAAAAAACAAAAATCTTTTAGTGAATTAATAAAAAAAAACACACATGAAATACAAACAAATTAAATTAAATTAAAATTGTTATTAAACGCAAGGAAACAAAAAATTTAAATTTAAAAAAAATTAAATCTATGTAAAAAAAACAAAAATTCTATTATATATATATACAATATATTAACAAATTGAAGTTGTTTAAATAAACAAAATGACGTAGCATCAGTTAAAAATGCTATATTTAAATTTGAACTAAAAAAAATGTTAAAATAAAATTAACAAAATATAAAACAACACACAACTCTTCTTTCTGTAGCCTTAAAACAAAAACATAAAAAAATATGTAAAATAAATATATTTATATTCACAAAAGAAGGACAAAATAACTGGAAATTAAAAAAAGTGATTTATTTTTTTCCTCTCTTTCCTTTCAAACTTTAAACCAAATACCTAATATACATTTGTAATTCTTAGTTGTGTTTTTTTAGTTTATATACAAATATATATATATATATGCATATGTATATATAAATTTTAATGTAAAGCTGAAGAAAATAATTTTTTTTTGTTCTTAAATTATAACTGATTATGATAATAATAAAACAAAACTACTAAATGTTTATTTGTAAAAAAAGAATTCTTTTTTTTTTGTTTTATCATATTATGCAAGAGTGCGTTTGTGTTTGATTTGTTAATTTGTAAATTAAGTTAAACAAAAATAGAACGTTATACAATTACTTTTTTTTATATAAGGAATTAAGATTATTTAATTATATTAAAAAACAAAAACAAAAAGAAACAATTTAAAGTGATCTTAATATAAGAAATGAAACAAGAAAACATAGTTTTTTGTTATTAAATTTAATATTATTTCTCTCTCTTCTATAAACAAAATAATAATAAAAAAACAAAACAAAACAAAACTTATAAAATACACAACTGAAAATGAATTGCTGGCATTTTTTTATTTATTAATTTATGTATATATAACTTATGTATTTTTTGTTTAAAATTTAGGATTTTTGCTTTGTTCAATCCGAAAAAAATTGGCATCGTAAAAAAAAATTTGCTTTAATTTTGTGATTTAAGGTCTTGAAAAGAAAAGTTTTTTTTTCGCAAACGAAACAGAAGCGAAACCCTAAAGTACTATTTATCTACATGAGAGAGACTAGGGCAACGGGCAACGATTTAATTCAGATTCGTCCAGTGTGACATTTCGTATACATGGCTTTTTTAATTTGTCGCCAATGACATTTTTTAATAGATAATCTCCAATTTTGACGTTATTAGCCCTCGAGCAGTTTATAAGTTGAAGATTGGATGGTATATGGAACGCGAATAGAGTTTGAAAGTTCGTAACGATCAGATTACATACGATCAATTAGTTTTCTTTATTAAAAAAGTTAATTTTACTTTCTAAACATTAATATATCTTGTGTAGAATTTATTTTTTTTATTTTTAACTACGTTTTTCGTCCGCGTCGGTCGTTGGTTTCTCTTATGTGAAAAGTATCTTAAAGCAATATGCACATGAGAGCGACCAACGAAAGAACGAACATTCGTCCATTTTGACATTTCGTTCACATGAATTTAATTTTATTCGTCACGAATGCAAATAGAAAATCTGATTTTGAGGTTAGACGCGCGCGAACAATTTATTCGTCGAAGGGTGGATGGTATGTGGAACGCGAATAGAGTTTGACTGTTCGTAGCAATCAGATGCAATTCACGACGACCAATATTGTTTTCTTAAATTTATTTTATTTTGGCGATTAAAATGTAAATTTTTCTGTCGTAAACATTAATATAAATATATTTCTATAATTCTGTTAAGAATTTGTGAATAATTTAGGTTGGTAAATTGTGTTAAATTGAATTTATTCGTCGGTCGTTGGTCGCTCTCATGTGAATAGTCCTTAAGGCATACATTAGGAAAAAGTGGGGAATACCCACAAAAAAATATATGTAGCTACCAACATAATTTGCCATTTCCGAAAATTGAGATCCCCTTCGTTAAAAATCTAGGAACCGACTCCAAAATGTTTTTCCTCTGTATTTGAAATCAGAACTGACCAGAAATCATGTTCATATACAACAATTGCTGAAATTTCATTTATCTGAACTAGCCTAATACAATTACTAAAGCAATGGGACAACTTAGATCTATTTAAAAAGCATGGTTATAATAATTTAGAATATAATCTAAACTAAATAAGAAGTACATAGTCAAAGCCCTAAATGATCAACAATAATCAGCGTAAGCTTTTTTCAAAGTCTAACGAATAGTGTTAACGGGGAATACCCACAATAGCTTCTGAATACTATCTGACAGCTGCTGTCAGATTTTCGTACGTAATGATCCATTTCTGTCGGTAAAATTGGCGAAAATAATTGAAACTAAACTAAACTGAGCAAAGCGGGTATTATAGCCATGTTAAACTAACATTGTGTGTTCCCTCTGTTGCTTAAAATGACTTAAGCGAGTAGAATTCGGTTTTAGTTGACTCTTAAGTATTCTGGACCTGAGCTAAATATAAAGTCAAAATCGGAACACAACTATCACATTAAATATTCGGTTAAGTATACGATACGGAAATCCTCAGCAGTGATATAATAAACAATCACAAGCAAACAGCTTCATCATAAAAAACTCAATCGAAAGCACTATATATTTTCATTCAATTTTTCTTTAAAATAAAAAATAAAACAAAAATTGACAGTGGAAAAATTCAATTAAGTATTATGGTTATGTCTTACATTAGCCGTGTTTCATTTACCGTTAATGATTCACATAAATCATTCCATTAAAATAAAACGATGCAGATTAGGGTGACAGTTATGTTTCTAGAGATCATTGATTTTGTATTAATACAACCACGACAGGAAAAAATTTCCCCGGGAATTTCCTTTCCCACGGAATATTTTGTTCCCTCGAAATGTTTCCTTCAATTGTAAATCTCCCACGGAATGGATTTCCCTTGGCCATCAAATCGTATGAAATGACAGCAAACCTCCCTGGGAGAGTTTGTTCCCGATAGGTAGCAATAAATTCAGAGGGAAGCTTTTGAGCATCATTCACGTTCCCTACGTTTGGATGAGAAAAATTTTTATTCAATATAACCCCAATCCATTTTCAGTGGTTCAGTGTGCAGGGGCCCAATTCCGCAAGTGTGAGTTTTCATGCATACACAGAAAATAGTTTACGCATTTTTTATTGGCGATTCTGCAGGGGTGATATAACATGTCCACATATTTTCAAATTTATTCACGCACATTTTTTTTCACGGCAAATCATTGACGCTTACGGAATTGGGACCCAGATTAAGTTTTTGTCCGGAGAAACTTGATAAAATAATAAGGGTATTCACGATCCGGTGCAACAACAACAACTTACACTAAGATTTTACAACACTTGCTATACCCTAACCCTATTGCAACAGAAAAATACAATGGTGCAAAATTTGTCTGGGGTCGTTGACAGTTTCGCAGCTGTTATTTTCTGTCAGAAATGTTTGTGGTCGAACTGATTTTGCATTTTTACTCCAGAGTTGCAATAGAATAGAAAAGTTGCGTTCACGATTTGCAGAAAAAAAATTAAATTTAGCAATTTTACACCTTTTTGTTGCATTGGATCGTAAATACCCCTAATATCTTTAAAGAATTACTCTTATAGCTTTTTGTTAAGTTTATGAATTTTGTAGGAATAATCAAATCATTTTCTTAATTAAACAAGAACAAATTTAAAAGAAATTGATAGAGGTATGCGATGCCTGCAGATTTACGTGTGAGTATTCGTAAGACTTTCCAACAATGTTCTACTAATTAATTTCAATCTTAGTTCCTTTTTCATTTATTTTATGTAAATATATGTTTTGTAAGTAAAATAATTTTCCAAACAAAATATAAAAAAAAACAATGTGACCAAATTATTTAAAATATTTTTTTAACGGTCAACCCATTTCTAACCATATTTATATTTGTATATAAAATTGATTGTTTGATCATAATGAAAAGGGAAAATATTAATTAGTACACTGTTAATATTTAATAATTTATAATTTAACTGTACATTTAAAGAAAAAAATCTATATAAATTGTCTATAATAATATTTTACAAAAAGAAATGTGTATAAGATTTATAAAAAACAAAAAATAATCTATACTTAAGTGATACAAACAAAAGATTAAAAATGAATAAAAAAACACAAAAGAGAAAACAATATACAATAAAAATGAACAAATAAAAACTTAAAATTAAATAAAGAATAAAATATTTATTGTTTGTCTTATTTAATTTGCTTCCATCAACTGTCACTTCATTTTGCATTTTATTTATTTTTCTACAGAAATGTCTACAATATGAGGTAAGTTCTTGATAATCACCACACATCATCAATCAAAATCAATCTGATAATAAGATTAAAATTAATATTTAAATCGCCTCATATATTCATCTGCTTATTTTTGTTTATCAATCCAACGTAAAATGAATTTAACAATATATCAATATCAAGTCTAATGAAAAAAAATATAACTAAGAACAACTGAGTACATGAATTCCTATAACAAACAAATAAAAATAAAGTAACATTTACTATAAATGATTCAATAAAAATTAACTTAGAAATTCAAGCTTAAACTTAACACAAAAATACAAAAAAAAAGAACAAATTATTATTACCTTATCCAAAGAGTTTCACATTAAAAAATAAAACACAAAGAAAAACATTTATCCATATAGTAGAAATAAAAACAACAACTAAAAATATTGAACAATAATAAAACAAAATGAACGCTTTAAATTTGATGAAATATATAATTTATTTGAGACTACATCTTACATTAAAAAGGAAAAGCTCTTCAAACTGAAAATCAAGTAATCGGATTTTTTCAGGAAGACCGAAGCCATAGTTGGAGGTGATAACTGACTTCAATTTGTCAAAAGGTATCAGTAATTTTAATTCGTTTTGTACAATTTTCAAACGTTGACGATTTTATTCGACTGTTCGATTGATGTAAGAAAAATAAAAATAGTTATGTATTGTAATAAAATTAAATAAAAGTAGAAGACATACAATATAACTTCTTTTTTTATTTGCATCAAGAAAAATTTGTCTCAGCAGAGTAAAATCATCAATTGGCCTGAAAATTGTCAAAAAAAATTAAATAAAAAAAAATAAACTGACAGAACTCAACGTATACCTAACGTCTACTTATTTGCCTATGAAAAGATGTCTTTTCAAGATTTGCAAAGCAAGTCTCATGTTAAGCAAATGCACGAAACCGATAAAAATTGAATAGCAAGTGAATTGCGCAACACAAGTTTAAAACTTGCACAATTGCAATGAAGTTTGCGCAAGAAGTTTTGGGACAGTTTTCTTAGCAGACATTTTTCTGTTTGCGTTTAGGGACAGTTTGCTTAGCATATTATGCGCAAGATTAGCGTTTAGGAATTTGCCCTAGTAGCATATAGAAATCTGTGAGTGAAACTGAATTTTTTCACACTTTCAAATTGATGTTATTTCAAGTGTAATATGTAATATTCATTGAGATTGTGTGGACTAGCTGGTAAGTACTTTAGTTGAAAAATAAAGACGGTCAATAGGTATTTACTTGCAGTTTTGATATCAAAAGGACGTATGTGCCTACTAGTATCCTTCGTATGCTCTCAAATGTCATAAAAGAACACTTTATTTCCACTTGCATAATGTAAACAAGATAATTACAATTGAAAAGAAACGAAATGAAAAAAAACGCTACACTAGTGCTCGTCTAAATGCAGTGTATCTGTACGAAAAAATGCAAAACAACTTTCTTGTTGCCACATTGTAATTTTACTGAATGGCACATTCAGCAATCTACTTTTTAAACTAATTTCGTGGAGAACGGTTATTATTTTTACATTCCTAGGGCCAATGTCCGCAAGCGTGAGTTTTCTCTGTGTACACATACATATATCCGATTCCGCAAGAGTGCGATTAATTTTGTTGCACTACCATTCATTTCTCCCTGTTTATAGTTACAGTGGGTAACGAAGTGAGGCAGAAATTGTTGGATTGTTTAAATCTTACTAAATGTGTTTGTAGTGTTGATTCAAATAGTTTCCACGAGTTTTTGTGAATCAGAGGTGTTCCACCACATTGCGTTGAAACAAGACGGATTATACTTACGTCAAAATAAATCGGTTGAGTGATGCCAATGTGAACACCGTCCAAAATGTTATTTATTAATGAAGCTGGTAGTTTATAATAAGGATATTTATGCAACGGCGGAAAACCCAGATAAGCCTCAGAAACCAAAAAATGAACTGTCAAACTTTGTATGGGAAAAATATTCGCCAAATCAGATAAAATTATCTCACGAATTTGATGTAGAAGGAGCAGAAATAAACCTCATAAAGTTAGTTTAATGAACAGCTGATTGCTTCCTACATTTACGTAAGTATTTTGAAGGGGCGTTCATGCAAACGTCCAGCGGAAAGATATATCTTTCTGCAAAGCGGAAAATTATCTCGTTGCATGAAAATCCTTAATAAACCTGAACAATATACATGCATACATACGTTGGTAATGCGGAGTGTAGGTAACATTGTAACATTTTTTTTTAATTTACTATATGCATGTATTTGGGGGTGGCCGTGGCTCGATAGTTGTGTGCTCGCCTGCCAACCTCGTGGTTGCAGGTTCGATTCCTGCCGTTGTCTGTCTTCTTATATTCCATTAAAAACCAATTCTAAGAATTGTCATCAAATAAGTTGCTGCTTTGCTCATTACATGCTGTTTAGGCATAACACTAACAACATGTGATTGAGTAAACTAGCATATCCATAATATATGACAACGAAATAAATAAAATAATGCGAATTATAAGGGACATAAATAACAACCAGCTCTCGTCTCAGAACATCGCGCCACACATCTTTCCTTTCATTCTTTCTCTTCTTCCACCGGATGCCCGCGCTGTGTTAAGAAAAACATATAATGGGTATTCACAATCCCTTGAGCGCGTGCAGTTATAAAAAAAAAATGAAAGACCTAAGGTCTTTTAAATGCAACCTGAATTGCACGGCACTAGTTTGGCACAGGGGATTTGAGAACCTGGTATTGACTGTCTCATTTTAACATTCTATTAAAATAAGTATAATAAATAATATAAATTGTATTAAAAATATTTTCTGTATACTATTAGTTGCGATCAAAAGAACTAGATTAAGAAAAAAAACTTAAACAAAAAAGATGTATTTACTTTTATAGCTAAGAGAGATACTCAACTTTTTTTACTAGATTGATGATGTTTCTTCTTTCGCAATTTCCAAACCATATCAACTTATCCAAATGAAACTCTCAGGTTTTAAACGCAAGTGACCAAAACCCTAGCCTTCTAATAAAAATCTTCATTTCTTTTATTATACCATATTTACGGGAAAATCAAATTATATTTTTTGTATTTTGTTTTGAACTGGCGAACAAACAAAAAATAATCATACCTGCAACTTTTCTTACTCAGATTTATAATTACAGTTTACTAGTGAGTCCTGCAATTATTTAATGTGGTTTTCCATTGGTAAATGGAGAATTTGATGCGGAATTTGAGTTTTTTCGTGCCGAATGGAATGTTATTTGGATTTAATTTTTTTTTTTTGTTAACAAACGCTGAGATTCCTGCTTGCTCTGCTGTTTTCAGACCAGCAGCTTCGCTAAGGTGTTGGCTTATATTTGCGTCTGTGAAACTGGTATCTGTCAAAATAAATGCTTCCAATTGAACTTGTGCTTAGTTGTGTTAGTAAAAGAGGAGTAGATTCAAAACTCATTTTGATAGATTCGTATCGTAAACAATATTGATTATTTTCCCAATGTAAAACCACATAACTGCTCATTATTCTTTGAATACGTTCACTGTGATGTCGGTAATGCAGTATTAGTTCTTCCCAAAGTTGGATGCAGTTCAATTTTTCCTGACGTTTTTTGTACTGCGACGATAGGCGAGTGAGAGAAAGAATAAGAAAGAGATATAGCTCATTCTCAGACAAACCTTGCCAAACCAACCAACTCAAATACTGCTACTTCACCAACCACACACTTTAGTGAAAAATTCCAATCAGAAACAAAAGATACGCATTCGCGAATTTTTTTCATCATTACTTTGTCGTTTCGTCCTCTTGCGCGTTCTCCTAAATTGCAATAAAATCCGCCAAATAATATTTCCGTAATATCTGTTTTTTTTTTTTAATTTTATTATGTAATAAATCCCAATAATTTCTACGAACTGCGAATAAATTTAATTTAGAAAAATAATGTCAAGTACTCAATAAAAAAGAAATAGTGATTGTCCACCTACCTTGAAACGATTTTTTTAAAGAAAGAAAAAAAAGGAAGGAAATTCCTTCCAATTATTAGTAGTGCTTTCTCTTTTGAGTTCCATATGCAACTCCGTTAAAAGTCCTTAGGTAAGAGTGAGTGCGCGCATTGAATCGAATTTGGGACAACGAACAACAAAAAAATGTAAACATAATTCCGTCGACGTCAAAATATACCCATCTATTTGTCTCAGTTATACATTCGGTTTTTTTTCGTACTCTATGAATGAGTAAAGAGCACCGCAGACGCATCAAGTAAAAATTCCAATTTTTTGTTTTGAATTGCAAAAAATATAAGAAAAAATTAAAGATATTGGGAAATCACCCAAAAAGGAACCTTGAATTCCTGATACTTAATTTAGATTCTATCAGACGCCTTGGTCTTTTCTTTATCCATCATCTTGTCTGCTCTGTGTTGTGTGTGTGTTCATTCGGTTTTGCCTGACCGCGGTGCTCCTTGAATATTTTCTTGTTGATTTTTTTAGCAATTTTTTTTTTGTGAATAATGGACGACTTGGGAGCTGAACACTTGAGTGAGCTATCAGTTAGTGATAAAAATATCAAACCCCGTGATATACCCAAAAGTCCAGAAGCGATTCCATCCGCTACAGCTTCAGCAACACTTCGTACTGCTTTCTTAGAGCAGAAATGCGACAATAGTGATATTACAGCCAAGCCTGTGGCCACTCCTCGCAATCGTCACAAGGACCGTGCCATTTTGGGCAGTCACACTTACCATAATCATCACAACGAGGCAGACGAGGAGGAGACATCCCTCGCGTCGTCATCAGATGGTCGAGAGAAAACCGATGCCACGCCGGAGAATGTGAAAAAAATCGATGATGTCATTCAGCAGCAGGTAAAGACCATCAGCACATTAACGGCAGCCGCTCCTCCAAATAAGAAAAAACAAAATAACTTGGCAGGTGCTGCTGCTGTTTTTTCCATAACTGGAATCAGTGACGAGCAGCAAAGTCAAACAACACCAAATTCCACAATCGCCGATGATGATGAGTCATCTGCATCGTCGGCCACAGCCAAGCAACAATGCTTGGCATTTACAATCGATTTTGGCGATGATTCCGTTAAAGATTCGAGTTCATCGGTGGCGGCGGCAGCCAAGTATAAGAGTATGGTCGAGAGATTTCAAAATCGGCATCGACGGGGCGCGTCCATGTCGAAGTTGGAATGTGCAGAAGTAACAACTCCGGTAGCTATTGAACCTCCAACACCAACTGTGGTTCCTCGTAGTCCTAGAGCGCCCGCAGAGCAGCTTCCTCCCACCGGAGCAGCCGAAGCGACAGGCAAAGTTAAGATGCGTGCCCGGGATAGAAGCACTTCGAGAGTAAAAGATGCCACCAAAAGGCACAGCTGGTCACCTCGGTCGAGTACAACTGAACCGCCACAGCATCCTCCAACAAATCACAATCATCCAAAACCTGTAATGGTCCACAAAACTCCCAACACGGCGCCGCCAGTGACAACTAAAAGAGTCAAAAACAAGCCGTCGAATCTGACTATGCCTTCTCATCCAGAACCACCACGAAGAGAGAAGACTGCATCCAATAAACTGTTTACTCCGCGGTCAACTGCAATGCAAATGGCCTTGCAGAAGATTGACTTTTTGTGTCCACAGCCTCCTCTGGACGATTATCATCACAACATGGCACTAAACGACAATGTAAGTGAGGCTGGCACGTATACGGTGGATGGTGATAATTACACTGAGGAGCAGAAAGATCTGATGAACATCGATAAAACAACTACAACCAGTTCGGAGGTGTCATCTTCGGTAAATCATCAGCATCAGCAACAGCGTCCCAAAGATCTTCCTTTGAGAAATAGTATCCAAGCAAGTTTGCAGGGAAGACGACGGAACAATGTGCTTGAGGTAAACTTCTATCATGACACTACTACGACGCCTTACAAACCTCCAAACAAGACATCATATCTGGAGAAGATCAAGTCTCGCGTGAGAAACATCACTGTTAAGCAGCAGCAGCAGCAACAACTTCAACAACAGCAACAGCATCATTATCATCAAGAACAACACAAACCGAAGGAAGCTTCTCCCACAGATGCAGATGTTGGAACCTTCACCAGCGTAACAACCAGTGGAGTTCTGGCTAAGAAGACCACCTTGGACTCCCATCCAAAACTTACAAGACGCAGTAGCTTGTCCACTTCACAAATCGATAGTTCAGAATACGTGAGCACTGAAGCGAAGTTGAAGTCCAACTCTGGAGCCCCATACAATGGAGGCTACACGGACCATCAAAAATCAGGTTATCGATTGAATTTGTTCACCACGCAAACCGATGCCCAGGTTCTGTCTGCAATAGAATCTCCTGAATCTCCAGTAAGTAAGCTCTCAGATACGGGTGGGCTGAAGACAGCCCAAACGAAGAACGATTGGATACAAGAGTGGGCGAGAAATGCTCGTGCGAGGAGTGTTGCTTCGGTAATCAAAGGATCGCCAATCAAACAAACTAATCAACAGCAATATGACATCATGTCGAGAAGCTACAACTGTGGAGCTCCTGAGGATGAACCTCAAACCGATGACAGCATGATATATCGCAACAAGAATATTGATCGGTTCCGCATGGGAGACTTTGATTACGCCTCAGATCCGAATGTATCCGCCCAACGACCTCCAAAGTCGCCAACAAAGATTCCATCGCCTCTGCATTCAATTGGACGGGCAAGAAGTGCCAGTCATACGAGGGCTTCTTTGCAAAACATCATCCAAGACGATCCAAACAACACAGACTTGTATCTGCAAAAGACCGCCGCGGCAATATCGAATCTCCAGCAAACACTTTCGCGGAAAAATTCAATTAAATCTCCACCATCGTCAAGGGATTCACCGAAGAAAATTCCAAATCGTCATCAGTACTATTCAGCGGATGAGTATAGCCCCCAGCATAGTATCGAAGCGAAACTGCTTCTTACCAATCCCCAGCACAAACGCGGAACACCTGGCAACAATCTAATGACAAATAGCTATCACGAACAACTTGTTCTGGATGTGAAAATTCCACGAGCACGAAAGAACTCCTACGACGCCCAAGCACTGACTGTGTCACCCGCACGACGACAACATCAGCCCTTGCTTACAAATAAACAGTATTATGGCATCGATCAAACTAGGGGAGTCGTCGTGGAGCCAACATCGATTAAACAACAACAGCAGCAGCAGTTGCTGTCTCCACTTCGAAGGTCAAGTTCCTTCTCCACAAAGTGTAGGGCAACCACGACAACACAACAACAGCAGCAGCAGCAGAAGAGACCAGCCGTCAATAATTTATATACCCCACCGACAGTGCGACACAATTATGTTGGACAACCCCAGCCAGCGTCGGCAATTAAGAAATCAGCCAGTAGCACCACATTCAGACATGTCTATAGCGATTATGATGATAATGTGGCCTATTACATTAATGATGAGGATGATTTGGTTGATGTGGAGTACTATGGGTCATCAGACGAAGACGTCGACTATGAAGAGTATAACGCTGATCTGGTGGTCTCAGAGGCGGTACAGACGAACGACGTGCCTTTGACCAATACAAGGTATAACAAAGCCTTACTGATGCGAATCGAGAGAAGCAAACAAAAGGTTGCTGGTACGGCTGGTGTTGTCGGCACAGCTAAACCGAATCTCCTATCTTCTGCTGGAGTTGTAGCATGCCCCAATACTCCAGAACTACCAAGACGTGCTATAAAAAGTGCACCACGTTCCTCGATGCGACAATCGATGCCGCGCGATTCGAGCTTGAATCGGTTGGCTGGTCACATACCTAATTCGCTAGCATCGGCGAAGAAACAAATTCTCCAAACAGCCAATGCAGTTGTAGCGCCTTCAGCAGCCGCAACAAATCCATCATCATCATCAATTGAAAATGCCAATTCGAAACGAATTCAACCAAAGTATATGGATATATCTAAATATAAACCAGCACAAGGCAATAACTTCCTGCGAAAGAACGATGCCAAGAGCACATTGAAACCAGAAATTAGACGCAGTCCCAGCAGTGCATCGATGGGCTTGTCTAGGACTGATGCCACACGAGCATCGAATAGGAGTGTCAAGTCGGCGACATCGGGCCGGGGGACATCGGCTTCGTCTTCGACAGCGTGGAGAGATACTTCTGGTGAGAGACTATTTTTTTTTTTTTACTTTACTTTTGGAATGTGTGTGTGTGTGTTTTTTTTTTTGTACCAAGACAACAAAAATTTATCTTCAATTTTCATTCCTTAGTTACTAAGCAGAAGGAAGTTGAATTGGCGATGTGGAAACGACGTGCGAAATATGATCCAATGCGTGCTGCAGCCGAGGATCGGAGGAAAAAAGAAGAGGCAAAAAAGTCAACGGCAACGACACAGAGCAATAATAATAATGGACAGGCTGGAGGTGCTGTTACTGAGAGGTATTTAGATGTTTATTATTTTTTTTTTTTTGATTCAATTCTGTCCTCCTTATAGGGAGTAGTGGTATTCTATGTAGATTAGTATTTTATTTATTAATGATGTTTTTGGTACAAGCTTAGGATAAGATGACGTATTCGTTTTTTTATATACAAAAATAGATAAACTGGATTGTATATCTCTTTTCGTCCAGATATGGAGAGGAGCTAACTCTAATTATTATGTGATGTTATTTCGTCTAGACTGACACTGGGGCTAAGTGTCTGGGAAAATAAACTCATTTTTATCTTAGATCTACAACTTCTACCCACGATTTATTATTTTGTTTAAGATTTTAAATGACTCACAGAGGTTTCGATTCGCAAAGCTAAACTAGTTTGGTCAGTATAATGCGATGGGTCTTATGGAGTTGGCTTATGGTATTGGGATGATGCAATGAGATTAAGTAATAAGATTTAAATCGGATTCAAGATATATTCTCTTGCTTTTGCTTTGAATTTAGAGTCTCGTGGTTGAGTGAATATAGATTTAAATGGGAAAGGGGAATTAATCAGTCAGTGAGCTTGAAATGCCACTTATTGGAAGTTTTTTTTGGAAAGATTATTTTAAGATGCCATAAAAGAGACTGTCTTCTTATATGTACATAGATCTTATCTTGATCGAGCAATTCATTATTAACTTCAAGTCAAGTCAGCTTAAAATTAACTGATTCGTAGAATAGAACGCGAATAAAAATTCAAGCTTAGCTAAAGAAGTCGATGTACGCCTAGAATTTAACCAACATGACTCATACAACCCATCTATGGAATCGCATTGTATTGTATTTACAAATTTTTATCTTTTTTAGTTGATGATTTGTATCTTTTCTACATATACATACACATACATACATATACATTAGAGTGTATTCTTTGCAAAATAATTTTCATCACGTTTGCATTTTTAAATTGCTGACTTAAATTATTTTTATTATTAAAATTACAGTGGGCTAGGTAATCAATGACTAAAACAAAAAATGCATAACATTACTACTTTAGATATATATATGTAATTAAAAAAAAAATGCACGACTGGATCGCACGTACTTGCTCCTATGTTCGATCACATTATATGCAAAAGATTCTTAATATATTTTTAAAGTCTTTCACTTAATTTTTTATACTCGTATATACAAATTCTTAAACTTTTTCTAAAAAAAAAATTGGTATGAACATTTTAAATATTTAATAATATAAATACAAAAACAAAATTTCAGAAAAAATTTTCGACCCGTTTTCGAAATATTGAATTTTCAAAAAAAATTTTTTTTTTTTCAAAAATCCAAAAAAATATTTTTCGAAAATTTTGAAATGCAATACTATTGAGAATTTTTTTCGAAATCCGTTGAGCCGTTTTTGAGATAGTCGAAAATCAATAAACTGGTTGTATGGCAGGGACCGTTAATAACAAAATATTTAAAAAACTGGCCGAAATGTTGACCATACCCAAAGTAGTACACATACCAATTTTTATCAAAATCGTTAGAAGATGGTAGAAAAATTTGTATGGCAAGTACCGTTATTTTTGGGCCTAAAACAACGATTCAAAAATCTATTTTGGACAATCACCTAAAGCGCCTAAGTACCAAGTTTGAACCAAATCGGTTCAGCCGTTTAGGGTGATTTAAGATTTACCATATTTGGTACAAAAAAGGTGAATGGCAGGTACCGTTATTTTTGGGGTTAAAAAATAAATTCTTGAGCCAAAAAAATACGGAATTGGGGGACCCACTTTTTCGTATTCTCTATCACCGTAATGTCAAGTTTGATTGAGTTCGCAGTAAAATTAGATTTAGCTTTTAGTTTTTAAAAAAATTACTTTAAATTGTGTTTGGGAATAGCACGCCCAATTTTATCATTTATTTCTTTTTTGGAAACGGCTGTAAAGATTTGGACGAAAATTTCAGAGTTTTTCGTTTGGGCAAGAAAAAAATTCAATTGTTTTAAGTAAGTCCGCTCGCTGCGACGCCACGCCCACAATCCCACATATCTTATTTCTTAGTTTCTCTGAAACGACTTAAATGATTTTAAGCAATTTTTCTTCAGAGTTTATTTTAATAAAAAGAAAAAAAATCAAAATTTTGATTTAATAAAATCCACCCACTTTCTTTTATCATTTCTTGGTTTCCAAAAAACGGCTCTAACGTTTTTGTATGAAATGTTCATAATATGCTCTGATGATAGAGAAAATAAATAAATTAAAAATTACGTTAGTAAAACCCGCTAACTGCCACGCCCAATTTTATTATTTCTTAGTATGTATCTTTGGAAATTTGGAAATGGCACAAGAGGAGATGTAATTTTGTATGTACATAGATGAGCTAAGAAATTTTGATTTTTGTATTCTGATTTTCAAAGTTTTCTTTAAATATGGACGAAATTTCAGTCTATATATAAAAATTATTGATGATGGCAAAAATCTATGATACTTTACGAGAGGGTAAATGTATTATTAATTCGATTTTATTTTTTTAGGAATGTAAACAAAATGCACACAAAATTTTAGAATTTTGAAAAAAGCATTATAGTAGTCTTATAATGACGCTAACGCTCCTACGCTATACATCCGTTCCTAGAATAAGAAGTCGGCTTTTGTACTAAAGAGGAATACCATGAATACGTTTGAAAAACTGCAAAATTGATCCTTCAAAAAAGCATGATTTCGGTTTTACCCAATAAATCCGTTCAATATTGTTCAATTTTATTTCTAACCGACTTCTTCTATTTGTATGCATAAAATATATTTTGAATTTAAATTTATAAAAAAAGAGTATGTAAATATCTATATATATATATATATATAAAGGGTGATTTTTTTGCTACTTGGTTTTTGACGTTTATATTTTTGACAGATCACACATGACAAATTCCACGAACATTTGACATTTCGATTCAGTATTGTTTGCCATTTCATCTTGAATAGACTTACGCCTGAACAACGTTTGCAAATTATTGAAATTTATTATCAAAATTCGTGCTCTGTGAAAAATGTGTTTGCCACACTGCACGCGAAACCATGCATCAATTGAGAGGCGAATTTGGTGAGCAGTTGATCTCACTTTTTGGCGCAGTCAATTGGCCACCAAGATCATGGGATTTGACCCCGTTAGACTATTTTTTGTGGGGCTATGTTAAGTCTATTGTCTATGGGGACAAGTCAAACACGATTGCTGCCTTGGAAGCCAACATTGAACGCGTCATTGGTGAGATTCCGGCCGAAATGTGTGAAAAAGTTTGCCAAAATTGGACCTTCAGAATGGACCACCTGAAGCGTAGCCGCGGGCAACATTTAAGTGAAATTATTTTTAAAAAGTAAATGGCAGAAATTGATTTATCGACCCAAATAAAAATTTCATTCACTTTTTACAAGTTTCTGTGTTTTTTTGAATTTTCAAAAACCAAGCTCTTAAAAAATCACCGTTTATATATATATATTTTTGGAATACAAACAAGTTTTCCTACGGGAATTAATAACATAATATTTTCATGTGAAACTCGAAGGTACTTCAATTTAAATGCTAAAAAATATGCCACTTGATAAAGACTTGAAAAATGTTGTATGCTTTTTTTTTATTGTCATTTCAAATGTCTACTTACTTACATACATACATAGATTCAACATAATAAACGTTAATTTTCTATGAGCTATTTAGCAGAAACAAATCGTTAGATGACGTGTTTCATTCCATTTATCTGGTTAAAATCAAGCTTATTGTAGAAATGTTAACACATCGTGCGACAGTGGTCTTTTCAGCAATATACAAAGTATAAGTATGCCGATGACATATTTTCTTTATTTTGTTCCTAATAGTTTTATGAACTTTGTTTTGAATGCAATTATTTTCATTTGTTTTATGACGATGATAATAACAAGTTATAAGTAAGTATGTAGGTATATTTGCTTAAAGTAATTAACTTGCTCATTTCAAATTAGTTTGCTTCAAATCCCGGTATGGAATTGATCTTGAATCAAATAAAAACACTAGATTCTCCTTATGAAAAATAAGAAAACTTGTCATTGCACAAGTTGTATTTGACTCATAGTTCCATATTGTCCGTTGTCACTGTTTTTTTTTTTTTTATTTAAAGCGCTTTTTTTTAAATTTATTTTTAAGGTGTTTTAAGCATTCTGGATTGTATGACACATTTAAGGATTGGCATTGAATTTCTTCATATCTCATGACATCCAGTCCCCAGACTGTACCATTACCAACACCAATATTTCAATCTAATGCCGAAGTCTACAAATTATTTTGTCTTTGGCACAATTTATTTAAATAAAAAATTTAATAAATAGATTCTAAACCAATTTTCTTAAATCTACCAACAAATCAAGAAATTTGTTAATTTAATTAAAGACCAAACCAAGAATCTTCCGCAACATTAACCAGCAGTGAAAAGATATTTTTCAAAGTGTTAATAAGTCTTCAGTGCGATTAGCGTTGTTAAAAAAAAGAGTGCATATGCAAATTAAAAGCCGTCTGCAGGTGTACGCAAGCTATAATTACCATTTCCACAGTATACTATTACTGGGTATAATTTTTTCTTTATTTTGTAAGACAATTCAATTAAATGTATTATATTACATCATTTTTAGCTCCTCGTGTTTAACTAGCGTTATCGAAAAAATCGATCAAACTATTGCTCTGATTTATCGCCTGGCTTGGCATAAATTACTCTCCATGTGTGTATGAAAAGAATGAGATATAAATAATGGGATCTCCATTAACTTTATTAATTTATAAATTTGTATGTCCCACATTATAAAAAAAAAGAAAAAAAGAAAACGAAAAACGAATACGTTATCGAAATAAGTTACAAGGTGCTGGGTAATTCTAGAAATTTATGAAATATTGTTCAAGCGCCACACACACGTCATGTACAAATTATTATATAGAAGAACTTAATTTTAAAATAAATTATAGGTCAAACCTGTTGACTTTGACAATGAAGAAGAACATAACATAATTTTGAATACCATATCGTCGGCGGCGGCAGAGTGGCGTAGCGTGTCTTTACGTTTCTAGGGAAGGAACACAGCTACACGCTTAAAAACTCTAATTTCAAAAATAGCATTCGAATAAATAAACATTGGGAACACACTTTACCATTAACCTATAATAAGCAGAACAACGATTGTTTGGATTTTTGTTTGTGAATCGACTACGACTATACTGAAAGGCAAACGGAAAAAGAAACAACAACAACAAAAAGTAAAAAAACGTAAAAAGATAAAAGTGAAAATATAGTTTTTAAAGGTGATGGGATTTTGTTTATATTGTTGTTGTTGGTGTTGTTGTTGTTATTGCTGTTGCTGCTTATGTTTTGTTTTGTTTTTTTTTTCATGGTCTATTCGTAAAAAAGGAAACTTTATGGATTAGGTATTAAGAATTATTATTATAATAATGTGAGAAAGAAATACAAGAAAAAAAAGAAGAATTTAGGTCAAGCGTAAGATTCCTTAACTATAGCTATGTATACATTTATCTACCTTATGTACTTTATTCAAATTGAAACTCGAGTGACTCATTTATATTTGTGGATATTATAGACTTGACCTTGATTCAAGTGTTTTTTGAGTGACATTTCTTTGCACTGCACTTTATTTCATTTGAATGTGATTATTGGTCAAAAGGGAGGCGGTAACGAAGGAGTGGTTTCTTTCCCAGCTGAAAGAAAGTTTGCGAGTCATTAGGTCATCTTCATGATTTCGTTTCAGAGCTTATACATACATATGTATGTATATTAGTGAGCACTCATGGGCGCATTTAGAAATCTATCCTGAGTGAAGGGTGTGATTACCAAAAAATACAAACCACTTCAACAGACTAGTTGTCAAAGTCGTATGGTGCAGAAAATTAGATAGACCTAATTTAATGTTGAATTCCTTACAACCATTTCAAATCGATTTCTTCCAATTTCGTTTCTTGTTGTAAGGAATTTGAAAAAAAAAATCGATATTTTTATTGATAGCCGCAATTTCAAGGAAACAGCAACAATTATTATTGCAATAAAATGAAAAATTTCAATTTGACATAAGAGAAATGCCTGATCTTGCTATTGTTCGTGTAAAATCGATAAAATCTTGTTAAAATGCAAAATTTGCTTTGACAGCATACATTTTATTAATTCAATTTTGCATTTTTAGCTTAATTTTTTAATATTAGCTTACTACTATCTTATAAGATTTTTTATATCTTACATTTTGTTAAGCAATCACAAATAATTAAATAAATAAATAAAAAAAATTAAACAAAAATTGAATTTTGCTCACAGAAGTATCAATTGTTTGTTGTAATGAATTTGATACTCAATTTAAGGTCAAATCACTCCGTTTTTTAAAAACAAAAGACAAAAATGAAATGAAAGAGGGCTGATTTTCTATTTTCATTTTGAAAAACTATATAAGCAATATGTATATTATACGATGTTTTCCATTTTTTAATCCGGAAAAACTCAAATCCGGGATCTCAATAGAACAAGAAAACACTAGATTCTAGATTATAAAGAAAGAACTGTTATTTGATACAAATCGAATGCAGTCGGTAGCATTCTGGCCGGTCAATCGAAAACATCATTAGATTATGTCGAATTCCAAACAACCAAATATTAAATTTTTTTCAGGACCCAATCGAATTATTTTTAAACAAAATCGATTTTATGCAGTCAAAACAGATCTTTAGTTTTTAGCAAGATTTCATAGACTTTGCACGCACACTTTTTTTGCAAGTTCCTTACAAAAAAAAAATTGATCTGCAATCGATTTGAAATGTTTGGAATTGGACATAAGCCACATTCAGAAGATGAAGTCAACTTGAAAGGTAGTCAAGTTTCTGGTTGACCAGCTGAAAAAAAACTTGGATAACATTCAAGTTTACTACGTACTTTTCAAAGGCCATTGGCTATTATAAATATTAAAAACTCAATGCGCACATGACGGCTTGAAAAGAGCAAAATGCTTATGTTCAGAAGACATAAGGGACTTCATAATATAAAAAAGCCATATTGGTCATAATTATGTTTGCGAAGTTTCTCCAAAATTCAATTAAATTTTCCTCTTAAGAAATGAGGTTGCGTCTTCACCTGATTTGTAAGATTCATTCCACATTTCGACGCTACTTTCTACCAATCCTAGCAAATTCCATTTGCTCTCATTATGCCTTTTAATATCACGTTTAGTAATTTTTTTAATTTAAGAACATAATTGAAGTCCATTTTGACGGTATACGTAATCTAGAAGTTCTATTTTCAATGTAGCATATACATAGTTAGGAGGTATTTTTTTTGGTAACCTGAATATCCTCTTCAAGAAGTAGCGAAGAAATTTTTCGACCTAACCCCATATCTTAGCTCCGTAGAGCATTATCGAGGTTGCAGTTGAAAGGAACTGAACTGAGTTTGTTTTGCGCTAAGCGCACAGATAGCTGTTTTATGGGGTTATCGTTTGGTAACAAAAATCAAATTTTTTTTTTGACTTAGATCTGTCAAAAAACTGATGTTGGCAATTTTTGCCTTCGATTGGCCAACAAAATTTATTTATTTTATTTATTTTAAATCTGTTTTGTAGATCTAGATTTGTCGGCAGATCTACCCCTCTTTTACTAGCACCACTATGCAACATAATTGACAGTATTCAGTTTGACAAAACAGCTGATAGTGCTAGCTGGTTCAAAGACACAAATATACATCAATACTATAGCAAATAAAAATCAATCAGAAAACGCATTCGATTCTTTATGAAAAAAATCAATTTATAGATAAAAATATAAATTTTCCAAACGAAAACCCCATTATTTTTGTTTTATTTAATTTTTCACCAAGTGCGGTTTTAAACTTAAAGATGGCGATAACATGATGCCTAGGTATTCGTGTCTGGAGAAAACTTCAATTTATTCACCGTCTAACTTCCAACTTTCCAAACGTGAGCAGCGACCTCCAGCATTTCTGAATATCATAATTTTTGATTTTTCAAGATTAACAGTAAGATTCGAACATTTACAATATGCACCAAGTCTGTTTATCATTAACCGCATTCTTTAAATTGTGTCACATAGAAAGACGATATCATCCACATAATCTTCATAGTTCTCGATAATAAAAAATCTCGTTGCAATTTAAAAAAAAAATATTTTTCAATATACACACAGTTCATATAAAGTTGAACTGATAGACAACTAACAGCTGACATTTGACTTGGAAATATTTCATGACTAGCTTTCCAGTAACTGTTGCCTTGATTGGAAGACATTTTTGTTGACAGCTAGCCAATCAGCGACTAAAATATTGCCTTACTTCTGAACGTGGCTAAAGTAAAAACCGACAAATGTTACGTCGTGTCCATTTCTGTCGCTCTACGTGTTAAGTTTGCAAAAGTGATCGAAACTCAACGAAACTGAGACATTGTAGGCGTAGACATGTTTAAATAACAGTTTATTAGTTCTGTTGCTTAAGGCGACTTAAGCGTGACCATTTAAAATGGATGATCTTTCTTGAATAAGACATAAAGAATGAAAGAAAGGGAACAAATTATTTCTTCAATGATAAACGACGTAAGAAAATCAAATAGTTTTTCGGGCTGCAATATTTGTTCTCTAACCATTACGCAAACAAATAACAAATTAAATATGGAGTTTAAAAAATTAAATTTCGGTACAATAATTATTATAAAGTACATGTACTAAAAAAAAACAGGACCTTGTAACTTTCTGTAAATAATTACCTAAGCTCTATTATATAAATACATAACTATATTAACTACTGAATAAAATATAAATTTTAAATTTAGTATAATTATTATTATTTTGCAGTTTTTTTCTTAAACAAACTTCTTATCATAATTTTATATTATTTATTTTGTCTTTTATTTTTTTCTTCCTTTTTTGTAACCCTTACTGTACTATCTTCAAATACAAATCAAAATAGGCCTTCAAGATCTCCCTATCGACGGGGAGAGTTCTGACCTGAGGGGCTTCTTGTCACTGACTTGTAAATTGCCCAAATTTAAATCGAAAAAAAAAAACAAATTAAAAAGAAGTGATATTAAAATTAAAGGAAATAATATTTACCGACAAAAAAAACTTTACAGTCTATTCGACAAGAAAATAAACAGATTTTCAATGAAAATTAATGAACAAAATTTATTCCAAAAAAAAAAACGAATTTGTAAATATTTCTAATTAATAAGCTACGACAACGATTCTACAATAAATCGAAACGATTAGTCCAATGAAAGTAATAAATTAATTAATACTTCTTCATAATTATATTAATTAATTAGGTATATATGCATATATACTATATATTCTTTTTTAATGTTTGTGACGTTTGTTTGCTCATCAAAGTTTTTTTTTCTGTCGTCATCATTCGAAAGCATCTTTCCGTTTCCTGTTTGTTGAGTTCAATTTCACTGCTTTACCGTTTTTTTTTTTTATTTAATATAAAATTAACAATATTTCATTCATTTGAAATTGTTATTTTAATATTATTGTGTTACGTAAAATTTTTTACAGCGTTGTTAATTACTATAGTGTGACAGTTTAAAAAAAAAAGTTCATTAACGTCGGACACTTAAACAACAAATTTGCATAAATAGCAGTTTTATAATATTTGCATTTAAAAAAGATGTAGAAATTCTTTTTTTTTTTTTTTTTTTGTTAACATTTTGGAATTCAAATTCGCCATGCGATTTTTGTTTAATTTTATATTTAAATCCATGTCTGTGGGGAAAGCCATAATATAATAAATTATTGTGATTCA
The DNA here is from genome assembly GCA_910595825.1 of Philhelius pedissequus. Classification (NCBI taxonomy): domain Eukaryota; kingdom Metazoa; phylum Arthropoda; class Insecta; order Diptera; family Syrphidae; genus Philhelius; species Philhelius pedissequus. The sequence continues at coordinate 12,443,276 of OU343163.1, read as the reverse complement.
TTTTATAAAAAAGAAGTAAAAGAAAATAATATATTGTGTACATTTGGTATAGACAAAGCATTTTTATATGACTTCATCATCATCATCACGCATTGTTTGTGGTTTTTATTTTTGTTTCCTATCATTTTTGTGTTCCTTTTATTATTTTTGCGAAATCGCGCTATAAGCGTAACCAATTAAATTTCAAATATGGGACAAAAGGCGTATTTTATCGCGATTAATTACTAACAAAGAGTTTTAACAATTGTTTTTAAAGAAGACCAAGTTAACTGATGAGTGATATTGCCTTTGTAATCAAAAGACAAGACATAATTAGTAGGTTAAGCAGAGAAGACCAAAGAACATTGATTTACTGGAGTGAATCATTGTTGTAACAAATTTGTGTATTTTCCGTTTGCTTGCATATATATTAAGCACTTAATAATAGAAAAAAAATAAAAAGAATAAATATACAATGTAGTACATTTGTGTATAAAAAATTCGAGATATCTTTAATCTAAAAAAATTTTACGTTTCATACCGCAAGTTTAGTTTGAAATCATAATATTCACACCTGTTCTTTAATCAGAGTGAAAATTAATTAAAACTATTTTCAATTATTTTCAATTCGAGGGAATTCAATTTATTTCAATTCAGTTCGAATTCATTTTCGAAATGTCAAAATAAGACATTTTTTTATCTCCTTCCAACCTTATCTCAACTAACTGTATCCTTAGTTGGTGGCCATTTACTGTGTTATGTTGGTTCATAGCACCACCATATTCGAGCGCTTGGCTAAGGGGCTAGTTATATCTATCAGGGAAATGAATCTGGAAAAAAGTTCTAGTGGATATTTTATTATGTTTTCATGCATTTTAAATTTAAAGTGTAGCATTTAAATTTAAGACGAATTTAATCGAAGACAAATAACTCGGCCAGTTATAGCGATCAGGAAACGTATCAGGAAAAGTTGAAACAGTATTAAAGTGAATATTTTCCCTTATGGTCGTTTGTAGCAAACAGAAAAATTATGTCAGTTGTTAAGCCTTTCATCAGGAAAATAATTAGATACATTTTTTACAAAAAATTTCTTACTTCAAATGGTTTATAATTGTAATTGTCTTTTTTTATATAGACAGCCAGAATCCAAATTTAGTTGTAGTTCATAATTTAGTGAGGGACAGTTGTACAATCTTGTTTCAAATTTTTGATCCATGGCTCAGTAATTTTAACTCGCCGAATTCAGCGGATTAACTGAGGTTTAATGTTGGTTCAAGGTTTAAGGCGACAGTTATAGCTTTCATTGGGATTCATCATTGCAAACAAATCAGTGAATTTTTTTTGGCAAGTCTAGTTAAAGATATCATTAAAATTTGGTTGTCATTGCGGACTTTCACCCACTTAGTAGATATGTTATCTCGGATACCAAGCTATCGGAGTATATCTGTGGACGAATCAGATAGGTTAGCTGAAAGCTATTCCAAATTTGTTGGGATAACTCAGGATAGCTTTCACGAGAACAGTTGTTATAACAGATAGTTATTCTTGATTGCTGAGAATAACTGAGTGAACGCCGCCATTTAAAAGATCTTTCATAGCCAAAAGTAATTTTGAGGTTAAATTTGATCGTTGAAAGAAAAATTAACTTATGAGAACAGAGAAAAAAGGAAACACAAATCATTGGAACGATTGTGTTCCACTTTTGGGAACACTGCTTATTGAAAACGCTTTCCATCATTGAAATATCAAAAGTGAATTTTCAAGAAAATGGTAGAGCAAACAAAATATTTTTAACTTCATTTTAGTACCAAAACGACATTAGTTTTATTTGTTTAAGTGCCTCAGAATTGATAGACAAAGTTTTGAAAGCAATAACTGGCGCCTAAGTATGTAATTCTAATTACAACTAAATGCATTCTTGACCCATCGTTGAACCTCAATTAATTCGACGAAACGGATGAGTTAAAATAAGTTTCAAATATGTGATAATGTCAATTACCTGATTGAAATCTGGTTGAACCTCATGTAATCCGTTTTATCATGCTTAAACATATATTTTTTTACGATTGTGGAGAAATATTTATGTAGACCTCGAAAACTGGCAATCTAATAAATACGACAAATACGACTTTTCGTTTAATATTTAGGTCGGATCTAGGCTTTTTTCGGAGAAATTGACATCTTATCAAATTTTGAAGGGCGGGGAAGAAATTTTCCTATAAAGAAATAAAGTCCAAAAAAGTGCGAAAGTCAACACAATATTTTCTTTATATACGTCAACCTGACATTTGTAAATTGTCTGTCCACAAGTTGTTGCCTACAAAAATTTATTGGGCAGACATTTTAAAGAAGGGGAAATATTTTACTCTCTAACGAGCGTTCTCTTCTGCGCAAAATTACCAAGTTTCTAAGTCTGAAACAGGAATAATTGACAGAAATTGGTGCCAATTGGCAATTTTGGGTGGAGTGTGGAACACAACTACTTATTTTTAAACTTTCATTAAAGAAGAAAAGCACAACAAGTTTACAAGTTTGTGAATCATGTTGTCAATTATGAATATGTCATTATGATTTAAACTTCTTTTATACTACGTTTCCACCGAATTTTAATAGGGTAATTCGATTGAAGATTTAAATGAGATTTATTTCAAATCTTCATCTGAGCAGATTAAAATTTGGATGGTAAATCCTCAAGATTTGTAGGGAATTTAGCTAAATCTACTTAAATCTCGGTTTAGTGGTCGGTGGAAACGTAGTATTAGTGAGACTGTTCAACTTTTTGTTATTCACAGTAGACATTTCTGTTTCCACCCGTTCAGAGTGGTGTTTTGAGGATTGTATCTTCTATTATGAGGCAAGGAATTCTCACAAATATTTAAAAAAGCTTCGCATGGCGACAATATAAGTGCAATAATCGAAAAAAAATTAATTCTTTACCAGGGTCACCCCACCCTTTATATAAAGAGCTTATATTTATATTCAATTCTATGTTGTGATATTACTACTATTTTTATATTTGTAAAAATATTTTGTCACTAATAAAATTCAATTCAATTTTCAATATGTATTCTAATAATCTGACATTTTATAAAAAAAAAAATTAAATATAAAATTAATCAGAACATTTTATTTTGCCTATCTCTTTCACAACCTCCTATTTCCTATTGCTTTTAAAGACAATGTAGGTACTTTATTCAATAATTTGAATAATAATTCAATTTACAATTCATTAAAATAAATAAAAAATACTCATTCACGACATCTGCAATCTTTTAGTCGGAATAATAAACTAATAAATTAATTAATTCGTTAATAAAATTGCAAACAACATAAATAGTAAAAATTTTTCTGTTTGTAGAATTACGAATAAACCTCAACTAGTAGTTCGATGGAGTAAAATGAATAATGCTAAATATTCACATCCAAAAAGATACAATTTCTATAACAATAACTGCATTCGATCTGATGGTGGTAGCATTGTGTATGGTAATTAAAATATGTAACAATTAAAAAAAAAAAAACAATAATTAAAATTAATTATTGTATTGCCCAACAGTCAGCAACACACAAGTATTTTTTTTTTTCTGACAGCGTTTTCAGATTCAGATTTATGTGATGAAGCACTTATTACTGCACTCAATGACAATCACTCTTTTTATAATAATTTTGTTTTTATTTATTTTTTTGCCAACCATATCCCATTTGATGCAAGTTTTCATCCTTGTTTCTTTGTTAACTCATCAAAATTGCATTCGAAAGGAACTATTTTACCATTTATTTTGTGTTGTGAACTAGAACTGATAAAATGGGGTATGTATATCGGGAATTTGCTTAAGGCGCTATAATTTGACATTTTTTTGAAAACAAAAATCGTGAAGTCATTTGTCAACTTCTGACTCACCTAAGTGAGGTCTAAGACCACAATGGTGTATAGTAAATATACCATTAGATAATGGAGGACTTACAGGTAACAAGTGGTTTGAGGCTTTTAAGCAACTAATGCCAGAAGTGCAGTTGCGATTTTGGTCGCTCGATTATTTAGTCAAATAAATTGCACGACTGGATCGTACGAACTTGTTCTTGTAGCTAACAACTTTAGTACTACTTAGCTTATAGATTTGAATTCTTGGACAAATATTAATATATCCAAGAAAATTTTTAAAATCGTTTGCGAGGCTTTTTAAAAAAAGAATACTTTTTTTGTATAAAATGATGAACACTTTTTTAGGGAAAAGTTTGGATTGCCAAATTAATAGTTAAATTTTTAATACTAATTTTAATTTCAAATGTTCAATTTTTTTCAAAATTAAAAAACTTTTTTTTTGGAAATTTGAATAGGTACCCATACAATATTATTTATACTTTTAAGGAACATCCAATTTTTAACGGTTGGTCCAATAGTGAGAAAATCGAAAATATGAAAAGTGGTTTGTGCCATTTTTTGATCTTTTTATGGTATGTACCATTGCTTTTTGTTTTAGGAAAATAATTTTTTCGAGTATTCAAGAGAATGCCAAAGACCAAATAAATACGAAGTTTCGAATTAATCGATATAAACAAAAAAAAATGTTTTTTTTTCTTTTAATTAAAAAAAAGTATTTGTAAAATTTTGGCTTACAATACTGTTTAATCTCTTTAAAAGCTTCTTTATAAAAAAAAATTGGTAAAAAAAATTGCTTCTACTAGAGGTAACAAAAAAAAAACATTTTTTGACAAAAAGAAATTACGACCCAAGTAGATACCTTTTGCCTTTATTAATAATTGTCTCCTTTTAATAAAAATTTAGCCGTTTTTTGAGGAAAATAAAATGTACCTAAATTTTTGGCTAAAAAAAATGTATGGCAGGTACTGCTATTTTTGGTCTAAAAAATATGAAAAATAAAACGTGTGGGCATATTAGCCAAACAACAATATGTACAAAGTTGCAAGAAAATCCATTCACCCGTTCAAGCTGTACATTTGCGGACAGGCATAATTGTGATACCCACCTTTTTCATTTTCGATATCATCGTAAGTCAAATTTGATCAAAATCTCTAGTTCGATTTTCAAAACTTGTCAACAAGGCCAACGATTTAATAAATACTATTCATCCATTTTGACATTTCGTTCACACTTTTTTTCAATAATGTTTTATACTTGATAATATCTGATTTTAAAGTTGCGCTGAAACAATTCTTTGAAATGTGGATGGTATGTGGAACGTAAATAGTGTTTGACAATTCGTATTAAGTACTATGCACATGAGAGCGAACAACGACCAATGAATTAAAGAATATTCGTCCATTTTGACATTTCGTTCACATAGCTTGAATTTTATTTGTCACGAATATAGTTTGAAAATCTGATTTTGAGGTAAGATGCGCGCGAACATATTACTCGTTGAAGGGTGGATGGTATGTGGAACGCGAAGGAGTTTGACTTCGTAGCAAACAGATGCAATTCGTGACGACGAATATTGTTTTCTCAAATTTATATTATTTTGGCGATTACAAAGTAATTTTTTCTGTCGTAAACATTAATATAAATTATATTTCTAGAATTTTGATTAGAATTCGTGAAGAATTTAGGTTGGTAAACTGTGTTAAATGGAATTTATTCGTTTATTCCTCGGTCGTTGGTCGCTCTTATGTGAATAGACCTTAAGATTAAGACTAGGAACGCATCCGACTAAAAAATCAAGCGACCAATTCCGCAATTGTATTTCTAGTAATAAATCCATACAAATTAAACATTAGATTTGGACTTGTTTACATGTTGTTTACCTCAGTCAGATTCAGATTTATTAAAACCCTTAATGAATGTAGAATTGTGCACGATTTTGCCATTTTTTTTTTAAATGTCAGCACAAAAGTGTATTTAGGCCGTGTGTCAATTGCGTTCAAAGTACGTTAAATTTGATCCCATGGCTAATTTTTGACATTATTGAAGTGAGTACAGACGTCAAAATTTAGCCTCGTTAAAATTTTAACCAGTGGATAAATTTGTATTAAACTTGTGTTGTAGTAAAACGAAATAAAAGAAAAATAAAAATATCAAGGAAAATAAGCTAACCATATAGACCGAGAGCCCACAGTCAAAAGAGACTTAATTTTCTGCAAAGCGGAAACTATTTTGGCTGGACACTTCTAAACTACTAGCTTGATTTGAATCCTGTAAACCTTTATACTGAAAAAAACTACTCGTGACGAGTCAAAATAAGTTTCATTACATGAATTTTTTTTTCGTTTTAATTTATTATTTATTATTATTAGACTAGAGCCCACAGCAATTGGGTGTGATTGATAACAAAAATTAATTAGTATAATTAGATAGTACTTAAGTAGTTACTTACAAATGTGGACGTCTTGTATTCTCCTCAAGTGGGAGCAATAGTGCATCAAATATGCATTTTTTTTTCTAAAGTCTAGATAATTGTGATAACAACTTTAGCATAACTTCAAATGTAGAGGTGAGCTTCCTGATTGCAAATATGGTGGTCCAAGACTTTTTGCTGGCGGCATTCTGCCTGAAAGACGAACTCAATTAGGGAATTCACCTAATAAGTAAATGGCAAAACTCTTCAATTTTATTCACCACTATAAAAACGGAGCAAATTTAACTAGGATCAAATTTAACCAAAATCTTACCGCAATTGACACTCAGCCTTAAGTTTTAATTTCTTGCACGAATAAGCCCGACCACATGATTAATTCGATTATTCTCCAATTCCTGGCAACTGACAGCTTATGTATTGTTTTGTTTTCTTCTTTTTTCTTTCATTTGACAGTCTTCATATTTTTGTCGAAAGAAATTTCGTGTACTAAAATTCACAGCCTGGGGATATATTTTACTATGTCATGAGTGATCTATGTGAAAAAATAACGAAAATTTGGTGTAGATTTTCCCAGTTTTAGTTCAGTTCAGAGACACACCTAATCAGCCCTATCACAAATTCCATCGTAATAATTCCCCGCACGGACAGTTACGCCCCGAACTACGACAAACAGCTTTCACAAAATCCGAGTGGAATATTCTTATTTTCGAAATCAGCAGTGTATGCCAAAATGAAAGGATAAATAGCAATACCGTGCTATTTTCAATTTTAATTAAGCTTACACACATGATTATGTGAACATTTAAAACAATCTTGTAGTCCAAGGTTGTCTTTTACAATTTCCCAGAAATTTTCAATTTCTTCTTTTGGGAGTTTCTTACAGCCTCGGGAGGCCAGGTCGTCTATATCGCTCATTATAGACTTTCATATTGAAATTTAAAATCAAATATTATTCATAAAACCATAGAATTTGTAAAAATACTTACATTTTTCTTTAAAATAACTGTTAACGACGCATTACTTTCAGGGTCCGACACAATAGTTTGTCGTAGAAAAAGTCTGTTTCATTTCATTCCATTCGAATTCTGTGATACCAATTTCTACCAACTTCGAAAATCGTAAGCTAATTTTTCACTCCGAAACCACTACGATGGAATTTGTGATAGATTTATCGGGAAACGTAGCATATTTTCGATTACGATGGAATTTGTGATAGGGCTGAATATTAGGTTTGTTCGTTGAGCCCTGAAGTCACCCTAGGGTCGCCCCAAAACCTTTTTTTTTTTTTTTTTTGAAAAACCTGAACTACCTAGTTAAGAAATTTATGTGGATTTTCAGACCTGTGGTCGCTCTGAACTTGTCCTAAATTAGATATAGATTTTTTACTGTGAGGAGTAAAAGTTACGAATAAACTGTCAAAGTCACATGAGATTTGAAGCATTTGTTTTGTTGTAGACTCGCGGTTTGTATGGAATTTATTTTTATTAAAATGGAAATTAAGAATACCTGCGTCATCCCTGGGAAAATTTCAGTGAACCAACCTATTATTTAAAAGGAAAAAAAAACGTAGTTTAACATTTTACTCCCACATTTGCTTTTAGACACTTGCGTAGTAATCTAGTATCGATCTACACAAGAACAATAATTACTGTGGTGTAGATTTGAAAGGAAAATATGTTTGTATGCAGAACGCGTCCGCGGATTCACAAATAAATTTGATACAGAAGTCGTTAAAAATATTTCCACTAACACGTATTATTTATGTTCAAATTGAATTGTTGATTTTGGGGGCAACACCCCTCTCAATGTTAAATTTGCTTAGAAATATCCCAGTAAATAAATAAAATCATAAAATTGTATCTTTATTTCGTTTCATTGTGGATTTTTACCCATAATGCTGACTGATACTAAGCCAAAATGTAGGAAATGGTATTCTTCCATTAACCTTGTCATTAGATGCCAATCGTTTGAAAGAGTATCATTGCAACTGTAGACAGTGTGTGACCACGACAAAGAATATACTTTCGAGTTGATGCGGTGAAGTGGAAAGTGCGGTGTTGGAAAATGCAAACATAAATATAGACATACGTATGTTGGTACGTAATGTGCATCGTTGGTTCTGTGTGATATTTGAACTTGAAGAAAACACGTTTCAATCGATACCCTCCGGCTCGGCCTAGGAAATGGAAATGAGATTCTTTTTTCTTTTTGTTTTCTTTATATAATTATAAAAAAAAATTGAATAGAAGAAGCTTTAAAAACTAAATTAGTATAGCAATAATGTTTTTAATGCGTACCTATGCTAAAACATGCATTTCTTTATCTTTATTATTACATTAATGTATATGGAACATGGAATGGTTTCGATGACTCGATCTGAAGAGAAATTAAAAATAGTAAATATGTTGATAAATATGTATGTATTTCTAAAGAAAGTAACGTAAAATTTAAAGCAGCCGATGTTAAGGATTTAGCATAACAGTTTGCTAATAATAAAATCTTTTGTTAACACATATTTGCCTAATTTTAAATACTTTTTAACTAGATCCATTAAACCTATTTTCTTGATAAACTCCAACTACAAGTGAACACGCCTAAAATAATGCAAAAAAGTAAGCGAACATAACTTTTTGGCGTTTGTAAATGTCAAAGTGTCATATGGATTTAGTTGATGTTGGTTGATGCTAAAAAGATAAAATAGCCATTTGGTGATTTTAACTTTAGTAAAATGTTAAAAGTTAGTTTGATAATAACCTTGTTTAAAATTAACAAAATCGTTTTTTTTTAGCGTAGTATCATACTAAACTGTTTAACATCATACTAATACGTTTAAAATTATGCGCCAGGACTGCAGACATGCCAATATTTAGGTATAACAATTCCGTGTTGTGTTTTTTGCAGCTCCCCCCACCGCGCAAAGTGTGTTGAGTATATCACACTTTTATTTGCGAACAGCTGTCATACATTGGTAATTCTTATGTGGTTTTCCATTGGTACACGAATTTAATTCTTTTTTGATACAAAATCTGCCAACACATGGATTTCGGCAGTTAAATCCGTCAAATTGGGCAAAACAAATTATTATTTTTTTTTTGATTCTGAATCAAATTCGCAGCTTTGTATTTTTCGATGAATCTACGCCTCTTTTTTTTACCAACACTACTAGGTGCTAGTACAGTTGGAAGCATTTAGTTTGACAACTACCAGATTTGCAGATACGAATATTCGTCAACACCATAAAACAAAATAATCTATTCAAAATGCGTTCCATTTGCCACAAAAAAAATCAAACTCGCGTCAAATTCTGAATTTACCAATTAAAACCCCATCAGTCTTGTTCAATTTTAAATCAGGTTTGATTTCAACTTGATATAAGTCTTTGGAATATATGATTTGAGAAGCCCAATGAAAATTTTATAACTGGATTTATAACAAAAATCTGAGTATAGGTACTTTCGTTGATTTCTGTTTTTTTTTTTTAATTTTATTTTTTAAGAATTCGCGCACTTAAATGCTTTTGACTACCCTTAAAATGATCGAGCACAGTGCGAGTGTTAGCAGATTAGGGGCGGATTTGAAAGGTAATATCTGTACGCATTGGTTTTGAATTTCTGAATATCAAAATGGGAGGCGAAAATAGAGTAAAAGGTAAAAGCAAAGAAGGAATCTCGGAACTTGACAATACGTCCGAAATTAGCCTCAATGGTAACCTGATGAGCATGCCTAGAAGCACGAATATTACGGTCGATTAATTTAAGGGGAGGAATGAAACTGGCTATTTCGCTAGAACATTGTTTATAAAAATATGTAGCGATAAAATAATGAAAGATAAGAAACATTTCGACGGTGCTCGAGTGATGTAAATGCTTCATCACCTATCATTTTTAGAGCTCTATTTTGAATTCTTTCCAAGAGATTCAAATAAGTTTTAGGAGCTCAAAGCCAGATGTGAGAGTTATACTCAAGCTTTGGACGAATGTAGGATTTATAGATTACAGCCAGATCAGAAAAGAAGAATTTCTTGCATCTTCAAAGAAGCATTTTTGCCAACAATTAGTATAATTTCATTTCGATTCTTTGGAGTAATATTCAGCTCTATTGTGCTATTCGCGAGAATCGAAAAATTCGGTTCACCTATTCGATTATCTCTTTGGCTGTCCCTTTTCATTCTGCTCTACTTCGGATTAACTGCACTATCCCAAGTCCATTGTAACTTTTATGGTAATAGATGCTGATGCGAAATTCGTATAGTTTGGGTAAAACTTTGATGTTAATTTTGTTAAGAAATACATTGGAACAAAAACGGAATTTCCAAACTGAAAGCTACGAAGAAACATATCATCGGAATGCTTGGAATCAGCAAATCTTCTCATTTGCTTTTATTATTATTTTACTTATTCAGCCCTTTCACGAGTTCCATCGTACTCGGAAAGTTTTACGAATCCCGTCAAAATTTTTAGTAGAATCCGTTCGTAATGGCAATGTGTATGAGCATTTCCACTACGATGGATTCTGTGATAAATTTTTTCTGGAATCGTAACAAGGTTCCGATTACGATGGATTTCGTGATAGGACTGATTATTTAATTTACTCCTCTTATGCTTATACAAAAATTGAAAAATTCCTTTCTTTCTTATATGAACGTAAAATTCCACGCGATGATAAAATGCCAGCGCCATTTATCGGCAGGGGGTCGGATAAACCTTCCTTATGACTTGCAGAATAAATTGTTTTTAGCACTCAAGAGGGGTGTGTGCATAGTTTTCGAGACTATATCGTAAACACACAAATTTTGAATTTTATATACAATATATATAATAATGCTACAAAGGTCACACTAAGCATCATTTAATAAAAAAAAAACATAAACATACTCGTACATAATTTATTATTCGCTTTTGTGAACGTCAATTTCTTTCTATTTTAAAAATATAAAAGCATGGTTTCTATTAAAATTATGTCCATAAACATTATCTAAGAAGTTTTTTTTTTTTTTAATAATACAAATTCTATATACTACTGAAATACATCAGCCAAGTATTTTGAATCATAAACATTATCATTTAGAAAATATTTCAATTTGCAATAAACCAATCACGCGACAATATTTTTTTATTTGGCTTTTCCCACAGCAGTGAAAAAAAAATAAAATGAGTTCTTATTCAAGTTCGCAGATTTCTTAGTTCACAAGTTTTAGGTTGCAGCTTTAAAAATTAGTTTTTTTTTCCAACTTTCAACTTCTAATCTTAAAACAAAAAAAATTGTAATATGTATTTCTTTTACAAAGAAAAAATTAAACACAGCAAACATAACTAAAACTCACATAGATTTTTTTATATTAACAAATTGCATTTAACAAACATTTACAAATTAACATTTTTTCATAAAACTCTTCACATTGAATAAAAATCTTAGGTGTGTTTTTTACCTTTTGTAAACCCGAAGGGAGTTGGATGGAAAAAACGATATCGCGAAAAGCGACGCGACGTCAAAAATAAGATGACATTTACATAAAAACTATCGATAACAAATACGTAATTCGCCCGGAAACACCGTATTTCTCCAGAAAAAAATCTCTCACTAATTCTAGTCGCTTAGCTTATTTAACACGCTACATATACATGTTATGTGTGTATGTAAATCGTTTTTTTTTTTTCAAATGTCTTTAGGTTTTGGAAAAAACACGCCTATATTTTCATTTTGTGGACGCATACTGTGTTCATTTTATAGGGGTTTTCCATTTTAAATAAAATATTTATTTTGTTCCACAATAATGTGTTACATAAACAAACATACCTGTACTTGTTTTTATGTATCTAGTTTTAAAATAAACTGTCTTACAATGTAACGATGTTTTTTTTATCGATTATTCATCATTACTGACAATTAAAAAGAAAACATATTTAAAATTACCTACGAGGAATGAAACAAAATAAATATTTAATTTTTGGCATACCCTGTAGTTCAATAACAAAACACCACAACCACATTATCAAGTGAACAAATCTAAAAATGCAACTCACAAAGTGCCTGCGCTTAGCTTTTAAATATAAAAAATAAAATAAAATAAATTGTCCTAATACAAATTTCCTTTTTTTTTATTTTATTACCAAAAAATAAAAAAAATAGTTCGACAGTTACGAGGTCACAGTCATTTCACTATGGTGTCGGATCATTGAACGAGAACACTCAATCTTCTGGTTCGAATCAACCGTCTCTAGAAAATAATCGATGGACTCTTACGTCAAATGAATCCAGTGATGAGGAACATGCCTATGCTTCTTCAAGGACGAACAGATCTTAAGCTTTTTTTTTTCATTTCATAATTTAGTTCTTTATATATTTAAAAAAAAAAACTACTATAAAAATAATTTAGGAACCAAATTGTGTTGCTAAAAAAATAAAAAAAAACATAAAACACAAATAATTCTAAGTAGATATCAGAAGATATGAAATAAATTATTAAAGTTAACCTTTAAGAAAGTGATTTTGGTGAGGTTAAAAATGTCACAAAAAAAAAGATTACATATAAACAAAATTATTGTGCATAATTATAAAAAAGCCAACAGCACAGAAGTTAAAAGCGCAAAATTATCAAGAAATTTATAATGTCAAATGAAAATGAAAATAAAAATTAAACAAACTATACATATACAATTCAATTTGTATCGATTGTATTTCAAAAGTTTTTTGTTTCAATTTAGAAAAAAAATTATTGTGATCTATGTTCATTAATTATGTTTTTAAAACAAAAATAAAAAAAAAAATTTTTTAAGGCTATTCGAAAATCCATCCTTAACTATTATATTAAAAATAATGATTTACCTATACTATTTAATAAAAATAATTTGTCTTTACGAAATTTATTTATATACTTAGTATTTTCTTTTATCAGTATATTTTTTTCTTATACATAAAATGTATTCTTTTTTTTTTATTTGTATATTTAAGTGATTTTGGTTAAGTAAACATTTTGTTAAGCTGATGACACTTTTTGTCTCACTTGCTCTTAAATATTGTGGCAATATACATAAATATCATGTTGAATATGTTATCTATATTATAAAAAAAAAAAAGGTTTCGTTTTTAAAAATCCACAACGAAATCTATACAGGTATATCCTTTTATGTATCTACATCGCTTTAAATAAAATGGTTTAACTAATTGTAATTAAAACATCTAACGAAATTGTGTTAGTAAATATTTCGTTCATTACCATTTTAAATATTTTCAAGTTAGAATAATATTTAAAAAATATTAATTCAAAATAAAATCCAATACAAAAAATTGCTAAAAAAAAAAGTAACAGAAAAATAAATTTTAATATCCCAAGAAACATTTTGGCCCTATTTAAAAATATAAAAAAAAACAAGTACATAGACAGTTGAATGTTGTAAAATTAAGGAAACATTCTGACTCAACGTTTGAACCGCCATTTCCTATTAATAGTGTTCTATTAGGCGTTTTGTGTAGAAACTATTAAAATGTTTGCTTTATTAATAAAAGCGCACTTATGTCATTTTCGATTAGTAATCTTTAAGACAAATGATTGACTCTGAATTGTATGTATATATTATTAAAAAGAATTTGTAAAGCACTTGATTTCAACCTATGTCGTTTCCGATTGGTCATCCAGAAGGACAGATCTTCTCCTGGAAACAAGAAAAAATCGATTCTGTATTTGAAGTAAGAATAAAAACCAGAAGCACGCACACACTCATACCATCTTATTGTCAATTCAACATTGTGTCGGCCATGTTTAGAAAATTAAATATTCGCAAATGTGAGTTTGGCATTTGAACCGCTTTACACAATCAATAACCGCTTACAACCGCTTTATATAATAATTATGTACATAAGTGTATTATGGCATTTTTTATTTGGCAATCCGGAATATATCTCCGGTCCGGATAACACAGAAACTTACATAATGTCAAATCTGTGGGTATGAAATTCTCTGAAATAGTAGGCACAAAGTGCAAAAGTACGGGAAACCTGTAAAAATTATATTGACAAAAAAATCAAGTGACTGTCGTGCTCGACAGTTGCGTGGGTTATATGTGCTATAATTTTCTGTCCGAACAAATTTATTTTTACTCTCTCGAGAGCATTCTCTTATGTCAAAAACTGTGCAGTTTCTGAGTACAGGAACAACTTTGGACTGAAAATCAAGCGAATGAACAGACCATTTTTACAATTGAACAAAAAAAAAATTACAACTTGACGTTAAAGTTTATATAAACGTATGTGCAAGTGATCCAGGTTTCGATTCTGATTTCAAACCCAAAGCAAATTCTATTCTTTTCAGTGTTCCCAAGTGAATACTTTCAAAAGAGTCCAAAGGCCAAATAAAAACAACACTACTGATTATGGTTTCGATTCCAGAACCTTTTTCCATTCTGTTTAGAGTAACAACTACTGTCATTTTGTGGCGTTTCGAAATCGGAATAGTTACGGACGAATAATTGAAAATGCTATAAAGGACTATTCACATTCACATAAATGCGATTTAAAACAAATTACAAATCTAAATTCTTTAAAAATTGTAAATAAAATGGTGAACGAAATGTCAAAATGGACGAATATTCGTTAATTCGTTGGTCACTCTCATGTACATACTCCTTAAATATTGTATTTGTGCCTTAGCGAAATATGAATTTTAAATAGATTATACAACAATGTTGTTGGGCTTTTATTTTCCGTATAAATAAGTTTTAAATTCGTTAGTAATTGGCATTGTGTGTATCAGTGCAGTGCATATTATACTCAACTCATTTTTTATTGAAACATCTCCCAGTAATTGGCATTTTGGATAGGTAATCGAATGATATAGTTTTTCTTCTAAAGAGTAGAGGGAATGGTATTGGAATTAATTTTCATTACTAATTACAAGAAATGTGCATATGTATAGTAGAGTTCTTTAAGACTACTATTATTAGTAAATCAAAGAAGCATATATGAAACATTTCTTAGTCGTTCTAAGTCGAAAAACGTAAGCAAATTAAAAAAATGATTGATTCCCTTGATCAGCATCAAGTTATCCAAGAAAAAATGTTTAGAAGTTTAATGGGACATATCGGGAATCTCGAGGAAAATTTCTTTTCCCTCGTTACGTTTTTATTTATTTATAAATTCTTAAACTTCAAATTGTGTCCTATCATTTAAATTGATTTAGTTCGTTTAAAATTCAATTGTTTCTAAAAATCATAAACTATAAAAATAATTTGCTTAGTAAACCATTTAAGCCCGTTTGCTGATACACAATTTAAGTTCTACTTAAGAACTTATGCGACAGTTTACGCAGAGGAAAAAGTAGCCCTTAAGCGTTTTAAGTTTAACATAAATATTTATGATTCGTATCAGCAAACGGCCCTTAATATAAATAAAAATTGATGTAGATATTTGAAAGCACTACTTTTGTTGTGGTAGCCGTTACCACTTAACCACATATTTATTGTTAGTTATTTTGGTCAGATTAAATAAACAAACAATTTTTTTTGAATTTCCTGTTTTAAACTCATGTGCAATCGATTACAACGACTTTTTTTTCTACATTCATACATATGTATTTTTTTTTAATATGTATTATTTTTTGTTATTCTTTTAGGTATAATCTACCCACCCAAATGCTCAACCTTTCCAATATCTTTTTTTATTTTAATTAATAAAGCTAAACAAAATAACTTACATCTTGAAATAAGAACTCTATACAAAAAAAAATATAATTAATTTCTTCTTGGATGTTTTGAGAAAAAATAAAAATACAACTTAAATTTTAGAAAAAAAAACATCCGCCGATCTCTGACTGTGCCACACAGAAATAAAAAAAATTTAATTTGACAACAAAAAATAACACATTCACATAGAACAATGTAGTAGATATTTCAAATATTTATAACGTTCTTAAAATAAAATTAAAATAACCTAATATTTAAAGTTCAATTTGTAAACAAAAAAAACAAGCAGTAACATTTAAAATTACAAGTAGAAATTTAAATAACCACTCGAATCATTTGCTTCAAATTTATTTATTTATTATTTTTCGCAATTGTCACTTCCTAATTTTCCAACAAAAAAACATACAACATACCTACATTTGTTTTAATATTTTATTTAGTTTGATAAAATTTTCTATTACCATCTAAAAAATCTGCATAAACCATTTTTTTAATTATAAAAGAAATCATCTTATACGATAAAATTCATTAATTTAAAAATTACAAATAGACATAACAAAATTATATTTATTTTTGATAATAGTAAATTATTTGGCCTTGAGATACAACATACACTTCATGCACAAAATAATTATTTTTTTATAAAACAAAAAATAAATTACTATTTTGTTTAAATAAACTATCATGCTTACCCTTGTTTGATATACATATTTTAAAAAGAATTTATGATAAATGACTCGGGATACTGAATATAAATATAAATATAAATTGAGTATTAAATATTACAGTAAGTTGGCAATTCGTTTGAAGTAAATTTTTACATACATAACACCATTTTCGTTTAAAAAAAATAAAAAAAAAACTGATTTAATCGCATTATCTATATATTGAATTGCACCAATGAATCCGTCTTTTGCACGCGGGCTGACTTAATTTACACTCAATTAAAGAAAATAAAACATGCAATATATATTGCGTGCAAACTATTTAACAGATTTTACTACAGTAGCTTTTTAGTATATACCTCTACTGGTAATTTGCAAAGATGACTTTTGGTTAACAACAAAAAACACACACACTTTCATAATATGTTGAACTAGAAATGAGTAAATAAAAATAATTAAAATAAAACAGTCAGTAAAGAAATTTGAATGTTTAAATTTGCGAATTACTAAAATTTATAGTTATAGAGTTATGAAACACAGGAATACTGATTTTTTTTTATTGTGAAGAACACACGTGCAGTTGAAACAAAAATATATTTTTTATTTCAAATATTATGTTCATAATTAATGAAGGAATAAAGAAAACATTTAAAAACTAAAAAGTTGTTACTTATATTATACAATTTTTATTTGAATTTAGATATTAGATATGAACATTTGTGGCCGCTACAATTTATAATTAATAATAATATACATATGTATGAAATATATAATCAGCCCTATCACAAATTCCATCGTAATAATTCCCTGCACTGACAGTTACGTCCCGATCTACGACAAACAGCTTTCACAAAATCCGAGTGGAATATTCTTATTTTCGAAATCAGCGGTGTATCTCAAAATGGAAGGCTAGATAGCAAAACCGTACTATTTTCGTACATAATTATGTGAACATTTAAAACAATCTTGTGGTCCAAGAATATTAAGGCAACCTTTTACATTTTCCCCACAAATTTTCAATTTCTTCTTTTGCCAGTTTCTTACAGCCTTGGGCCATGTCGGCTCTCTCGCTCATTAGAGACTTTCATATTGAAATTGTTTTTTTTTTTCATTTAAAATTAAATATTCATAAAACCATAGAATTTGTAAAAATACTTACATTTTTCTGTAAAATAACTGCTACGACGCATTAATTTCAGTGTCCGACACAAATGGTTTGTCGTAGAAAACAGTCTGTTTCATTTCATTCCATTCGAATTCAGTGATACCAATTTCTGCGAACTTCGAAAATCGTAAGCTAATTTTTCACTCCGAATCAACTACGATGGAATTTGTGATAGATTTATCGGGAAACGTAGCATATTTTCGATTACGATGGAATTTGTGATAGGGCTGAATATATATATGAAATATTATCATTAATAATAAATTTATAAAACACCAACTGACAAAATTTACTCTAAATCTTCATGCGATTTTGGTTTAAGCTTAAATGACGAAATGATTTGACGACTCTAAAAAGAAATAAAATTAAAGTTTAAAAATGTAAGTTTTGAGCAAATTTTTAATAAAATTTGTGTTTCCAACCACTGTATGTTTTTTTTTAAATAATGGTAGGTATTTATGCAACGGCGAACAACCTAGATAAAGCTCAGAAATCAGATAATCTTATCTGCACAGAAAATTAACATGCAAAGTTTGTATGGGAAAAATATTCTCTAATATATCACGAATTTGATGTAGAGAAGAAATAACCAAACATTCGATTTTTTTTCTGAACACAATCGAATTATTTCTAAACAAAATCTGTCCAAACAAGATTTCATAATGTCGAATTCCAAACAACCATTTCAAATCGATATACAGATATGATGATATATTTGTTTGTTTGTTGTAAGAAACTTGCAAAAAATAGTGCGCGTGGAAAGTCTATGAAACCTTGCTAAAACGCAAGATCTGTTTTCGACAGATTTTGTATAAAAAAAAATCGATTGTTTGGTAGTTTTGAATTCGACAATTGATTTTACACTCACACTATTTTTCGTAAGTTCCTTTCAACAAACAAAAAATCGATCTGTAATCTATGTAAAATGGTTGTTTGGAATTCGACATCAGTTTGCGCAACAGCTGATTATTTCGCACATTTCCGTAAGTATTTTTAAGGGATTGTTCACGCAAAGGTCTGGCCTCGGAAAACATTCCAAAGAAGAAATACGATTGTATTAGCAGCACAAATTTTGGACGTTTATGAAAACACCTGTATCAACCCGATATTTATTTTTGTTGAATCTCGTCTTGTCTTTTTTAACTCTAATACCTACTAACTCTTATTTAAAGTTAAACGTTTTTAAAATATTATAACAAAGAAATAAAACAGCAATTTTAATTATTTCTTTAGTTTATTAAGAACAGATTCAAATTATTAGTCTGTTATACTATTTAAGTTATCTTATTTTTTTTTTTCAAAAATTTTGTTTAACATATGTGCTTATTATAATAATATAATCAAATACTTAACTAAAATACATCAGCTCTTTCCGGATCTGGTTCAAGATTTCGTTTTGAGTTTTTTTTTTTTTTTTTGAATATATTCTTCCTATTTTTATTTAAAATACTTTTTTACTTTCTGTACAGGGTATGCAATCGTCTAAAGACCGATTGCCAGAATTAAGTATAAGAAACTAGAGAAAAAACTTTTCTACTTTTATTTTTATTTTTTAATTTTGTAGGTATTTCTTTTTGTTTAGCTGATCATAACTGTCAATATATAATTTTTTTTTTTTAGAACTTTATTATATTTACAAACAGATGTACAAAAAATAATACAATTTTGTTAATGAGCCGTTATAAGTACATAGATACAAAAAAGCAGATAATACTAGAGTAAATATTTTTTGTTTGTAAAAATTAAAATATACATACATACATTTATCATCTTTTTGTTGGTAAAATTTGTTTTCATTTCGATTTTAAGTATAAATGTAAAGATGTATACATACATATATAATAAAGTTGTAAACTGATATTATTATAAAAAAAATATCTTACAAATTGTTTAATACCTTAAAATTATGATCATTATGGTGTTCTGTTTTTTTTTTGTCAAAATATTAAAAATATATTCATTTTCATATTTACACATTCTATGTATTTATGTATGTACATAATGAAAAACTTTTTAAGCATTCAATTTATTGTGCAGACATTCAGTTAAATTATATGTACATATGTATAATTTAGCAATTTTATTTTATTTATTCCATATAAAATAATATTTACAAACAATTTTCTATATTAACTATTTTGTTTGTTCCTTTCTCGTTAAAAATGTTATTTTTGTTCAATATGTATTAATTTTTTTTTAATATATAATAGTAAAGTTAGGTAATTTAATTAGAAACAATTACTAAGGAATCATTTTTTATGTCGTTTCGATCACTCTTTTTTTATTAGATAACTTTTGCGGATAGATAATATATACATACATACGCAATTGAATTTAATTTACATATATACAAACAAATGTACAGAAATAATTTTTTTTTAATAATTTTGTATTTTTCCACAATATTGGTTATATAAGAATGTCCAAAAAAAGCAGGAAAGTTTCAAAATTCCGTTTAATTTACGGAAAAATTTTCTTGTTTTTACAAAACATCGATGTAATACAATCGTCGCTACGGTAATTGTTAAAGCCCGGGTTAAACAATTTTAATCGCTATATATGGGGATCATCAGCTCGCGTTCTCTTTTTAAAACATAAAATCACAAATGGCTTGCGTGAATAAAACTGCTTATGTTTTTTTAAAAATTCCTTTACCATTATCAGAATGTACAACTTCTAAAACTGCGTTACGTGCTTGTCTCAAATAAAAAATAAATTTTAAAATAATTTTTTTCCCGTTAAATTGCGGTACCTGCCATACAAATATTTTCTATCATCTTATTTATCTCGAAAACTGCTCAAGGATTTTGATAAAAAAAAAATCTGTGCACTACTATAGACAAATGGCGTTTTTATTTGGAAATCCGAAATCCCCCTCCTATCCAGGATCCCAACTGAACTCTCATTTTTTTTATTCTTACGATTCTGAATTTTAATGTGATTGTGTATGTGAAAATAATTGCATATACCTGAAAATTATCAAAGTCAAAAATAATATTGGGTGCTCAATTATGAAACAAAAACTGACAACAGTCGAGTTTGACGTTCAAGTATATGAATGTGTGAGTGCTTCTGAATTCGACTGTTTTCAAATCCGGAAGCAAAATTCTCTTCTTTTCAAAATCAGAAATGTCACTTTTTCCTAAGTGTATATTTTCAGAAGAGTTCAGAAGAGTCCAGAAGGCTTCTGGATTGCATTTTGGAACGATTTTTTTTACATATTTCGTTATTAACGGTACCTGACATACAACTATTTTTTATTTTCGGCTTTGTCATAAACGGCTCGACGGATTTCGATAAAATTTCATATAGATCCTTCTGCGTACCAAAATATTTTCGAAAAATAATTTTTTGGATATTGAAAAAAATCTGCATGCGAGACATGGCAGCTGTCAAATCCTTTTTAATTCCGAGAACGCTGCTTCGCGTTATTGATACCAACCGCAGTGTCACCCGCTCTTAACATTTTAAAAAATAGTTCGAATAACCACAGAGGGAACTGTCGGAAATATTAAGAAAATATTTAAGTACACATACGAATTTTGAGTAATAACTGACATGCTTAATTAGCCCTATCACCGAATCCGTTCGTAGTGGCAATTTATATGGATTTTCCTCTACGATGGATTCTGGATTATCTCATTTGAAGTTCAATCAGTCTTTTTTACGAATGCATAATTTGCTATATACATGTATACCCAGATGCATACAAATTGCGAGAAAAATATGAGCCAAAAATGATTTCATTTGAATTTAAGTTGTTAATTTACTGTGAACTTGCGTTCTGATGGAAGAGTTCCGATCCGGACTCCAGATTTCGTCGAAGGTATCCGCTCCGGAACAAAAATTGGTTATATCTCGAAAATTTTGATGGCCACCAAAATATTTACTGTTAACCAACAAAATCAAGAAAATGACAACAAAAAATCCTTGGTACATTTTTTTCATTATACCAATGGCACAATTCCGAAGGAATCTTTTAAACAACAATTTTCGAAGGAAGGAAAATATCAATGAAATTTTCATTTATGAAAACCTCAAATAAATGAAAATCAATCGCATTTACATATTTAACATGCGCATGTGACATCTGCTATATCAATAAGAGAAAGTTTCTGATAAATGTTTAAGCATGTACCTATTTCGTTTGTTGAACCCTCATCACCGTTATTTGTGTTTGTGTTCTTTTTTGTATTTCGTAAGTCATTTGTATAAACAATGCCGAATTAGTTGACGGCAAAGGAATTAGCACTTTTAATAATTGAAAAACAAGTAAAGTGCGCCCGATTCCCAAACGGCGGAATAGTCACTTTCGCCAATTTTTTCTTGCGAATCGCGAGTCGTAATAAGCCCCTCAATTGCAGACAAAAATGTAGCATGGGAATTTTTTCCGAACCAGATAACTCAATATGATTGGGTTTTTGATTTTCTGTACAGAATTAAGCGGACGGAACTTAAAATGCCGAACTGGCACAACTTATGCACAACAAATAAATAGAAATGAAGAAAAAGAAACAAAAATAAAACAAACATAAAATTTTATTAAATTATTCAGTTTTTTTATTTTTTTTAGATATATGTATATTGATGATTTTTTTTTTCATTTAAAAACAATACTATTGTTTTTTATGCTTATATTTCTTTTAGATAACAAACACAATATAAATTTTTATTTAAAAGTATAATTGAAGATGTAATCCTCACCTAAAATAATACATATTTCATATATATTTTAAATTTATTTATAGATGTGTGTATGTGAAAAATTAATACAATATATATTTATTTTGAAATTACAACGAATAAAAAAAAGAACTATACAAAGGGAAGAGTGAGTTGTAGAAGGTTAAATATGTATATACATACTTGCATGTTTTTATTTATAAAATATATTGTATATGTATATATAATGCTTATACATATATGTATATAAATATAAATATGTACATATATATATTTATTTTTTTACTTTTAAATTATGAATAACTTATGATTTTTTTAGCATGCTTAATAAAAGATACAAACATTTCAAGATTAAAAAAATATATATTGATTAAAAATTAATACATACATTAATAAATTAAATTGAAAAAAAAATGTTTTGTCATAAATGTCACTGGAAAAAGATTAACTTTAAACAAATATCTATCTGAACATAAATAACTTAATAAGTAACTACATGTATTAAAAAAAATATAATTAAAATTTGCAATTGATCAAATAAAATTAACGTTTATGATAAATTTATTAAATCAACGATAACACAATAATCCTCTTTGTTTTCATCATTTATTTCTCAATTTAATTAGAGAAAAATAAAATTTTTAGAATCAAATGAGATTCAAATTTTATTAGGATATAAAATGTATGTAGGTTACGAAAAAATCACCGTTTTTAAGCTGTTCATAGAGAATGCACTTTAAAATTTGGTTCGGTATTTAGTACAAATTAAGTGAAAAAATCAACTGGGGCTGCAACACAAGCATACCAAACTGGTAAGAGCTTTCACAGCATGATAAAAAAAAAAGGTTTCATGTTTAACACTCAAACCTTCGTAGTATTTAAGTACTAAGAGTGACTAAAATGTTCGATGTTGTTTTCAATATTTGTGTGTCTTACAGCGAAGAACTACAAAAATTGTTAGGAACATAACGTTTTACTTAAAACACGGAATTTGTTTATACTGGGAACAAATTGCACAGGGAAATTTGGCTTGCATATCATCATTTCATAGGACTTCTTCTTCTCCTGAAAAAAATTATTCCAGGAGAAATTCATTTTTTTCAGAGAATAAAATATTTCTGCGGAAACAAAATTTTCAAAAAAAAAAAAAAACAAAGACTCTTTTATAACAAGGCAGACAAATTGTCAAATTAAAAAAACAAAAAAATATTTGCACCAAAGCCAAGCGATTCAAATTTATACTTAGAGCTCTGGTAAAAACATGTTTTTCATAATATGCAACAAAAATGAAAACTTTGGTATATAAATTTTTTTGATTTGTTTTTTTTTTTGCGCAAATTCAAACGCAAAATTTAAAAGTATGTGTCGTACGTGACTGGAATTTACGTATGCATTGTTTAACTTATAGTGCCTGGGGTTTGTTATATTTTTGTGACATATTCAACTACATCATATATCCAAAATATTCATCCCAACTCAAGTTGGACGATTGGGTTGATGAAAGAAAAGTAAAATAATTGACAGCCATTTACTGTTGTTGTACTACGTGGTTGATTTTAATTGACTGAGTTGAGAAGTTTAACAAAAACGTCTAATATAAAATATCAAAGATTTTTAGCCGAAGTTTCAATTGGAGCCGTAGGGGCGAGGTTCTGTTTTAAGCGAATTTATTTAAACAAACGCATTCTGTGTATAGAAGTTATAAAAATACTCGAACAAACAAAAGTCATACAAAATAATTCTGTAAATCAATTGACTTTTGTTTAGACGGTTTTCCAGATCGCAGTTTTTTTTTTTAAGTTTTAGTTTTAAATAAAACTAATTCGTGGTTCGTGGGAGAGGGAACTTAACAATTCCTATTAATTTTTCTTTATAACTAAATACCGAACATACGACTTTTAAAAATAAGTAAGAAGATAATGAATTTAAAGCTTCTTTTATTCCGAATTAACGCTTGTATTTTTGCTTTCTTTTTTTTTAAGCAAAATAAATTTATTTCCTTTAAATTTGTTAATTTGTATACAGAAATCATGTACAACGCTAATAAAAGCACGTTGAATTTTTTGGAGGGTATTAATCGATTTTTTTTTCTTTTTTTTTTTTGTTCTTTGTTTTCTTAGTCTAATTCATCCATGATACTGCTTTTTTTGTATATACATCTATGTATGTATATATATAATTTTTTTTAAACTTTTTAATCTATTTCTAAATTCCGATGTGTTCATATTTTTTTGTTGTTATTTTTGTACTATTTTACATAATTTTTTTTAAATAATATTTACAGTAAACACAAGTTTTATTCATATGGAAATTAAAGAACAAAATATATCTAAATCTATACATATTTCTTAATTACAAATTTATATACAATTGTTTTTACATTCTCACTCGATTATATTATTCACTGGCTGGTTGGTGCTCTCTCTCGTGTTCACCTTTGCGTATGGCGAACATGTACTTTAATTTTATTCTATGTAGAAAACGAACTTTTTTTGTTAAGTTTACTTTATTTTATTTATGTATAATTTTCACATAATATTTATGTATACCATTAGCTTTTTTTTTAAAGTAATTAGTCACTTGGAAAATTGATTAAAATTTCTTTTTCTTAAACAGTTTATTTTTTATTTGTATTTTTATCCGTTAGAATCATCAGTTTTTATTAGTTTTTTTTTTATTTTTTTACAAAAATATACATAATAAATTTTTATTCGATTTGTTTAGTTTTTTGTTTATATATACACATATGTATATGTTTGAATATACATATATCATTGTTGTTTTAAATCGTTTAATGTATATAATTCTTGTTTTTTGTATTTAAGTAGGAAATAGTAAAAATTCTTAATATTATTTTTATTTCAATCAGTAGAGTACTTAAAGTAAAGAACATATTTAAATGGATCTGGGATGGTTACATGTTTTTTTAAATTTTTTTTTAAGTTAAATTTCAGGGTTGTTGTTGTTTTTGTATTTTTGTACAAATAGGTGAAGTTATAAAATAATATTTATAAAAGCAATTACAATATACATAATAGTGAAAATAATAAAAAGAATAATTAAGTCTAAAACTGTTTTGTTATGGTATGTGTGTGTGTGTGATTTGTTTTTATATTCAATATGATTAATTTATAATGAAATTTTAAATGAAATTAAAAACTAAGAATATTTATAAATATAACAGGATATTTTGTATTCCATTTCGCCTACCGATTTCAGTTATACATAATTATTGTGTTTTTTTTTCTTGGTCTGTATTATTTTTTAATCTTTCTTACCATGTGCTAATATTGTTCCATCTGTATCTGTTATAATTTTGTCTGGTTGTTTAGGCGAAGATGCTGCAGCTTTTTGTTGTTCAATCGATTCTGCTATTGGAGAATCGAAATTATCAGCACTTGTATCTAATATTGGAGAATATGATAAATGGGTTTCCGATGTTACTTTGGTGGTGTCTGTTGTAATTGCGGTTGATGTTGCGGTTATTATTGTCGTTGCAGATGTTGAATTCGGAAAGAACGACGAAGTCGAAGAACATACATTGCTTTTCGTCGTTGTTGTAGAGATATTATTGAAGGATGTATGTTCTCGGGGTTCTGGTGTTGATTCCCGTGACGATGCCAATGATGTTGAAGAAGATGAGATTGATTCTAGACAATTGTCTAAGTCGGAATTTGTTCGATTTAATGTTGAAGACATATAATTATCTAAAAGAAAAAAATAAACAATTTGTATATACTCATTAGAAGAATTTTGTTATACCGAAAGCGAATTTTATTAATCGAAAATATTAACTCTCATGCTAAGCAAATGCGCGAACCAGTTAAAATTAAAAAGAAATTGGCGCAACATAATTTTAAAAATCGCACAAATGTACTGGATTTTGCGCAAGAAAATAAATTAACTGCGTTTTGGGATAGTCTGCATTGCAGGGATTTTTGAAGTAAATTTCTTTTGCGGCGTTGGGGGGTAAACATTTTTGACAGGGCCACCACAATATTGTTCTTTCTCTCTATTGTATTACTGTGTGTAATGAGAGGATTCAAGAAAACAAAGATGGTACGCAAGAGATTTAATGAGTACAATACTAGAGAGGAAATACTGTTTTGAAAACAAATTGCACAATGAATAAAACCACGATCACACCTCATGTCCATCCAAGAAAGGTGATTGTGTGTATCTTTCAAAATTAATGAGAAGAGCGATGAAATTTAAAGAGAGCTGCGCAGTAGAATGGCCAAGTGATTTGGTTCAAGCTATTATAATGTGTAATGTATGTAATGGCCTTTTCGATTGGCCGTCCACAACTGTTCTGACCCCTACAAAATGACAGTTGTTATACAGAACAGAAAACGATTCTGGATATAATTTCAGAATCGAAAACAGAATCACTAATACACTTACACAATTAAAATGTCAAAATAATTGGCTTGATTTGTTGTGTAATTTCGTTGTGTTTATTGAATTTAAACTCATTTTCTGGTAAAATAACATAAAAAGAAGCAAGTTATAATTATTATTGGTACAAGAAAATGTGTATCTAAATTGAAATCAAGTGTTTTGGAAATTCTTTTTAGCCGATGTGATTTTCTTTTAATTTAATTTACAAAAATACAGTGATATATATAATTCAGAATCAGTCAAATTGTTTACGGCTGTTTTATTGGGGGAAATAAAATAAAATTGCGACACGACACGGTAACGTTTTTACAAATGGAAGATAGGGTCGTTATGTAGCATGTATTTATGCAACTAACTATAGGATCGGTATCAAAAAGAATGTCAACTTCGTTGTTCTTAGACCACTTTCCATGAAATTAAAAAAAAAATATTGTAGCTGACTGAGAATTAGGAAAGAACATATTAGGGGTATTCACTATTCGATGTAACTGGTCTAAAAGTGTAGCATGTTTTTGCACTACAACAACAAAATATACTGAATGTCAAAGTCTTACACTTTTACTATACCCGAATCCTATTGTAACAGAAAAATACAAGAGTGTAACATTTGTTTAACACAAACTGAAATATTTCAGAACAAATGTGAAACAGATTTTGACATTTGCTTCCGTTCACAGTCTGTTTTTAAGTATTGCTGGCCAGATTGCTTAGAACCCAATCTGGAAGTCAATTTTTTAACTACGTGCCAAATGGGGAATAATTTCGTCAATGACTCTTGAGTTGACTTCATTTTCTATTCGGAACTTAGGCCTATTTCATACTTACACTTTGTATGAAAAATTACCAATTTAAATAATTTTTAATCAGTAAAAACTTCCACATCAAATCGTTTAAAGCATTTTTTTTAAATATAACATGATCAACAATTATTATGTCAACACGAAGCAACCAATAATACATATGTACATATATATGTATATAGAAAAGAACTATGAGTATGAGTATGAGTATGAGTACTTGAATAAAATTAATGTGTCGTATGCACTGTAGCAGTTCAGTGCCAATGACTTCACTCGCACTCTACAATGACTCTATCTCTCCCGCTTTCAAGTAGTAATAAATCAATAACATGTTTCACACTCACCTCGATGCAAACTTAAATGATTCGTCGACCCAATCAACGTAGACGTAGCCGAGTCCAAAAGCGATGATATTCCCATTGATACTGCTGACGATGCTTGTTTACTTTTCAATGATTTTAAACGCTCCGACATGCTTTCTTGTTGTTTTTCCAACAATGTTGGCGCGGGGCTAAATTGTACTATAAAAAAAAAAAAACAAACAAATGAATGACCTGATGATTAGTAAGAATTAAGGTGGACCGTTTTTAGTAACTAACCTTTGGGAGTGTCATCAATTTTGTTTTTAGAAAGACTATTCCTTCGTTCGCAGTCATCAAAAGCTTTATCGAAAACATTATCACTTGTACCGTATGCTGTGCTCATTGTTATTGTTGCTCCTAAAGAAGCTCCCTGCGAGTTAGCGGATTTTGCTGCTGGGGTTGTTGCTGTTGATGTGGAAAATGACATAGAGTCACCGCCAACAGCACCGCTTTCAGGAGATCCCATATTGCTGTCGGTTGATTGTTGCTTACGCTTGCGATATTCGTTGATTGAAAGCTGTAAATAGATGGCATTTACTAAAATGTATTAAAATTTGTTTATAACTTTTATTTACCTTTCTCTTTGGTGCCGGTGGTGGTTCTGGAGCAGTTAAGCTCGGGTTTAATCTTGGATCGTGACTAGCGGTTTTTGTAAGCATTTTCAGTGGTGTGGTTTGTAGTCGTGTTGAGACTGAACCGTCTGTTACTGGCGATGCTGGATCATTAGATGTTGGCGATGTTGATGTCGTTGTTGACATAAATTCATTTGTACTGGTAGAAATATTAACGGAACTCAAGGCACCAAATAGTGTCGAGTGCGATGTAAAGCTTCCCAAAGAACTAAAGCTTTTCGGTGCTGTGTCCAAATAGTCAGCAAGAAGAAGATTTGTTGAGATTGAAGTGGTTGGTATAGTCGAAGTTATTGCAACCGTTGACTCGACTGAAGATGATGAACCATCCAACAGTTTACCGTAAATCGTACTATAGTATGGCAGCTGGTGACCACCAGGCGTTGTTACAGTTTGACCAGAAACTGCCGATGGAGGCACTTTCATTAAAGTCTGCATGTCATAACCTTGCGTTGCTGGAGGAAGTGGCATGGTTGTAGAACTCGCCACAACATATCCAGCAATTGGCATTGCAACGACTTGTGGGTGGTTGAAAGATGGGATTGTCATAGCCGAATGATGCAGATGCTCTTCTTTTACCGCAGTATGCGGCGCCAGAGCAGTTGTAATTTGTTGCAATTGATTGACAAGCGTTGTAGGGGCAGGAACGGGTAATGGGACAGGAAGTGGTACTGAGGCCACTTGTGAGTGAACAAATAGTGTAGGTTGCTCCTGGAATGGAAGCAAAGCCATCGAATTAACTGATGATGTTTTATGAGCTTTCCCCGTACATTTTTGTGATTCATCACTGCGGCTTGATTCTCGTCGCTTCTTAGCCGCAGAGCATTCATCTTTGCTGCTACTTGTACTGTTGCTGCGCTTATGATGACCCACCACACGATCAATATGTTCAAAATTCAATTGACGTTTCTTTGATGAAGAAGTTGAAGATGTTGACGAAGTTCTATGGCGTTTTCTTCCCTTTTCCTTTTCCACAGTTGCCGATGAGGATGAAGATTTGTTGGCACTTTTTGTCTTTGATGACGACAATGAAACTTTATCAGTTCCTGCTTCTCCCTTTGAGGATTTACGTGCCTTTTTTGGTTTCTTTGAAGCCGACGATGATGAAGTTTTCTTTGTGGAATTAGCTTGAGACAAGGAATGCGAGACCTTTGTTGTCGTTGATGTGGACGAGGAATGTTTGGGTGATTTCGATTTTTTGTTGCGCGATTGTAAGATCATGATATTCTCCTTGTGGAATGAATGTAGCCGTTCTTGTATGTCAGCCAGTTCGTCCGGGATATTTTCATTTTCCGCTAATATATCCAACTTAGGAACAATTGGTGGTGTTGATGCCGATGACGAGGATGATTTTCTCTCTTTGTGTTTCCCATCAAGCCTATTTTTCTTTTTTTCTTCAGATTTCCTCACCACCGCCATTGGTAGCGGTTTGACTTCTTCGACTTCAACTGGTTGAGCAGTTTCAGTGTTTGGGATTTCGGCAACTTCTTCGATTTTTGGTTTAATTTCCACTTTTACTAATGAGGGAGAGAGATTAGTAGAAATTTCAGGAGTTGGCTCATCAACAACGGCTATGTATTCATCTTCTGATTTTACATGGTCCTCAACTTCAACATGTTCTTGTTCTTCAGCTTCGTTTTTCTCCATTTTCACAATTGTGTCATTATTCACTTCCATTTCCATTTTACAATCAACATCAATTTTAGATATTTCATTTTCTTCTTGTTTTATCTCTTCTTTAAAATCAAACCTCTCACCACCACCTTCACGGCTTTCCTCGCGCTCAACATCGATCCTAACATCATCCCCGGAAGTCATATCTTCTGGTTCTATTTTAACCAGGTTGTCTTCAGCTACCATCTTTTGACCTGGACTGGGAGACCTCAGAATATCTACATCATCATCCATATCAACTTCTTGTTTAGGCTCCTCTTTGAATTCACAGATATCTTCTTGCTTCACAGAGGTTTCACCTACTTGTTCTGCATAGCTTCGGCTGAAATCCTCTGGAGTAAAATCTTCCCCTGTAGCAGCACCATCGGAGTTGATCACTAAGCGCCGCTTTTTTAACGGTGTTGTAAAACCATTGGGCAGTTGTGGTGATGCTCCTGATAATGGAGTTAGAGTGGAGCTCTCGTCAGTCTCCTCTGAAATAGCTTGTCGAAGCCAGCGTTTCTTAACAGATGAGTTATTGCTGCATGTGCTTATCTGTAAGGGCAGTGTCAATGCATTCCTTGGAGTTGCTATTGATGCTGCCACTGGCGGCGGTGGAGCCACAATGTTGTTTGACGTCGCCTCACTCTGATTAATGAATTCCTCCACTTTTTTTGCGACTATACTAAGATTTTGTGGCTCTTCACAGTTTGAAGCGTGGGTAATATATGAAGGACTTGCAACTGGAACTTGTCCATAATCACACATGGCCGCTTGAACCAAACTGTCTAGTCCCACCGATTGAACTGGAGCATCAATTGGCAGTTGTTCTGATTGTTGTAACTCTTGGTGCTGGATTTCTTGAAGGTGACAACGTTGTTGAATATCTCCTGGGAACTCAGATTGAGCTTCAACCGATTCGGGATCTTGATTTGGTATAAAATCACTAGACTGATTCAGCCAATTGCTCATAAGAACCTTTTTTGTTTTGGTTTGAGCTGGATATTTAAATTCTCCTGATGATCCTGCAGATTCTGAGAGATTTTCCAAAGGCCCTACAGCAGCTTCAATCAACAAACACGTAGAGCTTACAATTGTTGGAGTAACAGGTGGCGATATCGTGTGCGAATCACCGGAAACATCTGGTCTTTCTGGAGTCTTCAGTCCATCTTCCATTGGTTCATCGTCTTTTGGAACATTGTCCTTATCGGGATTCGCAAAGGCTAGAAGTAATCCTGCAGCAGCGTCGGCATTAGCGGAATCTGAAGGCGATCGATTTTCAGGTTCTCCCCCTTCCATTAGCTGTGACATCAGCTGAGATTGTCTATTAGCCACTGACTCCGGAGTGGGCATTCCTCCAGGCGGTTTGCAATTCTGTAGTCCCTGAATTGTAGGAGATAGCATAGACGAAGACTCCTCTGACGTTCCTGCTCCTTCAGAGTCGTTGCTGTTCATACGACTCTTTCGACGTTTCCTTTGTGATTGGCTGTTTATGTTGTACGATTTATGGGACTTTCGTTTCTTCTTTCTTATCGAGTTCGATACATTTTTCTTCACCGAATTTTGCCCTGAGGTATTAGAAGGTCCACCATCCGCACTGTTGCTTCGCTTTGGACTGGGCGAATTACTGTTTCTCCGCTTTGACACATCTGTTTTTGCTTGCTTAAGCTCCTGTTTTCGTTGTTGATTTTTTTCCATTTTTTCAAATGCTCTAAGTATTGCCTCCATCTTGCGCTCCTCACGAGTTAATTTCCGTGATTCTCGTTTTTCTTCTTGTTTTTGTGGAGTCGCTGTCGGTGTAGTTGGTGTCTGCTGCTGATTCGTAATGGTAGAATCCTCAGATACACTTGTTCGTTGTTGCTTAGCGGGAGTTTTTCGTCCGCAGTTTGGCTTCTGTGGCGATTTAACCGGAGAACCAATTTCATCCGGAAGTGATTCATTTGTTTGCTGTTGTGGATTTTGCTGCTGGGCAATACATAAAGCTGTGCCTTCAAGAGGAGCCGTTGGCACTACAGGCGCTCCTTCCGCATTCACATTTACTATGACCTGGGCCGGAGCTGGTGGAAGTATCTCCAGAACTAAGGGAGTTACCACTGGTGGTTCAACCATATCTTCTGATTCTACCAGTGGATGTGATTGAACTTGAGTTTGTGGTTTTGTTTGTGTTTGTGGTTGAGCTTGTTGTTGAGTTTGTGGTTGTATTTGTGGTGGTGTCTCAGGTGGTGTATGGGGTGGTGTTTGAGGTGGTGTATGGGGAGGCGTATGGGGTGGTGTTTGGGGTGGTGTATGGGGTTGCATTTGTAGTGCTAATGAAGGCGGCAAGACCTCAATGTTTACCTCCCTTTGCACGATTGGTTTTGCCGCTGAAACTTGATACAGCATTTCCACAGGCTTAGACTCTTGAGAAGTTTGCAATATAACAGGAATAGATGGCGCTGGCACTTTCTCGACAGGAGTTACTTGAGTCGGTGGTGGTAGTAGCAACGGTGCTGGAAGATTATTTAACTGTAATGGCGGTTGTTGCAGTTGTGGCAGTTGTGTCAGCTGCTGAAGTGTATGAATAGGCTGCATTGATGGTGATGTCAATTTCAAGTGCGCTACATGTTGCACTGACTGGGGCACTAATTGCTGCACAGATTGTATCTGTACCGATTGGATTGGTTGAACTGGTGGAGAGCTGATGTGGGTCGTTGGAGGTGACGGAATCGAAACGGAGGGTGACGATGAAGAGGTGTAAACTCCTGAATCATGCATTAAACTTGCAATAGACGCAGCTGAGTTATACAAATTTGGCGCATAATTGTTATTGTTATTATTATTAGGACTGAGGAGGCCTGCATTACTTTCTCCACTGGACGATGTACTTCTCCCACGATTCATATTTTGAGCCTTCTTTTTGGACGCTGCTGTTGCCCCAGCACTTTTCTCCACACAACCATTTAACACAACCTTACTACTATTTCGTGCGGGTTTTGTAATTGTTATAGCCGCAGCAGGCGAAATTGGTATCGGGACACCAAACAGGCAATCTTTAGGCAGACCACATGCGCAGCTCGTGCTAGTTGGCTGAATAGCAAAGCTGTACTGTTTTTTGTTCTCCAAAGCTAGTAAATCATGTGGCTCATGCTTGATAGTGATTTCGGTGCTGGCCATAATGTTTGTCAGAGACACAATATATAGGTGAATGGTACCTTTTTCGAACAAATGCTGAATTACCGCGTTTGGACGGCAACTTCTTCGTACAAAACGAGCTTCGTTTCCGTATGTTCGTGTGTCAACACAAATCTCAATACCGTTTGGCATACTATCAGCACCGCCACCAGTCATCTGATAGAAAAATATGAATGCACCGGGAATCTTGTGCGACTTAAGCGTCTGCAGGTAATTTGACGGAGGAGGACTATTCATATTTACAGTAGTGTTCAAATTTTTGTACTGTGTAGTAAGCATGTATTTCCCGCGTAGTTCGAATATTGGGGAATTCGGCGGGATATCAAAGTTACTGATGAGAATTTTTCCACCTGCATGTGGCACTGTTGTGGCTTTGTTCTCAAGGCTGCCGCAATGCTTAAGGGCTTTATTTTCCCTTGTCGTTATGGTATGAAGCAGGCTCGGCTGCTTGCTAATAGCATGTAGACGAGCTCTTAACTCCGGTGAATAATGATTGGTAACGGCTAATTCGTAGTTTTCGATCCATTGGCGGAGATTTGCAGCGTGTTTGTCCACCGGGTCGCCAGAGTTGTTCTTGGACTTTCTCTTTGTTGTTTTTTTGTTCTCCCTTCTCTTCCCTGCCGCCGTAACACCTGCCGTTTTTTCCTTTTTTGCCTTTTTCACCAATTCTTTACGCTTAATATTTTTGCCCTTCTTTGTGAGTTGTTGAGAAGCGCCAGAACCAGGTAAGCCAGAAGCAATTCCAAGCTGTTGTTGCATTCCTAAGTTGCTACCCCCTTTCGTTGGATCATTGGGAATAAGAGACATCCCAGCAGAATTCATCTGAGTGGCGTTTAATAGCATTTGTGTTTGTTCTTTGCGTTTTTGCAGCTGCAAGCTGCGTGCTCGTGCGCGATCTACCTCCCG
Organism: Philhelius pedissequus; assembly: GCA_910595825.1. Taxonomy (NCBI): domain Eukaryota; kingdom Metazoa; phylum Arthropoda; class Insecta; order Diptera; family Syrphidae; genus Philhelius; species Philhelius pedissequus. The sequence continues at coordinate 12,408,871 of OU343163.1, read as the reverse complement.
AGGTTCACACAACTCACACAGGTAATCATCTGGTATTTTTAGACGATCTATACCCATGCAATCGACATGTTGCCACGCACTAAAAAATTAAAGAAAAAAAACAACATTGTTAGAATTAATTGAAGCAATAAAAAAGATAAATGATACTTACGAGCACTTATCACAACAAATCATGTAACCGTCATCGTGAGTAAAATCACATACACACCGCGTTATTGAGTCATCTTCAGCTTCTGCTTCGGGTGCTGTCTCGGTTTCTTCGCCGGGATCAATTTCCCCGGATGCTCCAATTACTCTTGTTGAGCCATTGCTAATGGCCGAGTGTGCATCATCATCTTGCTGTGGTTTTGCAACTGCAGTGATAATAAAGTTAAAAAAATCTACAGTAATTAAGTAATTAATGTTGTTACTTACTTTGTTGTCCATACATTGTATAAGTTGACTTATTACATGATCCTTGTTGATTATGGATACTCACATTGCTCAAGGACAATTGGGAAACTTGACCTCCGGCGTTATTTGGCAAATTTGTCGAATACACAACTTTAGTGTCAGACATGCTCTTCGATTGCCCGACCACTGGTGGTGCTGATATTACAGCAATCGCCGAAGAAATTGTTGATGTTTGTTGTTGCTGCGAGATTTGTGTTTGTTGTTGGACAACAGTCGGTGGAACCACAGGTGATGCAGTTGGTAAATCCACCGGGAAGCGTGTTGGCATCGCTACGACATAAGTATGATCCTGTAAAACTGCTTGCAGTACCTGCAAACGAACATCGTTCGTATTAACCGGAATCGGGCGCACCTCTTCACCAATTAATTCGTCATCCTGATCAGCTTGGGACGGCGAGGATCGCTTCTGATGTTGTTGATATTGTTGGGGTGTAGGTTGATGTTGTTGATGTTGCTGCTGCTGTTGTTGCTGCAGCTGATGTTGTTGTTGTTGCTGCTGTTGTGAATGATGTTGTGGTTGCTGTTGTTGTTGTTGCTGCTGATGTTGGTGCTGGTGTTGATGGTGTTGATGTTGCGTTAAAGTCGTTCCAATTGGAATTCTTGAAGCCATCGCTGCCGCTGAAGACTGGTGCAGATTATGTTGTTGTTGGATTTGTTGCTGACTTACCATGCTATCGTTTCTTTGGGGAGAATATAAAGATAAGAAAATACTATCAATGCTAATTATAATAATTAATGTGGAATTAAGATACAAAAATTAATTTATTTTTATTTGAAATTATTTTGTTTTTAAATTCATTTTTTCAACAGTCCTAATTAACATTATATATGCAAGTTAATAATTAAAAAAAAATACATTTATGTTTAAACTTTTACTCACTTGACTTTATAGTAATCAGTTGTTGATTTCTTCGTTGATATTGTTGTGTCGTGGTACTTCCTTTCTAGTGATTGTGATCGGCTGTTTGGCGCACTATTGCATAGTCTTTGTTGCTGCTGTTGTTGGTATTGCTGTTGCTGAACTCCATACACTGGGTATTCTTTGGGCGATAAAATTAAATTCGATGTCGATGCATGGTGTTGTTGTTGCACCGTCAGCTGTGCAGGTGGAAGCATTTTACTGGTCTGTTGTATTAATTTTGTTGACGTTGTTGGCGGTTGATGCTGTTGCTGCTGATGGAATCTTTGCTGATTGTTAAATGATTTCTGGGCCATGCTCTGGAGTATTCTGGCCGATAGTTCATCGGTCATCTGGGTTCCATTCACAATCATAATATCGTCTGTGTGGAGGGGAGAGTTTTGTTGAGCAGATTGTTGTTGCGCGGGACCAGAATTGTGTATATAGTTTCCTGATGGATTAGGGGATATATGGTAGATATTATTACTGTCAGATTTAGTTCCATCGGCGGACGTAACAAACTGCTGCTGCGTAATATGCACTTGCTGCGGATGTTGATAATGGTGATTGGTATTTCCAGCATTACTTCCACTGCTATTACTATTCGCACGCACCTTTTGAGTGGTTGCGGTAATAATTGTCGGTGCTTGTTGTTGTTGTTGCTGGTTATGCTGTTGTTGTTGTTGCTGTTGTTGTTGCGGCTGCTGCTGTTGTTGTTGTTGTTGAATAACTGTTCCGTGGGCATTTACAAATTTTATTGTTCCCGAACTGTTGTTACACGAACTGATTGTATTCAAAATCTGTTGATTAACCATTATACTGTTTCCGCCGGCATTATTTACCACTTTGTGATTCTGATTCTGAGACGAAGGAATGACAATGTGATTCTGCATAACATACTTTGAATGTTTCGACAATTTCGTGGACAAATGTTGATGCACTCCGGCGGTGTTGATTTTATTGCTTATTGTATAGGTTCCAGATGTTGAAACAGAGGGAGTATTAACGGAATGATTATGATGCAGAGTCGCCACAGAGACCGCACCACTGCTATTCGTGATCGCATTATTGTATTGTTTTATGATTTTCTGTGACTTGATGTGCTTCAGGGTTGTCTGTGTGATACCTGCGGATGTATTCTGGTGCTGACTTTGGTTAAGATTGATTGTTTGATAGTGCTGCTGATTGTTGCATCCACTTGATTGCTGCTGAATGAAAGTTTTTACCCCTTGTGGTTGCTGTTGAGTACTGATTATTTTATGCTGCTGCAACTTCATCGATTGTCCAGTGGTTTTCTTTATTAAATTTGTCTTTCCACTGCCGATATTTGCGGTTCCAGTATTAACTATATTGTGCACATACTTTTGTTGCATTACCATCTGTCCGCTGCTTGATATATGCTGCTGCTGTTGTTGCTGCTGCTGTGACGAGTGCTGTGGAGTAACCATAGTCTGTACTCTTGTAACCATTTGCACATTTCGAGGCATTGTCACCTTCTGTACAACTTGCTGCTGGGGCTGACCCTGCTGCTGCTGGTTTCCAATGATAGTTTGTCTACCCGTCGAGGTTAACACATGATGTTGCTGTTGCTGAGATGGCTGATTTCCTTGCTTAATGGAAATACTGTTCGTCTTATAAGCAGTCATCTTTTGTAAAGTAGTAGTTTGTCCTTTCGATGTCGTCGTTATATACGGCAAACTCTTTGCATTTACAAAATTTATTGTCTGCTGATGATGCTGTTGTTGTGTTAATTGACTCGTCGCTGTCGTTTGAACGCCTCCAGTACCAGCTGAATTTGCCTGTTTTGACATCACGGTCAGATTGTTAAAGAGTACCTTAGAGTTATTATTGTTTCCTCCAACAGTGCCACCACTTCCATTTGTGGTGGTCACATTTCCCATAGAATCTATGATCATATTGCCTGTCGGTCCCCCGGCAGTAACAATTTTGATTATTTGCTGGTTTAACACATCGTTCGTTGTTGATATCATGACATTTCCGTTGCCATTGCCCCCTTTACCAGACGCATTATTTCCTCCCGTGTTTTGTGCATGTTCAAGATACTCTTCACTAACAATCAACTGTTGTCCTCCTCCAGTTCCAGAAGATGATGTTTGTTGATGATGCTGCTGTTGGGTTAGCTGATTCATTTGCTGCTGCTGATGATGTTGTTGTTGTTGTTGCTGTTGTTGTGTTTGTTGATGTTGTTGCTGATTATAGGCAAGAGTTTGTAAATTTGTAGTAACAACTTGATGATGTTTAAGTTGCTGTTGTTGCTGTTGAATAGATGTGGAAGATGGTGAATGAATCGACGACGAGGACGATGATGATATTGTACGCTGATGTCGACGCATTAGTGGATTATTATTGCTAATATTACTATTACCGTTGTTATTATTTGTTTCGGTAATAATGTTGCCCACATTGCCATCATTGACATCGTAAAATTCATAAAATTGTTGTAGATTTGACTTATTATTAGTTAAAGTAGTTGTTGTGCCTGAACCAGCAATAACTGATGTCTTCTCCACAACAATTATACCCGACGATTGTAATGGCATTGCAATAAACTAATTCTGTATTACCAACTTGGCATTTAGTGAAATGCTAATATTTGAAGAAGTTTAAGAAAATCAATTTCCTTCTATCTTTTTGCTTTTGATCAAACTTTTCGGGCTTATTTTTATTTATTGTGCAAGTTTTTTTCATTCACTCTTTTTTATAAATTTCCTTAAAAAGTTACGTTTTTTTTTAATTTTAAATGTTTTTTGTTTGTTCTTTTTTCTTGAATTTTTTTTTCTACTTTTCTTAAATTTTTACACTTAACTATTATCATCTGGCTTTATCGGTAACATTAACGCTGATGGTGGGCCCCCAAAATCATGGGGGCTTTTTTTATAACAATCAAGAGAATTTTTTGTTTCTGTTGACATTACATTATAAGCCATCACATCTGATAACATTACTGTTATTGAAAACAATAGCTTTTAAGATTCAAATTTTTTTTTTTCTATTGGAACCGTTTTTCGAGTTTTTTTTATTGTATTTGTTAGCTCTTTGTTAGGGGTGTCCCTTGTAGTTTCTCCGATGGTAGCTGTTGTGTTTCATTCCTTCTTTTAAGATTTTTGTTTCATCTATAAAGAAAAATTATTTGAGGGTGGTTAAATGTGTTGCATTCATTTTGAATTTGAGGAATACAAAAATTATTTTGTTTTTTAAAAATATTTTATTCGCCGTTTAGACTTTCTTTTTACAAATATTATAAGAAAGATCACAAATTGCTAACATGAAGTTTAAACTAGAAACATTTGGGAACAGGAATACAAATAATAGTCAAATGTCTAGGCGTAAAAAACCAAACCAAACCAAACCAAGTCACCATTCCTCCAAGAGCTGTTAGGGAGGTCTTAAGCTTCTTGGAAGATGATGCTATCTATTTTTATACTGATGGATCATGGTTGGTGGTTGTGTGTACTCCAACATACTAAAATTAAGTCGCTCTTTCCTTCTTCCTAATCATTGTAGAGTATTATGGCAATTTGAGAAGTCCTTTCTTTGCTCAAAGAAAAAGTGATATCATCTACTGATATCCGTATCTTCTCAGATAGTCAGCCGGCTATTAAAACTCAGGAATCCTCCCCTACAAACTCGTAACTGCTCTCAACTGCCGTTCATCTCTTATGGAGGTGGCGCAGCAGTTCAATATTCACCTATGTTGGGTGCCAAGGCACAGGGATATTTCAGAGAATTGTAAGGCTGATGAACTTGCCAAAAGTGTAACGACACTACCTACATATATTACCTACAAGGCAAATACATATATACCCATCAATACATGTAAGTTAATGCTGAAACAAGATGCTTTAGAAAGGACAAACCTAAGATGAAAAATACAACCACCTGTCTGACGATAAAACAGTTCTGGTCAGCATTTGATCTGAAACGATCCAAGTGTTTGATATACTTAAGCAGATTGCACAGCAGTTCCGTAATTGATGTCATAACCGGACACTGCCTCATAGGCAAGCACACAACGAGGCTTGGCGTTTATTCAAACGATTTTTGCAGAAGCTGCATGGACGAAGAAGAGGTGGAATCTATTTCACATCTTCTGTGAGGTAAGTTCCATCTTGGGAGACTTTTTCTTCGATCATCTCCACGATCTTAACAAAATAAACATCTCTTACGCTTCATTAGGAGCTCCAAATGGTTCAACAATGGGGAGATTATTCAGGATTATTGGAACTTGGTTGTCATTGAAAAGTTCTTTCATACGCAAATTTAATTTTGAGATTAGATTTGATCATGGAAAGAAAAACTGACATACATATGAGAAGAGGGAAAGAAGGGTACACAAATCTTTGAAACGATTGTGTTGAATTTTTGGGAACAAAATGTCAGCTGTTAATTGAAAGCGCTTTCCATCTTTGAAAAATCAGTAGAAAGTGGTAGAGCAAATAAAATATTTTACAAGATTTATATATATATATATATATATTACCAGATATCAGTTTTATTTGTTGCAGTGCCATAGAATTAATAGACTAAGTTTTTAATGATGAGTTTAAATGAAAGCTATAACTGGGGCCTTAGTTGTGCCAAGGTATGATATGAGTAAGTAAATACCTGGTACACTAAATATTGCTAGGTTGCTATAAATCATTTTTAAAATGCAAATCAGGTTCCTAAGCTAATACATTCCATTGATAGAAACAATAGTAATATCTTCTGCAAGTATTTCGCAATGTTGAAAACCAAAAAATGCTATTTACAAAAAAGAAATTTAACGGTACAGCGAAGCAATTCATCGAATTGAGTTCAAGGCAATTCAGAAAAGAGCAAATCATTTCCAATAAAAAAATAGGTACTATTGATAAACTTTGAATTGCAGATTTTGGTATATATGTATGTATTATTTATATAAAGATAATAATTTACAAGTTAAAGTAGATTCGACTCCCTTTTCGTAAATTTGTTTCTACATCGCATATATGTAAAATATAAGCATTATCTATGCATGTATTGGATATCCTCATACATTCTATTATTTTATTCCTAGCTATTGATTCCTAGCTTAGTATTGGCTGTTAGATTTTAGTATACGATATAGGACCTATGCATGCTATAATTTAATACTTAAACGAAGTTATGGCTAAAGGAAGAAATTTGAACGTTTGTATTTGATGTAAAATTGAGTTTTCTTTTGACCCTTTGGTGGAAATTGTATGTAACAAAGCAATTAATATATATATCAACATTTTTAGTACATACTGGATTCTCTCGAAAAAAAATTTAAGCTTTCCTCTAAGTACCATGATTTGCGTTCGTAACTTCCCCAATCAAATTAGTTAAAACAGCTACCTACAATGAATCCATCAAATAATTCTTTATCTCTCGCTAATAATACATAGATATACATAATATTTTTAGAAGGGTGCTGCTGTAGCCAAAGCAGATGACTACATATGTTTTTATATAGGTACCTACAATAAAATGTAATCAAAGTGAAAAAAACGGCCAACAGAGAGATGCATATAATCAATAAAACTCAATTCAAAGCAATTATTTTATACAATTTTCATCCATATGTGCATAGTCCAGAGTGTAGAAACGTATTCTCTCTAAAACTAGGAGAAGATAAGTAAAAATAATAATCAGCAAAGAAAAAGTGGTACAAGTTCCAGATCATTTGCAGTGTGCGCATGTTTGAAAAAGAAACAAAAAAAATATATAGAAAAGTTAAGAAGAAAATGCATTTTACACAAAAGATAGGTACACAGAAAATAGCAAGATAATTTTCAGACGGTAGATAGGACGTATAAAATGGGCAAAAATAGTGCAAAGACAGTGTAGAGTTCAAGTTGGATATAAAATTTTGTATTTAATTCGTAGTAGGTATAAATGATGAATCAAAACGAATCCAATTGAAATTGCAACGAACGAGTCTGCAAAGACTCAAACAAAAATCGCAACGAGAAAAGACTTGCTGATGCAGAAAATCAAATAAAGCAGAAAAAAATATCTATATAATTAGGAGTTGTTTGTCGTTGTCGTCATTGTAAAGAAAAATCGGCCACCAAAAACAGGTTGAACAACATTGCAAAGTTAAAATCTGACAAAGAAACTCAGAAGGAAGTTTCGCCGCCTGAAGAGCTACTTGCTAGTTGCTACTGTGTGATCTGTGCTCTAAGATGAATTGTGGTACGCTGGGGGGAACTTACGTCACCAGTGGAAATTGAATTTTCGTGTTTGAAAATAATGTGAAAATTGATTTGTATTTCCAAAACTATATTTAGGAACATAAGTGTTTTATCTATGCTGAATAACAGATAGATAAATTCATTAGGGGCAGTGAAATCAATAAAAATATGGATGGAGGTGTACCTACACATTATTGAACAACATAACAAAACAACAAAATTGAATAAATACAGATAAACATAAATTGCGACGAAGATTTATGAGAGAAGCAAACTGCGAAAAAGAAAAGTAAAAGAGAATTTTCAAATAAGCATACTTTTTTGCGCGAAAAAGTATGACAGAAGGGAAAACTTTGGCCATGCGTATCAGCCATAGATTTTTGTTTTTGTTTTTTTTTTATACCTACATTTATTGACATTTACAAGACAATCTATGTAATATATTTGTAGGTATTTGACGAGGAGGTGGGATTGGTTTAATTACATATATCAGGCTAAACACTTACAACAGTTTGTGTATGTACATATGCATATGTATGTATGTACCTAAAGTATATTTGTATGTCTGACTGGCAGTTGAAATCTAGTAGAATTAATTTCCTAACGATGTCCTATACTAAACATTAGCACCCAAATTAATAAACATGGACTAGGGAAGGTTTAGGACTTATTCCGTGTACCTACTAAGTGCGAAATACTATTAATAAGACACAATTTCTGTTTTTTGACGTTTACCACTTTAGTCCTTCGCTAGACCATTGAAGACGGTGGTCTAGCAATGGACTAAGAATTGACATTGGCCTCATTGAATAACCGAACTATAGCGATCTGGATAGGTTGATTTTGTTGTATTCCCCTGTAAGAATGCAGCTGCTGACGAAAAAAAAATCTTAAGCTATCCGAAAAACTTTGGGATACTTTCGTATCCCATGAAAAATGTCAAAAACATATGCACAAAGCCATACCAATTTAACCTATCCGATGTTGGTTGTTCAGGAATCTCAGTGGATACTAACATTTAAGAATAAAATTTACAGGGACATAGAATAAAAAGAGTGATACTTTTTGTAGTAGATTTTGTTCGATTTTTATTAATAGCAAATTTTAGTCCATGGTCTAACTCTTATTCCAAGGTTTTGTAGGTGCATGGACTAAAGGTTGACTCTGTTTTTTACTAATAGGGCTGTAGGAATTTAATCAGTGCCTATCCATACAAACAATAGATTAGTTTTAAATGTTCAATTTTTCACATATGAATATGCTAACATTTTTTTTTATAATAAATGGAAATTTAAGCAAAACTTTTTGTACATTATTTATAATAAATATGGCGACAGCTCGTGGAGTAGGTAACTATGTAGGTATACCTTCCAGGTCCTAGTGGATTACAACTCTCAATCATTTATGTATTGATCGACTGAACTTCACTGCGGCATCAAAGAGATTTAGGGGAGAAGCACATTTTCGAGACATAATATAGGCGCTCTAAGATAATTTCTTGAACAGTACCTACCTACCCAAAAAATTGTTTTTAGGTGGATCAATAGAACTATGTAATGGGTGATTTTTTTGCTACTTGGTTTTTGACGTTTATATTTTTGACAGATCACACATGACAAATTCCACGAACATTTGACATTTCGATTCAGTATTGTTTGCCATTTCATCATGAATAGACTTACGCCTGAACAACGTTTGGAAAATTGAAATTTATTATCAAAATTCGTGCTCTGTGAAAAATGTGTTTCGCAAGCACAATTGTCTTCAGCGACGAGGCTCATTTTTGGCTAAATGGATACGTGAATAAGCAGAATTGCCGTATTTGGAGTGAATAGCAGCCAGAGGCAATTCAGCAGCTACCAATGCATCCCGAAAAATGCACTGTTTGGTGCGGTTTATGGGCAGGCGGCATCATTGGGCCGTATTTCTTCAAGGACGATGAAGGCCGCAGGGTTACGGTCAATGGAGAAAGGTACCGTTCGATGAGAACAGATTTTTTTTTTGCCGAAAATGCAAGAATTGAACTCGGTCGACATGTGGTTCCAACAGGACGGTGCCACATGCCACACTGCACGCGAAACCATGCATCAATTGAGAGGCGAATTTGGTGAGCAGTTGATCTCACGTTTTGGCGCAGTCAATTGGCCACCAAGATCTTGTGATTTGACCCCGTTAGACAATTTTTTGTGGGGGTTTGTTAAGTCTATTGTCTATGGGGACAAGCCAAACACGATTGCTGCCTTGGAAGCCAATATTGAACGCGTCATTGGTGAGATTCCGGCCGAAATGTGTGAAAAAGTTTGCCAAAATTGGACCTTCAGAATGGACCACCTGAAGCGTAGCCGCGGGCAACATTTAAGTGAAATTATTTTTAAAAAGTAAATGGCAGAAATTGATTTATCGATCCAAATAAAAATTTCATTCCTTTTTACAAGTTTCTGTGTTTTTTTGAATTTTCAAAAACCAAGCTCTTAAAAAATCACCGTTTATAATAGCGTGACAGTGATACTATTGTGCACTACTTCAGTCAAATTATGAAGAAATTAAACAGAATTTCTTATTTGCAAGTATCTAAAGTTTTTTTCAACGCTTTTCAAAATTTAATAAATTTACCTTTTCTTCATGCTCAAATTCAATGAATCTACCTACTACTTATACATCACGAAATTAAGACAAATTTCAATCCTAGGTAATATTTAAGTACTAGTAGTACATACATATATGTTGCTATATACTAACTACATATGTACATTATATACCTACATACCTACTTTTTCATTAACAATTACTAATTGATCAAGTAAAGTTACACATTACGAACCTATAGGTAGGTATTTACTTAGGTTTTCGTTGTTTGAACGATCTTTAAATGTGTCCTAATATCATGGACAATGGTAGAAGAAATCAATCAAAACATGTGCAGAAAAGATACCTATCTAGGTTTTTGTGTACCTAATTCGTGGGTATCTTAGTATATTTTAAAGAATTCAGATACCGCTAACAAACTTAAACTGCACATTTTTATGCCGATTTTTATTTGTGAAAATACCTAAGTAGGAGGTACACTATTTGTAAACATTGGGCATTATTGTGAATAATAATTTGACAGGAAATTTTTCTCCAATTCGAATTTCGGCAATGTGAATGATGCTCAATAGTTTCCCTCGGAATTTATTGGTATCACGAATAAGCTTTCCAAGGGAAGTTTGATGTCATTTCATATGATTTTTTTTTTTCCAGGGAAATTTATTCCGTGGGAGATTAGTGATCGCTGGAAAAATTTCGAGGGAATAAAATATTCCGTGGGAAACGAAATTTCGTGGGAGATTATGTACATACATAAATACATACATACATTTCAATTGATTATTTTTGATTCTATTAAGAGTATGTTGTACGTACAATTCCTATAAACTTAAGCCTGTTCATCTACCTATTATGTACATAATATAGGTACCTAAAATAAATTAAACAGTACCATTTTTAAATATTTACATTGTAGATACCAAAATAAAAGCTTTTTTTTATTTTGGGGTTAAAATAAGAAATTACCAAACGTTACACATCAAACTGTTAAGAGCACACAACAATGAGAAAAATGAAAATTCAATAAATTTAATAAAAATATTTATATGTACATAGGTATATACGTTTGTAGTATATACATATGTACATAGGTTGGGACGAAACAGAAAAAAAAATAAAACTCCTAACCTCAAATATTTAGTTTTGCGCCTTTGAGAAGATACCGTCATGCGTAGTTTTTATTATTATTTTCTTTTTTTTTCCTTTTTCATATCCATCTGAATTGCAAATATAACAATATCATAACAGAAAATGGTTCTGCGCCCAGAGTTTGAAAGTATAAATGTGTGAACTGTGCAGCAGCCATACAAACTCAGCAACGAAAAGTAGAATACAGAATAAAATGGCAAAAAAAAAACTATACATTTTCATTGTACAACAGCAAAAAAAACAGTATACGAACATGACCAACGACTAGGTACGTCGTACAACATTCGTACAAATCTCGTCATCGTGGTTGCTGCCGAGCGCACAGTGCAGTGCATTCACTTTAGGAATACATACCTACATGTACTAAAAAAAAAATAACAAAAAATATGCACGTATACAAAAATATACATGAAAGCAACAGCAATATAATGCAGCAGCGTCAACGTCGACAACGAAAAGCATTGGACACAAATTTGAATAAAGTTCATAGCGCAAAAGACGACCACGACACGACTTAAGTACAATGTACAAAGGCTAGGAAAAGGCTAGAAAAGCACCAACTTTTGTTTTCATGGTACTTCTCGTACTAACCAACTACATACATGCAATATGTGTACCTACAATGGAGAAGAAAATTATATATTGGGGATTTAGAGGGATCAATTCTTTGGGGAAGTGGTGTTCCTCAGTGCTGACGTTTGCAAAGTAACTGCAAGTAAATTTTTTTTATTTTCAATTGTTAAAAAAAAAAAAACGCCTGAGCCTTCCTACCTACATATTAAAATTTAAAGGGTAAACAATCGTCTACTATATATAATAATCACAGCACACCCCTTTTTATTAATCACCGTCGTCATATACGTCATTATATAACTTTTGAATCTCGCACATTGTAAAGAGATTTTTTCTATATATACATATGTAAATATGCTCATTTTTAAATTAAATGCCAAAGCCGCCAAAAAATAAAACCGCCGCCGCGCGTTTCGAGCAAATACAACGCATCAAAAAATACCCCAAATAATCAACTTCAGAAACAGCTAGAAAAACAAAACAAATACATACCTGCATTATATATGAATATAAGATAAAATATAAGGCGATATTTTGGACTTTCAATGGAACATGGAATAAAAGACTGTTGTTGGGATATATTGCCGAGTTTGAAAATAATTACAATATATCCGGGAATCACGCTTCCGCTTCTTGTTTTATTAAAAAAAAAAAAAGATTTGGATTTGATTTATTGTGTAGCTCCTAGCACATACATATATTTATATAAGATTAAAGTGTGGTGCGCAATAAAAGCTCTTGGATGATATTTCTGTTATTCAAAGTTCCCACTTTACACATGTTAATAGTGTTACGTACTTTATATTATAATCCGTTTGGGACTTTAAATGTGGACACAGTTTAGATACGAATTATTTTTGTTTTATTTTCCTATATATTTTCAAATCGAAGTGGTCTTTGCGTATTCCTAACAGTTTGTCAAGAGAAGAAAAAAACCTGCTATACGCACTCCACGGAATCTAAATTGGAACTCCTGTTCGTGTACCCAATTCCTCAATCCGGGTTTCGATTCAGCTCGTAATCTTATTTGTTAGGAAATCGACAGTATTAGACTTCATGCATTTGAAGTGCAAGATCTCAAAATAGTTTAATATTTAAAATATAATTAATTAACTAAAGCATTGAAAATATTTTAGAAAAAAAATACATTTTCCGAATATTCTGGATTTCCAATTCTCCATTTATTCAGCCTTATCACGAGTTCCATCGTAATCGGAATCCCGAAAAATATTATCGCAGAATGCTTTCACAATGGCAATTTGTATGAGCATTTGCATTAGAAGGATTCTGTGATAGATTTTTTCGGGATTCGTAACAAGTTTCCGGTTACGATGGAATTCGTGATAGGACTAAATATACTGGAGCAAAAAAGAAACAGTCATTATTAATCACTATACCTATCTGGAACACATTTACAAATAAGAAAAACTATCCAAGAACTAAAAAGTGACTGTTGTGAAATTCTAATTTAAATTGAGTAATTATCGAATTGAACAAGACGCAGCGCGAAGTTTTCTGTCTACAGCTAATAGTGAGGCGATTTGTTTTCTTTTGTAGAAAAAAAATCTAATTGATGGGGTATATATTGCTACAACTTTGAGGTATATTGCCACAACTTTTATAATATAGAAAATGTCGTTCTTATCAGTTTAACTTTGTAGTTATTGGTATATCAGACATGCAGTGTGTATATAGTAATTTCTTATCAAAACAAGCTCGAGGCATGATTATTTCAAAGACTCGATTCTTTTAAATGTATTTTTGTTTTAAATTTTTAATTAAAAATTTATCATTTAATGATGTAAACTAAACACAAGGATGTTTTAGTGAATAATCAAAGGAAATATGTATATAAAAAGTATAATACATAATTTCCATAGAAAATACAAAAACTATTCCAGTTAGTCGTGAGTTTATACAGAATTACAATTACAACCATCTATTATAAATTTATTTTTTACATCTGTACAAACAGTCATACAGAGCCGATAATGAGTATGAATTAGAACTAAACATTTTCCGTCGAGTCTCTATCTGTTATTCCGGATTTACACGAGTGAAAAATTGCCATTAATTCATGTCATTAAAATGATAAAATAATGGTAAAATGAAATCATTAATGATAAGCATTTACACGGGGCAAACTAATGACTGTTTGATTGATAATGGCAATCTGCCATTAACGAATGAGCAAGTTCATTCTTCCTCCCGGTGTGCCATAATTTTCAAATGGCATCATTGTGCATTTACATGATACCATTATAATGGCAATATTTAATGCTAGTCTTCTCTGCCATTTTTTTAATGACGAAAATAATGACAAATTTTCGAACCATTTACACGATTTCGTCAGCATTGTCAATAAAATGGGAGATATAATTGCAATTTGTAAATCGTGTAAATCCGGCATTATTGACCATTTGCAGAAATTAGTTTTTTTCTTTCTATATTTGACATTTGAACACCAATTGTATTTTATGAATAACGGTTCGTTTTTCTACATTCAAGAATTTACCAAATACATACTAACAGTTATTGATTGACATACAACTGGTGAGGTGAACATTTTCTAACTTCGGAGAAAACTGTGTTACCGGCGCAATTTTTTTCTGAACAGAGCTAGCTTTGAATGCTCTGATTAGTTTTTTAAATGGACTTAAACTCTTACAGTCTTATTCATTAACGCATCATAAGGAGTACATAAGGCTATGTTTTTTTAAATAATTTCTCTATATAACGTTACATAGCAGCAACATAATATGCTAAACTCATTGAAAGGTTGCGTAGAGCCTATTTTGTAACCACCAGTCTTCTGACTTTTGAGAGGGCAAATGTCTATTTTTGGTTTGCGCCAACGACGCCAAGAACTTGCTAGCGGCTACATAAGTCCCTACACACTGCCTAACTATGCATGAATTTAGTGATTTTAAGGAATAAGACTGTTAGTTTACATTTATTTACATTTGTCATTTCGCGCCCATCTTACTTTACCACAAGTAGAAGACTAAGCAGCGAATACGCGCATAAAGAAAGCATTGGGAACATTATGATCAGATCCCTCAAATTTAGTTATGAAATACACTTGAACATTGAACTGTCACGCGTAAACTGCACACGTAATTCTGATAGAAATAAGATCACTAGATCCGATTTAGCTTTGGGAGCTAGATCGAGAAATTAGAATTTCTCAATCTGCCCAATTTGTATTTCCAGAAAATATATTTGTTACAGATGAGTAATATCAATAGATTATTTTTCCAAGGTTTCACCCTCCAAAGCAAATATATTTACATTGTTGTATTTGTAATTTGAGTCGAGTCGATGAATAAATGTGAATTACAAAAAAAATATATCCCGTGATTGAACGCACACCTTAAAGGCTAGTCAATTTTCAGCTTGTAGCTTTTGACTGTCTTTATTATCCAAAATTGTCGTTTCATCCCGGCGATCTCACTAGGAATCATCAGTTGACTAGTATGACCTTATCAATACACCATTTTTGTTGAATTCAGTTCGTCTTACATGTAATTTTTGATAAAAATCTAATGCGAACAACATTGAAATTCCTAATCATTAAAGCTGAAAGATTTTCTCCTAAGCCAGGTCCAATTTTAAATTTAAATTATTATTATAAAAAAAAACAACTTAATAAAATCGAAGCAAAACGGAAACAATGAGCATTAATATTGAACACACCCACCAAGAACCAGCTGTGAATTCGATTCTTCAATTCGTCGATTCAGGTGTACATACATACACAAGGACCTGGTTATATGAATGGATTGGGTAATCGAATCAGAATTAAAATTTCGATTAAGGTTTCAGATATATGGCCTCGAGGGTCGAAAGATTGAATTAAAATGGAACCGAGGTGACAATCTGACTTTACAGCATAAACAACAAAAACATGCAACAGAAAAAATACAAACATCAAGAATTAAATTGGATTTTTCATTTCCTCGATTTAGGTATACAAATATATTTTCATTTGAATCCAGCGCGTCTAGTGGAATCGGATTCAAGTATACAACTATCTTAATCCTGATTCAATACCGATTCAATTCTCCATATAAACGTAGTAATTAAGGTAGTAACTGAGTCAGCACTTCCATCCAATTTAAATCCGATCTCTCGATCCGGTAATCATATAGCTGGATCGAAAACTCAATCCGTCCCAATTCGAACTCCCAAACCACTATTGGAAAGAGAGTAAAAATAATATTCGACATCATATAAGTTGTAGATAAGCCCCTATTTTGCCAGTAAGCATACTTCGGAATCCTTTTTGAGACTTGTGAAATAAAAGAAGAAAAGGAACACTTATAAATTCGAGGATCCCAATTTTAGAAAAATTTTTTTCGTGTGTCCGACCCTTTAAGGAAAATCTACTCGTCTTTTAAAAATGTACTAGATTGCGCTGTGTTTCTGACATTTCTTCACGGCAATGAGACCTTTATTGTTTATAAAAATGTGAGTAGGAAATTAGGAATAAATAAAGTGAATATTCAACTTTAGTGCATAAAAACAGAGCGAAAAATAAAAATAATTATCTACAACTTTAGACGTGGCGAAGGTGACGATAGTTTCGATAGCAACGTTTGGGTTTTACATTGCATTTGTTTATTCCCTTTTTATATACATTAATGAATTGTATTCCACAAGGTATTACCAATCACAAACCATACATATTACCCACCTCATTGCTCACTTATACTTTAATTTATTAGGCAGGTACTCTGTTCAAAGGTTTACCGTGTACCGATCCAAATAAATCCCAGATTCTTTTTACGACGATGAGCAATAAACTTAGATAAAGGCACTTAAGTTCTCTGACTACTCCTAACACATACAAAAATCCATATTTTGTTGTCAGATAAAAATAGTCTACAAATAAAATATTGGATACAAAAACCAAAGACCAAGTGAGTTGGGGGCATAGTCAGGGACAAGTGGCTGGGCTGGGAGTACGAGTACGAGAACAAGTATAGCAGGCAGAAGCACCAGCAGTGGAAGTAAAACCAAGTGCAAATCAAAGCGCACCAAATTCCCCCAGATGAATAGAATACAGCTATAGCCAAGAAAAAATAAATATACAGATAAATAACTCGAGAGTAAAATAAAAACCTAGCAGAAGCGGATTGCATCAAAGCAAACCAAAAACCAAACCAACACAAAAAAAATCCAATAGAAATTGAGAATATAAAGTTGAGGTTATAAAAAAAATTGAAAAGAAAAGGAAAGATGAACTAGGTATGTGTGCGCACATGCCAAAATAGAATTATTTAGTTAGAAAAAAAGAGATGGACTGATTGATGAAAAGCAGAAACTTGTATTAGAAGCCGAGTGAGTCCGCACGTTCAAACGAAAAAAAAAACATATTTTTTTCTTCTTCTATCTTATTTTGTTAAGAAAATATTGTGTAGCCAACTTCACACCATAGGCAATTTTTAATGCGGAATAAAGGAAAAAATGCGAAGAAAAAACAAACTTCAACAGCAAAGACAGAAATCTAAACTAGTCTATCTCATTCTAACCCATCGAAGAGAGTACACATAATTACAAACTTCAAATTAAAAATGGCTGTCACTATTTAATACGTTTAAAATACGTATACGTACGAGTCCATGTTTGTGTTCTTTCCATGCGCAACGAAAACTTCCATGGATTTCTTTAAATTACACAACTACATACAATTCAAAACTATTTTTTTTTCTTCGTTCAGAATTTTTCCCCACATTAAATATGGCGACGAGAAAAATAAAAATGGCTACAACACAAAATTTTAATGAAAAATCGCGCAAAACATTAATTCTAAGCAAATATTTCCAATAAACTTGTTGTCAAATGCCAGCGAAATCGATTTTCTTTAAGAAAATGTTCACTTTTATGCCCCCAAAAATTCAATTTGGAGAAAATGTGGGAAAAAATATGTCAGAGGTTCCAATGGAAATCTCCAAAAAAAAAAAAAAATTGACAATAATCGTAAATCCAAATAAGTTACGGAAATTTTTAAGCTTGATTTATATCAATAACAGCAAGGAAAGCTCTATTAACCCACCAACAAATTGTACAGAACTCCTTAGGATCCCAAGAAGGATATGCAAGTGCCCCATATAGAGATAATGCCACAAAAATAGTACATATACCCAAAATCTTATTTATTTACAATTTAATTGGGTAAATAACACTTCCTAATATATTTTATTAGTACTTACATTCAATTGATTTAGTCAAAAGCCACCGTTAATGGGAAAGTTGAAACAATTATCAGGAAAACTTCCCTGAAAATTCCACAATTTTCTTCACTGCAAATATTTTTTTATTCTTCTGGTAATTTACTATAGATGGAATTAATTTTATTATTTCGGAAAAGACGCAGCTCTGCAAAACGTTGAAGTAGAATTATGAATATGATGGATCAACGATGAAGAGAACTTTTTAAATTGGGAATAGAAACACCCGCGACAAAGTCTGCACTAAAAAAAAAAGTTGGATTTTGGGTACCAACAGCACAAATGAGTACAGAATTTTGTAAGGAAAAATGTCAACAAATTTAATTGAGCTATTTTAGCGTTATTCACTTAAATTTAAAACAAAATTCAATGTTCACTTGAGAACTGCTTTAATTCACTATAGTTTGTGCAATTTTTCAAAATATTTTTAAAGAATTCTACCAGAGCAATTCGAAGTTGAAAAATCGGACCATTTTCCCAAGTGCCTACAAATTCAATAAATGGCGGCCATTGGAGAGTGTTGTATTTTTTTCCACGATCTCCAATACAGCAAATCCAATTAAAGTTGAGAAAAATATCTACTTAACGAAAGTATACTCTTCGTTGGGTTTTTTCCAATCATTCGAAAGAGATAGTAGTTATATGTAAATGAAGAGTGCTGATGGATAATATGTTAGAGACTGCTGAAGGTGAAAACGAGATGGGAGTCATGAGTTGAGTTTTTCATCTTTTCTTTTCGTGGAGAATTTCTTACTGAACGAAAGAGTATGGCAAAATATTGACATCCGCTTGGCGGTGTTCGTAGAATAGAGCAATGTCTTGTTTTTATTCATTAGTTCGAACGTTTTAAGAAATACATCAGAAATCAGAAATACAAAGATGGGAAATGTCGTTAGCTATTTTGGTTTGCCTACAAGCTAGTACAGTCGTCAAACTAATATTGTTGTTGGATTTAACATATATTCATGGATAGAAAGTCAAATTTACAAAGCAACAATGAAAACAAATAGGTTTTGGACCGTGAATCGTATGAAACGTTCATGTCTTGGTCTTAAACCCCTTTCACACAATGAAACTGAGTTGCCGGCAACTGGGAGTTTGTGGGTGAGAAGGGCAAGAAGTAAGTGGAATGAAAAAAATCTCCCCGGTCAACGATTTGAAGAGATTTTTTTGACGTTATGCTTTGAAATTGTCTTAGGTTTCCATTTTGACTTCTGTCTCTGATAGATGTCAAACATATTTTTTTTAAAGAGAAATTGTTTCCTACAATTATATTATTACATTAACCAAACCAAGTGAGCTACTAAAATAAATTTATTGTGAAAGAAAATTTCAAGTTTTAATTCTTGTAGGCAAGGCATTTAATTCAATCCATCACGACAACAAAAACGCACGGACCAACTTAGCTCTCAGCTTGTGGCTTCATCATCACATTTGGTTTATAATGATGTTCCTGTATTAGCTAGCAGCAGCAGCAGCAGGCAGCACCACAGGTATCAGTCATATCATCCTGTCAGTGGCTTATGTGTCCAACTGTACCAATAAAGCTTCGGTGCATTCCAATAAGTCCAATATAATCTTCCCATCATCACTATCATCTGTTGGGCCCAAGATTTGGATGGCAAGAGAAACGCACAACAAATCAATTTTCTCCTGCTTCATTGTTTTTCCGTGACCTTTTAATATATTAATTTGGCAAACCATTATTAACAACCGCAATAAAAAAAACAACATTTACCTACATAATCGCACCAGGTTTCTTTATTTTGAATAAATTTTTCTAAAAATAAGCTGCGGTTAATTTATAACTCAAAATTGTGTAGAATTTTCCAGCCGCGAAACAAATTGTTTGTTTACAAAAAGCGAATGTCAAATCAAAAGCAATTCAAAAAACGAGCAACTCAGTTTCCTCATCAATATCTTCGTGTGAAAGCTACAAGGCAATTAAAGGAAAAAGTCAAAAAAATCTATAGCAACAGGTTTCCCTGTGTGAAAGGGGACTTACCTATGTGGGGTTATAGGCGTTTTTCTTAGTTCAGAGCAGAGTCAGAGTTGTCAAAAAATTTGTTTGTGTTTCTTTTTAACTCAGAGCATGCAGAGCTCCAAATGTGTGATTCTTTTTTTGTTCTGAACATGTTTTGTGTAGATCGCACTCGACGTGCTCGAACATAGTTGACTGAGCATGTGAGTAAATTGCTGAACGCACTAAATGCAATGTGTGTCAAAAAGGAAAATGTGAAGAAAAATATTATTAGATATATAAGTTGGCGAAAGAAGTTGATCGGTTATTGATTTTCTGTATCAGGGTGTGTATATTGCTTATATTGCTTTTTATAGTTAAACTGAAAATGTGTTCTGATTTGTGTAGCTCAACTGTGTTTAAAAAACATATCAGTGCTCAGAGCTCGTTCTGTTTGGAACAAGTTCAGTGCATAAATCTATATGTTCGAACTCTGTTCAGTGCTCTGCTCTGAACGAAAAAAGGAAAACGCCTTATGTAGCGAATCTATTTGTCGACTTTGGAATCAAAATATGGCTTGTGTTTTTCCAGGCCCGAAGAGAATTAAAAAAAAACGGGTATTGATCAACAATTTACACTCGTTTAAGATCATTCTCTTTTGGTTAGGTTAGGGTAAAGCGCATATATTTTTCGGGGCTTAAAGTGACTGCTTAGATTGTGCCTTTACTACACCATGGCGATGGGCTGTGTGGGCAACAAATTTAGGCAGCGGTTACATTTCATATTCGAAATGTATCATTTTATTCCATTTCGTTTATTTTAACTTGAGCGTTTGGCAGTATAAAGTAGATACAAAAATATATATTAAAAATGTGTACTTACTTGGTCGAGGAGATAAGCAAAAAAGCTTATTGCTATATTCTTTATATTTTGATATAGATCTCAACAATTTACTGTTTATCCCATGTTGCACGATCTCAGAATCATGTTTTAATTCAGAGATATTTCATAGACATGCAATTTCGCAAGCGTGAGTTTTCTTTGTGTACAAAGAAAGTCGTGCATATGATTCATTCAATTTTAACAAAAAAAAAAAACGTGTAAATATAAGCAAATTCACCCATCATTACTATATAAATAGGGTTATGTACACATTTTGTATGATTACATTACTTATTTCTTATAACTTTTACCAGTCTATAATATATAATATTTGCGATTCCGCAAGGGCGAGACTCAACTTTTTGACAGGAGTAATCACGTGTACACAGAGAGACACATTTATTCACCAATATTTTGATAGTGAATAAATTAATAAAACATTTTGTTTTCTCTACAGAATTAAAAAAATGCACACACAATCAAAACAAAAATATTTTTGCATTATTTTTTTCCAAGAAAAATCCGCAATACCGGATCAAGATAGAAAACGACAACTGCTATTTTGTGGCGTTCAGAAGAGTTCCTGTCAGCGGATCAATCGAAAAGGCATACATTTTATATTCAGTGTGTTTCTTTATTTATTCCGGATAAAGAATAGAATGGATGGAAAAGACGAAATATTTTGCTAGAATATGACATAGATTTAAAAAATCACATCGACTAAAATGAATTCCCAAAACACTTGCTTCTTCTTACCTTATTTTACCAGAAAAGTAGTTTAAATTCAATAAGCATCGAAATTACACAACAAAACAACATTTTAATTAATGAAATGAAATCCAGAATCGTTTTCTGTTCTGTTTAGAGTAACAACAGTCATTTTGTTGTGGGGTCAGAACAGTTCTGGCCGGATAATCGAAAAGACCATTAAATACCATCTATGCCGGTGTGGGGCTGTCAAAAATTAATTGACAAACATTTCAAAACAAAAATTGTTGAATTGAAATTGGACGATTATTAAAAAATGTTTCTGTCCTACAGTTTATTGGATACTATTTTGAATAGATTTTCATGTTATTATCTTGATGATTTATAAAAAAAAAATACTTCAGAAATGAAGCCAGATACATTTATCGTTTTCAGCCTTCATACATTCACTCGCTCAGTTCAATACAACTACGCAACAGGCAAACTACAAAACAAAAAAAACATAAGACCGCATCGGTAATCCATTCAGAATCTTTTTAAATGCCAAGTTGGCACTCTATACCGGAACAATATGTATCGAAATACTAGGGGTATTCACGATCCGGTGCAACAAAAAGGTGTAAAATTGCGAAATTTTATTTTTTTCTGTAAATTGTGAACGCACCTTTTCTATAGAGACCTATATAGACCTTTGCAATAGAGCAACTCTGGAGTAAAAATGAAAAATCAGTTTGAACACAAACATTTCTGACAGAAAATAACAGCTGCCAAACTGTCAACTACACCAGGCAAATTTTGCACCATTGTACTTTTCTGTTGCAATAGGGTTAGGGGATAGCAAAAGTGCAAAAGTGTTGTAAAATCTTAGTCAGTGTAAATTGTTGTTATTGTGCAAAAATAAGTTGCACTTTTGCATTTTTACAATGATACTAGACCAGCAGTTGCACCGGATCGTGAATACCCCTGATAGTGTTTCGCAGCGTGTAATAGAATAGAAAAAGATGACATTGATGACTGTATTTTTTTTTGATTATTTGACAGACAACAAAAAAATTTATCCGGAATATTACGGGAAAAAATGCTACGTTTTCACCTAAACATAATCCGGTTTAAATTGAGAAGATTAAAAATTAATCTTCAAGTGTTTTCACCAGTGAAAAAAGATTAGTTTGACGTTTTTACTATGAATTGTCATTCAAAAGTCAATACAACAAGACAAAAACAAAATAATTGGGAAGAAGAATAATAATTTCGGTGCAGTAAACAAATTTAATTTCAATAAATAAAAATGAGTAATAACTTTAAAATATTGTTATCCCAATATCTTGCAGCATATATGTAGATATATTTACATAAATACTGTAATCGCCTTTGCACGGTTTTCGTTTTAATATATTTGGGAAAAAACAACTTCAAAGTATTACTGTAGGATAGCTTAAACATTTTCCATTACAAATTCGAGGCACCGGCCGCTTTGGTCTTTGTAGCTTTATTGCATTTTTTATTTTTATACTTATTTATAAACAAAAATAGAATTTGAAGGCAACGGCAAATTATACCAGACAAAAACAAATTCAATAATGTTGGACAGTTTTTATTTTGTTGAACGTCAATGGAGCAAATATGACATTAGAATAGGCGCGTTCTATGAAATAAGGTTTGTTTCTTTTGAGAATCTTCTAATTCGAAGAAGATTTCAATGAGATTAATTTCTAATCTTCATTTAAGGAGATTAAAATTTGTATGGGAAATGTTCAAGATTTAGAAGATTTCAAAGAGGATTTATGGTTAATCCACTTAAATCTGGATTAATACTACGTTTCCACCGAACTTTAATCTCTTGTAGATTTACTAATCTCAAAAGTGTTTCCACCGCTCCAACAGTAGATTAATTTTGACAGCACTATTCAAATCACACATATCTTTTCATTTTCTCTTATAATGTAGAAGTGAGACAGGCAGCTTCATCTGTGTCAACCGAAGAGAAAAATTCACTTTTCCGATGAATGTGTTCATTTCGATATGGAAATATGGTAGTTCGATTGAAGATTTAAATGAGATTTATTTTAAATCTTCATCTGAGAAGATTAAAATTTGAATGGTAAATCTTCAAGATTTGTAGGAGATTTAGCTAAATCTATTTAAATCTCGGTTTAGTGGTCGGTGAAAACGTAGTATAAGTGGTAGGTGAAAACGTAGTATAAAGAAACGCAAAATTGGTATTCCGAATATTCTGGACATCCCAGAATGAATAAAGAAACACACTGATTGCTGGCGTTCACTCATTTATTCTGAGCAATCTGGAATTACTTTCTATTGTTGTAACGCCATTAGCAATGAAGCACTTAAACCACTGCGTCTTTGCTTCTCTAAATAAGTTATTAATGTTGTTATTAATATAAACTTAAACATTTCATGTTTAAATAAACAACCCCTGAACAGTTTGGGAAAATCCAAGAAAACGTAGGTTAAAAATATGAATTAAAGTTACATATCTCAAATTCCATTGTAATCGGGACCATAGAGAAACTAATTTAATTATTTTCTCTATGATCGGGACCTTGTTACGAATTCCTAAAAAATCTATTACAGAATCCACCGTTGTGGAAATGCTCATACAATTTTTTTTATTATTATTAATCATTATCCTCATCTTATTAACTATAACATTTGATAAATTTTAAGATTGCTCTAAAAAAATATTTTAAGAGAGAATAGTTTGTGACATTGGTATTTCATAAAAATAGAGATAATGCCACTTCATAGTACAAACATTTATCGTGGGGTGTACAATATAAAGACAGTTAAGTTAAAAATTTAAAAAGAGGATTAAATCAAAATTCATATTCAGGGAAAAAAAACAAGATAAAATAAATTCAAATTCATTGAAAGTATATAAATTGAATTAAACAATATAGCTCAACAAAACTTCGATTTAATTATGATCGAAATCAAGAAGCCACCGTTTTACTTTTTTCAAAATTTGCAGGAGGAAACATGATACGAGTTTCCAAAGCTTATAGTACTAAAAGAAGGAATGGCAACTAGGGATTAGTAATTACTGCGTAAGATGTAGCCTTCAGATATTGGACTCTGCAAGTATCCACCTCTAAGAAAGATCTTGAGAACCTTGTAATAAAATAACTGTCTCACATGCAAAATCTTTGTACGCCTAAAAAGATCTATGGAATGAGAGAGACGGTTACAAACTTTTCCTATAGCGCATTTTGGCATCACAATTAGCAGCTTCATTTCCGATAAGCACCTCCCCAACAGCTTATACCGTATTGCATTCGTGAATGAAAAATCCCATAGTAAACATATAGTTTTCAGTGTTATCAGAACAAAACTTTGTAAGACGATAAAAACAACGGATTGTTGAAAGGAAATATTATTTAAGCCCAAAAATATGATCAGACCAGCTCAAATTTCTATCGATGAGAACATCCAAGTATTTAAAACAGTTGACGTTTTCAACTTGAAAGCAGTTGGCGTCACAAGAAACATTAGCATTAAAAAAGTGATACGAAGTTTAAAAGGAACTCAAGTGTAAATTATACCTTGCATTAATGTCTGCGGTCACGTTAGAGCTAAGGGAAAAAAACATAAGTTTAGTTTTGTTGCTTACTAGAAGTTTATGTGCATCAAACCAGACTCTCAATAAGTGCATATCATGATTTAAATCAGCTTCTAGGTTCAATAAACTAACGGATCTGTATGCAATTTCCAAATCATCTGCAAACGCCCTTACTTCACCAACCAACATTTGTTACTCAGACAGCGTTACCTTTTTTCGGGATTCGTAAAACTTTCCGATTACGATGGAACTCATGACAGGGCTGTTTATTTCCATTCGGTTTCTCATATATACACAGGTATATAAAACATAACATAGCTATCAGCACACTTAAATTTTGGCGCTGGGCTAAAATTTACTATTTTTTAGGTTTGTAATATATTATTTATTTTTCATCGTTAAATATTTTTAAATAAATTTGCTAGATACCTTCTAACTGGACAATCGCTACTTATTTGAGATAAGAAAGTAATTGAGGAGCAACTCCTTCTGTCGTGCAACTAGTGTCCCTTTATCATCTCAGTCTTGCTTTAGAGTTCAGATGTTATTTTGTAATCAAAACAAACATAAAAATAAACTATATATTTACACATACATGCATACAATATTTACAATTACTTTTTGGACTAGTCTAGAGAAATACCAAATTATAACTGTCGTTCCCCCCAAAAGTGTTAGTGGGCTGCTGAATCAAACAAGCAATTTCCGAAGTCGAATGCCCTTTTAACCCTACGGGGTCCTACTTTTCGGTGGCTCTGTCACACTGTTGGCATGTCTCGAGGAACGTCCTTATATTTAAGACACAAACTCAATTAAAGTTTACAGTATTCTGATACATAGACGCAATTGCAGGATCCTCTGTTTCATAAATAACCAAAACATCACGGAATTTATCGAGCAATTGCAGTAATTGCCATCGCCTCAAATTCTCAAAATACATTATTTCTTCTAGATGATGTTCACTCTTAAAATATCCCGCCTGATAGAGCTTCACCATAAGTGACAAATCATCTACATTGGCCGATGCTGGGATTCGTTGTATTGCATTTCGGTCTTGAATTTGGAATACATTTAATAGATCTTTAATTTTCTCTTCGTCTTCAATGGAATCGATACTATCACAATTGTCTGTGCTCATTGATGCAGTCATACTGGAAAGCAATCTTCAGTTTATCAGTATCATTTATCGCTGATAGAACTTCTTACCTAAAATTCGATTTATGACTTGAGCTCGGATGCGCGGCAATATTATCTGAAACTGTTGATCCGGCAGCAGAGAATCTGTCTTCGGAACGTCCACTTATATTCGGCACTGGAAGAGGCTGACTGGACATACTTAACATGGAACCATCATTTCTAAGAAATTTATAAGTTAATTACTTTCTATTATTTGTTATTTATAAACTGACAACTCATCATCGCTGGCCTGGCCGAAACTACTGCGGGGAATCTCATCGTCCAGCACTTCATCGATATCCTGCTCAGTGTCATCATCCCGCCTAACTACATCGTTATTGAAGTCTATCGATCGATTATCACAGTCTGCCATGTCACAAGGCATAAATTGCACATAGGTATGTAGTTGCATCAAAAGATGATGTTGTAGCATCCAAAGAACCATCTGAGCGAGTATTCTTTGGCGGGCTGTTTGCTGTAGAGGTGTAGTCAAGTGTCCGATAGATGTTGGCAATGAGAAGTCACTTATCACTTCGAATAAGGACATTCCCGGGAAACGAGCTGCAAACTTGTCCACCATATGAGATTTTGTATGAAGAGGAGCATCTGGAGCGATAACATATACATTTGTTTCACAGAGAGGATATATTATAGTGGCTTTCGCCCAATAGACAAGATGACCGACCAACTTGTTTACATGGTCAATGTGAAGGTCTGCATCTGAGGCCATGTTTTGCAAGCTCTTTAGGGGATTATAAACTTCAAAGAATTGCAGAAGCATACTCGCACCAGACGGCGGCACACAATCTAGTAGTTCAGCAAAGTCAACGAGCAATAGCATACCATGATATGGTTTTAAAGATTTCAAGCATTTATCAATTGCTTCAGGCTCCACAATGCAGCCTTTTTTGTGACTTTGATGTGCCTTTTGTGGGAGACAAAAACTCAAAGTAAGAGACTGATTTAAGGTTGTGTTTAGCAGTCCTGTTGTGCAAAGATCTTGATGCACAGACTTGATAGCCTGAGCGAGTGAAGATTTTTCAAGAATGATATCGAAAGCAGACAGATGATCATGGTCGATACCTACGCCATTGTCTAGTTCCATGGTGTTGGCTACTTCATCGTGGGTTTTAATCATTTGACTTATCTCCTCAGAGAGATAACCTACACGCTGTTCTTCCATTTTGAGTGCTAATCCCAATTTCTTGCTCAACTGATAGTAACTCTTAACAATCGAAAATGATGCCTGTGCATGTAGAGCAAAGACAATGTTTATCAATATCAAGTGTCTTTCAGTTGAAGAAGACTTACGAAACTCCTTTCTCTGCATCAGAGTTGGATGACTTACAAAGCGAACATCGTTTACCTTGAGTTCAAATTTTTGATTGCACAGCTCAGATTTGACGGCGAACAGCGTGGAGAGCACTTCATCGGTGAACCCTGTTAGGTGACCTTTTGTTATATTCGAAGCATGCTGTTGGGTTTTTTGCAGAATGTCTTCCGAGGTGTTTATTGCATAGGGATTGCGTTTCTTGTTTTTATTTACCACACCACTATCACATTCAATTCGATAAGGATAACGAAAAAGCAAGCGATCACCTTTGCTATCAGAGTACACAATGATAACCGCGAGTGGATTGACTTCCATAATTTGTTTTTCTGATTAACATAGTAGAAAATGTTGTACATTTATATTAATTCTGAATAATACTTTTTAATCATTTTCTCTTTATTGGATGGTGTGTGAAGCGAAAAGTTCAAGAAACGTCAAATTTTGACAAATATCTAATATAAGTGGGAAACACAAAAGATAGGACTATTTTCTTATGCATGGGACACAATTATGCATCTGAACTGGTTTAATATTTTATACCTTTTTTTGCCGTCAGAAAAAAACCTTTTATATATTTAATAAATTTATTCAAGTATTTTTCTTTTGAAACCGTTGGTTGTGATTTTTAAAGTATGGAGTGGGTATGTTTCAGCACCAGAAATAATAAAAAATAAATTTCAGTTAATTTTCAGCTGTAGTGGATTTAAATAATTTTTAATAAAAAATTGAATTGTTGAGGGACCAGTTGTAAAAGCTTTGTTTGATCAATGGTTCAGTAATTTTAAATTACCAATTTTGGTGGATTTACTGTGGTTCAACGATGGTTAAATATTTAGACATGTTTGCTTGTACCATAGTTGAACCTCAGTTAATCCGCCAAAATCAGTGAATTGAAATTTTTGAAATACGAATCAAACCACGTTTGTACAGAAGGTTCTAAAAGTGTGTCTTTTTATTGATTTCATTATCATCCATTTTGTAATCGTGATTACTACCAATCTAGGGTTTATGAGTTGAGATTCAATTTTCTTAAACAATGGCAGATAGGAAAATGTATTCACCAACATTTTGGCCAGTGTACACATACATATTTGCAATTCTGCAATGATGAAATTCATTTTTTTTACATGTAACGGGTACACAGAAGATGAATAGATTTGCTACACGCAATTCACGGACAATCATTGACACTTGCGAAACTCGACTCGGTTTCGATTCAAATAAAAAACGGAACTATTTTTATATTCCATTTAAAACAAGAACTGTCATTTTGTTCAGTTCAGATGACTAATCACAAAGGCCACGAACGCATCTATTTTCATTTTGACAATTCTGGTTTTGACAAATTTTAAGAACCAAACCAGTGCGTTTTCATCTTGATTCTATACGGATTTTTATTTCGGCATCTGCTATTATTTTATTAGTTTCCTCTTAAAAATGGACAAAGGCAGTGCTGCTTTACTTAAAAAATTACAATCCGAATTGGAATCCTACCAAACTAGCCAAAAAAGTAAGCTAAATGATGCCCATACATTTCAATAATACCCGAATTAACAATGCTCCTTCCAACTAGCCTTTATGAAATTAGCTAAGCAACGAACACTTCTTGAAGGTCAATTAAACGAAAATAAATGGGTGCTGGATGAACTAAATCTCCTTGGACCCGACAATAAAGTATACAAACTCTACGGGCCAGTTCTTGTTAAACAAGATCTCGAAGATTCCCGTCAAAATGTTGGCAAACGTATTGAATATATTTCCAAAGAACTTAAATCCTCCAATAAAACACTCGAGACTATGGAAAAGGACATCGCAAAACATCGGGAGAATGTCCAAAAACTTCAACAACAATACCAAGTCGCTGTTGCAATGAAATAAATTGTTACTTATTCTTGAATCGAAGTCCACATAACTTATTATTCTTAAGAATGTTTTTGTTGGTAACAGAAACACTTTCCCAATAAATTTATTTAAAAAAAAGAATAATACTTGCTTTGTTTATTTCCATGGAAACCTCTGAGTTGTTTCAATTAAATTATTTCGCAGGTTTCCTAGCTGTGTAGTTGTTTTTCTTTCAATAATGTCGGACGTCGTATTCCCTGAAGAATTGATATATTTCATTGAAAGCATTCGTCCATTCCAACTTCACGAAGTGGGCACTAATAAATGGCTTGAAAGTCATGAAATGATAATAAAACTTAGCCAACAGGCAACTCTAGAAGCTGCAAGCCATAGAGAAGAATCCGTTAAAGAGTTTCTAGTTTTGCACGAAAAGTTAAAAGTATTGATTCATGAAGCCTATTGCATTTTATTGTGGAAAACAAAAGTCCTTCCTCATCTCTTGGACATAGATCCAAATCCACAGGCAACATTTCTTATCTACACAGTTTTTTTCCATGAAGGATCAGTTATTTCACTATTGGAGATAGCTTTATTCCATCAAAATGGTTGTGAATCCTTGAAAGAAACAGCCGTAGATTTAGTGGATTATTGCGCTCAAGCTATTGCTCAACTTATTGGCTTAGTGAGGTGAGTTCTAATCCAATCCCAAGTACTTAAAAAAAAATAATTGCATTTAAAAAGTATGGGTTATCATGAAAATGAAACCGACATCGATGTGGACGAGTCAACTCTTTCGGAAATGGATCGCCAAAAGAGGGACATGTTGTATAAAATAGGATTGCGGTGTATTTCGATTTTGAACTATTTAGTTGATAATTTAGATGCGATACCATGTACGGCTACAAGACGCATGGTAACAACCCATGACATTCCTTGGTTACTGGCAGATTTGCTTAGTTTTTGTCCATGGTATCGAAAAACATCGAAAGGCATACAAAAATTTATTGGTAAGTTAAACAAAATTTAAAACAAAAATCGACAAATAAACTTCTTTTAAGATGACAAATGGATAACGGTGACTGGAGAGAGCTTGGCGAAGGTTGTTAAACATGAAGCCCAAACTTGGTTTTGCTTGCGACAAATCTTATTCAATCCAACTCTAATGGAATCATATGAAATGAATATCTCAAGACAGAAGAGATTGGGACAGGTAGGCAGGGATAGTAACATGATTGAATAACAAAACAACTTACTAGGAAAGTTGTTGATATCGGATATATTTTTTTTTTTTAATCCGTTTATGATTTCCCGAAGGATTCCACTCCTCGAATTCTGAACGTACCAAGTTTTGGTTCAAGCCCAGTAGCCGTATTAAAAATTACTTTTTTACACGACAGTCGATTACTTATACAGCTTTTAGCGGTATTTTTTAATTGTACAATAAATACATATCTTTAGTGATACATACCTGTGATTGTAAACCATGAATATATTAGCACTCATTCCTAATTGGCTTAACTTGATTTTGTTCGAACTTTCAGTGCCAAGGACTTCTCCACGATACACTGCTAGACCAGATTCCACCGCTCATCGAACTGAAACACTTTCTATGTACACTTTCCATGGGAGGCAATCAACAGCCATCAAAAAAAAAATCTAATCTTATTTTAGAAGAACTTCCCGAGATAAAGGAACACCTTATTACAGAAGCCAATCGCAATGGGGGTTACCTAGTTATAGCTCAAAATCAAGCCGAAACTTTTCTAACAACTTCCAAAGAAAATATCTATTCTTTAGCTCAACGATTGAACTCAGCTTACAATACAGACCTATTAGCTGATATGGAAACCAATGAAAGCACAAGTTCAGCAGCAGAAAGCAGTATTGACAAGAAATGCTGTGTCTGCAAACAGAAGGGCGTTAAGAAGTGTTCCAGGTGCAAAAGCAAATTTTACTGCTCAAGGTAAGGCGGTTATTCGTAACTTGCTCTCACGCTGTTCCTTAAATATTTCCAGAGAATGTCAACTGGAGGACTGGCCATTTCATAAAAAGCAATGCACCACTTTGGAACAAACAAATATATCTGAACCAACCGATTGATGAATCCACAGCACAAAAAAACACTTTCAATTTCACATGTCTGTATGTTTTTAGTTTTTTTTTTTATTTAAAAAATGCTTAACCTCAGTAGAACGAATGTCGCCTTTGATTTAATCAAAACTTATGTAAAAAGCAGCAATTTAACTGTTTTGCCTGAGGTGCTCTTTGACAACATCAAGGGCGGGTGTTTCCTCGCCGAAATCCTTTATGACGACGACTGAGCAACCACAAACCTTACGTGGTTTACCTTCTTTGTCGATCTTGCAAAGACCAGACCATTCGCCGAGTTTCTTGTGTGAATCGACGCGTATCAAGGGTATTTGATGTTCATGACACAGCGCTGTGATCAATTTCTTGTATAGGGGCTCTTCGAAAGATTCAGCCAAGATAGCAAGAACAGCTTGACGTCTAGAAAGAAGTTTTTTTTTTTTTTTTAATTAAAACAACAAACCTAAACCATTAACCAATGTACTAACTTGTCAAGGGATTTACAGGCTTGGTGAATTCCATGAACCAATCCATCGGCAATCAAGGATTTCTTCAAAACCTCTTGCAAGGCTGTGTTGATATCCATTGCACCTCCAATAATTGGGGCAGCTGAGGGAACATCTCTGCAAAAATTGAGGAATTCGCGAAAACATGTTGAAATCAATTTGATACAAAATGTATTTATTTTTAAGATATCCCATCGAAGTGGGTTATGTTTACTTTCAAAAAGTATAAAAAATATTATACACTTTCTTAACTTACACATCAACGTCGGCCATTTTTGGTTATATGAGTCGTCTTATAACTGAAATAGAAAAGTTTTGGAATATAATAATTTAGGATGCATACGAAAATTTTGAATTAGTTTTTAAGGTTTTAAAAAATTCTTTCTACCCGCACCTTTTTGACAACCGGAAAGAAAGGAAAGAGATGGATCAACCATAGAATTAACGAACATAAAAAACAAAATTCTTTCGTTCAAATGGTTGTATTCAGATCTGGAATAAAACGAAAAGGCCATGGTCAGTACTCATGAAAAATTTAATCCAGTTTACGACACTTTTTTTTTTCTTCTGCCAGAATTACACGCAAAGCATAGTTGCAAATAATTCTGTCAAAAGAATGGCAAAATAATGGCAAAAATAATTTTTTAATGACATTTATTTACACGAGTTGAATAAATAGCAGATTTCAATATTGGCATTATTTTTCCAACATTTATTGGCAAGGATAGAATTTTTGTATTTACACTACTGCCATAAATACTATAATAACCGGATTTTTTTAAATTATCTTGAAATAAAAATGGAATCAAGAACTAATGACGATTTCGTTTCAATCAAAACATCGATCTGTCGAATCCGAAAATCAGATTCCTTTCAAATTCTGGAATAAAACAGTCTCAGCATTGAATCTCTTTTTGGAGACGGATTGAAAACGGATTTGTACACAGATTATTACATACACTACAATATTTGTTTGAAGTTTTCCAATTGTTGTGTTGTTAATTAATTTTTATTTTGTGGCAGTGTACAGAAGAAATAAATTAATATTACAGTCTTTTCAATTCAAGTTTAACTTTTTGCAAATCAAATTAAACTTTTTGCAAATGATCAAACCTGCTCAAACCTACCTCATATTTCAAATTTTACAAAAGTGTTCCTGCACAAAAGTAAAAGTTAAAAGCGGAGTCTAACTTTTACTTTGTAAAATTTCAAATATGAGTTAGGATAGAGCATTATGTTGAAAAAAGAAAATATTTTTTTTACAGAAGTCTTATAGTGCGTTTTCATTAGAGCTCAAATTACATAATTTGGCAAATTACAGAAAAAGTGTTTTCATTACAAATTACCTCATTTCAATTCACATCTGGCTGAATTTGGCTGAATTTCATTTGACAATTCTTTTACATTTAAAATTTAATTAAATAACTTGTAGAATTATAAGATTACCAAAATCTTTTCCTAGATGTCTTGTTCCCGCTTAATATAAGAAAAACTACATTAGTGGATGCTGATCCTGTGAGTATTTAAAGAGTGAAACGAAATTAGAAGGGTCATTTGTATTCTTGTTTTTTTAGTAGATTGTTCGTGCAGATATGAAAGAAGTTAATGAATTGGATTTAAATGGTGCCCTATACCTAAAATTTTCTTTCTGTGACTTGATAACGAAAATGGAATGTTTCCGTTTTTGGAAACAAGGCTAATGGCACAGACGATATCATTTATTCACCCTAAATATAGTCGATTTGATAAGGGAAAAATAGCAGCTGGCAATCGCCTAGGGGCCAATACCAAGCTCTCTAAGTCAGGATCCTAATAGTTTGTTAAATCTATTGTAAGGTTGTTAAATCTCTGCGAGATATGGCTTTGGTGCCAAACTGGTGTAGTGTAATTCTTTAGAAAACAAAAATAGACAAAATAAAAAAACATTTAAAACTAGTTGATGAAAACATTTGTGTTTTAATTGAATGGCACAATTGCGTTGTGGTTTCAAAGCACAGGTGAATATTTCGTGAAAAATGGCCTAAAAGATATTTGTAATAAGAACTCAACGCCGTTTAAATCCTCCAAATGAAGGAAACGGTTTCGAAATGGCAGCGTTTTCCATGTCATTTGATGTGCTTTTGAAAAAAAAATCTTGAAACCTGTCCTATATGATTTTTGTTTTTAATTTTCCCTAAAATAAAAAATGATTTACAGGACAGCAAATCTGAGACAACAAACACCGTCTCAATACATCGCGTCACACATTTTTCCTATCGTTCTCTCTCTTCCTTAACCTCACGCCCGCGCTGTGTTGAAACATTTAAAGGGTAGTATAATCCCTTGAGCGCGTGTAGATCATAAAAAAAAATTAAAATAAATTCTATAATATGAATGCATATGGGTATACATGCATGTCTTAATTCAAATTCATGTATACGGCAATAGCCTTGATATAATTTATTTATATCCGCCATATCTTGAAGGTTGCCATGGCAAAGGCAGCTCGTTCGGTTTTCTCCCTTACCCTCTATATTGTTGTCATAACTAGTAAAACTCGAACGTCTCGCTTCTTTTTTTGCCTTTCTGCCTCTACGCTTTTTCGTCCACAACAACAACTCAATTTCAAGAAAAGCGAAATAAGCGCCCCCTAACGATATAACTACTAGCTAAAATATGTTGTCTCATAGTAATACTATAGGTTCATATACAGTGACACGACCAAAACACAGTGCCGATACTATAGATCTACGAAGTAGTTCGCGGCGTGTGAAAGCGGTAAGTGACACGACCAAAAAACCGTGCCGTCACTATTGATTGACGAAGTAGTTAGAGGAATAAAAAAGCGGTAAATATTTTTTTAAAAAACGTAGCAACGTAAACAACAAATTCGCAGAAACCTCATGTAAACGCAGCAGTAGTTGTATTACAAAAAAAAAACACATCGATCGTTAAATATTTCACACCTGTCATGTGTCATCTATCGGTTTTGCAATGCTGTCATCCCGCCTTCGTGTTCGTCATCTTCAGCAGACGGTATGCTTTAACTGAGAACGAGAGGAGATGCGATAAATAGTTTTATTAAAAAGTATAAATTTATACTCGTTACAACCAAATATAAAATCATTGTTCAAAACTTCTGGTCCCTAAAACGTATTTTTAGAATAAACTTACACTCTAAATCCTTTGTACTCCCTAATAAACGGTGTATTCTACAGAATTTACATAATGGAAGTTCTAAGGTAACTGAAAAAAGATTATTCTAAAATATTTTGTCAATGGCTTATTTAATAAAACTGGAACTGAGAAGGGAAGTGAGAGTTTATGAGATAACATCATACATTCGCTTGCTCTGAACTCGGAATTTTCTTTTTACAATCAGTAATTATTTCTTAAAGCTCTGACTTTTGCTCCCTGTTATCATCGGCTGCTAAAATAAAATGATAATTCATATACATAGCTGTGCACAAATTTGTAGTACGTTCAATTAAAGTTAAAGATTTAATCAGAAATTGTAGGTGGTCTACCAAATTGACTTGCTTAGTTCTAGTTGATTACCTCTTAGTTTCTTGTAGATACCGCCAAAGTGTGGGGATCGGTTGCATGTTAAATCTACCTACTTACTATTATCATAGTTTTTCGTGTGTACAATTGGCAATTTGCCGCTGAATTTCTTTTTAAAATATTTTTTCTGCAATTGGTATTGTAATTACTATAACATATTACACATATCTTGTAGAATACTATAAAAATCTATAATCATACCATCTTGACATCAGAACAAATTTTCTGTGATGTCATAATTAGATGCTAATTAAGTATCCAAAAATAAAATTAATGCTCCAGTAATTTTGGAGAAAATAATGATCTGCTATATTTATTTCAAGTTAGGAGAGATATTACCTAAAATGCTTATAACGTTGAATTGGAAAATTTGGTTTGGTTTCGTACCTATATGCGGTGCTACCCTTCTCTGCTAATTTAATTTCGGTTTTTCTTAAAATATTTCCAATTAAGTACCCTATTTTCAAAAGCATTTTGGAAGATCTGAATGAAACAAAAAATTATTCCATTTTTCATGCTCTGTATTTTTTTTTTTGGATTCGTAGAGCACTTGAATAGCACCTAAAGATTATACCAAATCCAAATTTTCAAATTCAACATTTTAAGCATTTTAGGTAATTGTTGTGCTAACTTGAAATTAAGATAGCAGATCATTTATTTTTACAAAAAGTATTGGAGTGCTTAATTTTATTTTTGGGTATTTAATTAACATCTAATTATGGGATCACAAAATATTTGTTCTGCTCAACTTGCTCTGCTAACTTGATAGACCTCTATAAGACGTGCAACATCATTATGCTCTTTATAGCACAAGATTTTAAAAAAGGGCAAAAGGTTTATTATTTTGTTGCTTGATTTAGGGTCAAAAGAATCTTGCTGCTTGTCTTTTAAATACTTCTCGCTCAAATTGGTCAGGTTGCCAATGTGATACTATTTGTTGTGTGTTTTAAGTTTCAACCTTTATATTGTTGATTAAGTCTTTTAAATGCCCAATAATAGTTTTATTTACCCTTTTTCTCAATTTATAGAGAAGGTCTACTCTTGGGATGTGGTAATCCACTTCTTGACATATCCGCAGTAACTGATGAAAAATTCTTACAAAAATATGATCTCAAGCCAGACAATGCAATTCTGGCTGAAGAAAAACACAAACCCTTGTACGAAGAATTAGTGGAACGATACAATGCAGAATATATTGCAGGAGGTTCTGTTCAAAATTCCCTACGTGTAGCCCAATGGATTCTCCAGAAGCCCAATATTGCTGTTTTCTTTGGTTGTGTGGGAGATGATAAATTCTCAAAAATTCTAGAAACAAAAGCCCGTTCAGATGGTGTTAATGTACAATATCAATATACTCAAGAGGCACCAACTGGTACGTGTGCCGTACTTATTACCGGAACACATCGTTCTCTGTGTGCAAATCTTGCAGCGGCGAATCTATTTACTGAGGATCATTTGGCATTGCCAAATAATAAGAAATTACTCGAAAATGCCGAGTATTATTATATATCTGGGTTCTTTTTGACAGTTAGTCCACCGAGTATTATGGAAGTGGCACATCACGCCCATAAGCACAATCGAATGTTTATGATGAACTTGAGTGCTCCATTTTTGTCGGAGTTTTACAAGGAACCAATGATGGCTGCTCTTCCATTTGTTGATATTCTCTTTGGAAATGAGGCAGTAAGTTTTTTTCTTACATAATCTCTTAAGGTTATTTTTTCTAAAATATTTTTTAGGAAGCAGAGTGCTTTGCTGAACAACAAAACTGGGATGAAAGAGATATGAAAGATATTGGCAAAAAAATGGTCAATCTTCCTAAGGAGAATCCAAACCGCCCACGTATAGTTATAATTACCCAAGGACAAAATCCTGTGCTGCTTATTCAAGAAGATACCATCGAAGAATTTCCCGTTGAAAAGTTGAAACGCGAAGAAGTCGTGGACACTAATGGGGCTGGTGATGCTTTCGTCGGTGGATTCCTGTCGCAATACGTACAAAAGAAACCCTTGGGCGTGTGTATTCGTTGTGGTAATTGGGCTGCAAGGCAGATTATTCAACGTAGTGGTTGTACATTCGAGGGAAAACCTGATTTTGAGGAATAGACAAAATATTTTGATATAGATTTGTTTTAATTGTTGTTAAGTTTTACATATAGACGCAGATAAATCCAATCACTTTACTAAATTCTTCTTAAATGCACACTATTGTGTACTGTCTGGTTTTTGTTTTATTATTGAATGACATGCAAATATTTTGTTTCTTGGACTAAAATAATCTACACTGTATATATTTAACCTTATATATTGTTTTTTGAAAAAAATTAACTCAAAAAGATTTAATTTTATTTAGCCGTATCTCCTCGAATCCAATTAAAATCGTTTTGAAATTAAGGGAAATAGCAATTTACTTTTTCAAAGATGTTTCCAACTAAATTTAATTATAACTCGATGACATAACTAAAAAAAAATAACTACTGAGAAAATCACGAATAACAGCGTTTTATTCTGGGTTTTATAATATTTAATTGATTTCAACTTTCAATGGAAATGTAAAGCCAAAATAAAAAAAAAAAACTATATCAATAGACTAGTTAAAAAATTACAAAATTGAAAACTATTTCATTAGAATATAATTTTGGTCAAGTTTTATTAACCTTGGATAGAAATCTGTTGTTCGAAAAAAAAAATAATAATATTGTATTTTATTACAAATAATATTTGGCAATGGGTTTTTCGGTTGTATTGGTGTTAGAATTTCATTCATGTTAGACTTTAATTTATTTGAACAAAATAAAAATCATTGCACAATCATAAATTATAATTCAGTTAATTAATTGAAAGGATTTTGTGTATGTTTTATTTTTTTCTTCAATTTTACCGAAAGCTATAGTCATCAATGGAAATTTACCCTTAATAACGGTTTCTGGTAAATTTTTCCAGGGCCCTTATTATAAAATACGAAATGAACGGTAGAAAAACGAAAGCCAGGGACACAATAATAATTGCGTAGAGCGATTATTAGAAAAGAAATTGGAATCAAGAAAATGTTGTGCAAAAAATTGAAAAATTATATATTTTTTTATTACGCATCTAACTTCGCAGTTCACCTATAAAAATACGAGTATCGTTTTTTTACGATTGTCGTTTTTTGTAATCGCAATTTAATAAATACTCCGTATTAAAACGACTATCGTTTTTCATGATACCCAAATGTTAACTTTTTGTTAACGACCATAATTGCGATTTCAGTACTTATTTAATCTATGTATTATTATGTCAATTTGATGTGTTTTTGATTAAATACATATTATGGTACCTCTAGTTTATAGTAGAACCATTTTTTTTGTTTTCGATTTTGTGGAGAAGGTTCAATACATTTTTTATTGATCCCTCTTAAAAAGCTTAAACAGTGTTGTAAATCAAAATTTTTAAATTAAAAGTTTTTTGTTTAAACTCAATATTTCAATAAAGAATTAATGGATTTCTTCGAAGCTTTATATTTATAAGTTTTTTGGGATTATCTTGAATACTTGAAAAAAAAACAATTTTCTAAAAACAACGGTATCTCCCATACAAATGTTAAAAAACCGTTAAGAAAAATTAAGTTTTTCTCAAAACAATCCAAAGAATTTTGATAAAAAATGTGTGTACTGTTAAATTAGCACAGTCCACTTTTAAGTAAAAAAATATTTTATTTTGCATACTTATTTAAGGTACTTATCCCATAGAACCATACTTTCATATTTTCGATTTTCTCACTATTGGATGAACCAATTAAAATTATTTCTTTTTATGCAAATGCTCCCTAAAAGTATAAATACTGTTCTTCAAATTTCCAAACCAATCAAATAATTCTTGGGTAGCTTGAGATTTGTTTTCAACAACAGGTGTTTAGTTTACCAGGCAATCCG
This sequence comes from Philhelius pedissequus, assembly GCA_910595825.1. Classification (NCBI taxonomy): domain Eukaryota; kingdom Metazoa; phylum Arthropoda; class Insecta; order Diptera; family Syrphidae; genus Philhelius; species Philhelius pedissequus. Next base: position 12,369,251 of record OU343163.1, on the reverse strand, counting down.
GGTACACATATTTTTGTACAAATAATTGAGTGCCCTTAGAGGCGTCCATAGACAATACTTTTATTAGGTGCAATATTTTTCAAAACCTTTTTTTTTAATTAAAATTCGAAGTGAATCTTGTGTACATTGGTAAAGTCGATAATATTGTGCGGTATTCTGCTATTCACGTGAACCCAATCACTCCATACAATTCAAACCCGCATATCAATTGTTGCGGATTTGGTATTTGGTTATGTCTGGTTGAGTGTTAAAAGGTTAGCGGTCTTGAAATGTAATAAATTTGCTAAAAAACTCTGATGCAGTTGTTTATAAATGCATCTTAAGTTTCAAATAAATTTTAAATTTTCTACTTAAGCATTAAAATCAAACATCATACCACGTTTCATTAAGTTTTTCTTTATGTCGTTCCTCCGTAGTTAACAATTTGGGATTTTCCTTAATTATGTTTGTGAAAGGGAAAAAAGTCCGATACATGCATACATACACATTTTTATCCAAACTTCAGAAGATTTTCCCATGAGCATTTGTTTTAATGGTCCTTGGGATAGTCCAGTTCACCCGATGGATAGCAAAATACAAATGCAGTGTGAAAGGGAATCGAATGGGTGGATCGAATATACGATTTACGTGAATAGTAAATAGGGCTGATTGGAAATCTTATTCTATTCTGATATCGAACACCTCAGACAATAATAAACCAACTTGCATTAACAGGAAAGAAATATGAAATTGAGATAAACTTGACAAAAACAAAAGTTATGACAAATCACACGAAAAGAAGTTTAGTTGTAGAAAACACCAACTGAAATCATTAGAAAATCAAAAAGAAATAGAGTTAAATAGACGAGTAACAAATAGTTGGGAACAAAATACCAGAAAATATATATTTATTTTACCAGTAATGACATATGGATTACAAACTATTGGACAAAAATCAAACATATTTGAAAAACTGAGTATTTCCCAGACGATAATGGACCGAAAGTTGCTTAATACTACGTTTCCACCGACCACCAAACCGAGATTTAAGTATATTTAGCTAAATCTCCTACAAATCTTGAGGATTTACCATACAAATTTTAATCTTCTCAGATGAAGATTTAAAATAAATCTCATTTAAATCTTCAATCGAATTGACTGTTGCCAATGATATTTCCAAAATTCAAAAAGATGAAATCTTTTGTCAGAAAGAGCAGATCTTTTCTTGAATGAAACTAGCTATAAGAATCTTATGTACATACGATGTGATCGAACATAAGAGTAAAGTACGTGCGATCCAGTCGTTTATTTTATTTTTATTAAAATAAGGATATGCTTATATTTTTATAGCAATAAAGAGCGTTAAATAATAATAATATTTCTTATTACGGAACAAATCGAGGTTACAGTCGCGAATTGCCGATTTGTTGTTGGTTGTCTATGGAAATGTCAATTTTCCCGATGTACATTTTAATGGTCTATATTCGATTTAAAATATGTATCATTATAAATAAGTTTGTAAAGCGTTGTGTAATGTGTCCGGAAATTCCGATATGGATATTCATCGAATAGTTGTCAAAAGTGATAGTGATTTATGTCGATTTCGTTTCAACAAAAACGTCGACTTGCCGTCGATCCGCCGTCAATTTTTTTCTGAAAATCAAATTCGTTTCAAATTAAAACCAATATTTTTCTGGAAAAACAGATCCGTATTGAATCTCTTTTTGGAGACGGATTTGTGCACAGATTCGTACACACACTACAATATTTGTTTTGACGTTTCTCAATTGTTTTGTTGTGAATTAATTTTTATTTTGTGGCAGTGTACAGAAAAAGTAAATTAATATATTAAAAAATAAAAAAAATTGTTGAAAACTTCTTGGAAACAAATATTAAAAAAGTGCAAGTGGGTTTAGGAACTCCCCCGATTCGGAATCGGGAAATTAAAACGAAATAATGATGTTTTAACGAATTTAAGATTTGTTTTTGTTTTAGAGCTACCAAGCAACACACACAGTCCCAAAAACAGATTCGGTCCGTAATCGTTCTTTTCAAAGCCAAAAAGTATTGGTTTTAGTAGCGAATCCTAATTATTGAAACGAAATCGACATTAAAGATCAATAATCAAAAAATGTCATTACTTCATTAACTAAGAAAGTGGCATCACTGTTTCTTACAATCCAAATTATGCAGATTCTCTTATCACAGTGGAGAAACGTCAAACATTTGTTTTGGATTTACTTTCCATTCGTATTAATTTTCTTTTCAAATTGATTTAAACATTTTCACTTAAAATTCCATAAAAGTTGCCCTTAATTTAATTAAAAATTGTGTAATAATGTTTGAATTTTTTGTGGGCCTATCAAATGTTTACATTCTCAGTACGGCGACAGTATTTTTGGCGGTTTTAATTGCACTTTATTTAGCAAATTTCACAAGCTATGAGGTATATTTTATGTTTATTTATATTTCTGCAATGTTAAAATTTAATTTAAACAAATTTAAGGATAAACACTTATTAAATGAGAAAGTTCAGGATTCGTCCCAAACCAACGATGCAGCAGAATCGGATTCGGAGGTAGAACTTTCCGAAGGACTGGTCAGTAAACTGAAATCCGCCCGCTTAAAAGAACTCGAGGGTTCTCTAACAGAAGACCAACGAGAGGAGGAGAAGAGGTTTGTATAATTTGGTAACCCATTTTTTTTCTTAATTTGAAAATAATTTTATAAACTTCCAACCGCAGAGTTGAACGAGAACAGCTTTCTGCTATATTTGAGCTTCTCAAGCGACAAGAAGCCGAATTGAATATGAAAGAAATTGACGAGTCAGAATTGTCAGCTCAAATGGGATTATATCGCTAACTATTATATCAAAACAAAGACAATAAATATTATTTCTTAGGAGCAGTTATACAATCTTGCGGGACCTTACTTGAATCATGGTCGGAGCTCAGTTAATTCGCCAAAATCGGTGGATTAAATTCTGGAACCGAGACTGAACTAAGGTTTACAACTGTTCCTTAGATATTATCAGGAGAATATTTAAATTATTGCTGGTTTCACATTTTACCTTGATAAAATTCTTTAGAAACTTAGTCTTACCGTGTGTAATACACACAATTATTTATTCTTCCAATTTATGCATATTCTTAGAAAGTTATTAGTCATATATCAATGTACCTACGAATATTATGAGAAAATGAGTATTTAGTAGTCGAATTATTATTCTCTAGTCAATGAATATTATAATAATATTGTGTATTTAATCTGATCAGATATGTGAGTGTATCTTGATTTTTTGTATAAAAAAATTAAAAAAAATAAACAGTGGTTTTGGAATGAAATAATGAAGATATCGTACGGTCTATAGAATGCAAGACTAGATCGCACGTACTTGGTCTTCTTTTCGGTCAAACCGTTAACACAAGATTCTTAGTAGAAAGGGCTAAATATATTTTTAAATATGTTTTTACTTAATTTTTCTTTAAAACAATTGGTATGGCAATTTTAAGTATTTAATAGTAATTTGAATTTAAAAAAGTAATTTTTTTCAAATTAATTTTTTTTTCGAAAATTTTAGTATGCATTGAAGTACTTATTGGATAAAAATTTTAATCGAAATCCGTTTAACTGTTAATGAGAAATGTGGTTTTCCATTGGTAATCGTAGAATAATTATAGCTGCGACCTAGGCATATAAATAAGCTTTGTGGTAGAATATTAAATTTTTTGTAGTTTCATTAAACTTTTTATATTGGAATCTGTCTCAAGGAAAAAGAAGCATACCCCGTAATAATCCAATTTAAAAATAACCTACCTTTTATTATTTCTTTAGTCTTCATACTTTTAATGAAAAAAAAAAAAAAAAATACAGTAGTGTTTTACTTTTTGGGTCTGCCTGCACTTTTTTTTCCACCAGCCGATGTCTTATCTTTATTAGTTTTACTTGCAATCAATGGATGCGTTTCTGAAATGAAATTTAAACAATTTTTTTTGTTTTGATAATTACGAAACCTGTATTCACCTTCCACTGGTGCATCTGGTAAACTTATATCGTAGGTACTCATTTTGCGTCTCTTAGCCGGCACATCATCATCAACGTCCATTGGTTCACTTTCTCTTGAAATATTTGGATCACAGCTTTCTTGTGCCGCCCATCCATCTTCAGGATCTTCAACTTCTGGAGCCATTGGTAAGAATTGCAAAATATTTTCGTCATCGAATTCTTCATCAGAACTGCAAAACGCAGCAACTGGCTCAACTTTGCAGACATCAACTTCGGTTTCTTCGTCCTGTTTTGCTTCTGCACTTAGATCAACTGATTTATCCTCGTCTGTTATGTCAAATTCAGATTCTCGTTCTTCGTATTCAACATTTTCGTCAAGTTCTTTAAAATCCGGTGCAAAAGCAGACCAATTTTCAACTTGATTCTGTGCCCATATTGATACTAAACCCGAACTGATGCTGGCGATAATTGGCCGAACTGGATGCCAAACAACATCTAACAGGAGTTCGCCTTTAGTGCCGTGGAGAATTTTTACCAAATTGCCAATTGATTTCTCCCAAATATACAGAGCGTGCTGTCGTGCACTACCCGCGCATATATACTCGCCATCGCCTGAGAAACAGCACTTCTTCCAGGTTGTTCTGTTTAAATGTTTGTTTTTATTTGAAATTTCCCGTAAACAATTCGAACTTACTTGTTGACCAAATCCTGAAGTTTTTGAATTGGTTCGGGCTCACCATCTCTCCCCTGATTTATTATTTCTCTGGAATCATAAACTCTGATCACACGATCCGATGTGTTGATAAGGAAGGCGCTAAGTTAATAGCAAAACGTGTTAATTTATTAACGGACAACAATCAAGAATGCAACTCGATTTCACTTACTCTCCACGCCTTGCGAATTCAATACTTTTTACGGCGGTTGCACTTGAAGTACCTACAATGATGCGGAAGCTAGCTACTATGTTTAGTGTATCAGCATCTAAAACTATGATCTTTCCCTTTGCATTTCCAGTATAAATGTATTTTCCTCGACGATCAAAGGAGGCAACAATGTTTAGGTCACCCTAAAAGTTAATCAGTTGTAAGGCCATTAATAATAAAGGTTATTTATCTTACATCTTGATCTACTGGGAGACACATATGTGTGTCATTTATTTTAACCAAAACAGCGGCGTAGCGCATTGGGCAGACTAGAAATCGGTTATCATTTCTCGGGTCGAATTGAACTTTGAGAATTGGTGAAGGAAATCTATACTTCTGTTCGCATTCGCCTGTTAAGACATCCCAGATACATACGTTGTTGTCTGTAGACGCCGATAAAAGCTGAAATGCAAGCAGTAGTGAAAAAACCGCCCAGAGTAGGTAGTACCAAACTTACTCTTTGTCCACTTCGGGTCCAACTTAAACTGCACACTGGATGGACATGAGCCGAAATAATTTTTGCTATGCCTCGAGTAAGAAAATCCCATATAACAATACGACCATCATTACAACCAACCGCTAATAGAGTTCCATATTTATTGAAACAACAAGTTACAGCCAGGGATATACAATCCAATGAACCATCAAATTCTTCGGGATAGTTTTGCCCAAACGATTCTGAAAATGGTTAAATTCATTTTATGTAGCTATGAAGTGTTCTTGTTCTGATCAATTATTGCTTACCTAGTAGTTCAAGATTCATGCTTGCATAATAAGTTCATTTATTTGTGAAAAGATTTATATTTTGTATAAAATCACACAAATAATAATTAGGCTGGGAAAATTATCCTCATTCTAGGAAGAACTGTCAAAAAATTATAAACAAATTTTAAAACGTCAAGAAAGAAACGGCATGCAAATGCAAGTAATCGATTACAAGCAAAGTTAAAACCAAAATTGATGCTTCTTTATGTGGTTTTCCATTGGTAAATGAAGAATTTGATGAAGAATTAATTTTTTTTCTTGGCGAATGGAATGTTATTTGGATTTAATTTTTTTTTTTGTAAAGATGTTGGCTTATATTCGCGTCAGTGAAACTGGTAGCTGTCAAAATAAACGCTTGAAATTGCACTTGTGTTTAGTAGTGTTAGTTAAAGAGGGGTAGATTCGTTTTTGTTGCCCAATGGAAGAATTTAATTGTCAAAATTCATGTTTTGATAGATTCGTATCAAAAACGAATTTGATTCTTGTACCAATGGAAAACCACATTAATTTTGTGTATGGGGTTTTCCATTGGTAAATTCAGAAATTGATGCGGAATTTGATATTTTTCGTGGCGAATGAGACGCGATTTGAATTATAAATTTTCTTTTGCTATGGTATTGGCATATATTCATTTCTGTGAAACTGATAGTTTTTAATCTGAATACTTCACAAGGGCTTTGTGGTTTTGGCAAAAAGAGTGGTAAGTTCACCGAAAAATACTGATCTGCGAATTTGATTCAGAATCAAAAAAAAAATTCTTGCCCAATGGAATGATTTAATTGTAGAAATTCGTGTATTGGCAGAATCATATAAAAAAAGGAATTAAATTTTTGCGCCAATGCAAATCCACATTAGTAAGTTTTTTGTACAACAACCCCAAGATATAAAATGCTACGGGAAGGAAATCGCCTATAGAACTATTTTTCTGGCGTACACGACATGGAACTAGCTTTAGCGAATGAATTTAAGGTTTCAGAAATTCCATCCAATAAAACGCGCATATGAATTCCCGTTTGCATAAAGTTGTTAATAAAATATGTATGTATTTTATCTTGTTTCCCAGTAATTGTCATGAAAGATTTATTTTACAATTCTTAAATGTTGAATGTACCGCTAGATATTGCGTTGATGTGTGTCCTAGATCTAATAACATGACAATTTATATATAATTTACATTTTTAAAATTTATGAGGCAAGTACGAGCTTTTAGTATATAATGGTGTTTATTCAAATAGGATTTTAAATACTTAAAACTCTCGTGACATCGGCCATAAATAATCATCAAGTTCCAGAGCATGAAAACTTATAGAACTGCACCTTTTCCTTGGTTTATATTATCTTTATTGGTCCAGTGAATTCAGATTTCATTCATTTGGAAAAAAGAGAATGCATGTTTTCTAATGTTGAAGAATTTTAGAGTAAATACAATTTTCCATACCTAATAGGAATACCTACAATAACAGTACAAAAGGAGTAACTCCGAATGTCAGCCTCTTGAAATCGATGTATGTATATGTTTGGCTTCATTTTGAATAAATTCATTATCGATAGTTTTCGATACAATGTATAATTTGATTGTTAATTTTTTTTATGTTGGTTAACTTGTTTCAAAATTTGACAGCAGGAAAAACGCACTGTAATTGTAATTTTCGTAACGAAACGCCGAATTGCAATTTATACATATTTTATTGTTGAAATAAATATATTTCTAACAATAAAAGGTAAACTTTCACATATTATATATATTGAAAAATATTTTATACTATTTTCTTAATAGAATTAAAGTTAACGGTGAATTGTTAAAATAAAGTGAAAAACTTCTCATTAGTCAGTCACAAATCTGCCACAAAGAAAAAAAAAACCAAAATGACGGGTGAAGCAGCGAAAGCCGAACAGCCAAAACCTTCTGTGGCTGTTGCCGAAGAAAAGAAGGATAGCGATGAAAAGGAACAGCAGGAGTTATCTGATGAAGATCAACAACTCCAAGAAGAGCTGGAAATGTTGGTTACACGTTTGCAGGAACCGGATAAAACCTTATATCTGCCCGCCCTAGAGGTGATGGGTAAATTGATACGTGCCTCTACAACAAGCATGACGTCAGTGCCGAAGCCACTCAAATTTATGCGGCCTCATTACGAGACCATGAAGAATATCTACAAGGAGATGCCCGATCAGAAGTCTCGAATGGTGTGTGCCGACATCATTTCTGTCCTCGCTATGACTATGGGAAGTGGCAAGGACTGCCTGGCCTACCGATTCTTGTGTGATCCCGAGCAGAAGATTGGAGAATGGGGACATGAATATGTGCGTCATTTGTCCGGTGAAATCGCTTCCCACTACTTGGAGACCACAGGTGAATTTCAGACTCAGTTGATTGAACTCGTCAAGCAAATTGTTCCGTACAACATGGAACACAATGCTGAAGCAGATGCTTGTGATCTGTTGATTGAAATTGAGCACTTGCACTTATTGTTGGACTATGTGGATGAAGGTGCTTACCCAAGGGTTTGCTTATACCTGCATAGCTGTTATCCATATGTTCCGGAACCAGATAACTTGGTAATCCTTCAGACCGCTTTGAACTTGTCTCGCAAATTTAATCAGTACACTCAGGCTATGCGTTTGGCATTGATGCTCAATGACATGGAAATCATTGCAGAGATTTTTAAGGAGCAGAAGGACACTTTGGTTCAGAAACAATTGGCTTTCATGTTAGCCCGTCAACAAGTATGCCTAGATTTGGACGAATCAATTCCTGAGTACGATGATCTCATGGAAATCATGTCGAATGCAAATTTAAACAAAAACTTCTTGAACTTGGCTCGTGAGCTTGACATCATGGAACCAAAAACCCCAGAGGACATCTATAAGTCTCATTTGGACAATGCTAGAACTCGTTTCCCATCGATTCAGGTGGACTCGGCAAAGCAGAATCTAGCTGCAAGCTTTGTAAATGGCTTCGTCAATGCCGGATTTGGAGTGGATAAGCTGTTGAGCGAGGATGGCAACAAATGGCTGTACAAGAACAAGGAGCACGGTATGTTGAGCGCTACAGCTTCGTTGGGGCTCATTCTGTTGTGGGATGTCGATGGCGGTTTGGCCATGATTGACAAATACTTATATTCTACTGATGACTACATTAAGTCGGGCGCTTTGTTGGCTTGCGGCATCGTCAATTGTGGCATTCGAAACGAAGTGGATCCAGCTCATGCTTTACTCTCTGATTACATTGAGAACAACAATACTTCCATGCGAATTGGAGCAATTTTGGGACTGGGTATTGCTTACGCTGGATCGAATCGTTCCATAGTCATCGATACATTGAAGACAGTATTCAACTCTGACCGCAAGAATGCTGCAAACATTGAAGTTCTTGGCATAACCGCCCTTAGCATGGGTTTGATTAGTGTGGGCTCGTGCAATGTTGAGGTTACAGAGATTCTCTTGCAGACCATCATGGGTCTTAGCAAGACCGACCTCCGTGACACCTACACCAGATTCTTGATGTTGGGCTTGGGATTGCTTTACTTAGGGAGACAGAAAGCCACCGAAGCTGTTATGAGCACTCTGGAAGTTCTCGATGAGCCCTACAAATCAATGGCCACTACAATGGTAGACATTTGTGCATACGCAGGAACTGGTAATGTCCTTAAAATTCAACAGTTGCTTCATATCTGCTCTGATCATTATGAAACGTCCAATTCCGACAGCAGTGATGACAAACAAAAGAAGAACAAGGAGAAGGACAAGGCTGAAAAGGAGAAAGAACGCGAGAAGGATTTGTCTGGCACTCAATCGATTGCGGTTCTTGGAATTGCTTTGATTGCCATGGGAGAGGATATTGGAGCTGAAATGGCATTTAGATCGTTTGGAAATCTTCTCCGTTACTGCGAGCCATGTATCCGTCGAGCGGTTCCATTGGCATTGGGTTTGATTTCTGCTTCCAATCCAAAATTAAACATCTTGGATACTTTGAGCAAATTTTCCCACGACAGCGATGCCGAAGTAGCTCATAATGCTATTTTTGCAATGGGCCTTTCTGGAGCTGGAACTAACAATGCCCGTCTCGCATCGATGTTGCGCCAACTGGCCCAATACCACCAGAAGGACCCCAGCAATCTATTTATGGTTCGCATTGCACAGAGTTTGACTCATTTGGGCAAGGGTACCCTAACACTGAGTCCATACCACAGCGATCGGCAGCTAATGAATCCAATGGCAGTAGCTGGTCTAATGGCTACATTGGTTTCATTTTTGGACGTGAAGAATCTAATCTTAGGTCGTTCGCATTACCTGCTGTATTCCTTGGTCCCAGCTATGCAGGCCCGCATGCTCATCACATTCGATGAAGAACTGAATCAACTACAAGTTCCGGTTCGAGTTGGTATGGCTATTGATGTGGTCGGACAAGCAGGCAAGCCCAAAACTATAACCGGATTTCAAACACATACAACACCCGTGCTATTGGCTATGGGCGAGCGAGCTGAATTGGCTACTGATGAATACATAACCTTAACACCGGTGATGGAAGGATTTGTTATTTTAAAGAAGAATCCCAATTATGTAAAATAAATTCGTCTGCTTTTTCTAGAAATCAAAAAAATGAAGCATCGTATGTACTAATTATTTCCGTTTTCTTAGCTATAACTGTTTATTTTCTATTCAATTCACTTAAAGAAAAAAAAATAAATGAACCGTATGGTTACAATGAAATTTTTAGTGTAATATTTAAACAATCGAAATAGCATAGTACTTACGTTCTTTTTAAATCTTTTTTTTTTGTCTTTTTCTATTTTACACATCTTTGGAAAAAAACATGAATGAATTCAAATGTAGTTGCAATTTTTGACTCATGATCACATTACTCATTATCTCTAATGGCAAGAAAATGTTTCAAGATGTAAATAATTCTTACATACATATGATGATGATGATTCTTAAGTGTAGTAAACAAATAAAAAAAGAGTAATTTTAACTTGAAAAAAGCTAATGATAACCAAGAAATAAATTGGGGTCATTTCACAAAACTTTGCTGGTATGTAATTTGTTATTTCAAGATAGCTTTTGCAAAATTACAATTTTACTTGAAATAAGCTCACGATCCATTACTGCAAAAAGTCTCGGCCTGAGATTCTAGCCCTTCATCCAGATAATCTACTATTGTCGAAATGGCACGCACCCAATAGAAAGACAGAAAACAAATTTTTGATTGATATGCCAACACCCGCTTCCTCCTTTTCTTTAGATATCGAGTTATTCCATTATGCACATATAAACGCCGAAGAAAAAAACTGCAATCAAAAATATTCAGCTTCAAATCCAATATTTCTTGCCATAGTCTTGAACTCTTATTAGCTAGTATTCAAAGAAAGGTTATCAGTTTTTAACTTTAAAAAAATCAAAGATGCTAAGAAATGTTGCCATGTTCAGAATTTCACGCTAGAAAAGGAAAGCATACATATTGTAATGTTTTTTATTTTGATGTTTAAATATAAAAATCGGTTATGATAAAAAATAATGCAGACCATAAGTTTGATATTTGTGTAAATTGTGTATTGTCTTTCTTTTTTGATAATTCGAAACAGTAAAGCCATTGCTTTGTGTTTCTCTTTTGAAAAATCACTGAACCATACATTATATATAGATTAGAGTATTCATTCAAATTTGATTACTATTAACTGGCAACTCCACCACCCATATATTTTTTTTTTCGTTTTGAGAATTGTCTGAAAGTACCCCCAAGTCCGATCCACATTTTAGTTTCTTGCTTAGAATCTCGTTTTAATCTATTATTTCTCTCAGAGAGCTTTATGATGATTATTGTGATCGTGATCTTCGTGTCGACTGGTTAGTTGTGTTTCGTTCATCACACACAACTAGACCTCCAGTCATTCCGGCATCATCTTCAGTTTGCAGTAGCGTTTGGTGTATTCAATACGTACAAAATAATCATACGGGATTATTCTCTCCGGGCTAGTGACTGATATTGATTCAGTGTTAGATGTTATTCTTGTTTTTGAGTTCCCCCGCTTCCTTTGAAATGTGTTAAGTGCTAGAAATTCACCAATGAATTTTCATATTAATGCTCCATATCTACTTAAAAAAAAACCCTAGATTCTGCAGAAATATATTTTTTTTGTTGAGGAAAACATAGTTTTTCGCATAAACTGTGTGCAAACCGCTACATAGATTTAAATACCAGAAAGTGTTACACTCCAGAAAAATATTCAATAATCTCTATTGAAAAATACATTTTGTGTGATTTCATAATTTGATAATAAAACCAACTTTAAAACGATGTGGAGGCAGGGTAAGAGATAAAATTAATATGTGCGAAGCACTAGGTATTTTATTTAACGACCTGAATTTAATTTAAAGGGGAATTTTATATGTTGACTAAATGCACGAATCTACCTGTGTTTATGTTTACTATAACTTTTGCAGTTATTTAAAAGTTTTAATGGTAATAAGGAAATCTAGTTTCTACATTACATGATATAGATCGGTAATAAATAGTTTGATGATTTGTTGTAGATACCTAAAACTTCAGCGGCATGCAAGAAAACGAGTATTTTTGCTAGTGAATTATGAGGTTCACCTTGACGCCTGGGTCGATTTTTTTTTGTAAAAATATACATACATATGTATGTACATACATAGCCGCTTCTTATTGGATACTAGTTCTGAGTATTTAATTTGCGAGAAACTAGAAATGTGTAGGTACGCTGAGGCAAATTAAAGTTTATCATAATAGTTTTTAAAGTGCGTAAGTTAAGTGTACTTGTACGCTAACATCTGTTCATTTACCTGAATATATATACGCAGGCTTATTTTTTTGTTTTGATCAATTGCGTGACATATTTAGTGTGATATTGTTAAATTTTAATAATGCTTTTAGTTGGGTTTCCGTTACCGGCCACCATTAAATATGAATATTTAATAGGATATTTTATTTATGTACATAGGTATCTATTTATATTAAGTTCGTTATTTGAACTTTACCCAGGGTTGACCCAGGTTTTCTTAACAACCCCAGACTTGCCAAAAAACTTCCAAGTACAATTGATGTTTATGTCGTTGTAAACCAATTAATTAAAACTTAAAATATTTTCAAATTTTAATTCCTTAATGCATATGCACAATCCACAACTTCAAAGGTTTTTAATTTCTATTTCTGTGTATTAAATTAAATTTCAGTTCGATGCGAACCCAGATTTAAAAAACAAAGAATTTGCTTACTAGCGTGAGTTCAGGTTCTTAAAAAATAGCAATGAACAAAGCTTTTTTAGTAAAAAAAAATTGTGGGTAGCAAATTTATATTAGTTTGACGTTTGCCATAAAATAAAATAAAAATTGTGACGTTTCCGCAAAAGTTGTTGCAAAAAGTTTGGTTAAAAACATGAAAAGTGGTAAGAATTTCTTCCGCATTCTTCAACATTTGATTGTACCTGACGTACATACATATATGTATAACGTTTTTCGACTTTCTTATTAACGACTTTAACAATTTTGATCAGTTTTTACCCATGAAGTCCTTAAAATTCTTCATATCTATTTCAGATCGAAATATTTTGCGTGTAAGGTCGATGAAATCTTTCTAAAATGAAATCTTGTTTTGACATCATAAAATTGATTATGTAGAAATAATTGGACATTAATTCTACTGCATATTCAAACTTTCAAAAAAAAAAAAATTTTTTTTGGAATAAAAAAGAAAGCAGGTAAAATTTAAAACAATGTTTTTTTTTCTTAAGTACCAATACCAAACTTTTATAAGAAACGAAGTGAAAAATCATAAATTCTATTTTTTATCTGCTGTCGGTTTTCCCAAGTATTATATAATCTTGGTTTTCCCAGAATGTTGTCATTGATTTTTATTATTATTATACTTTCACAAAAAAAAAATAGTAAAAGTTTAAGTTTATTAAGCATTTTTTGGATAAAATCTACTTCAAAGTCAAAAAATCAGAATGAGATGGAAGCTGGTGGCTAGAAACTTGATATCTTAACACTAATGGCGTTTTTATTTAGCAATCCGCAATTCTTCTCCGATCCGGGATCCCAACTGAACACTTTTGTGTGATTCTGCCGATTCTGAATTATAATGAGATTGTATGTGTGAAAATAATTGTGTTTGCATGAGAATATTCAAATTCAAAAAAAAATTTTTGTTGTACAATTATGATACACAAAATGACAACAGTCGAGCTTGACGTTCAAGTATATGAATGTGTGGGTGCTTCTGAGGGGGTCAATTCCCGATCTGTGAAATTATGAAGTGATAAAAAAAATATCATTTCAGTTTTCACAGAGGTTTATCATTTTCCAACTTCACGCACACGCCTAATGCGATTCTAGAACTCATTGTGATAAAATTTGTACTAAAAAGTACTAAATGATAAATTCTGTCATTTCTGATTAGATTTTTTGTTGGGAAAGGTAAATATTTCATTTCAGTTTCTAAATTTGCTTAAGAATAATGTCCGGAATAATAATTCGTTTAATAAATTAATAAAAGGCGTCGTACTGAAGAATTGTGGGTTTTATATTATATTGAATAGTATCTCTGTTTTGAGTAAGATTTATTATTTTTTTTATGTGAGGATATTGAGGCTTTCCCTTCGAGATGGGCAGAATCTATTCGAAGTTAAAAATAGGAGCACTTTATTGAACTTTATAGATTCCCAAAACATTTATGCATGGATTTAATACGCGAATTGAGAGTATTCTTGAAAAACACTCAACTTATAAGTGCCATTTAAATATGGTTAAGTTCTCTGCATTTTTTTGCAATGGGTAGTTTCCAACGATCTGTCGCGGGAATGAGCACCGTCGCGTCGGCTGTTGTCAATCTGTTGATTTAACAATTTCGATATTTACTCGAATAAATACAAATATACTCGTAACTTATAACCAAAATAAATTTGTGTATAAATATAATTGTTGCTTAGTTGTCATGTGCCAAATCCTGTTTTTCTTCTTAATATTCGATTAGAAACATTTTCTTCACAAAACAATTGACTGTGATAAAAAAATTATCATATGAAAAATGTTTGGCATTTAACTTCACTTTTTCACGAATCGAGAATCGAATTAGACGTGAAAGCGTGATAAAATTTATCACTTCACATCTTCACAGATCGGGAATTGACCCTCTGGTTCTGATTCTGATTTCGAATCCAGAAGCAAAATTCTCTTCTTTTCAGAATTAGAACTGTCATTTTTTCCCAAGTGAACGCTTTCGGAAGAGTCCGGAAGGCTTCCGGATTGCCAAATAAAAGCGACATAAGACAATAGGGGAATTCACAATCCGGTGAAACTGGTCTAATATCATTGTAAAAATGCAAAAGTGCAATTTTTTTTGCACCACAACAACAACTTACACTGTCTAAGATTTTGCAACACTTTTGCACTTTTGCTATACCCTAACCCTATTGCAACAGAAAAATACAATACCCCGTTTATATGAGTGAATTGAGGAATCGAATCGAATTGAATTGAGATTTCGATTCAGGTATATGGCCTCGTGGTATCGGAAAATTGAATTAAAATGGAATCGAAGTGACAATTTGAGCTTACAGAATAAACAACAAAAACATGCAACCGAAAAAAATACAAAGAAAACGGAAACCCACTGAACACAAAAAAACACTATTGGTGCACACACACACCCAGAATCAGATGTGAATTCGATTCTTCAATTCCTCGATTCAGGTATATAAATACATTTTCAATTCGATTCAGGGGGTCAATTCCCGATCTGTGAAATTATGAAGTGATAAAAAAATATCATTTCAGTTTTCACAGAGGTTTATCATTTTCCAACTTCACGCACACGCCTAATGCGATTCTAGAACTCATTGTGATAAAATTTGTACTAAAAAGTACTAAATGATAAATTCTCTCATTTCTGATTAGATTTTTTGTTGGGAAAGGTATATATTTCATTTCAGTTTCTAAATTTGCTTAAGAATAATGTCCGGAATAATAATTCGTTTAATAAATTAATAAAGGACGTCGTACTTAACAATTGTATGTTTTATATTATATTCAATAGTATCTCTGTTTTGAGTAAGATTTATTATTTTTTCATGTGAGGATATTGAGGCTTTCCCTTCGAGATGCGCAGAATCTATTCGAAGTTACAACTAGGAGCACTTAATTGAACTTTATAGATTCCCAAAACATTTATGCATAGATTTAATACGCGAATTGAGAGCATTCTTGAAAAACACTCAACTTATAAGTGCCATTTAAATATGGTTAAGTTCTCTGCATTTTTTGCAATGGGTAGTTTCCAACGATCTGTCGCGGGAATGAGCACCATCGTCGCGTCGGCTGTTGTGAATCTGTTGATTTAACAATTTCGTTATTTACTCGAATACACACAAATATAACTTATAACCAAAATATATTTGTGTATAAATATAATGCTTGCTTACTTGTCATGTGCCAAATCCTGTTTTTCTTCTTAATATTCGATTAGAAACATTTTCTTCACAAAACAATTGACTGTGATAAAAAAATTATCATATGAAAAATGTTTGGCATTTAACTTCACTTTTTCACGAATCGAGAATCGAATTAGACGTGAAAGCGTGATAAAATTTATCACTTCACATCTTCACAGATCGGGAATTGACCCTCAGCTCTTCTAGTGGGATCGGATCGAGTAATCCTATTTTAATCCGATTCAAGTATACAAAGCCCTAAATCCTGATTCAATACCGATTCAATTCTCCATATAAACGTAGTAAATGGTGCAAAATTTGCCTGGTGTCGTTGACAGTTTGGCAGCTGTTATTTTCTGTCAGAAATAGTTGTGTTCAAACTGATTTAGCATTTTTACTCCAGAGTTGCAATAGAATAGAAAAGGTGCGTTCACGATTTATAGAAAAAAATAAAATTTCGCAATTTTACAACTTTTTGTTGCATCGGATCGTGAATACCCCTAATGTATCAAATTTAATTAAACGGAGATATAGACCTTTATACTCAAGTGATTTTTTCTTAAAATATACGGGAAACGACACCCTAAAATCCAACCAGGCCAGGGACACCCTGTATTTCCCATCCTTATACAATTATTTTTAACAAGTTTCCTCCTTTTCCATAAAATTATCCAAATGCATATATTCAAATAACTGTACATAATTTTAAAAATAATTTACAAGGCGAAATAAATAATCAAAAACGATAAAAATATAGGTAGGTATTATGTGAGCATTATATAGAAACCGGTCTGTTGATGATCTCGTCTACACGTCTTGCAGAAAATAAAATTCAATGATTCGCTGAAAATATAATACAATTAGTTAAATGCGTCAGAAGAGAAACCCAACTGGCAATTATTAACACAAAATAAAAAAAATATTGAATCATCGCAAATTAAAATGTTGTTTTGAGAGTATTTTTTGAACTTAACATATGTACATATGTATGTATAATCAAGTGCAAGTTACAAGAAGGTGGACGGATATAGAAAGTTTTTCCATGAATTGCGATTATTCATATAGTGAAAAAAAAGAATAATTACATAAACAACAAATTAAATTTAAGCTTTACTTTGTACTATAAATTCATTGTTAAGGTTTTCCATTTATTTGTTGAATTCATAATTTAATGATTTCTGGTGCATTTAGGTATGTAATTTTCTAACAGTTTTATTTTTCTATTAAGAAGAAAATAACAATAAATGCATGACGTTAAACAACTCCATCAGTGTACGTTTGTCATTTTTCCAAATGATTTGATGCACTGATTGGTTAAAGCATAACAGTTTCATGTTTAATGAGACTAGGCCCTCGATTATATACAACATGAACTTACAACCAAGCTCAATTAAGTTAGTTCACTGAACTAAGCTACCCATAACCCGTAGTAGTGGACACGCCAGTTTTTATATACATAAGTTTACTATAAATAATAATCATACTATTTTTTTTTATTAATTACGTATAACGTATATTTGCATATTTTGAATACAAATTTATTTATTTCGTGCAAAATTTGATAAGTTGTTATAATATCCCAGAAACCCCACTATTTACAAGGTATAAAATACCTAAAAAATTCCATGCATCTTGAAGGAAGAAATATACACGACTTGGTCGCACGTGTACTTCCTCTTATAAATATTATGTCACTGTAATATCGTAAGCACAAGATTCTTTATTGGGTTAGATAGAGCTTAATATATTTTTTAAAATCTACTTAATTTTGTACATTTAAAAAAATGTTGATATACCAATTTTAAGTATTTTTAAATACAAAACTTTAAAAACAATTTCAAAAAACTTCGTTCGCCCGATTGGGCCCCATTGGGAATTTTGAACGGAATAAATTAGCTCCGAACAAAAATCGTATGAAATGACAGAAAAATTCTCTGGAAAAGCTTCTTCTCCATACCAATACATTCCGAAGGAAACTTTTGAACATCATTCACATTTCCCAAGTAAAGTAAAGGCAAAAGGTACATTTCGGTAATTTTTTTATGTCAAAATACGGTATTTTGAAACAAAATGTTTAAAACATTTTCTTTTTAAATAAAAAAAAATGTATATGTATTTCGAAAATCACTTAAGCCATTTCTTTAAAACTTTGTAAAATTTAGTTTTTTTTTGGCATTTTCTAGAATATCTATATAAACTATAAGGTATCTATCATCATTTTTTTTCCAAAAACGGCTACAAGAATTTTGAAAATAAAAAATTGCAAGTTCATAAATTAGAGCAGCCCACTTAAAAAAAAAAACGACTTTCTCATTATCGGAAGAACAGATATAAAATATGTCAGTGTTAGACAGAGAATTAGCACACATCAGTGGATCGGATTTAAATAAGGAACATTATTATCTTTGCTATGTTCTTGAAACATAACTTATTAAAAAGTCTTAAATTCAACGCTGACAAATTTAAATATATAAACAAAAGAATTAACCAAAATAACAACAAAAAAATCCTGAAACAAAATATGTTAGTGTAACATGTGGTGGTCATCGAATTAGCACAAGTACGAAATTAAATCATTTATCACTAGACCAAGTTGTTTTTTTTTAAATATTTTTTTAGGTACCTTTTCTGCTTCAACACAGCTTTTAACAGCGTAGGAATACTCTCCACTAGGTGCTGGCATCGATGAATAGGAATGCTGTTCCAGGCATCCCTAATTGCCTCCCAAAGTTCTGCTATATTCCTTGGCTTCCTTAGTCCGACCTGATACTCTACATCGTTCCATAGATTTTCTATGGGATTCAGAGGTCAGGACTCTGCGCAGGCCAAGGCAAAATATTGATTTGGTGATCACTAATCCACTGCTTCACCAGCCGGGAAGTGTGTTTAGGATCATTGTCATGCATGAATGTCCATGGTAATGGTAAATTATCGTCCGCAAAGGGCCCATGTGGTTTTCCAAAATGCTCTTATATTGATGCTGGTTCATTCGCTGCTCTATTTTCACAATAGGCCCTACACGGCGCCATAAAAACGCAGCCCACACCATGATACACCCACAACCGTGCTTCACAGTTTTTACTAGTGTAACGTGGATTAAGATCTTGCTTTGGTGGACGCCAAACATGGCGCTTTCCATCAGAGCCCAATCGATTAAATTTCGACTCATCACTCCATAAAACATTTTTCCAAAATGATAAGGACTTGGATCCGTATTTTCTGGCGAACTTAAGCCTGGCCGCAATATTTTTTTTGACTCCAGTGGTTTGTGCTGGGCTACGCAACCTAGCAAATCTTTATCGTTCATTCTTCTTCGTATTGTCCTGCTACAGTGTTGGATCATTTAATCCCGAATTTCCGCTGATGTTAATAAACAGTTTTGTTTTGCATAAGCAACGATTATACGATCATCAGCGGTATAAACGTTAAATAAAACTTACTTTGCAATGTCCATAACTTTTTTCTTAATATTTGCTAAAAATACTATTTTTTTTAACTTCAAACGCTTTTTTGTGCTAATTCTTTAGCCACTGAAACTTTAGTTTCCACAACTTTCTTATCAGAAATAAATAAACAAACATGAGAAACAAAGGGTATATTTTGTAGAAAAATAGGGTGATGTTGTCTAGATTCTAATAATGTGAATTTTTTTAAGAAAACCATTGTCTGGCATAGGGCTTTTTTAACTTTTATAATAAAAGCGTAATGTGCTAATTCTCTGTGCAACACTGTTGGCATATTATGTACATATATGGCAAGGATTCGTACAAAATCGAACTCGAGATTTTGATCACTTAACATTACTATGATAGCGAAGACGAAAAAAGTGGGTCCCGCAATTCCGTCGGTATGTCTGTTCTCCAGCATACAGCCTAAACGATTAATTGGATTTGCTTCAAACAATTTTTAAAATTTTTTTATAGACAAAAATAACGGTATCTGCCAAGCATTTTCGTTGGCCAAAAAGAAAAAAATTATTTTTCTCAAAAACGTCTCCATCGAATTAAAAAAAAATAAAATGCACGACTGGACCGCACGGACTTGCTTCTTATGTTCGATTACATTATATGCAAAATATTCTTAATAGAAACGACTATAAATGTATTTTTAAAGTTTTTCACTTATTTTGTATATATAAAAATTCTTAAATTTTTTCTAAAAAAAATTGGTATGAACATTTTAAATATTTAATAATATAAAAATAGAAAAAATCGTCCAGCCGTTTTCGAAGTATTGAATTTTCAAAAAAAAAAAAATTTTTTTTTAAAATCCAAAAAACTATTTTTCGATAATTTTGAAATGCAGTATTATTTAGATTTTGAAGGAGCTCCTGTATAAAAATTGTTAAGCCGTGTATGAGAAAGTCGAAAAATCAATAAAATTGTTGTATGACAGGTATACTGTTAATAACAAGATTTAAAAAAAAAATTGACCAAAATGTAGACCGTACCCAAAGAAGTACACACACCAATTTTTATCAACATCGTTTAAACCGTTTTCGAGATAATTAAGATGGTAGAAAAATTTGTATGGAAAGTACCGTTATTTTTGGGGCTAAAACAACGATTCAAAAATTTATTTTGTACAATCACCTTAAACGCTTAAATACCAAGTTTGAAGAAAATTGCTTCAGGCACTTAGACTGTAGAGACTTGTACGACAGACAGACAGACGGAATTGTGGGACCCACTTTTTTGGTGATCTCTACCATCGTAATATCAACTTTGATTAAAATCTCGAGTTCGATTTTTTTTCCAAATGCAAAACTTGACCTATAGTACCTATGTATATCGCAAGTAAAAATCAGTTGATTAATGAAGGGAAAAGGTACTTTTGGATAATTTATTATTTAAAAAAAAAAAAAAATGGTTATTTGTATGTATACCTCTAGAATCTAGAAGAACAATTTTTTTGGTTTTCGATTTTCTGGAAAATGGTTCATTTCATTTTTTTGAAATTTATTATGCAGAAGCTCATAGAAAGCTGCTTAAACAATAATAAGACAAAATTTTTCAAGCAATTTTTTTTATAATTAAAAAAACTTTGTTTTTGAAAAATCAAAATTTCGAACAACTCGATGGATTTTTTTGAAACTCATTTTTCGTAGTCTTTTGACATTATCTTGAATAGTTAAAAACTATTGTCATTAAATAATAAACAACGGGACCTCCAACACAAATTTAAAAAAAATGTATTTTTCTAAAACGGCTTCTAGAATTTTGATCAAAAAACGTGTGTGTTCTTAAATTAGCGCTGTCCACTTTTATGTAAAAAGATATTTTACTTTGCGTGTTAACGGTATATCCCATAGAACCACTTTATATTTTCGACTTTCTCACTATTGCATGAAACGATTAAAATTATTTATATTTATACAAATGCTCCCTAGAAGTTTTAATAAAACTGCATACTCAAATTTTCAAAAAAATTGGGATTTCGATTTAAAAAAAAAAATTAATAATTTTTTTTTTGAAAATTCGATTTTGCAAAAGCCAGTCACTGCACTTTTTTTTTAAATTGAAATTTTATATGTACATTAATAATTAATTCAAAATGGGATTTCAATTTGTTTTTCTAAAAATGTTTTAAAATTTTTATAATTAAGAAACAATTTTTTTTTTATTCTCCAACAACTTTTCAAATGTCCAGGTTTTTTTCCTCAAACTTTAACAACTAATAAGCAATCTAAACAGATTTTATTATACAATGGTCGGAAAAAGTATTTTGACAAAACTATTTTCCTTGTTATATTGCTTGTTTTAAAGAGCTGAGAGATATAACGGAACTCGTGTGATGCTCGAATCAAAATATCTACGTGATTGTAACTGTAAATTACAAAATATTTTATTTTTCATTACGCATTCGTTCTTAATCATCTTCAATGTATGGAGTGAGTTGAAATTAACTGGAAAAAAGTATTTTGACATCATATTCTTTTTAGTTCATTTCGTTTCGTGCGTGCGATCAAAGTTAATATTTGTTAAAATTAAGCACATTTAAATACAGAAATTTTATTACATTAAATTTTTTTTTCAATTTAATTGATTATAATGGGGAAAACGGCGGAAATACGCGAAGTTTTAAGAAATGAAATGGTGATCAAGTATGATGCTGGTATTTCGGTTGAATACTTAAGCAAACTATACAAAGTACCTCGTCAAACCGTGTATTACCAAATAAATAAACAAAAAAATCACAAATCAACGCGAAACTTACCACGTTCAGGACGCCCACGCAAGACAACCAAAAGAGAAGACCGTTTAATCGTCGGAAAACTTAAAGAAAACGTGCTAAAAACGCCAAAATCTGCAACAATAGAAATGAAAAATCAGTATGATATTGAAATTTGTGAAAAAACTATAAAGTTTAGGTGTATATTACACCTAAACTAAATTTATATGCATATGGCTACGTACCCACCTATAATTCTTCACTTTCAGTACATATGTATTTACACGGTACATATTACTCTCTTTACTTATGTAGGGATATTAGTAATCCATAATATAGATTTAAATATAAATACATATGTAGAGGTAATACTAGACTACGTACCTACTATAACATCGTTTGTGTTGTTAGCTACAAGAGCAAGTTCGTACTATCCAGCTATTTTTGAATAATTCGTTAGAAGCTATTTCAGATATTAAGCTTTTTTGTATGGCAGATGGCAGGTACCGTTATTTTTGGGGCTAAAAATAAAAGATTTTAGAGAATAATTTAGGTAATCTATGGACCTAGCTGCTGGAAAGAAATACGATATAACTCTGTTATTGGTAAACAAGCAAATTCAGGTAAATTCACTTGCAATTAGGATCAGGGAAGAATATTCTCAATACGTTCGTCACGCAGACGCAGTCAGGCGTTAGCATAAGCTTAATAAACTTTAAATTTATTAAATTGAAGTCAAACGAATTATGGTGTGCGTGGGGTTGAGTACTAGTTCGCTACTTTCACAATTATGATTCGCCGCGTTCAGTAGACGCCGCCGGCTTGAAAACTAGTTAAGTCTCTGGTTCCTGATTGGGTAGCTCCCAAAAAAGTTAATTGTTGTTTGGCAGCTGGTCATACAGAAACCAGAAACTTGAATAGCTTTCAAGTCGACCATTCCATTGATGTTTTGCATTTCGATTATTTTTTCTTTACCTTATAAGCAGTATAGTTAGTGTAACACGCCAAGACATGGTGGCTTTACGCCAAACTGGATTTGTTTTCCGAATTTTAACTGTTACTTTTTGTTAGCGTATATTATGCACAGATATGTATACTTATATAATAAATTACTAAAAGATACTTTATTACACTTAATTTTATTTAAACAAATCAGAACACGTGGACTAGATCGCCGCGATAAATTGGGGAACGGTCCGATTGATTCAAGACGTCGTTTTTCTAAGCGTAATATCATATATATAAGTAGCTACTTGGGTCCAAAGTAGCTACTTATATATATGATATAAGGTTAAGGAAAATATAGAACAATTTGAGAACAAAACGAGCCTGTTGGGGGAGCTGGGGCCTCTCAGATAATTAAAAGATAGCATTTGTTATAAGCTTTATATTCTACTCGTTTTTCAATTACTGACCTTATGCAGCACTATAAAGCCCGTTTGCTGATACTCAACTTAAGCATTTAAGTTCTACTCATGTTCTTATGTGGCAGTTTACGCAGAGGAAAAAGTAGCCCATAAGCGTTTTAAGTTGAACATAAATATTTATGATGCGTATCGGGCCTAAGTTCTAAGCTTTTGAGGGGTGCTACAGTTAATAATGATATGTGCTGACCTTAGTAGCTCTAAAAAATAAACATTTTATTAAGTAAAACTTTTTGCGGCGTTGGGGGTAAAAATTTTGTATGGAGCTGTCAAACCGACAACACGACACGACACCGCAGTACACATAATATGTAGTGAAATGTGTACTGTGACATGACACACTCTCAAAACAAATGTGTTCCCGAAATATTGTTCTTTCTTTCTATGGCTTTCTCTGTTGTGTTAATGTGTGTATAACTTAAACCACATCACTTGGACAACGGTCGGTTGCACGTAGTCAATAGAACAAAAATAGGTATGTTTGTTATCTTCTTAATTTGTACGAATTGGTAACAATTTGTACAAATTTTCACAAAATGCTGTTTGTTAACTCTAAAATATTACTACAAAGACTGTCAAAGTAGAAGAAAAAAACTTCCCCTACGTTGAAAAAGTTGCGAATTTTTACTACAAGAATTTTTGTGGGTAACTGATGCAAAAACTGTCAAAGAAACAAGACGGCAAGATTGTTCGCCCATTTGCTGAAGTTAGTGATGGGCAAATTCGAAAGATAAGAGAACTTGAGCGAAAAGTTCATTATTTCTGAACTAGAATGAAATGTTTGTATTGAAAACAACCAGAGACAAACAGGAATAAAGAAAAAAAAAAACGCAGTAAGGAAAACACAAATAATCAAAAAGAAAATTTTAATATCTGTTCACTGGAATTATCGAGCCTTTTCTCATTTTATTCTACAGAATAATTTTTGTGCGCACTATTCTTTGTATTGCATGTTGTGTATCTCTTTTTCTATTATTTTTTTTTTAAATTTTTGGTTTGTCTGGAGTGTTCATTAAATTATGCCCATCGCTATATTCTTTCCTTGTGTCCACTGACTTTTTCTACAAAAATGTGGCCAATTTGCGTTTGTTTACTTTGTTGCAATATTTAAACAATTTCCCCCACTCTTGAAGTTTGACAGTTGTTACACTTCAAACTACAAAAAAGATACCAAACACACCTAATGGTGCGCAAGAGATTTAACGAATATAATGCCAGAGATGAAATACTTTTTTAAAAACAGAAAAATAAACCACTATCTTACCTCATGTAAATAAAGTCCATCCCTGGAAGGTGCTTGTGTGGATCTTTTAAAATTAATGAGGCGCAAATAAATTTGAACAGAACTGCGCCGTAGAATCCCCAATAAGTAAATTTTTCAGGGGGGTGTATTTATTTGGGATGTATTTATGGAAGTACTGGGACACGGTTTCAAAAAATGTTTTCGTTCTTCTTTGACCGGCTGCCATGAAATTGAAATATGTTTTATCTGACTTATAAATAAGAACTTAGAACAAAAAAATTGTTACAAATTAGGAAAGTTTTACTTCTGGTTCTGGCGCGTGTACATAAGTACACACAACTTTTTTTTTAACTGGCCAGGGAGCTTCAGATGGTAAAATAATTTTAATTTAACACCATTTGTTTCATTGTCCCGGGGAACTATTGATTCCCAGTCCGCCCTTGATCCAGAAACATATTTTGATTTTCCACGAATAAACCAAAACTTTATTATAATTGATTTCTTTTTAAAACTGCAATATTCCTTTTGCAACTATTTTCCCGTTTCATAAAGTAAAAAAAATGATACTCATTCGGCACAGTGAATTCTTTAATATCAATACACTTTCTTATAGGTTTGGTGATTATAGCATGTATTGCTACCGTTATTGTTGCGCAGGGAGGTTCAACATGGAATTCAAGACCTTTGGCGGCGTCAGCAGTAGATCTGCCTACAACATCGCCTCTAGACTATTTAAAAACCATATCAAAAGGAGCTGAAGACTTCTCATTGGAATTATTCTCAACCGTGTGTCGAGAAGTTGCAGGCATTAAGAAAAACCTTATGATTTCACCATTCACAGTATGGGCATTATTACTGCTTGTTACAGAGGGTTCTAGTGGACAAACGTATAATGAATTGCAACGGACACTGCGAATTTCCAATAATACCCAACTACTTCGTGAAGGTTATCGAGCTATTGAAAAAACGCTCAAGTAAGGATACCGCCACAAACTATAAACAAATAAAATATGTTTACTGAAGTTTTGTTTTCTTTTCGTAGAGTAAACACAAGTACTATTGAAGTATCAACAATGCAGACCATTTTCTACGATGTGAATCGTCCATTGAAAAGGGACTTTGAGGAAGTGATTGAGCAACAATACCAAGCCAATTTGAAACCAATAAATTTCTTCGATCAAGCGAAAGCTCAGTCTGAGATCACCAAGTACATAGAGATGGCCACAAGGGGTCTGATTAAACCAGCATTTCATTCTTCGGACTTAGAAGATGCCCAAATGGTTATGATTTCATCGATATTCTTCAAAGGCCAGTGGAAGGTACATAAATCTCGTTTATATATGTTACATGATTATCTAATATAATTCTTTTTTTGTACGCTAGATTCCATTTAATAAATCTTTTACCAAAGATGAACCATTTTATGACGATGATGGTAACGTTGTTACGAATGTTCAAATGATGACACAGACGGCGCCTTTTAACTATGCACCTATTGTTGAGATGCAATCGCATATTCTGGAACTTCCTTATGGCAAGGAGGATCGTCTTTCCATGCTGATAATTATTCCTAAAAAGGGTAGGTACAAATTCAAAAACTAGAAATCACCAATTTGTGTCATTATTTTTTTTTAAGGTGTACGTCTTAATGATGCTATTGAGAGTCTTCGAAATGTTGGCTTGGAGAAAGTTTTTAATGAACTTAGTAATAAGGAGGCAATAATGGCTGAATATGACGCAGACGAGGTTGAGGTGTTTCTACCAAAATTTACAACAACAACAAGCATAAATTTAAATTCAGTTCTAGAAAAGGTTTGTTTAATGGCCATGTTGAGCAAGACATAGTCGATTTGAAAACTAGTCAATTTTCTGTTTTCTGATTGGCCAGCTGCCAAACAATGGATATTTTTGACAGCTGGCCAATCAGAAACTTGAAAAGCTTCTAAGTCGCCTACGTCTTATGAACGTGGTCGCAATGTTAAAAAATTGTATATTTTTTAAATAATTATGTTTTTTTAAAGATGGGAATAAGAGATGTTTTCCAACCAAACTATGCTAATTTAACAAAAATATCAGATCAACCACTTTATCTGTCTAGAGTAATTCATCAAACTAAGATTGAAGTGAGCGAAGAGGGTACTGTTGCTGCTGCGATTACAGTTGGAATATTTGCGAACAAAGCATCACCACCAAGATTTTATTTAAACAGACCATTTGCTTATTTAATTGTTGAGAAAACAACACGGTCCTTACTTTTTTGTGGACAAGTAACTAAACCAGTTTATTATAAATAAAATAAAAATAAATGATAAAATAAATTAAAATTTTGACATACTAAATAATATAATTCAACTCTGGTGTTGAAAGGTATAGTAAGTTTCGTTTAATAAATTAGAAGAAAAAACTATAGTGTTCTTGAAATAGAACCCTGCGGAACTCTAATAGTGCAGTAGAGACTGTCTTTAATTCTCAGGTGAAAGGGCACATCAACTAAATAAAGCTCCGCCCCCTGCCGCGAATTAAGCCGGTTGGTGGGTATAATTTTGTCTTCGGTCTAGTTCACAGTTAGATAAAAAGAGGTTAATTAAAAAAAATGCACAACTGGATCGCACGTACTTGCTCTTATTATCAATCACATCGTATGTACAAGATTCTTAGTAGAAACGGCGAAATATATTCCTAGTCGTTTTTTACTTTATATTTTATAAGCAAAAATTCTTTCAACTTTTTTTTTTTTAAATATTGTAATGACAATTTTAAGTACTAAACAATATAAATTTGAAAAATCGTCTACCCGTTTTCAAAATATTGAATTTTCAAAAAAAAATTATTTATTTCAAAAATCCCAAAAAATATTTTTTAGAAAATTTTGGTATGAAGCATCATTTAAAATTCGAAGAGGATCCAATATAAATTTTGTTAACGAAATCCGTTAAAACGTTTAGTTTGCTTGTGGCAGGTACCGTTAATAACAAAATATGCAAACAAAATTTCGAACCAAACTGTAGACTAGTGCACCGAATTTTTTTTTATCAAAATCGTTAGAGCCGTTTTCGAGTTAATCAAGATGGTAGAAAAAATTGTATGACAGGTAGCTTTAGTTTTGCGGCTAAGCGATTAAAAATGATATGATATTTAAATGTTTACGCATATTTATTTGGATATCCATTTAATGCAAACGCAAAAAGATTTATTGGGCCATATGGAGAATCTACTAGGGAATTTCGTTTCCCACGGCATGGAATATGTTATACATTATTTTTCCTGCGATCGTGAATCTCTCACTGAATAAATTTCCCTCAAACAAAAAATCGTATGAAATGACAGCAAAATTCCTTTTAAAAGGGTATTCCCGATACAAATAAATTCCGGAGGAAACTTTTCACCATTATTCACGTTCACAAGATTCGAATTGGAGAAAAATTTCCAAGGAAATTTTTATTCACGATAACCCCCATTTAATGTCTTGCAATTAGTGAAAATATAAACAGTTTTTTTTTACTATATTTATTTGACTCGAATTCAATATCTAATGAATTTACATTAAATGCATTTATAACATTTTGCCTTTATGTATTTGATATTTTCTGAAATTGAGTGTTTATACTTTCGTTTTTTTTAATACTAAATTTTGTTTAAAATTCGTAAAAGGATAATTAGTTTTTTTTTTGAAAAAAAAATTTGTTTTCTGATAATTTTAATATAGTTGAAATAATATTCCTCATTAGACTATATTTGCAGTTTAATTGTTACAGTTTTGCTAAATTGATTTATATTTGTGTTAGCTTGCTGTTGAAATTTATTTTAAAGTTTGGTTATCTTCAGTTTATCCCTCCAATATATTGTAATAATTGTTCATTGGGGTATTATTTTTTATCAATATTATTATTTGGAAAGTAGATTCTTAAATATAAGAATACAATAATAATATACATAAGTTCAAACAATTTTTGATGATTTTTCAATCTTACATAATTATAATGCATTATGTAAATTTTATTTGTATTTAGACATTTTTAAAATTTAAATTACAATAAAATTATGGAATATACTTTTTCATTGGGCTTATATATAGAATAATATATGTTTGTATTATAATAAATCCATTTAGGTTCAATATTGTATAGCTACTATCTATGCCCATGCAATGAGAATAGAGAAACAATATAATTTTATTATATGCTTAACGTATAATTAAAAAAAACATATTAACAAATAACTAGGAAATAGATATAACTATAAAATAAAAAAAGATAATCAACGTATATGAGGTTCCATAAGAGCAACTTTATTTTCATCTCAAAGCCATCGATCATAATAAAAACCCTATACCTAACAAAAAAAAACAGACTGAAGCACACTACTAGTCGCAATGAAGATTTAACACGTATTTCGAATTTTTTGTTTCTTAAATGTTTTATTTGGAATTTTGAATAAAATGTCTTTTTTTAAAAGTTGCTTTATACTTTTTTCAATCCTTAAACGGCTTGCGCATTTTTCTATTTCATTTATCTTTTAAATTCTATTTATACGTAGGTTGTTTATATATATATAAAAAAAAACAGATTTTAAACATTTTAATTATTATTAAAAATTAGTTCAGAATTAAAGAAAACATTTTTCATATAATGTTGATTACATGTAGTGGTTTGTTTATTAAATTTATTTAATTAGTATTTGCATTAATCTTATTTACGAGGAGAAAGATGAAGGATAGAACAAAACTGAGAATTTATCGCAGATCGGGATCATCGTTAGCAGCTTTCTTGATTCTTAGCAAAATAGTTGTATACCATTGATCGAGCCTTGAAATGCTATCGTAATCCTTGACGGCATCAGTAAATCCTTCGATATTTTGCTCTTCTAAGTGCTCACACAATGTCTAAAAAATTAATTTAATATTAATGTTTATTGATAAAAGAAAATATTAATGTTGTTTGTATTTTGGGATATCCCTATGGACGAAACGTTGTGGACAAAAATTTTGTTTTAAATATCAAAATTTTTTCAACGAAAAGGCCATACAAATATTTTATATATAAAATAATAATGTCTAAGTTTTGTATGGACATATTATTAATATGGATGTTTTTCAGCACTTTTTTGTTTCCAATATTTTTGAAAAAATAACGTAATTTTATCATGTAAGTTCATATACAATAAGTTGTTAAAAAGGGCAAGGAAATATAAAAGGTATCCTAAATATGATGGTTCAGAGAAGTTGAAATGTGTACGGTTAAAGGGTTGGCAAAGTCATGAAATATGAAATATAAAATGACGATGAGAAAAATATAATCAAAACAAGTTTGAAGCACCACTCATGACGCTTTGAGCTTTAAAGTATATGGAAATAAGCTCATTAAGGCAGTTAAATGGGATAAGTATACATTTTCTCAAAAACAAGGTTTCCGA
This sequence comes from Philhelius pedissequus, assembly GCA_910595825.1. Taxonomy (NCBI): domain Eukaryota; kingdom Metazoa; phylum Arthropoda; class Insecta; order Diptera; family Syrphidae; genus Philhelius; species Philhelius pedissequus. The sequence continues at coordinate 12,338,878 of OU343163.1, read as the reverse complement.
TCTCAGCCATTTCAGATTGTCCGAAAATGTATACAGCGGACACAAATAAATTCTTTAAGCACTAAACATAAATACATACTCACCTTCACAAGTTTGTATTCTCGTGAATCCTGAAAAGCTGGATATTGTTGAGCATACTTCTCAATTGCATGTTGAGCATTTAACAGATCAACACTTAGGTGACATAGTGCAGCCCTGAAGAAATATTCTTTAGCGCTGTATTTCAACAGAGAGCTCTCTAACGATGAAGTAGCCACCTATGATTTTTAAAAAAAAATATTAGAAAAATTAAAAAATATATTTCAGTTTCACAATAACTAATTACCTGTTCGTAGATTTGTATAGCTTTGTCATAATCTTCTAATTGAGCGGCATACTGTGCGACTTTCAACATGCATTTGTTAGCTGAACTAACTGATTCTTCACCACGGAAGTAATCAGCTGCTTGTTCATAGTGCTGAATTGCTTTTGCCTATCGTTTTTTTTTGAAATAAATTTTAGCAATGAGTGTTTTTTTTTTTAATTTTTTCATCTTACCAAAGTATTAGGATCGGATTCGTACATTTCAGCAATGCTTTGATGGTGTTTAGCGGCCATAGTGAATCTCCCCATATCAGTGTAGATATCTATGGCTTTCAAAAGACACGATACAGCTTCTTCTACGTCCGACTTTGCAATTAATTAAAAAAAATATATAATTACATACTCCATTACTTACTGCAACGTCATAGGATGAATGATTTTACCTTTTTGTAACAGTTGGATGCGTCAACATACATAGTACCAGCATCATGACGACTTCCAGCTCGTGAATGTAAGGTAGCAGCCTCGCAGAATGCCTGTCCGGCCTTTGACCAATTTTTGGCCATTTTAAACATGTTACCAGCACGTTGGTAGCATTCGATAGCATCTTCAACCTTATTCGATCCACTACTAGGTAGAAAAATATTGTTCATTATCATCAAAAAATATACATAAATTATATACAGGCAATTTCATATTCATATTTCTTGAAAAAAAAATTGAAAGGGTGGAGGTTGGCTAAGAAGATACTTACCCAAACAACGATCCAAGAAAACCCTTTTGTTGGGTTAATTTCTTTTCAGCCTCAGCCATGAGCTGCATTGCTTTTTGTTCATTGTCCGCCATAGTTTAATGGATTATTAGATAAATGGATATTTTAATACAATTTTTACGTCCTGGGATAACACGGAAAAAATTTTCTCTTTATGACACACAACTATTGATTTCTTTTCTGTTCGTTTTGTTCTTATTTTTTCAACGTAGAGAAATGAATGACATAAGAGTTCATATTACGAAGATGCAGGTGGCAGGTGTGTGTTTTAATAGGATGTGTTCATTAATTTGATAAACATTGTTTTATTAAAATATATATGATCCGTGGTCCAGCAATTTTAACTCCTCATTCGGCGGATTACCTAAGGTTTAACGATAGTTCCAGGTAAGTTTGTGGCAAATAAGTAAATACATACTTGAACCATCATTACGTAAAATTGGCGAACCACGGATCAAATATTTGTACAACTGGCCTTGTAAGAGAAGACCAACCATAAAATATTTGAATAAATGCCGATTAGATGAAATACCAAAATTACGGTCAAGACGAACATACATAATTGTTTATTCATTCCCGGGACCCAATTCCCAAAAGTGAGTTTTATTTGTGTACACAGAAAGTCATGTACACATACATATTTGCAGTTCATTCAAGCTCCCCTCCACCACCAATAATTTTCCTAGACCTGATTTTAAATTTTGACAATTATATCAGTACAGGAAGTTAGTTCAACAAAAATGGTCTATACTCTTTGTTTTATCCCTTCTTGTGCTTGCATTGCGGTTTGAAGTGTTTCCTCGTAGTTTGTATATTTACTATTCACACAATTCAAATTCAAAAATTTGTTCTGAAAATCTTCAATAACAAAACCCAAGCCGAATTGTCAAAAACTCCTGAAAATACCAATGAACAAAGGTAGCCAATTGTGTTTGAAGCTTAGGTCGCACCCAGTACTACCCAAACTATTCTACCTTTTAAAATATACGAACACATCCCTATTATACTATCTTGTTTTGACAATTCTATCCGGCTGGCTGACTATTTTTTTTTGTCTGCCCAAAGTTCGTTTTGGTTTGGCCGATTCTTATTTCAATGAATTTAATTTTTTCAATCAATAATAATTAAAAATTTATAAAACGAATTCAAATAAAGGTGAGAGAAAAGTATATAGCCAACATTCGAAAGAATGTGAAAGTTTAAGCGCTCATTTTATTCGAACAATAAACTGCCTTGTTTCAATTTATATTACAATAAAAAAAATATTTCCTTAGCTGTTTTATAAAAGTGTTGGAGAATAAACTATACAATGTTATCAAGCATCAGAGGTTTTTTGTCCCGCCATCGGAGGAAGTTCATTGTGACGGGAGTGGTAGTAGGTGGATCATTTTTGGTATTCAAGTATGCTAAGAAAAAACTTGGTGATTTCCAAGAGCGACAAACTCGTGAGTTTTTCGAGCGCACTCAACGCATTCAGTATTTCGAATCACAAGAGCGCAACTGCAATCAGGTTATAATAGGCATAAGTTCAGATCTATGTAACGAGATTCTTAAGCTTCTTAACAATGCAGAACTTCTCGAAAGGCTGCGGCGCAATCCAGAAAATAAAGTCGAACTCTGGGAAGAACTGAAAATTATTGCATTTACACGGCTGGCAGTATTTATTTACGCTACATCAATGCTAAACATCACATTAAGGGTACAAATGAATGTTATCGGCGGCTATGTGTACAAGGACACCATCCAGGAGGAGAACAAACTTACAGACGACATCCGAGAGGCATATTTGTCGTCTATTAGGCATTTCATCGGCGATGGCTTGGCCAATTTAGTACAGTTGATAAAGTCAAAAGTAAAAGATATTCTTAAAACACAATCGTTAACCTCTCGGTTAAGTCTGTCCGACTTGGAGCAGCTTTTCTGGTCGATTCAGATGGCTATCAATAGCGATGCGTATGATCCAAATAGTAAATTAGCAGCCTACGTTATGCCCCCACAATTAGGCAACTCAGGGGAAATCCTAGACAAAATGTATAACGAAACATTGGACCTGCTGGAAAGCGATGATGTATCTAATATATGTTCAAATAACATATGCCGCGGTTTCTCGATTGCTCTAGATAGCATAGCCGAATGTATGTCAGATTCGGTCAATACCGCATTGCAAGATCAAGTAGCTGCCGATGAAGCAACCAAATTCAATGTTAACAAAATCGAATTAGCACTAGCCAAAGTGATCCCCATTCTAAACGGACTGACTGCAAAGGGTGTCGACAGCAATAAGAAACCCCAAAACTTCGTCACATCAATTGTGACGTTCTTTTTGGTGTCAGAAAAATGCAAAACACTTGGAGCGAATGTTTACGAAGTCTTTAGCGTATAAATTTCAGATTCAATTCTAACTATCGAGAATGGCACTAATCGCATTCCAATGTGTATTTTTTTTTAAGTTAATAATTTATATATATATATAATTTTTTGATTGTATTTTAGTTACAATGGGTCGTGTTTAAATAAAAATTCTGGTTTTATGAAAGCAATCAAAAAATTAAAAAACAGGTAGTTTTTACTTTTAAATGAAATGTATAGATTTAAATAAATAAAACAACAAGGCAGAGAGAGGGGAAATGGAGAAAGTAATGTAAACAATTTACAATACTTTGGATTTTGAAAAATACAAACAAAATTTTAGAAAACTGAAAGGTTTTAAATTACTGGAAGTACGAGACGAAATAGATATATCTTGCAGAATATTTGCATTTTGTCTCGTACTCGCAGTCGAACTATATTCGTATAAAAACTAGTCGGATTAGGAAAATAAGTCCTTATAATTCAACTGGGTTAACAGTAATTGATAATAATGACATGTTTTTTGGGTACCATTTCCCGCTCAAGCGAATGACTCGCTTAGAATATGTACAATCGCTAGACAGGAGTCTAAATCCAAATTTCTTGGATAACCAAGGTACTGTTAATCTAACCTGTTTCTCGTTTGTTAAATTTTGATATTTTGCTAAGATAAACCAGTTTAGTCAAGAAAACTCTTGCAGGTAACGTACACATAAAAACATAAATGTAACAGGAAAAGCATAAACTCTAAATTGTTGAAACCTTATAAGAATCTACTTGTTTATACTTATTATCACTTTATTATCATTTGTTTTTAGTTTCTTTCATTTATTAATCGCTAAAACTTAAATAAAATGTACATAGTTTTTAATTAAAGTATTTCCAAAACAATATCGGTCGAGTATTTTTAAAAAGATTATGCTGGCTGGGCTTGACGAAAAGAATAAACCCATTATAATGCAAATGTAAAGACTCGCGAAAAGAAATCACAGCAAACGCAATAAGCACGAATCTTCTGCATGATATGAAATACATTGGTGAATCAAGTACCGATGGATCAGTTTTCTATAAAAAAAAAATAATTGATGTCTTAGATTTGGCCGCCTGTAGATAGCTTTGGTGTCGTGCATTAACTTTGTTACCAGTATTAATTTGTTTGAATTAAAAAAAATCGCACTCGACCATATCACACGTCAGACAAAAGCGATCGCTCGATTAATTTTCGTTTTGATGATTCTTCTCCCTATCGTTCCCTAAAGATATGATAGTGACAGCTATGGTCAAAACGACTATCAAAAAAATGATAATCAACTATCACCTTAGCCGATTCCAACCCTGATGATTCCGTGTTTGTCAAATGGTTTGATTAGCGATTGGGGGTAATGATGGTGGTAGTCCCTGAGTGCTAAAATTGAAGCATTAACTTATATAAAATAAACATAATTGAAATGATCAAAGCATTTCCAAAATTATAGCGTCCGAGGTTTTATAAAATGTTATGCTGGCTGGGCTTGACAAAAATTATCAACCCATTGTAATGGGAATAAAAATCACAGCAGATGCAATAAACACGTAGCTTTTGCATTGGCGAGTCAAATGCCGTTAAATCGGTTTTATTTTCTTAAAACTACTGGACGGGTGGTTTGGCCGTCTGATGTTGAGCATTCACTATGCTCCAACATTAAAGCGTTTGAATGACTTAAGAATAAGGGTTCGCACTGGCTCATATTTATTCTGGTGATTCCGTGTTTGTCTCCAAGGGTTTGATAAGGGATTGGGGAGCAATAGTGATTTTAGTGCCTGATGTTAAAATTGAAGCATTATTTATGATGGACCCAAATTCTACCTATATAATACACCTATTTGATGATGATTACAGAAATCGTTGACCTGGATTTTGCATAAAAATAATGTAAACTGAGTTTTTCAACTAAGAATTTTAAAACGAAATTAAATCTCCATTGGAAAAGTTTGGGCAGGTTAAAATTAACTATATAACTTTATGGTAACTAAAAACGCTGCAACGAACAACCACGCAAACAGAAATTTATTTAATACAATTAGGTGTATGCATCATACAATATTATATTTTCAACAAAAAAATACATTTAAGATTTGATTTTACAAAACTATTTTTTTTTTCCTTTGGGGTTGGGCGGAAGAGGCGGTGTTGATTGCAATAAGCCAGCATCTCTCATCCGTTCAAATGCCTTCTGTGCATCATAGTTCTTGTAGAAATCTGCAAAGCGTTGCTTTCTAGGCTTGTTTACTGTGAAGTAAAATGTTGTAACAGCACACGTAACCGTTAAAAACATTCCAAGAAGATTCCTCTTGATTGTTGCATTATGAAGTCCTCTTAGAACGGGCTTCCTGCAATATGCCATCTTCTAGGAATCACAAGATACTTTATGAAAAATTGTACCAACTGGAATGGAATTGAAAACAAATAGGAAAACTTTGATACTAATTTCAAGGACTGCTAATTTAATATTTTTTTCCACCTGTAGTTTAAATGCGAAGCATCCTATAATAAACTTAACTGAGTAGGGAAGGGAGTAAATATAAACCTATGGCTATGGTGCAATGTAAGGTACATTCCAAATTAAAATTCATAAATTTAATTTCTCAGTGGGTGGATCATATCATCAGAAATTGTTATTATAAATTTTATAACATTTTGTAAAAAACGTCATGCATATATTATTGCAATTATATCCTAGATTTCGTTTTTGTTAAAAACAAACTACTATAGAATAATGAGATAGAAAACGCAATTAAAATAATTTTCTTATAGCATTTTATTGCTTTATTTTTGTATTCACATTAAACTTAGATTGTTAAAATTATTTAACACGATTGGAAAACACCAGCAGCCTTCATTCTTTCAAATGCTTTTTGGGCATCATAGTTTTTGTAGAATTCAGCGTAAGCTTCTTTCCTTGGATCCTTGATTGTTACTTTGAAGAGCATCGAAATAGAGAAAACCAAACCAAGTGCTACTGCCAAATTCCGCTTGATTGTGGCATTATGCAATCCTTTTAGGACGGGCTTGGGGATTGATCCTGCAGATACTGGAGCGTTCGACATTTTGAGTACTGTTCACTTTCTAACAAAAAAACTGACTGAAAATAAATTTACAAAATAATGTTTTCAAAGTGTTATGTAATGTGAAATATAAAATAATATCGATGAAATACTTTGCCATACCTTTTCGTTGGAAAAGATGTTCTTTCTTCTTGAGAAACGTCAGAAATGATAATGTGAAAATATATTAAGTTGGCGGTGATTTAATTTCGGAACATTTCGTCGGTAAGGAAGATCTTCACCACTTTCCATATCTACAAGAGCAAATTTTTAACGAAATTTTTTTTGTAAGTCCCCTTGCGCACAGTTAGACTTTATTGTCTTTTATTTGCCATACAAATATCTTATCCTATCACACGAAAAAACAAAAACTGGAGTAAACAACGACTATGAGTGTTGGAATAAATTGTAAACCAGCTCCACGAGCAAGAGCTTTAATAACTTAAATTTAGTAACTGTAGCCATGTTGGCAAAGGCACATACACTGATCTCTATAATACACTGGATAGTGTATTCCCTACAAAGTATAACAGTTTTTTTGACTCCATTTGAATTAGACAGTAGCACCATGGCAATTGCCTATCTCGTTTTTTTATAAAAAGAGAGAAAGAGATAGATTGCACTCCTTTTCAAAAAAAAAAAAAAATTGAAAAACAATTTATTTTTATTGTCAGTTTCAATCAAGATAATAAGAACTACAAACAATTCAGAAAAGGTAAGACGGAAGACGGAACCTTGACAATCGGATCTCGCAAGAGATTTTATCAATCAAGACGAGGGACGAATTGATATTGAAAATGCAAAGAAGTTCTTCGTGAAGAGGATAAATTCGATAAAGAACTTTTCAATTCGATAAGAACTTTTCAAGGAAATTGTCAAAGCAAAGCACAAAGTTGAAAAGAAAAAATCACAAAGCAAGAATTTCGAAGACGAAGATGAAGTCGACGACTATGGTAGTGATGAACACGATCAACATGATGTCGATTTATCATGTTTGCCGAATACAGATAAGATTTAGAAGAAGACGACAAAGAAGATGAACCACGTCACAAGAAGAACGTGAAAGATATTGCAGAAAAATTATCATTAAATATGGAAGCTGAAATTATTGCAATGTAATTGTTGGGAAAATAAAACAAGTTCAAGTTCTTTTACAAACGGAAGTCAATATTGTGCGTTTCTCTGTCTTTTTTCGTCTTAAAATTCTAGGTTATTTACAATACATATTAAAAATCTTGTAACAGAACGTTTCAAGGAAATGTGTTTTCTTATTGGTGGAGTTAAATGATTATGCATTACTTACTCGTACATTTTTTGAAAATAGATGTGTAATTTAAATTTTATATTTTTTTGAAGAAGGTGCCCTTGGTATGGTTGATTAAACAAATTTAATTTCAAGCATAAGCAACCATCTTGAAATGTAACTTTGGCAACAAAAATGTTATACTGTTATACTGACATGGACCCTCTACAATTATTACAGTTTTCTATTGGGGTCGATTTTTTGTGTGAATACACTATCCAGTGTATTATAGAGATTAGTGGGCACATATACTATCAAGAGCGAGAGCCATATATAGACTCTCTTGTAATATTTTTATTCAATAACGTAACCTAAGTAAAAATACAATGTAATTCAATTTATGTTAAATCAATTAACCAAGCTTAACCTAACCCGAGTAAGCACAGTCGCACGTCTAAACTATCAATATAATCGAACCGTGGCGATGAGATGCCGATTAGTCAATTCGCAATTTTCTACTCCCTAGAATCTGAAGAGATTCGCGCTGGATTCGCTTTCGCGTTTATTCCAATAGGGATTTTTAACAAGCTATCTCTCTTTAAAGTGTTCCATCCCTTTCTCTATACATCTAGTGACACTTTGAGGGAAAACAAAACAATTTGATATAGAGAATCCAACAATGTTTTCCCTCAAAGTGATTTATCTGCCATTTTTTTGTCATTGACGTATTCCGCCAGTACCCTATTAGTGAACTCGTCGAATAAACTGTACTATCGATTCTTGAACTACCTTACCATTTTCCGACCTATATGGCCGATGCTTACATTTGTTGACATCTTAAACGTCACACGCCATCTTATATTATGTTAAAGCATTGAATTCATTTTTGTTGATCTAAATAAGGAAATGGAAACTATTTCATTTTATTTGAATTTTCGGGATCATTCGCTAAGCACTAATTAGAAGGGTACAAACTAGGAGTATATTTGATATTTCCGATGTATTTTAAGTTTAAATTTGCATTATTTCAGAAGATTTTGAAATGCGAACATTTTAGCAGAAGACCAAATTTTAGTCAGTCCAAACCTGCATACATATAAAAAAATCATAGAAGTTGCTAATGGATCAGACGTATCTATTGAATTTACTCTTTCATTTGGAATAACCGCTTTAAAAGGAGGACCCAAACCGTTTACTGAATTTTTTAAGTAGTCAAAACTCTTGCTGTTGTTCTCGGCATTTAGTGGTTTAACTCTTTGTAATGTGAGGTTTTTCCAGTAATTCCACCATTTGCTTAAACTACTAGTCTCAGTTAGTGGTTAGTTTTCTAAAAAAGAAGTTGGCGCGGAAATAAAAGAGAAAGTTTGTATGGAGTGCGAAAGGTTTGCGGGTTCAGTAATACCAAATTTGTTGAACAAAATGGCGGTGGTGCAGATAATGTTACCGACAGTCGTTCAAATTGCTTTCGATGGATTCACTAATAACATCAATTGCGAAAATTAGTAGAATTGTGACTATATCTCATTCGCCGAATTCAATAATAGCCATAATTATGTTTGTTTTGACAAATCAGCTGGCCGCCATCACTAAAAAATTCACCTTCCGGTGGTGAGTGTTATTCCAATTTTTTGGGATAACTCAAGATAGCTTCCATGAAAACAGCTGTTTTTTCATTGATGTGCTTTTGCACGCATTACAACAACAGAAAGTTATTTTAGATTTTTGAGAATAACTGTGTGGACGTCCCTATTTTAATAATTATAGCTAACAACACATACCCATGTATCCACCTTAATGATTTTCCGAATTTCACGACTCTTATGGCCTTTTCGATTGGCCGTCCAGAACTGTACTGACCCCCACAAAATGACAGTTGTTACTCTATACAGAACAGAAAACGATTCTGGATTTCATTTCAGAATCGAAAACAGAATCACTAATACACTTACACAATTAAAATGTCAAAATAATCGGCTTGATTTGTTGTGTAATTTCGTTGTGTTTATTGAATTTAAACTCATCTTCTGGTGAAATAACATAAAAAGAAGCAAGTAATAGTTATTATTGTTACAATAAAATGTGTATCTAAATTGAAATCAAGTGTTTTGGAAATTCTTTTTAGCCGATGTGATTTTCTTTTAATTTAATTTTCACAATTACATTGATACATATAATTCAGAATCAGTCAAATTGCTTACGTCTGTTTTATTGAGGAACGTGTTCCGGACGGCCAATCGAAAAGGCCATTACACTCCGCATCTGGAAAAATTCCTTCTAATTATTGTTGACAGATACCAGATGTTAAGAAGGTATTTCATTTCATTTCAAAAATTTTTATTTTCTCAAAAATACAAAAAACAAAGAATTTGTAAACGAAACAAAATATCTGCATATTGAACCGAGCAGCCTGCAGCTATGAAGACTGATGTCACTGACGAAGTTTCAAGGTGCTGGACTGATGATCTTCCAAAGTGCAAGAATACTGGTGCTGGCACAGCCAAACAAGCACCCAAATGCGGTGGCGACGTTGTAGTCAACGAAGAACACAACTCCCGCATTAAAAAAATATCCGATTGCAGTTTTTATTGCGAAGTCAACGAGAATACAAGCTTATATGCAATATTCTCCGGACACAATGGAGAAAAAGTTGCCAAAATGGCTATGCAAAGAATAGCAGCAGAAATAATTCTTGGCCAGCTGATTGACAAGCGAACGGATGAAGAAGTTCACGAAGTGCTGCGGCAAGCTTTTCAAACAGTCGAAAAATCATATCAGGAATCGATTGATGGTTTATTAGTTAAATATGCTATGCTGCAGTGTCAGATAGCAGAAAACATCGGCATATATGAGGAGATAGTGAAAAATTTAGAATCAATTGAACAAGAACTTGCTATTGGGGCCAGCGCTGCTATATGCCTGATTTATAACTCGCGTTTATTTATATGCAATGTTGGCACATGTAGGGTGCTTCTGTGCCGTACCGACGAAAACTACACATCCAGAGCTATACAATTTTCGGTTGATCATAACTTGTTGAATGAGGATGAGATCCTGCGACTTACTCAGCTAGGAGTAGATGTCTTACAGTTGAAACGTTTCGATATGTTTCACACCAGATCGATTGGGTACTATCTCGGCAAAGCCGGCTACAAGGATTGCCACTATCTTGCGAGTGCAACTGCTGAACCCATTACTGCTCAGCCAGAAATCGTCGGTGGAATCAGTATTGATCCGTCGTTTCAGTTCTTACTGCTAATGTCAAGTGGAACATGTAAGTATCTGCAAGAAATCTACGCTGGTGACACCACACAAGAAAACAGACAAATTGTCCAAATGTGCGCCAGAGAACTACAGTCGAATCATGAAAGTCTTACAGATGTTGCTCAAGCCGTAGTCAATAGTATTGTGCAACAGCACCGAGATATTTGTGATAATGGAAGGCGGTCTAATGATGATTTGACAATTCTTTTGAGAAATTTCAATACAAAACGCAATAATAGGGTTATGTTTAATTCTCTTGTACAGGAGATTCGAAACGACATGAGCAATAGCAATAGTGAAGAAACATCCAGTTCTATATACGAAGCATCCGTAATGGGAACGAATATGACTGAAACTGGATCAATTACATCACAAACAAGTTTATCTAGTCGCTTGGGTGAGATTCAGAAAGTCACTCCCTATGTGGACTTTTCACAATATTATGAGAACGTCAGGACTGCCAGGCAAAAAGGGACACTACCAGAAGGCATTAATTTTGATTGATATTCAATAAGAATTTTTGTTGTAATAAATTGTTATTTGTTGTTGTTATTTTTTGATTTTAGCTATTGGTTGATTTTGTTGTCTATTAACTCTTGCTCTCTGTGATTGAGGAATACTAACTTCCTGGATATAAAATTTAACAAATTCTCATAAGTCCGTTAAAAAAGCGAACAACCGACAAAAATTAACGACCAAGTCTCAAGCATTTCTATTAATCGAGTTTGAAATTTGTATTTATACATTTTTAAACATATAGAACTTAAAGATTCACACCATCATCATACGTTTTCTATTAGATTTTGTCACTTGTTTTTTTTTTGTAATTTATTTTATATATACATCAGCTCCTGATCATCTAAACCTCTAAACTATATGTATATGTATGTGCAAGTTTTTAGTGGGCAGAATTGCAAGGGACCTATAGTTTTATGCCGAATCCGAAATATTCTTAAAATTCTTTTTTCAAATCACTTCGATATCACAAAAATAAAAACCTTACACAATAATAGATATTCTTTATAAAGCCAATATTAAACAATGTAAAATAACTGATAAGACTTAATAGCTCATTTTTGAAATCATTTAAAATGTGAAGTTAAGAGTTTAGCTTATCACTCTCGGCTTAGTTTTTTTAGCAGATTTATAAATGTTGACGCAATTACCTTTGAGCAAACAACAATGGGTAATATTATTTGAATTCAAATTCAAATTCCAATTGGTCTAACAAAACTTAACGAAAGAAATTAAAGGACATGTGTGTTCAGTTTGCCATATTGTAGTCCTCGTCCAGGAGCAGTTTCTTGATGTTCGCATGTGTAGAAAAATCCACCCCCTTTTTGTGTGCCAACATTAGATAAAGAAGCCAGCCGTCAAACGTTGTCATTTGATTAAAAACATACATATATCCGAAAAAAGCATTCGTATTGCTCAGCTGTACTGTGCAATCAGTACTAAAGTTACGGCAAAACCAAATACACACCAGTCGCGAAACGTAAACATCAAAACAATTTTTTCTCATATATACAGATACATTTTTTTAAAAGACATTTGTATCTTTATTTTATTTTTGTTTGTTATTAAATTAAATGTATTTCGTTCCCGAGTGAAATTTCTGAAAATAAACCTCAGATATAAGGGGTGTGTGTTTGAGAAGGATTTGTTCGGGCAAAGGATTATTGAATTTTCCAAAATAAAATTCTTTGAGAAATTTTTAGAAGAAAAAAAGTTTTCATGTGAATTTTCTTTTTCCATATTTGACTGAAAATCCTGTTAAATCGCCAGCTTTTCGCCACCTTGGAACGAGAGAAAAAAAGGAATTATATACATAAAGAAAATCCCTTTATATTTAAATGTTTTCAAAATATCTCGGGGGAAGAAATTGTTATGTAAGAATTTTATTTAATGTAAACAATTGAAATTATTTACTTTGTTATTTTTTTATATATAAAACAAAATCGAGTGTCATAGGCTTGTTTAATAATATTAAACAATAAAAGGAGCTCTACCGCCCTTTTATAGTAATGAAAGGAATTTTTTCAAGAGTGTCTTTCTAAAATAAAGAAGGGATGAATGATGTGAATAATATACATACGTCGATTTCTTCCATGAACATAATGTAGACTCGAATTACAAGGTTACAATAATTTTTTAGTTAATGATTCAGGATGTCTTCTATGAGTATTAGATGCATCAGTCTATAATAATATAAAAAAATACCTGTTGGTTCTTATGTCTTATAATATATTATATTTGCTGTTTTCTTTTCTTTTGTTGTTTTTTTTTGTTTTGATCCTTGTTTGATACTTTGATGGAATTGAAAGGGTCGGTTTATGTTTTGTGTAATTTGATATAGATAATGTAGTTAGATAAAACAAGACCGCACTGTACAAAAATAGGTTTTAGGGACGTCTCCATATAATTTTGTATTATGCATGAGATTACTCTTTTCATAATGTATCTAATGTATGTATATGCGAGCCTTATAGTTATTATTGGAAAAACATTAGATATTTAATAATTTGAATTAAGTCGTTAAGGGAGTATTATAAAAATGGGGTTCTTAAGAGGTCCAATTTTACCAGTTTTAAAAAAAAGTAGACCAGACAAATTTTATAGAATATTTATTGAGTTTATTTTGGTAGGCTCTTTTGGTCTTTGATTTGGGAATGCGAATAAAAAATTGCATTTCATTCTTTACCGATAAAGTAAGTTTTTACTAAAATGCTCAAATGGCTACAATAGTGCCTACACATATTTTTTTAATTTAAATCGTTAGAGGCGTTTCTGAGATAATTAAGCTTTTTTTATATCGGTTGTATGTTGTATGGCAGGTACCGCGTTATGTTTGGGGTTAATAAAACTAAAATACACGACTGGATCGCCGCATGTACTTGCTCTTATGTTCGATCACATTGTATGCAAAAGATTTTTAATAGAAACGGTTAAAAATATTTTTATAGTCGTTTTTCACTTAATTTTTTATATACAAAAATTCTTAATTTTTTTCTAAAAAATTGGAATGAAAATTTTAAATATTTAATAATAAAAATTTAAAAAACAAATTTGAGAAAAAATCGTCCACCCGTTTTTGAAATATTGAATTTTCAACAAAACAAAAATATTTTTTTTTTCAAAAATTAAAAAAAAATATTTTTCGAAAATTTTGAAATGCAGTATTAATTAGAATTCGGAGGACCTCCTGTATAAAAATGTTGATCCAAATCCGTTGAGCCGTTAATAAAAAATTCGAAAAATAACAAAATTTGTAAGCAATTTACAAAATGTAGACCATACCTAAAGTAGTATACATACTGTTTTCTATCAAAATCAAAATTAGAGTCGGTTTCAAGATAATTAAGATGGTAGAAAAATTTGTTTGCCAAGTACCGTTATTTTCGGGGCTAAAACACAGATTCAAAAATCTGTTTTAGTCAATCACCTAAAACGCTGAAGCAACAAGTTTGAACAAACATCGTTCTACAGCCAGACAGATGGAATTGCGGGACCCACTGTTTTGGTGTTCTCCTCTGCAATTGTAATAGAAACTTTGATTAAAATCTCGAGTTCGATTTTTTTTGCCAAATGCAAAACTTGCCCTATAGTACCTACATACACATATCGCAAGTAAAAGTATCAATTCGTATGATGCGTTTAATTACCAAGTTTGAACACTTTTTTTCGTACCTATTCTCTATCATCCTAACGACAAGCTTGATCTAAATTGTTGGGTGCGATTTTTTTTCCGCATGCAAAACTTTGTCTTTTGTTTAATAAACTAATTTACCCAACTGCACTCCAAATTATGCAATATACGTAGAATCAGGGATAACGCCAATCTACATTAAAAACTTGAAGACTAGCGCGGATTACATTGTAAGAACAATGAAAAGAAACGAAAGATCACTCCATAGAATTTTATTAAGGAACTTGTTACTAAGAAATGCGACTCCGTTCAAAGAGTGGAAGCAGTTGGCACTTGACCACGAATCAGTTTTACATCTGTCGGAAGATCGAATTGAAGACTGGCAAAAGCAGTTTGCAGAGGTTATAGCTCTAGTAGACCAAACATTATTTCAGGATAATCTAGCCAAAGCAGCTTTATCAGCCTCAAGAAACCACTACAAAAAATTGAACCATCAGCTTCTTACCGCTCATAACTATTTCTGTAATAATCCATTCAGATAAGTTTCATTTTTAGAACGAGAGTCAAAATCTTAAATCTTAATTTAATCCCGCATCGACAAGATTTGCCACAGCTCTTTAATCTTTATAATAGAAGAGAAAATGAAGACATTTACCACTTCGTGGCCAAGTGTCCCATTCTACAAGAGGTCCGAAGATTACACTTTGAAGTTAGTTTTTTTACTTTAGAATTTTTTTTTTAAATCCTAGTTGTGCCTAGTCAAATATATTCAAGACGCTCTTAATTATAGAAATCAATTCCCTAGCTGATTAGCTCGATTACCTATTTATTTAATTTGTAAAACAGTAGTTTAGTCCAATTAAATTTTCTTTTTTGTGTGTTTTAATTCACTTCAAAATTAATATCACATAATCTAGAAGACTAATACCTGTAAAATAAACACATTAAACATTAAATCTATTCTTGTGTTCCAAAACATATTAAATTTTGTATTCCTAAATTGTATATTATATAAACTAATTCTTATTATAAAAACTATTTTATTGTTTATTATATTTATGAACAATCTTGGTTTGTTAAATCAATAAAACTTATTCAAAAGTTATTTGTGTTTCAAATCACGTCAAAATTGAGACATATGTTATGAAGAAAAGAATCGTTAGCTTTTTGTACAAGTTTTTGATAACTTGCATTTTTATTATATTTTTACTTATGTATATCATAAGAAATGTCATTTCAGGCAGATGGCAGCGTTGTCATGACCTTATTCTTATATAAAATTTTGTAAAACCTTATGATGAAAAAAAAAAAGAATCTATCTATCTAATAAGGTAATAATAAAGTAATTCTCCATTCGATAAAACTCGATTGTATCAAGTTACTTGCTGGGGCCCCTGATTTCAATCTAAATTTTGATTTTGTCGAGCCCAATAAAAAATTATTTCAGATTTGATTTCTTTTTTTTTTGATTATTGTTTTTGTAATTTCGATTCTGTGAACATGCTATATAAATATCTTAATTTGTTTATTTTCGATCAAGTTTTAAGTGTGCAACATACCTAAAATATTTAATTTTTCAAGAAATAAAGATTTGAAATCAATCCTAAAATATTTAATTTTTCAAGAAATAAAGATTTGAAATCAATGAAATTAATTTGGATGATTAGCATCGTCTCTAACGTTAATAATTACTTTTTGTTGAAAACAATAGGGTATTTTTGTAGAACCGTTTTTTTTTGTAAGAACCGTACAACACATATAAATTTATCAAGCTGGTAGATGAAAATTGTATTAGTACAAAAAGGGGTAAATCCCAAAAACCGAAAAATCTAGATCTGCAAAAATAAATCAATTTATTTATATGTACATAGGTCCAAAATAATTGATTTATTTTACCAATGGAAACCCAAATATGATAGGTCGTTAGTATGATGTTCTGCATGTATTGTATAATACTGTTTTCCATTGGTTTCACTCAGGTATTCACTCATTCTGCAATCCAATAGCTTTTATTCAATTTTGATATTATTTCCTTATGTGTGTATGCGTGGTTTTCAATTATAAATTTATCAATTGATGACGTTGATGACGAAAAACGAGCTGCTTGTCACCAGCTGTATTTTTTAGACAAGAACTCAAATCTAATCAGAGAAGGCTTCTGATTGCTCGTGTTTTATGGCCTTTTCGATTGGCCGTCCGGAAAACGTTCCCCCAATAAAACACCAGGAAACAATTTGACTGATTCTGAATTGTATGTATCACTGAAGGTATTTGTGAAAATTAAATTAAAAAAAATCACATCGACTAAAAAGAATTTCCAAAACACTTGATTTCAATTTAGATACACATTTTCTTGTATGAATAACTATACCTTGCTTCTTACCAGAAAAGTAGTTTAAATTCAATAAGCACATCGAAATTACACAACAAAACAACCCGATGATTTTGACATTTTAATTATGTGAGTGTATTAGTGATTCTGTTTTCGATTTTGTAATGAAATCCAGAATCGTTTTCTGCTCTGTTTAGAGTAACAACTGTCATTTTGTAGGGGTCAGAACAGTTCTGGACGGCCAATCGATAAGGCCATTATATGAGTATCGTTTTGATTTTTGACAGCTTTCATCTATTGTTCACAAACAAATTCTGATAGCTTAGTATCTAGACAATATTGCAGTAAGTTTTTATTTTTCTTCAAGCTTTCGCATCTGAAGCAGAAAAATTGTTTTCAGAGACCCTATCACTTTTATTCAATTTAAAACTGGTGTTCGAATCAATGAAATAAGTAAGAACTTACTTTTCTCATTTTGTTCCAGTGCTAATTTCTGTTTAATAAAAGTGCAATGGGTTGGATTGTTTTCAAGTAAAATAAAAAAAAAAAAAAAGTTATTTGACGTGGTTCCTAAGAATACATTATTTTTGTCATTATGCGCAAGATAATACTTTTAATTTGTGTATTGTGATCCGAACAAAAATTATTTATCTAATAACTGTGTGAATGCGGGAAAACACACTGTAAATAACCATTCATGGTAAATTTGATAATATTTAAAAAGCATATAGCAACATGTTATTATTATTTGCAAGTCCGATAAGCGATAATAAGGGCACATTATAGATTCTTAAAAATATCAATATTCAATTTATTAAATAGAATATTCAAACAAAATTAATTCCAATAATACTGATGCTTTTTTGTTAATTTTAATTAAGTATTAGTTTGAATTTATGTATTCAATGTTAAATTTCAGTTGAGTTTTAGAATCAGAAATTTAATTTTTTTATTATGTGTATTTATAAACCATAAATAGCTTACATCTTAAATAAATATGTATATGGAAAAAAGCGAATTTGTACCGAATTTATGTAGCTGATTCTAGTCTAGTCTATTTATTAATAGATATTGCGATCTTGATCATTTTTAGTAGGTACACAATTTTCTATTTGATCAAAAATTTAATAAGGAATAATTTCTGACCGATTCTTTTTTCAAATATTCTAAGCAAAAGATTAAAAAACATAAATGTAAATTCATGCAATCCAGTCGGGTGTTTTATTTTATGAATGCTATTATCTAGTTATGTACATATTTTACTAAAAATGTAGCGAGCTTCTTGTTATTATATCAGTTAACCGGTTGATCATGACCGGCGTGATCTTTCATTTAGCTTTTTACATACCTACCTGTTTAGATTTTTGTTTATTATAAGCATCGAAGACAGTTAGTGACTTTCATTAAATAGCAATAGTAATGGTGCGGTCCTGCGGGTGTGGTGACGTCACAACGTACCCCTCTTTCTTGTACCCCTTATCGTAAGACTCGGTTGTAAGCAGGAATAAGGATTAGTCTATTTTTGTGTGTGTTGTGTGTGTGCTTGTTTAATTTAACTAAGGTACATAAGACAGTTAAAAGCTTAGTGCGCAAATAAAAATGTCTCCATTAGCATTTTATTTACATATAATTTTTGGTCTAGTGGGGGTTCTCGACCTTTAAGCAAATTATTTAATAAATGCATGTTTATTCAGAGGCAGAGTATGTTTTGTGGCAAGCCAACGAAGACAGGGTCTTTTAATGTAATTTAATTGAATTTGAAAAAAAAAATATTGTCTTGATATTCTGAATTATGTCTTGTGGAAGCCTTCCCAAAACATGACATGGTCAAAAAATCTCCCAGGTTGCGGCAAAACACAAGACTTTTGGATGCAGTATAACTTAGTTTAGTCAAAACATTTATTCTACATTTTTATATTTTGATGTGTGATATACATATGTATATATGTATTCTGCATTCGGACAAAAAATTAAGTCAAGATTTTAATTAAGTCTGTATGTCTGCCTGTTCCTAGCTCTACAGTCTAAACCGCTGAAACAATTTTCTGCAAATTTGGAAGATACTTAGGCTTTTTAGGTGATTCTATGGAAACATTGAAATATTTTTGCTAAAAAAAACACGAATTATCTCCAAAACGGTTCTAACGATTTTCTATCCAAGATAGATTATTATTATTATACATACATTATATATACTTTCTGAATATGTATACAAAACCGAATAGATATTCCTTTCCGGCAAATTTGTTTTTTTTTTTTTTTTGATTTTGAAGTGTATTTGTGAAAAGTGAGTGATTTATTCAATATATAAATAAAATTCACGACTGGATCGTACGAACTTGCTCTTGTAGCTAATAACTTTTGTGTAGCTAACCACTGACGCTGTTAGTAGGTATAGGTATTCTAGTTATCCTATCCAGGCTTAAATCTGATGTAGGTAATAACACCCTGATTCTTAATATAATGAATTGTGGAATACATGATTCAAGGAATGGTTAAATAGGCACCTACCTACAAATGTGTATTTAAATGGATTTGAATTATGTAAATTAGGAGGGTAATATCTACCTACCTAAATATAGTGAACCACGGTATGTAAATATGTACATACATATGTATATAATGAAAGTGAATGGTGTATAGGTGTGTAAAAATCGTTTTTTCAACTTATAAAAACTGCAAAAACCATCACTTTAATCAGTTTCTCGAAAAAACGAAGAACGCCATTAGATGCCACGGATCAATGAAAATCTTATAAAAAAGTATATCGAAAATTGTAGCACGGATTTTGATAAAATCCTGTTTTTTATTTTTAGTTTTTTTGAAAACAATTGTTTTGAAATTTTGGTATGCAGTTTTTTAGAGTTTATAAATATACATGTGATTATAAAATTTAAAATTATTTTTTTGGATTACTTTTAAAAATATAGATTTTTGAAAAAAAAGTTTTAAAAATTAACTGTTATTAGAAAAAAAAGTTATTCAAAATTTTGATATGCAGGATTAGTTTGGCTATATAGATCTTCTCTGATTAAAATCCAATGTACCGTTGCCGAGAAAGCCAAAAATTAAAAAAAAAAAAGTTATATGAAAGGTACCGTTATTTGAATTTTCCCGTAAACTGGGTTCAGATTAAATGATACCTATTGCGAACAAAAATATTCAAAAAAATTTTTATCAAAATAGTTAGAGCCGTTTTCGAGAAAAATAAGATTTTCCTAAACGGTTATATGGCAGGTGCCGTTATTTTTAGGCCTAAAAATAAAGTTTCAATTTCCTCTCTGAGGAATGCCAAAAAAAAATCACACTTACCAAAATTGAAGGTAATAGCTCAAGCCGCTTAGGCTGTAGCTCGTTATACATAAGGACAGACAGACTTACAGACAGACAAACATTTTGTACGATTTTAGACTTCTCTATGATCGTAATGTCATGTTTGATTGTAGAATTTTTACGAATGCGATTAATGGAATTAAAGAGGATGAGGTTGAACTATTATTCTGAAATTATGATCTAATATAAGAAATATAGCATTACATACAATACTAATAATTAAACAAAACTGCAATTATCTATCTTCGGCATAAGGGTTGTCGAGTATTTTCTGCTGATGCGAAATTATCGAAATCGTTAATAGAAACACAACTCAAAGATGGCAAACAAAATAAAAATTTGTATGCACATTAGCAAGTATTTTGTAATTTTGGGTGGCATACATTCATACAATAGTATACCAAAGGTTGTCGAATGGCCCGATTTTTATTTTTCGGCATCCGATGTGTTTTTAAGCTGGATTAAAACAACAATTAATCCTAATAGATATTGACCGATCTTGGCAGCAACTGTTTTGTCATCAGCTGTGTTCTTACAATGTAATGACAACAACACCAATTTTTTTTTCATTCCCTTTACTTCTTTGCTCTTCTCACCCACAAACTAAAAATTGCTGGCAACTCAATTGCCCTGTGTGAAAGGCGACTTACAACCATCATCGACTGCTTTTACAACAGAGCGATTTTTAATCTTTGTTTCTGTTTTAGGCTCTTTTTGGTTGTAAAAATACTTTTAAGCGCAACGATATATGCATGTATAATTATAGGTGTTAATTTTGTTCAGACATCATATGTATGCACATAATATCCGCACTTTTTACTTCACTTAATTTAAAATAGTTTAATCGTAATCGTAAAAAATCAGAAAGAAAATGACTCTGCAATTTTTCAACCTCAGCAATTTTGTCTTGCCGGGTCACCACATAATCATAAGATTTTAAGATGATTGGCAGAAAATTTTAAGCAGCCTGATATTCAGTTATTAGCATGATACTACTTAACAATTAAAGCACTTTACTAAAATATTCCTAATTTTGAACACTTTTTAATTCACACCATACTAAACTTAATTTCTGGATAAACTGCAGCCGAACACACCCAAAAGAGTGCAGAAAACTAATATCGCTTTTATTTGGCAATCCGGAAGCCTTCCGGACTCTTCTGAAAGCGTTCACTTGGGAAAAAATGACAGTTCTAATTCTGAAAAGAAGAGAATTTGGCTTCTGGATTTGAAATCAGAATCAGAACCAGAAGCACTCACACATTCATATACATGAACGTCAAACTCGACTTTTATCATTTTTTGTATGATAATTGTGCAACAAACATTTTTTTTGGAATTAGAATATTCTCACGTACACAATTATTTTCACACATACAATCTCATCAAAATTCAGAATCGTCCGAATCACACAAAATTGTTCATTTGGGATCCCGGATCGGAGAACAATTCCGGATTGTCAAATAAAAACGCCATAAGTATGAACATATAACCTTTTAACCTTTGTCAAAGTGCAATATGGATTTAATACGATACTAGAAAGATAGAATATCCCTTAAGTGATTTCAACTTTAGTATCATGTTAAGAATGATAGTAGGATACTAAACTAATTTAAAATTAGCAAAATTCTATTCTTAGCCTAGTATCATACTAAAAATGATTTAACATACTACTAAATCGACTAAAAGTTTGCTCCAATATTTTAAAGATTTTAATTCCAGAAAAAAATAAGATTTTACTTTTCCTTATTTAACAAACAATTTGGATTTGAATAATAAGGGTGGTTTAGTGGCGAAAAATATTTACCTTTTTTATCGTTGAGAAATTTTTATTTTTTCAAAATGTAACAATTTTTGGCAAAAAAGAAAAAGTTTAAAAAAGGAATTAAAAAATTATTAAACTGATGGTTCAAGTCTATAATAATAAGGCTATTTAATCAAAATTTTTATACTCGTTAAAAAAATCCATAATAATTTAAAATAGATAATCAACAAAACTTGTTATTTTCCAATCAAATCTGTATCAAATTTGAAGTCAGTCGTTTCATTTTAATCTTAAGCATTGAGCTTTATATTAGAAGATGAAGAGAAAGACAAACAGAATGAAGACAGTTTTTTCTTTTTTCTATGACCAAACTTAGGGGTATATACTTGCCATACACTTTTTTAGCTATAAAAGGTACCAACCGTAGAACAATTTTTTTTAGTTTTTGATCTTCTGATTTTTATGCAGAAGCTCCAAAAAGGTATAAACAGTTTAAAGATTATCTCCCAGTTTCACAGTGCGAGTTTAAACTTAAGATCAACTAAATCCTAAGCTGAGTTTATAATTTTGGTTTAATTCGTCCGGTTTCACGGTGAAATCTAATCTTCAGATCAGTTGAACTTCGTTTAACTATATTTTTTGAAAAATAATTGGCAGCATTTTTCTTGCCTCGTACTCCCTTTCTCTCTCTGACACAAAAAAAAAAACACGCGAAGCAACAAGAATAATAAATGAAATAATATTTAAAATCACTATCTAACAACTCGATAACATTTGAATATTGTTTTGTTCCTAATATTTTTTGAAAAAAAAAAAACAATACAAACGCTGAACTGAAGTTTAAACGGCAGAATAATCTCGTGTAACTTAAACTGCAAATTGAACTCAGTTCAAGGTTCAAACGACACTGGTTTAAACTTCACATCAACATTTTATTCGGCTTCACAGTGTCGTTTAAACCTTGAACTGAGTTATATTTGTAATTTAAGTTAAGCGAGATTATTATACCGTTTAAACTTCAGTTCAGCGTTTGAATTTTTTTTTCAGAAATTTTATTATTAAAAAAAAATGTGTTTTAAAATGTTATCTAGTTGTGAAAGTTATTTTGATTATTATTTTATTTATTATTCTCGTTTCGCTATCGCTGACCAATATCAGAATAATGACGGTACTTTCAAACAATATTAATCTTCCCTCGCTTGTCAACAGCAGAAAATATTTGTTGTTGTTTCGCATGTTTTTTATGTCAGAGAGGAAAAGGGGAGACAAGGAAAGAAAAATGCTGCCAACTATTTTCATAAAATCTAGTTAAACGAAGTCTAACTGAACTGAAAATCACATTTTACTGTGAAACCCGACGAGTTAAAACAAAAATTTAAACTCAGTTTAAGGTTCAGCTGATCTTAAGTTTAAACTCCAACTGTAAAACTGGGGGTAAGTCTTTCAAAATGTTTCTTTTGAAAACGATTTTTGAAACTTTGTATTAATAATCAAGAAAATTCATTTTCCTACAACAAAAAACAACGGTACCTACCATACAAATGTAAAAAAACGTAACAAAAAAAAAATCATCTCAAAAACGGCAACAAGAATTTTGATAAGAAAAAATATGTGTATTCTTAAATTAGCGCAGTCCACCAAATTTGTATATTCATATTTCCCGAAGAAGGTGCTAACAAAGCCTTTCTGAAGGGTTAAGTTGATTTCTTTCCTCTTAGTGTCATATTGGAAACCACCGAAATTGCAAACAACAAAATGCAAAAATCAACTCTCTTATTGAAAAAATAAACAAACAAAATAAATATGTAATAAATTGAGTATGGCTGTTTTTGTCGGTTTTGGTCATTTCATTAATTTGAAAACGTATCCTTATACTTGCAATGTAAATAAGGATGGGTTGCAAAAGTTGTTGCGAATGGTGATTCTCCTCCAACCCACTACGGTTGAAAAAAAAAACTATTTTAAAAGTAGGTTAGATACTAACATTTTGTTGACAAATAAACTTTCCTATGACAAACTTTTAATATCCATTTCTAGATACTTACATACATATGTAGGTGTATAAAGATATTAGAAACTGAACATAAGTTGTCAGCCCTTAAGTATGATTTATAATTAATAAACAAAACATATTGCGTATTATATGAAGTATCTTCTGATTAAAAAAAATAAATTAACGCAAACAAAAAGCGTCCTAAATCTTCCACCTTATCTATAGCGTCAAATCGGATTTAAATTTCAAAACACAAGCACACAAAAAAAAATAAAACAAAACAAAATTATAAGGAAAAGAGCAATAACATCTAGCATATTATAGTTCGTTTCGTTTTTCCCTTCTCATCATACACACCTACATAGATTTTCTGGTTGATTGTGGTTGTAGGCTTAGTGCTTCTTTACCTAGATACATAGAAAAATAAATCCTTTGATATTCATGAGACTTACCGTTAAGCATAACGTTGTTTTCATTAATAATTCACAGCTTTCCATCACTGCTCTATTTATTTCACCTCCTTTTTTTGCCGAACGCCCACTACTTCTGGACAAATGTTTACATGCTATCTTTGCAGGAGAGTTTTGCGGCAGTTTTGCACGTGGAATTCTTCTGCTGCCGTGCTGCGCCTTTTAACCATAACCACTCATCACCACCAACCCCTCATTCCTCAACCAACAACAACTTAAACCATGTTGAACTGATGGAATTTAAGGTGAATGACTCGAAAGTGGGTATTCTTCTTGGTTTTTTGTGTTCTAGTAGCAACATGAATGTATATACAAATGTATGTATATTATTTTTGCCCGTTCGCAATAATTCTTGATTTTTTTGTCGTCCTGTAATGATAAATTGCGACTTGCATGTCATGAAAAGAAACGATAGTCACTCGCACTATCTTTCGGCTCAAGTATAGTGACTAGACAAAATAATTAAATGATAAAACTTGGTAGTACATACTCGCTTTCATATTAGTTTTCTGTATGCGATTGGACTTATCGTCAACATTTTATTCGATTTGGTTTAGGTTTTTTTTTAATTTTCCGCATTTGGAGTGCAAGGCGATTCGTATGGATATGATCAACGACTCTTTAGTTTATTTATAATGAAGAATGTTCTAATATTTCGTTGTTGCCTTTTAACACATTTTCGATTGGTAATTCGGAAGAACTATTCGATCCGAGATCCCAATCGAACAAGTAAACACTAGTTTTTCGGAACTAAAATTACTAATGATGTGGTTTTCCAGATTTCAATATCGATTTATATTTTCCTCGAGCCAAATGGTACAGGATCTCATATTTGATTTATTTTGTTTCTGTAGGTGTAATGTGTTTGAGTGGGTGCATGCCTCTGGTCTTGAGTTTGACTTCAAATTTAGAATCAAATTTCTATTCTTTCCTGGAGAAGAGCTGTCATTTAATGCCTATTAAGCACTTTCTGAAGAATGGCGCAGTGGATAAAATGCTTGATTGCTAACTTAGACGTGTGGGTTCGATCCCCACGCTAGGCGCATTCTTTTCTATACCTCCAATTTTAATTGGATGCCTCCCATGGGTTAAAATGAGACAGTCAATACCTGGTTCTCAAATCCACTGTGCCAAACTAAGATTTGTAAAATCCCTAGGTCGTGAGCTTGTTCACTGTTTAAATCACAACAGCTAGAGCAAAAAAGAAAATAACAAAAAAAAAATGTCAGCGTAGTTGCAGCTAAATAAAAATACCCTACGTTTAATTTAATAAAGCTACTTATAGCGAGTTTCATTCAAGAAAAGATCTGCTCTTTCTGACAGAAGATTTCATCTTTTTGAATTTTGAGAGTTTCATTCCAACAAAAAGAGCAAAACTAGATCAGATCTCAACACGGAAGATCTGATCTTTGGTGGGTAGACAGATTTGATCTGAATGCACGCATACACATTAAACGTGTTTTCTGTCAAATTTATTTATTGTGTTATTAATTTATTGTGAAATTGTGCCAGTCCCTGCTAAAAAATTAAACTAAAAAATAAACAAATAACAGACGAAGAAGTTAATAATTTAAATTTTATAAATTTAGTGGAGTTTTGTATTGCTTTGCCTTCATCTTCCTCATCATCTGATGATGTAGATATGTTTTTTTCAGAAATGTGTGAGTCAGTCATTCAGAATTGGACGCGTTCTGTGCAATGCCGATGGACTAGCCAAGATACCTTAATAGCGTGTTTGTTTTCAAACGATCCAGATAGCTTTCTCTGTTAAGTCAGATGTATTGAATACAAATCTGAAGTTTTGAATCAGCTGTTCCTGAAATTAATAATAATTTTTGGGTAGCTTGAGTCTTGTGTTTGACAACATAATGTTTAATTCATCATTTGGTTTTTCCTTAGGCGTTACAACAACACAAAGCAATCCGGATTGCTTAAGGTATTCCACCGAACGCGGCCAATACTACAAATAAATTTAGACACAAAGTTTCATTGAAAAGATCAAATTTCCATTTTGAGAGGAGATCTTTGAAATTTGAATGAAACTCGCTATTAGCAAATTATCGTCTGTCACAAAAAAAAATTCAAAACAAAAGTGTTTGAATGTCAACGCTTCCTGCTGATTGCTTAGATGTGTGGGTGAATGCAGATCAAATCTCTCAAAACTAGAGATATCAGAAATTTGCTAAATCTGAAATATGCTCTTTATTACAATAAAACATACAGCATTGCAAAAAGAAGAAATCTTGAAATCTTTTCCTCGATGTAAAACAATATCAAATCCAATAAATGTGAAACTCTAGTTTAATGTTAAGATCAATGGCTACGTTCAGAAAGTATTATGGATTTCATATGTAGTTAACTGCATTCAGTGAACGAAAATGGGTGCGTTACCGTACTCCCTAAAACTGCGATAATCCACGAATAGTCCAATCATTTTCCTCTACTCCAAATTTTCGTAGTTTTTCAAATAAGAGAGCGCTCATGAGAGAGTAAAATATTTCCCCAAGGCTGCGAATTTTAGAAAGACAAAAAATACTTAAGTCAGTTGCCAAGTGTATCGTTACAAAAGTTGAAAATAATGGAATGTATAGCCTGGCCGGGCTCATTTGTGCAATACATTTAAATTTGTAATATCAAAACGGTTATTTTAAGAAATATTTTCACGTAAATCCTTAATAAACATTTTCAAAAATACATTTTGATTTTGACGTTTAAAAAATGTCAAAATTGTTGTTCAAAGTGTTCCCGTACTTTTGTGAAAAAAACTCTTGCAAAAATGACAGTCTTCACATTTTTGTGCACAAAGTATCGGAACACACTTAATTTAAATAAAAAAAAATATTTTATCACATGTCAAACTTGGAACTTTACTCCAAAAAAGCATATTTAGTTGATCTTGCAAATAAGTAACTCTAATATTTTTTTGTGATAAAATGAATTTTCTGACTAAATTTCCAGTAAAAGTTATCTTATTTGGAATGGTATTTTTTGAAAGTTGGTCAATCAATCAGAGACTAGAAACTTTCCTTACTTTTATATCACCTTAAATTGTTAATTTCTGTATACTCAATGGAATACTCTTTTTTGGCCCCGAAAATTGTTAGAAAATGTTGTTTAAACTTCAATTCTTCAAAAAGGTTAGCATTTCAAGGTTTAAACTAAAACTTCTCAAATCGTTGACTCGATAAAATTTTTTCAATTCTCTTTCTTTTTGCCCTCCTCACCCGAAAAATTCTACTTTTACATAACATACATATACATATACATATATGTAATTAAAATTGAAATTGCCAATATCTCGAGTTGATTTTTTTATGAATCCACAACTTGCCCTTTTGCACCTATAACGCAAGTTATTAAAATAATATATCCACAGATGGAAAGGAACAAATTTATTATGTAGCTTCAGCCTAAGACCCATCTAAGTAGACAAGTTAGCGTGCTTTATTTCTGATGGGATAAAAAGAAAAGTGTTGGTTGTATCCTTTTGGGAGTAAACAAATCGTAAAGTGCATTAAGGAAAGGGCATACTGAGCATACTGAATGTATACAAGATATTGTAGTGTTGAATGGGAAGATTGTGCGGAGGAGGTTAATCAACAAAATAGCTTTATTTACTGTGAACGATATAGTGTTTTTTTTTATTAATCATCCATCCTCAGAAATATGTACGGTATAGTGTACAGAGTGTACAAACATATAAATAGCGCACGACTAACCTCATTTAAAAAATGGCAAGATGGTGATATTTTTATGCAAACTACGTTGAACAACGATTGCATTACAGATTAGTTGGATGCAACTTGAAGTGTTATATCTTCAGGATGACGAGGACGACGTCGAGTTATTTACGATGGATCAGAGCGCGCTCAATGGACAATGGGTAGCAATTTTTTTTTTAAGAGAAGAGAACGTTAAGTCAAGTGAGTTCTATTGTTTGTTGATGATGGTTCTCATAAGTTGGCTTGAGGTGGTTTTTCTTTTTTTAGGTGTAGCTGGTATATATGTATTTATGTCAAGATGTTATTTTTCCCCATTGTAAAACTATGAATAATAAACAAAAAAAATATGATCTCTTTTAAAAGTTCGTATTTCTTAAGGATCTCACTTTAATTTTGAAGTAGGTATATCTTTTTTTTGCAGTTGGAATAAGAATTTAAAAATGAATACAAAATAGTTAGATACTTATATTCTTTTTTTTTGTGCCATAGTCATAACGAAAACATAAAATTGCTCTTTTATTTATAATTTTAAAAATAACGAAAAAGCTAGCTTTTGTTTGCACAGCAGAAGGCTGCTGCAATTGACATAATTTCTGAAGATTTGTATTGCAGATCGCGATTATTGTAAAAAGTTAACAACCATTCTAATGGCAATTACTTCGTGTCAATTTTGATAAGAAACATTTTGTTAAAAAAACAAAACAAACTACTGTAACACACTTCTATACATTCCAAGCTTCAACCGAATCGAATGCATTTGACATTCATATTATGTATTTATTATTTTATAATAACATTTTTAATTGAGCCTCGAAATATATTATCACTTGAACAAATAATAGCTATTTTGTGAGATATTGTTTCTTTTTGTTTTAGTTTAATTGACTTAACGTATCCATCATGTTCCTTTAGTTTTGAGGAGTTTTAGTTCGAACTCGAAAGTAAAATAAATCAGATATACGTTGCTATAAAAGTTTGGATTTAAACAGAAACAAGACAATAGTTGTTAATTATTGGTATTGTCAACCAAGTTGGAAGAAATAAAATATATACTGTGACATAAATGTTATTTGTATAGCCTAGTTTAAGTGTAATGAAAAACCTATACAAAAGGGCAGACATCGCGCCATAGAAGTACAACTTTCAAATTTAAATTATGTACTCATATTTACATTGACATCGCGTATTATAAATATTCGGTAAACAAATGGTTTTGATAAGACAATATACCATGCAAACATAATAATTCAGGTTTGTTCGTTTTTCGTACTGGGGCGCACTTTTGTACCCTGAAATCGTTCGGAGTGTTCATATATGTGTAATTTTTTGGTTCTGTTTTATTTGCAATGTATGTGGTGTGTTATTTGAATGAATTCGCTTTTCCGAAAAGACCTATTTCTTCGATAAATAAATAGTAAATATGGAAAATGTTATGAATATGATTTAATTTTACAATGCAGAAAACAACTACATATAAGCTGTCAAAAAATTATCGATATAAAATCAAAACAAGCTCAGGTATTCAGTTTTTTGACTGTTGTTGACATTTCATACTGCGCGCTGTCACAGTAAAAACTAGGTCTGATAAAGACTTTTCTTGGGAAGAAATTGGCAGCTTATTCAATTTTCAAGATTGGGGTTGAAATTCTCTCACAGAGAAATTAAATGCAAGAGGGCCTGTGACGGGTTGAGTATAATTTTTGATTAAATTTATATTTTTAAACGTCAAAAGCATACACTAAAAATAAAATATTTTTTTGATGCAATTCACAATTTTTTTTTTAATTTTAAATTAATTTCATTGTTTTTTTTCACCACTTTTTGCAACAAAATAGCGACAGGAAGGAGACATTTTTTTTTCTTTGTGACAAACGTCATGCTGACATTTGCTGCTTCCAAAAAAAAGTATTGTGTATACATTTTCAGGAATTAGCAATACCTCCTCCTTAGTGATTTTTTCTGCCCAAAACTACCAAATTTTTAAGTCTGGAGCATGAATTAACATGAATTGTTCCCAATTAGTTGTGTTGCACAACAAGTGCAAGCTAATATAAAATAAGTGCATTCATGCAACGTCATAAAATTATTCATAAATGTTAAAATAGTGAAAAAATTTAAAAACATCGTAAGTTAACTGTCAAACATTTGTATATTGAAAATCTTTAACAACGAATCTAAAACGTTCCCTCACGAGTTCCTATGATAAGCTAACACAGCTGTTATTTAAAGAATTTATGTGCCAAACGGCGTCGAAAAGCTGAAGGTTTTGATGTTAAAATTACTTCACGTGATATTCAATTTCAAAGCGAACAAACCAGTAATCAAAGAAAAAACTACATTCATTTATTTTTTTCAAAACCTCAAATAAAATAAACAAAATAAATAGGTTTCTTAGATCATTTACTGTATTTACGCAGCATGTTTTTTTAAATTCTACGATTTTACAAGGACACGCGACTCTTCACGAGTACTGTATAAGAAATTTGAAGTAAGTCCGCCCTTTGGTTTACGCTCTGGCTCGACTTCTGATATGTATGTATCATCGTAATGCTTAGATTTGATATAAACCTCAAACTATTTTTAACAATAAACAAATACAATTTTACCCTAAAAATGCAATGCGGTGACCATATTTTCAAAAGTGAAACTCTGATACAAAAAAAAGAAAACAAATATCCAAAATTAAAAAAAATCAATTGTAATGGATTTTTGTTTCCAGAGAATAATAACAAGAAATTCGTATATTGGATGAAAGTTACTCGATTGATAAAGTACATATAGCTATGTAAATTATATTGATTTTTGTGAGATGCACGACGATTTAAAGTTTTAAGTCCATATATATTCACATATTATTAGAAATATGAACCTTGTGCATATATTAGTAGAAAATTGTACCAAACCATTCCAATTTTTTTACTCTTTCTTTTTTGGCTGGAATTATAGCTATTTCACGACTTGCCAAGGTCGATCATCAGATTCCTTTGCTCTAGTCGTGCTGGTCTACTTTTTCATTTTAATTGAAAAACTTCTAATGCCTTCATCGTGTATTGAACCATGACCAGTCGCTTAATAGCCAACGCACTTCGCATCACGCCACCGAGCCCACATGATCAGATCCAACCTAATGCAGGTTTTTTCTGTTTATCAATTGCATTTAAACGACTATCGCTTTTAATAGCAACACAAGTTTGTTGTTGTTTATTCGGGTTCTTTCTTATTTTCTCCTATTTTACTCTTTCATTATTCGAATGATCACTCGATAATTTCGATCACTTAAATACTCTTACCTCGATTATTGAAATCATTGACATTTTAAATTTGTGTATCAAATTGGTTTCAATATACCTGGCCCTGAATATAAATTACGAAATAAAATAATAAGTGCATTTTGGCAGAGTCGTTAAACAATATTTAAAAGAACCAAAACTAAAATATGACATTATTTGTATTTATTAATAAGAACCCGTGATTTTGGAAAATAAAGTTGAAGCCGGATGGTCACCATAAGAGCATAAATAAAAGCCAGTAGCTAATATGATCTTGAAGTAGGTACGAGGTACCAAAAATAAACATAAATTAGTTTTTGTTCCAAAAAAAACTGTTATCATGTCAAATTTCAATTTGCATGTGGTTGAATTTGAAATGTTTTCAAGTGATTCTTATCTTTTCTTAACTAAATAACCTAAAATTGCGGATTCCAAAACTAGCTCATTATACTTAAATTCCCAGGTTTTAATAAATCAGTTGCGTTTTGAATGTTATATAGAAAGCGAGTAATCTTTGCTCTATTTAACAAATATATATAAGTTAAGCAATTTAATACTTAAAAATAAAAAAAATAATTATATTGTTTACCGGCTTGTAATTATTATTTAACCGTGTTTTCATACAAAAATTGATTGAAATTGATGATATTACTAAAGGTTACTTAGTTTTATTTTCATACTAAAATTAATGGAGATACACATAATTTTTACTTTTTAATCATACGTGTACATCCCATGTCAATTGAATACGCTGGCAATTTTTATCATTCGTTAAATTAAGTGAGTAACTTTTTCGTTTTTGTTTTTTTACAATACAAATCTGTCTACCGGCTTAGACTTTAGCTCAATTTACCAACTTTATTTTTTGAACTTTTACGATAGTATCTACATTATTTGCTTTAAATATCGCACATTTTTACACATATTTTTTTCATCATCATTGGATATGTAATGGAAACTCATTGGGGCGTATTCATTCATTTTTAAACTGTGTCGTAAGTTAAATTTAGGTTTAGATGAATTTTCGGATGTTGATTCTATTTTTTTAGGTTTATCATTCCAAAATATTTGAAGGTATTTGTGTAGAAAGACAAGGTAGTAATCTTATAAAAATATAAGACCAACCATTTGTAAGTAAAATTAGTCTGTATTCATTGAACCAAAATTGTTTTAAACGGTAGTTTATGTGTATATGTATTCAATTGATCTGGATTGTATGATATGATAAAAAAAGTAAGATTCATACAATAACACCTCTTTGTTTATTTATTATTGATCAATACGAGCACCTAGGTAATTATAATTAATTTGAAACAAAATAAAAAAAAAAAACGTTCAAGCTATTTTGGTTAAATACTGACTGATTGATTGAACAAGACATTTGCATCTTTTGATCAAGTTTATTTGAATGAAAAACGAAATAAAAATAATTTGTTGACATACTTAAATACTCGTATAGGTACATTTATATTTCATTCTCAGATAATTGACTATAAGTATCTAGTAATTCGGTTGTCGGGTGTTCAACCGATTGCTTTCCGTTCCGAGTTTTGGTTTTTTTTTAAATTGACGCCCCTCCAATCCAACACCAACCTATTTAAATAATTTATTTTTTTTTCAAACAGATATAAAATAAATTAGGAATGTTAATGTTAAAAAAAGACACCAAAACAACAAAAAAAACATTTTTAGATAATGAAATAATAAAAAATGAATAAACCTATAGATACCATCTGCCTTTTTAAAGCCAAATCGCTCTAACCACATAATAGGAGCAGACCATATATACAACATGGCGGTCGTTTTTATTTCTTTTTTTTCTGTTGTATGTATTTGCATTTTGTATTTCTGGAATTAAAATCAATCATATTTGTTTTGAAAATAATATTCCATAAATATAAATAATTATATTGCTTACGTATTTCTAGTGAAATGCTCCACAACCATTACTAGTTGAATTTAAATATGCGACGTCTAAAGATCTCGCTGAAGAAGTACTTTTTCTTAACATCGATTTTTGCATTGTTATTGATTTTTGGATTTAATTTTAAGTGAGTATCTACATATAAGCCACTGTAATTTCGATGACCATATATTTTTACAAAACATTTTAGAGATCGTGAAGTGTGGAAGCCAAAATCAACATCGGCACAAATTTACCAACTTGAAGCAACTGAAGCAGAAAGTGTTCATCATGCAGCCGATTTGGAGAATTCAATATTTGAAGCAACCGAGATTGTGCAGTCATCGTTTGCCAACAGCAATCAACAGAATTATGAAAGTGAACAACAAAGTGATCAGCAGAAGTCAAATAGTGGTGATCGCACTTCGAAGGCATGGTTCTTTAAGAATGGCGATAGATACCCGATGCCGTGGCAGCGGACGAGAGGAAAATGGAAGGTTCCGAGATTGTTGCCACATGCTGATATGCACAGCGATCGAATAATGAATCAGTTAATGTTTGTTCCACCGAATTATGAGCAAATTCAGGAAAGTGGCCAGATGAAGCAGATATTACTTTACAATGGACTGGGGCCGTGGAATATTAAAAATGGTAAACTATATTGTATAAATATTGTAAGCTACATATTTGTTTTTAATTTGTTGAATATTTATTACTATAGGGAGAGATGTGTTTTTTAAATCGAAATGTCCAGTTAATACTTGTGAAATAACAGCGAATAGAGACAAAGCAAATACAGCTGATCTAGTGCTGTACAAAGATCATTACATTCCAACAGGTGTTCGAAGACCACCGAAACAGGTGCACATGTTGTACTATTTAGAATGCCCGTATCATACGCAAAATGTTAAAGTTCCTGACGCAGTCAATTGGACGTCAACATATAGGTAAGATTTTGATTGCAAGACTTTACATCAGGCACATTTTCTTTAGAAACGTGTATGTTAAAAAAAATATTACGTATACGCCACAGTATACCACCAATGCTGATTTATGATACATTTAGGTTGATGGTATTTTAGGTGGTTAAATTTATATAATTATAGGATAGGTCTAAATTTAATTGTTGTTATTTTATACAGGTAATTTATTCAAGACTGAATTTTCGGAAAATTATAATTTTTGGAATGAGGTTAAATAACAAAAAAAAATTTAAGGCAACATTACAAAAAAAAAAAATAAAATAAAAATGGACTCCTCTGTGCTTAGTTGCAGAACACATATGTATTTCTATGTATGAGCTTTTATGCATAAAACGACCAATATAGGAAACGGTTGGTTATTCGCAAGAAACACTCACACATTTGTTTGATATTCAAAAAGCAAAAGTACAGTGCCTTTTCAAATAATTTTGAGAGGAATAATGTGCACTAATCAAAGAAATGCAGTTGTCTCATTTATTGTTCTTTAAACCTTAATTTTACTTCGTTATCCCTCGATTTCTCACAATTCTGACATCTACAATATCATAAAGCTTTGTAGTTCTTACGGCGACATTTGGAATCTACCATGTAGTTGCCCTTCATGAGAGCGTAAGGCGCCAGTTATGATGGAAAAATCAAAAGTGATCTTACAAGAAAGTGTTATAGCAAATAAAATATTTTTTTGATATACAAAATTATATCCTATTAGCTTCAGTTTGGTACCAAAACGGCTTCAATTTTATTTGTTTAAGTACTCGTACCTCAGAATTGATAGACAAAATTTTCAATGATGAGTTTCAATGAACGCTATAACTGTTGCGTTATAACATTTATATATAATGAAAATGGCTGACAATTGAATATCATTGCCTTTTTCTTATTCATAGGATACCCCTTGTCAACAATAAGATTTAGGATTTAATACTGCTTACACCAATCAGGATAATTTAAACTGTTTTGTTAGTTTTAACTAAAGAATTTAATTAAAAAAAATTTTTTCCAAAAAAAAAAACTATTTGCAACTGAATAATGTTTTTATTGTTAAAAACATATTTAACTATTTTCTTGATGAAACCGCATTTTTTCATTTCAAAAAAAAGTAAAACAAATCATTCCAATGATTAGAGTTCCAATTTTTCTTATTAAACTCACAAAATGATTAATAAAATCACGAGAATAAATAATCTTAGATAATAAATAATTGCTTCATATAAATTATGAAAAATAATAATCAAAAGATTGTGTGCTCATCTCCCTCATCTTAACATAACCCTGTGTTACTTTTGTATCTTAAACCCCCTTCCCATACTACGCATATCTGATATGACTGATGACATGAGCTCATTTTAAAAACAATTAAAACAACAGTGCAAATTGAAAATAAGTTTTGATATGATTTACAAGCTCACATGTATTCTAATAATATTCTATGTTAACATAGGTGGGTACCCGTTCATATAAAATTATTATTTAATAAAAGCGATTCAAAGCGTAAACGTATGTAGTTTTAAAATTTATGAACTTTGTATGTATTAACAAAAAAACTTGTCTTTGGTTTAATAGTCGGTAGGAATTATAGCGAGTTTCATTCAAATTTCAAAGATCTCCTCTCAAATTCAAGATTTGATCTTTTCAATTAAACTTTTTTCAAGATTTAATTGTAGTATTGGTGAATGACTAATAGACATTTCTGAAAAAAAAACACATCTTCATCATCATGTGGCGAGGAAGACGAAGCAATCAAGAACTCCACTGAATTTATAAAATAAAAATTATTAACTTCTTCGTCCATTACTTCTTTATTTTTTAGCACGGCACTTGTTTACAAGTTCACAACAAATTAATTACAAAATATTTTCCATCTTTCATCTCTTTACATGTAAATATGTGTGCATTCAGATCAAATCTGCCAACCCATCAGAGATCCAATCTTTCGTGTTAAGATTTGACCTAGATTTGCTCTTTTTGTTTTAATGAAACTCTCAAAATTTTAAAAGATGAAATGTTTTGTCCGAAAGGGCAGATCTTTTCTTGAATGAAACTCGCTATTACACTTCAAGCAAGCGAATCCGTTTTGGATCCGAAACCACTTCTAAACGGATCCAACAACGGATCCGAAACGATTCCAAATCGGATCAAATTAGTATGGAAATTAGAATCACCACGGAGCCATTATGTGAATGTATTGTGAGAGAAAAGAGAGATAGTCTTATGCTTCACCATACTCAGCGAAAACAGAACCTAAATGGAATCCAACAAAAATGAACTAATCTAATAAGAAATATGGTCTTTTACAAATATTAAACACTTCTTTATTTATTTCACAATAATCCCATTTTTCCATTTTAAAGTATTATTTTATAAATTCTTTACACGTATTATTATGTATTTTAGTTTTCCTTGAAGACAAAAATTTTGTTGTTGCTTGTTTACTCTGCAAAATTGAAATAAGAGAGTTTCTCTCCATTTGTCTTCATTTCTAGTCCACAAAAAAAAAAAAACTCCCCAGTCCCCACTCTAATATCGACTACCTTACCAACTCTCTCTATTTCTTTGTCCATAAAAAAATATCGATTCTCATTCTTCTTTTTACATGCGTACACATAAAATTTGTTAAAGTGTGTGAGACACTCAGTTCTTTTGGATTCCAAAGTGATTCCTAAGTGAACCGATAAATTCGGGTCCGTGATTTTACTTGAAGGATAGTCTGCTCCTATTACTACAAAAACCTTCGATTGGCTATTCTGTGTATGGGTTTCAGAATATTTTTGATTTTAGAATAGTAATAGAACAAACATTTTTCATTAGATTATTTGTCAAAAATAATAATAATCGTTTGAAGAAGATATTTTTTAGTTGACGACGTTAAGATTATATATGCATATAAGTATTTGTTAATACCACATTTTCATATTCGATTGGAACACTCGGAAAATTCAACCGAAAATCCGAAAAAGAACGATATATTCAGCCTTATCACCGACTTCATAGTAATAAATATTTGATAAATGAGAAACTGTTCTTCATAAAATCCAATTGGATTTTAAAAAAAGTACTATTGCCATTTTTAAGGTGTTCATTATTATTTCCAAGATCAGCTGGTTAACATCGAGTCTAATGTCATTTTTGATTTAATTTTCGGAGTGTTCTACTCTTTTTTGATTAGAGTCGAATATTAAAATGTTGTATTCACAAATTAAACCATGCGCGCTTAAACGTCGTCATCGAAAAAAATGGCTTCTTCAAAGAATTATTACTTTGAGCAAGCACTAAAACATAAAAGTACTTCGAAAATCTTATCAGAAACAGGAAATCGAAAACGACATAAATTAAATTTCAATATTAAAATTCTGTTATTTTTTTTTTTTAACAGAACCGAAGATTTTTGAGTATGTGGTCCTAGAATATTTATACATTGGAAAACCTTTTTTCTTGATTTGGTGAAATCTTAAAGTAAATTCTGGGATTTCGCTCATCAACTCAAATACCTTTTAATATCGGGATTGCTTTGTAGTTTTTTGTATTTTTATATAAAACCACATAAGTTTAAAAAATACGTACATTTTGCTGAAATTTAATTTTGAATCCGATACAAACGAATTGTAGTAGACAACGATGGTTTCATTCCATTCCATTCTATTCCATTTCATTCGAAATCATTGTAATATTTTTCACTCCCATCTACACTTGAATGTTCCACAGAATAGTGTAGTATTAATATAATACCAAACATATTTTAGAAATTGTTGGAGTACGAAATCTACCTAATATATTATGAATAGTCTCTCACTACCTCACTTTCCCTGATTGAAACACATACGAAAAAGTTTTTCATTCACAATTCTTACGTAAGAAATTGGAACCCAAATCATTGGAATGATTTGTTCCACCTTGTGTCAAATCGCCATCAGCTGGCACGAAAAATGAATTTTCATCAGGAAAATAATTAATTACATTTTTAACAAAAAAATAATTGTTCTATTGCAAATATTTTTTATGAAAAAAAACCTCTGAGTTTCTGTCATCGATAAGTGTACCATTTGTATTTTAAAACGCGTTAAAACATAATAAATTATTAGAACTTTTTTCCCGATTCATTTTCTTGATCGCTATAACTGGCAAAATATACTTAATCAATTTTAAGAAAGAGACCGTAGATTTTTAGAATGAAGGAAAGGGATGGAAGAAATGTCAAATTTCATCATTTTGGTCATCAGTGCTTATATCAAAATTATTTCATTCTTAGAGCGTTCCCCTTTTGACAGATATTTGCATGTACATTGAGGCGTATACTTACTATTTTTTTTAAATTTCTTCTGCTTTACTATCTATTTTAATTGCGCTTGTATTTCTTTTAATTACAGGAGAGACAGTGACATTGTTGCACCATACGAAAAATGGCAGTACTATAACATGAATATTCGACAAATCGAGCAGGATCGCAACTATGCGCTAAACAAAACAAAAAAAGTCGCCTGGTTTGTGTCAAATTGTGGTGCACGAAATGGCCGGTTACAATTTGCCCATGAATTACAAAAATACATTGATGTACGTACATTTAAATATTGAATGAAAACAATTACTTAAATAACTTAAATTAACTAATATTTCTTAACAGGTTCACATCTATGGAGCCTGTGGCTCATTCAAATGCTCACGTAGCACCGCTGACCGATGCTTTGACATCCTTGACCATGATTACAAATTCTACCTCGCCTTTGAAAATTCCAA
Source organism: Philhelius pedissequus (assembly GCA_910595825.1). Lineage (NCBI taxonomy): Eukaryota > Metazoa > Arthropoda > Insecta > Diptera > Syrphidae > Philhelius > Philhelius pedissequus. Next base: position 12,299,719 of record OU343163.1, on the reverse strand, counting down.
CTGCAAGGACTACATTACCGAGAAGTTTTTTGTAAACGCACTCAATCGGAATATTCTACCCATTGTTATGGGTGCCCGTCCTGAGGATTACGAAGTGTCTTCGCCTCATCGATCTTATATTCATGTGGATGAATTTGCATCGCCCAAGGAGCTAGCTGAATATCTAAATATATTGGATAAGGACGATGAATTGTACAATTCATATTTCAAATGGAAAGGTACAGGTGAGTTTATAAATACGTACTTCTGGTGCAGAGTGTGTGCAACTTTGCATGATGAAGAGGGTTTAAAAAAATCCCGCTGGTATCCCGATATAAACGATTGGTGGCGGGGAGCTGGAGTCTGTACAAATGGTTCGTGGAGAAATTTTAAAGCGCGCAAAGACATAATCACAGATGATTAGATTTGGTTAGAAGATATGTTGGTTATTTATGTGTAGGTATATTATATAAAATATATTATTGTAGGTATTCTGATAATTGCATTGCAATATGCTTACAAAAAAACAGATTTTAGTTCGTACTAATATTTTGTTTAAGAAAAAAATGGATGCAAATAATAATAATTTAAGTAGGACGTTTATTATATTTTTTGTTGAAAAATTTCCTCCAAATCTAATCAAAGGGTGACATTGTAGTAGATTTATTAAACTTATGGTTGCACTTTTATTATATGAGAAAGAAAAAAGTTGTTGCCAAATTTGTAAGTTAGTGAAAAACGAATGAGTATAGAACAATGAAATATGGAAATCTTTATCAGAGATATTATTCGTTGGCATTTAAAAGATTAAAAATTTTTTTTTTTGATCAGCTGCGGCACAAAAAAAAAAACAAGTTTAAAACAGTTGTGAAACAACGATTCGTTACTGTGAATTCATTCATGCAGTTAGAAATTTCATTCGTGATTGTCACGGAGAATAAGGAATAAATATAGCTATGCACAAGCTAAACATGTGATCTCTCACTGATGGTATATAACAATTAAATGTATTGTTCTCCTTAAAATACAGAGGATATACTTGATATTAATTTGCTTGCTCCTTTTTTAATTTATTTGCGCAAATTTTACGAACGCATTACTGCAGTAATAGGTTGGTCCAATTAGGCCTTTAGAAGACTAAAGGCTACTTTCAGTAGCTAATGAATGGAACACTTCCGTACTATCTTAATCGCCAGTTTCAATGGAAGCCATAAAACAACCTCACTAGTAGTGATCTATTACAATTTTGCATTCCGCTAGCTCACCTTGTCCATTCTCGTCATTCCTCTTCGGCATGAAATCATTATTATTGATTTTCAAAAGTTTTTTTTGAAATCTTTCTTCGCTTACCTGGGGTTTTCGAAGTACTCATCTACTCGCAAAATATTCCCAGCAAACTGCCCCTTAACGAAAACATACAAATCCCTTGCGATGTAGATTGTCTCAAAGCGCAGTTCATTCATTTTGTTTGCGTAATAGTAAATTTGTGCAAATTTTAAAATTATATTACGCTTTTAAACGGTTGAATAATTACGCAGTGAATAAGCATTTATTAAGGCTTAATTCAACGTTGCGTAAATTCATAGTCATAAAACTTGGTCATATGGCGTTTTTATTTGGCAATCCGGAATTCTTCTCCGATCCGGGATCCCAACTGAACGCTTTTGTGTGATTCTGACGATTCCCAAGTGAACGCTTTCAGAAGAGTCCGGAAGGCTACTGGATTGCCAAATAAAAACGACAATAGTCTAATTTTAGTTACAAAGATCTTGTGTGAAATAAAGTAACAAACAGAAAAATCTATTACGTATACCATGAAGCAACCATGTTTGTCAAAAAAAATCAAAACATATTGTGGCTGATAATTGTGAATTGAAAATATCCTTATGTCGGCACTATTCACTACATTGGCACTATTTTAAATAAGCGCAAGTGAGAAAGTACATACATAATTGTAAAATCTTCAAGGCAAGGAAAACCAGAAAATAATGGGACAAAAATAGCTGCTCGAAAAAATATATAAAACTTATAAAAAAAATGTTTTGAATTTGACAGAAAGACCTTTGACATACTTGGGTGAATGCATATCAAATTCAAATATGCCAAGCAATTAAGAGAAAACCCATCTTTCAAATCTTTTCCTTTCCGAAAAAATCATATCTTTTCTTCAATGAAAAACCGCATTGGAATACATATATTCAATAAAACAAAAAAAATAGCTGCCAGATTTCCAAATTTAAAAATTGATTTCCAAAAAAAAAAAATTTATTTCCAATTGGAATGATATAACATTAGCGGCCGATTTTTTTTTGTTGGTCCGAAACTATTTTCTCTTTATTGAAAAAGAACGAATTAAAATTAAATAGAATTGATATGGAAGCTATTGAGTGATTGAGTTAAGCAATGTTTTTTTTATTCAGTGTCCCCACTTAAAAGTTTTGGATAGGTATTCAAAAATTTGTTTTATGTATGTATGTTGTTATAAAAGTATTTGATTTTTTTGAATAAAATATAAAAGCTGTAATATGCTATGTACATATTTGTTTTCAAAAAAAAAACTTTATCCATTCCGAGGAGCATTTGGTTAATCACATAAAACTGTAATACTGGATGAGACGGAATAAGAATCGTTTAGTCATATGTTTTACTACTCTCTGCCTTCTTTACAAATGATCGAATCTTTATAAGTCCTTCCATACTACATGTATCACAGAATAACACATTTTAAAAATGTGTGCAAGGGTTTATATATCATGCGAAACTGATTTATTGTTTCCATGCAAGTGTTAAGCAAAATATAAAAATCCTTTGAACATTGAAATGAAACCTACTCCATTATGACACAGTATTTGGGTATATATTGTGGTATGACTCCCCGTATTATTTAGTCTATTAAGTAAAAGATTGTTTGAGAGTAATTCCAGAGAAAGATTCTAGTCAACATAAATAAATACCTATATCACCTCGCTATTGCAAAACCAGTAAAACAATAAAGCCTCGATTTATATTCTGGTTCTGGCACGTGTGCGGAGAAATATGGAACCGTAGTGACTAACCTTATGTTTAACTTGATTTGGTCTTATATTAATTTTTATAGCTTTTTAATTTAAGTTCTTGATGTGACAAAGAAAGACTTTTTATGTGCAATAGAGCTAGAAACTTACTTTTAATTTAGAATAAAAACATAACATAAAATTCTGCATAATAAATGTATGTATATTTGAAAAACAGCACAAACCATTGTAATACTTGTTCAAATAAAGTAAATGTATAAGTTAAAATAATAATCATTATACATTAAGTTTATTCATCAATTTATTTAAATCTTCACTAAATTACAGAATAAAGGCTAAACGTTTATCATTATAATATTGCTAGTTGTTTTTTAATGAAAAAAAAATAAACTAAAAATTTAGTAAAAACTGTTTATTAAAAAAAAATAATTTAACAAAGAAAAATCCATAGAAACTAATGAACCATAGGCTTTTCTAGTTATAGGAAAAATTCAACCAACAAAACAAACCATTTTGATAAGTAACCCATCGTTACAAACACACTTTTGTACTTAATTTTTGCAAAAAAAAAAAAAATAAAGTTAACTGTTTTTTTTACATTTTATTTTAATCAACATAATTATAATATTGTAAATGTAAAATAATTTTATATGGCTTAATTGACTTAAGTAACCAGGCGATATGCTTTATTTTATATGTATGCTTCGAATTCACAAAAATGAATTTCTTTTTATATAAGATTTCATATAATTTTTATTTTCTTAAAGTAAATCATAATATTCAAACAAATGTTAGTATATTCATCATCAGACTTTACCTAACATATCTTCCAAGGAATTTTTTTTGTATAATAAATATTGAAAGTATGTTATAAAGTTATGAGTTCGATTTAATTATTTTCACATTTATTTAATAACGATGTAATATGTGAATAATTTATGAGTCCTATTTACTTCTGTGTTATTATGATGATTTTTTAAGTACATTTTGCTTTTAGTTTCTGTGATACTTGAAATAAAATAATTCTATACCTATTTTTGAAGTTTTTTTCAATGCATCTATCGAAGTTTCCGTTCAGAGAGTCGGCGATATCCTTTCCGAATGACACATCGGACAGATCTTTCAATGAAATGTAACGTGCTCCAAAAGAGTTAGTAAGCAATTAATAATTTATCTTGGGCGTAATACTACAACCATCTTTTAGAATTGTCATTGCCATTGTCTGCAATTCGATCGAAATCGAATTGAAAACACTTTTTAATTTCACGCGAAATTATAACCCTTTTTCTTCCAAATGGCTTCGAACTGTCAAAGCTGTGGGTTCATCCATTTTTTATTTTGTCTCTAAAGTGAAATTGCTAATGGCGTTTTTATTTGGCAATCCGGAATTCTTCTCCGATCCGGGATCCCAACTGAACACGTTTGTGTGATTCTGACGTTTCTGAATTTTAATGATATTGTATATGTGAAAATAATTGTGTACGTGAGAATATTCAAATTCAAAAAAAATGTTTGTTGCACAATTATGATACAAAAAATGGCAACAGTCGAGTTTGACGTTCAGGTATATGAATGTGTGAGTGCTTCTGGTTCTGATTCTGATTTCAAATCCAGAAGCAAAATTCTCTTCTTTTCAGAATTAGAACTGTCATTTTTTCCCAAGTGAACGCTTTCAGAGAGTCCGGAAGACTTCCGGATTGCCAAATGAAAACGACATTAGACTTATGAAAATGGATGCAATTTTTTTGGCGATTTTAAAAGAAAAACTCTTAAAATCGCCAGTAAAATTGCACCCATTCTCATAAGTAATTTCACTAGAGACAAAATAAAAATGGATAAACCAACAGTTCTGACAGTTCGCAGCAATTTCAAAGTTTTCGAAAACGATCAAAATGTAGAACAAGGATTTTCAGGAAGCAAAACTCAAAAAAAAAAAAATGACCAACCTATCCGAATAGCAATTGTTCGCTTTTTTAATGAGACCGTTTCTCTGGAATGTGCCCATCACGAATCCAAGGGAATAGCAGACAAAAACTTGACAGCTTGGTGTGTTGCCAGTTTTTACACCAGTTACGCACAGAAATTCATGTAGTAAAAATTCACAACTTTTTCAATGTAGGGAAAGGGGACAAAAAATGAAATGCAGAGCATGGGCGTCAATAAGAGAAACTTATGTTGAAATGTCGACGAAAGCCCTTGTACTTCACTGATATGTCAAACAAACGCGATTGTAGGTTTCATTTAGTATTCCGCAACGGATACTTCGAAAGCAAGACAAACTGGAGTTCCGATCGGAACAGTTGCTCAATTTTTACGAAAGGATACCTCTTTTTTTTATAAGGGAAGTGAGATTTAAAGAAGGGATATGTTTAGAAAACATTTGAATTTAATTCGGTTCAGAAAATAAGTGAGTAACCTTTTTAATATTACCGCACATTTGGACATCCCTAGTATTTTTTTAAATAAAGCTTTCCACCAATTGTAAGAAATACTAGAACAATACAAACGCATGTACATACGTAGGTATTGCTTTTGTTCTTTTTTGTAGACTGTGATTTTAATTTTCAAACTTTTTGTGCGACCTTTAGTCCAAATTAATATGCGTTTCGCCCAGGTACAGTTGGGCTCATCAGTTAGATGCTGTAGTACCTATCTAAAACGCAATATATTAGTCGATGGCTAGCGATAGCTTTCCACCAATGTCAGTGAAATATTTTTTTTTCACTATTGATAATTTTTAATAAGGCTTAACAGTCAACTAATGTCCGATCGAAGGTCCATTTCTAGCCGAAGCCAAATATTCGGCTAAACAACAACCTTCGGCCGAAGCTTTAAGAACTTACAAGAATTTCCGTTAAAGATTGACTTAAAGCGAAAAAAAAATATTTTTTTGAAGTTTTTCTGGAATGTATGCATCCAATAAACAATCTAACTCGATAAAGTAACATTTCAAAAATAAAAACAAATTAAACTAATAGGTATCAATTTTAATATTTTATTGAAATAGTTCAAAACTAAACAACAAATAGCTTAAGAGATAAATATTTAAAAGCAATTGGCCGTAGATAAATGTATGGGATAGAAGGCCAATATTCCTATATATAAGCATTCCTTAAATGGAAAGGTTCTCTCAAGAAACATATTGTTGAGAGAAATTACAATTATGCTGCTTAAGTACCACTACCATATTAAATTACCATCTAAATTTCCTGCAATAAGAAAGAGATCTAATGTGCATATTGATAGTCTACATTTGATGGCGTCTCTTCTTGCAGTTAACGGCTTTACCGAACTAATAAACAGTCGTTTTGTTAAAATATAATTTATTGTTTTCTTGCATGACCCAAGGTCATAACATATATTAGATGCTCTTCAAATGGAGGATGATCAAGTCGAAAATTCACCATAAAATAAACCTTCGGCTTCGGCCAAAACTTCCAAATATGGCCTAAGCCGAAGCTTCGGTCGGCGGACACAACAGTCAACGTTGTTGGATCTAATGAATGCATCGTTCCCATTGATCAGAGCTGTTGACATGTGTTTCTTCTGTTGTTTTTCTTTAGTACTTTCCTTTCTTAGTTCTATTTAATGTACGTAATGTAATGTAAATTTAAACTAGATTTTCGGACATTCAAACGACGTGTGTGGCGAAGATGTAAATACAAAAAAAAAAAAATAATAAACGAAAATAAAACTTAAGCAATTTTTGAATACGGAAAGACTTACAAAATTTATTTCATTCAACAACATAAAACACTGGTAACATACAAAAAACAAATAGGAACTATAAATGTCCTAATGAACTTTACAAGAATTCAGTTGTACAATTAAGTTCTTAATAGAAGAGGTATCTGCTCCTGCCATTACTTTTGAGACGATTTTTCTCTTGAGAGCAATTGCTTCGACTTTTTTGGAAAGCTGTAATAGAAAAAATAGAGAGGTTATTATTTATAATAAAATAAATAAATGTGTATATGTAAATTCTACCTGGTAAGCTCTTTTAATAATCGATTGGGACATTCCAGCTAATTTAGCTGCATTAAAGCCATATGATTTTGGACAAGCTCCTGATGAATATTTGTATAAGAAAACTACAGTTTCTTGAGTGGGATCTTCGGTATCTTCGTTTTCCACCATACATGCCTGAGAATTAAAAAAAATAAAAAATAATAAATTGAAATGAAAGAAATGCATTTTCATGCCTACCATGTGACCCAAAATTACTCGACTGTCTTCATGGAAGAATTCGATTAAATTGTGATAATGTGTAGAGAAGAGTGTTCTACATTTGAGATTGGCCAAAAAGTGAACAACTGATGCTGCAATTGCGGTACCATCATAAGTCGCAGTTCCGCGGCCTGTTAAACGAAAACTCAATGTAACTCTCGATGTATAAAGTATGTACTATCTTTTTACCTAATTCATCAAGCAGAACCAAACTGTTGATTGTAGCGTGTTTCAAAATCAATGAAGTTTCATTGAGTTCTACAAGGAAAGTACTATGACCAGATAGAATGTCATCTTGAGCACCCAGTCGAGTGAATATTCTATCAACCAGCGATAGCTTACAACTTTGTGCTGGAACATGGCAGCCCTTTAAAATCAATGATTTTATAAACAAAAAAAAATCAACACAGAAAATTAAAAAAATTTTACTTACAATTTGTGCCATAACCACCAGTAGTCCAACTTGTCTCATCAACGTACTCTTACCTCCCATATTCGGACCTGTAAGGAGCGACAGAGGAGCATTGCCTGACGATCCTAATACAATACCATTTGGAATATAAGACTCTGCTGCTACGCACGGATGATAACCTTCATCTATCTCAATGAATGGTGTATCAGCATCATCCACTAACTCTGGAATGCAAATAAAATTTTGATTTCTAGCATATTCAGCCAGAGAACATAGGACATCTAGAGTCGAGACATTATCGACGCATTGTTTCCACAAGTCATATTTATTTGAGAATTTCTCAAAGACCCTTCGAGATAAATCACGAAGCACACTATTTCTGTCATCTTCGGCTTGTTGCATTTGCTTAAGGAAACTCTGAAATGATTTCCGTTAAGAACATTTTTAAATTAAAAAATGTATTATTTTGTCTTGTAACCTTTGTTTCATCGGTATGAAATCGTCGGCAGGGCTTTGTGCCCTTTTTTTGTCCCTCAAGGAAGTAATCCTTACCAGCTTTTCTGGCGTGACTTTCGGGAACTTCAAGTTGGAAACGTTTTTTGTCGCTTCCAAAGTAAGTTATACGACAACCAAAGTATTTTTCTTGCTCTACTAGATATTCTTGTAGTTTCTTATTGATTTTTTCGATTCTCGTTTCAGTATTATCATACTCGGCGTCTACATTTTTCTCGGGAGCTATAACTCCTGTTTTAAGAGCCTCTTCGTGATTAAATGCTTTCTAGAATAGTTCCATATTGCCATACAAAATTTTTCTAAGCGTTAACAACAACAACAAAAAAACACTTACTTTGAAAAACTTTAATGCCTTTTTTAGTTGAGGAAAACACCCAGTCGGTTCCATCTGCGATAAGCGCTTGATTAAACTTGATTCACAGTTCTTGAATATATCCGGTATTTGTTGTACAGCCTCAAATCCTTTTAAAATATTTATAAAGTTCTGAAAGTTAAAACATAAATAATGTAAGCTTAATTAGGCAAATTTATTGTATTTACCTGAATTTTTTTCTTATTATAGATTTTCTCATCAAAGAATATAGCTCTGCCATCCGGATGCTTTCGTGCTACTAATTTATTACCAAACATATTAATTTGTGCCAAATATCTTTCAAAATCAGGCAATGCAGCTAGTAATGCTCTGGCTTCCTTGAGAACTTCATCAGTTGAAATCAAATCAGAAATGGCATTTTGTCGTTCGCGAATGATGTCGATATTACAACTTGGCGAACAGACCCAGTTGTGGAGAAGACGTTTTCCAAACTTCGTACAACACTGATCCAGAGTGCTGTAGAGTGAGTGTTCTTCACCGGTAATTCTTAGATTAGACAAAGTAATTGAGTCAAGTACCATGTGATTCTTCATTTGGTTTCGTTTCGATTCTGATTTTGGCGCTTTATTTTCGATATATTTGTCAAGCATGTCTGGTGGAACGCATAAGTGATAATGTGCCATTGGCATAATTTTCTCTTCGAGATGACATCGTTTGAGGTAGTTAATACAACCTCCTAGTGCCTTTAAGGCCAGCTTATAGTATGCGCTAGGAGTAAGACCAAGATGATCACTTTCATTTTGCATGAATTTGATCAATGACGGCCATTCTTTGCCAGGTTTTGTATAATAGTTTTCACCTAAATGTTTAAGGACTTTTTCTGCGGTCCAAGAATGATTCCCGGATGGTAGATATTCTTTAAGGACACCACTAAGAACAGTGCGATAGATTTGTTGGGTACGTGAAGATAGTGAATGCTTTTCAGAAATTACCTAGAATGGACATACATACATTTTAAAGTACTGGTGAAATAAATTATGGTAATAAAACTTACCAAAACGGGAAAATGATGTGACACCAGAGTGAGGAAACGCGAACAACTTTTATCGTCTTCGAATTCACCAATGTAAAAGTCTCCAATAGATGTATCAGTGAAACATATTCCATATTTACTTGTAGCTCCCTCATTCTATTCAAAATTTATTTTCACATAAAATTCATAATGGAAAAATTAAGAAAAAAAAAAAAAATATAGTACAAACCTTTTCAACAATAGACAACATAAAATTTGGCTGGTAGTTTGACGTTATTTGGCAGTAATGTGATCCAAAGATTTGAGTTCCTCGGTTAGAGATCTGACATATTTCTCTCTTTACCACTTTATCGAATTTAGTAGTTTTACCCTGTTTCTTACATCTTTCGGTCATCATGTCCGGAGTTTCGGTTTGTTCTATGCGAGCAACCTTTGAATATAAAAAGTTGACCAAATCAAGACTCGTAGTAAAATAAACCAATTTTAGGAACATAATGCGATCATGGTTAGGTTAGGTTGAAGTGGCTATCAGCGTTAGCGTTACAGCTGACACACTTAGACCAGAGCTAGCTCCTTGTGATACCTTATGAATCCTGAGAAAATCTCCCTATTCTTTAAACAATTTATAGCTCCTAATGAAGCGTAAGAGACTGTGTATGTCTATTTTGTTTAGATCTTTGAGATCATCGAAGAAAAAGTTTCCAAGATGGAGCTTACGTCTCTGAGATAGAGCAGGGCATGTACACAGAAGAAGTGGAATAGATTCTACTTCTTCTGCGTCCATGCAGCTGCTGCAAAAATCGTTTAGATAAAAGCCAAGCCACGTTGCTTGCTTGCTTATGAGGTAATGGTTATGGTAATGACACCAATTACGGAGCTGATTTGCAATCTGCTTAAGGATATCAAGCACTTGGAGCGTTTCAGTCATGTTTTGACCAGAACCGTTTTGTCGCCAGACAAGTGGTTTTATTTAAGGTTTGTGCTTTCTAAAGCATATTGTTTCAGCATTAACTTACATGTTGTGATGGGTATACCTATATTTTACCTTGTCGTTCCACTTTTGGCAAGTTCAACAGCCTTACAATTCCCTGGAATATCCCGTGTCCTGCCACCCAACATAGGTGAATATTGAACTGCTGCGCCATCTCCATAACAGATGAATACCAGTTAAGAACAGTTATGGAGTTTTTAGAAGACTATTCCAGAGATTTAATGGCCACCTGACTATCTGAGAAGATACGGATATCAGTAGTTGATATCATGTTTTCTTTTAGCCAGGAAAGGACTCCTCTAATTGCAGCCCGGAATACGCTACAATGATTAGCAAGACGAAAATAGAATTAATTTTAGTCTGTTTGAGTACACACCCCCACCAATCCCATCATCAGTTTTTGATCCACCAGTATAAAAATAGGTAGCAACATCTTCCAAGAAACTTAAGTCCTCGCAGACATATCTTGTAGGAATGGTGACTTGGAAGTTTGTGGCAAATTCTAGTTTAGGGATGGTGTAATCAATGTGACTTGGACGAGTTCAGAATAATAGAATGTCCAATATCAATATTGATCCATTGTGAAGAAGCTCTTAGGCGGGCGGCTATGTTCGCTGTCGTCTGTTTGCTGAAAATATCGAGGGGTAGTAGATGGAGTAGAACGTCTAGCCCAGCAGAGGGCATTGTTTTTAATGATCCGCTTATACACATTGAAGCTGTTCGTTGGGCTTTGCTCAGCTTGTCACAATTTGCAGTCTTTTCTAGAGCGATCAACCATACTGTTACACTATAGGTGAGAATCGGTCTGATTACCGAAGTATATAGCCAGTAAGCAATACAGGGTTGAAGGACCCATTTATTCCCTATAGGCTTTTTTCCATGAGAAGAGTGTCACTGTGGCTTTTTAAAAACTCTTTCTTCTATATTAGGTTTCCAACTTAATTTTTATCTAAAATAAGAATCAAATATTTTGATTCATCTAAAAAAGCTGGTGGAGTACCGTTGATAGTAGGAGGATCTATACACCACTTTGCGGCGTACCTCTACTGACAAATCTTCTTGCTATCCATCTACTTTTAGACTTGACAGTGCAGATGCGATTGCAGATAAGTCGACATTGTTAAGAGTGTTCTATGCCCAGGAATGCCACCAGAGTACTCCTTATGGTGGAGGGAATATTTGATAGATAGATTAAAAAAAAATCAAACGGATTATGATAAAAATACCCTGTAACTAATTTATTAACTAATATAACTTATAGAAGGACTACATATACGATTTCCCTCTAAGACAAAAGTCCAAGATTCTTATTTTCATTACTCACCTTGTATCCTCGATCGATGAGAGTTGCTGACATTTTATCGAATGTTCCCTCGGGAGCCCCTGAATGAGCAAATTCACCTCTCATGTAAGTGAATCCAAGTTCCTTAATTGTGACGTCAGCATCCATGTGATAGAATTCATAGAATTTTCCAACTTTAAAAAACAACACACAATCGAAATTGTCCTGTTTAAGAACCCACCATTGACGCATTCCCTTTAAATTAAATTACACAAATAAATATAAATGTTCATTTACGTTACATATATAGCTACATAATGTAGACAAAATATTTAAAAAAAAAGAAGAGAAATTAATTGTTTGCCTTTACCGGGGTTTGAGAATTAAGAAAACTGTCTGGTACTAATAATGTACCGGCATCATAATCTGGATGATCTGGACGTCGGCCCTTCTTGTCTTTGATTTTATCTGGCTTCAGAAAGTCCAGTTTGTTATGTAGCCACACAACAGGTTCGTCTAATGTTGAACCCGTATTGACAATCTTTTCGAGTTTAACTTGTTCCTTTTTCGTTGTGGTAGATGGTTCACCTTGGAGATTCTTAAGCTTTTCCATTAATTCAGAGGGTGGTTTTTCGTCCACATCCATTTCTACTTTGACTTCAATTTTACCATTGGCATTTTCACGGTCCGCATCATCTTCGTCGTCGGATACAATACGTGAAATTCTAGAGCGCTTCTTTTTCTGCACGAGTATTTCTTCAGGATCTGAATCACTACATTCCATATCCAATTGGCGTTTTGCTTTTTAATTAAATTGATATATGTTATTCAGTGACGATTTAACATAAACGAGGACTTACTTGGTTTATATTCCGGTAAATCTTCCTCGGATTTTTGTTTGGCCTCATTTTGGGATGGTTCTTCAATTTTTGGTATTTTCTTTGAAGATGTTGCAGGTGATTTGCCAAAATAATTAAATAAGGTATTGCCTTTTGGCGTTCCACTAAGACTGGCTCTTTTAGACATATTAGTTTATTTTAATTGTTACACAATTTGGTTCAAGTTATTTTCTTTAAATCAATAAGATCACAGATTTCATTTGCATGCACAGGAAGAGTAGAAAGGATACAAATACAACACAGACGTACAATATCCTATACGATTTGCGATTGGGAAGCGAATGCGTTGACTGGCGTCGAGCGCCAAAATTAAAAAAAGATTGCAAATAATTGAGAAGTTTGTTTATTTTTTTGTAGTAAAAGTTACCGACAGCCGACTATAAATTTTGACAGTTCTTGTGGAACATATTTTTCTAGTGTTTTTTTTTCTACTGGATGCGAACTGCCTTATCAATAAATGTTAAGAAATTTGTTAATTTAAGTTATTATTCGAAAAGTAAATGAAAGTGAATTAAATCTCAATAAAGTTACTAGTACTCCCACTACTAAATGTTAAAGTTTATGTTGGAAGCACAATACGCGTTGAGGTATATGACAAAAATTGTGTGATTTTTGATTTGGTATCATTACATCGTTAAATTTAGAGTTGACAAATTAAAAATTTAGTTAGTCTTTCGTAGAGACCCTTAGCCCACCAAAACATGTTTTTATGAGTATGAATAACGCTTTTTATTCGATTGGTATTGACACATTGTGTGATGTGTGGTAAAATAACCAAACTTTTGCTATTGGTCAAATTCGATCCAATATTCGATAAATTTGTCATTCAGAGGAATTAAATACGTTCGCTTTTTAGTCAAACGTTCGATTCGTTATTCATAATGAAGGCACTTTCTTCTTTTGGGAAAATTTAATGCCGATTTGTTACAATAAATAGAATTCGCTACTAAAACTAATACTTTTTTGCTTTGAAACGAACGATTACGGACCCAATCTCTTTTTGTGATGTTGCTTGGCAGCTCTAAAAACAAACAAATCTTCAATTCGTTAATACATCACATCTGCCGCGGGGGAATTCCTAAATCCACTTGCACTTTTTAATATTTGTTTCCAAGAAGTTTTTAATAATTTTTTTTATTTTTTAATAATATTAATTAACTTTTTCTGTATAAAAATAAATAAAAATTAATTCACTGCACAACATTTGAGAAACTTCAAAGCAAATATTGTTGTATGTTCAAGAATCTGTGTACAAATCCGTTTTGAATCCGTCTCCAAAAAGAGATTCAATACGGATCTGTTTTTCCAGAAAAAAATTGGTTTTAATTTGAAACGAATCTGATTTTCAGAAAAAAATTGACGGCGGATCGACGGCAGATCGATGTTTTTATTGAAACGAAATCGACATAAATCCGCAGTTTTTCGAACTTAGACAAATAGATGTAAAGCCGCGAAGTCTAATGCATACTTTTTGTATGCATGTTAATGTACTATTATTTAAGGATGTAGGTCTGCTATAAATGACAACTTTTGCCTCGTGTATCTTCGATTTTTTTTATTAAAAATTCATCCTATGAGTCTTGCGCTATGATGATAAGAAATTAAGTCTCGAGCTCAATTTGGCAGTTCTGCTTTATTACTTGTTTTGTATGAAAATGCTTAATATTCTGTATCCTAGAAAACATAGTGTTTTATATGTATGTGTTTGCTCTACAAATAATGAACACAAATCAAGGTTGACCAAGGAAGAGAAATTTTAAAAAAAGTAAGTCACATGAATTTGGGAGTTTGTTCACCTTTTATCTCTTTCGCACTCATTAGGGATAATCGTAAATAAAAATTTCCATTAAATTTCTTTTCTCTTTCGAACATAGGGAGCGTGAATGAAAATAGTTTCCCTCAGAATTGATTATTATCGGGCTTTTACCTTATACAATTTTTCGTTGGGGGAATTTGGAAAGTTACCATGTCGTCGTTTAATAGCAGTAGCCGAATATAAAAGCAAATAAAAGTGACCGCCGTTTTTTTTTTTATCTTTATAGTTGAGTATGGCTATATTGACTTCAATTAATAAATGTATACTTTTTTCACCAAAATTCCTTAATTTGCTTCCTTCACATTTATACATTTTCATAAACTTGAAATACCCTAGAATTTATTTGTTCAATATCACTGAACGAAGCGTGATTTATTTGCGACCTTATTTCAAAATATATTATAAATTTGGTTCTTTATAGACTGCAAGTATTTGATAAAATTAATAAGAACACCAACAATTTTTTTATAATTAGAGTGCGTATTTAAAAAAAATTGTTATATATTCCGTTAAACCAAAAAAAAAAAACAAGAACTTAAAGCAATCATTAAAAATATTCGTAACTTTCATCTAAAAAAATTAACGTACCTACGACAAAATATTTTTTAAGCTCTCAAATTTGTCGTGATTCTATTCGCCTATGTATAGATTAGGTGCTCCATATTGATAAAATATTTGAGGGGATTAAATTTGGTTATGAAAATAAAAAGAATTTGCACGAATGTTTAATTTTTACAAATTATTGCATAAAATTATTATTGCGTTAGCTACTTTTAATTGAAAAACAGATTTATCTTTAGCAAGTGAATGAAAGCTTATTGATCGCAATAAAATGACGTCTGATCAGGATGCCGGCCGTTACTCACTTCCCTTTTTGTATATTCTTCACACACTTGTGCTCGTTTTTATTTAACTGTGTAACTTTGTGTTAGACCCCTTTCACACAAGGCAACTGGGAGTTTGTAGATGAGAAGGGCAAGAAGTAAGGGGAATGAAAAAAATCTCCCCGGTCAACGATTTGAAGAGATTTTTTTGACGTTATGCTTTGAAATTTTCTTAGGTTTCCATTTTGACTTGTGTCTCTGATAGATGTCAAACATATTTTTTTTAAAGAGAAATTGTTTCTTACAATTATATTATTACATTAACCAAACCAAGTGAGCTACTTAAATAAATTCATTGTGAAAGAAAATTTGAAGTTTTAATTCTTGTAGGCAAGGCTATCACGAGTTGGTTCACATTTCATACATACAATTATGCGCCTAGACATGGAAAATCGACAACAAAAACGCACGGACCAACTTAGCTCTCAGCTTGTGGCTTCATCATCACATTTGGTTTATAATGACGTTCCTGTATTAGCAGCAGCAGCAGCAGGCAGCACCACAGGTATCAGTCATATCATCCTGTCAGTGGTGTATGTGTCCAACTGTACCAATAAAGCTTAGGTGCATTCCAATAAACGCAATATAATCTTCCCATCATCACTATCATGTGTTGGGTCCAAGATTTGGATGGTAAGAGAAACGCACAACAAATCTGCACACAAATCAATTTTCTCCTGGTTCATTGTTTTTCCGTGACCTTTTAATATATTAATTTAGCAATTTAGGGGACTTAGTCCCCTTTCACACAGGGAAACCAGTTGCTGGAGATTTTTTTGACGTTTTCCTTTAATTGCCTTATACCTTTCACACGAAGAAACTGTCACCAAGAAACTGAGGAGGAAACTGGGAAGATTTTGTTGGGCCAATTGGAATGCAAAGCAAAACGTCAAAAAAATCTCTTCAAATCGTTGACCGGGGAGATTTTTCTCATTCCCCTTACTTCTTGCCCTTCTCGCCAACAAACTCCCAGTTGCCGGCAACTCAGTTTTCTTGTGTGAAAGGGACTTATTTGCATTCTTGTAGTTCTGTTTGCTTGAAGAATTTATATGGCTCGTGTATCTTTCACGATACACTTTTAGTTCCTTTTTCTTAACACACCATTCAAAATAAGCGAAACTTGAATTAAAAAAAATCGTTTTTTTTTCATAAACTTGTTCAATTTATTTACATAAAAAAAATATTACATTTTGTATAAATAGTTTTCATAATTCTTAAAATAAAATATCTAGTTATTTAAATGCGAAAGAGCATTGCTATGTGAATATAGGTATATTGTTTACATTTATAGGTGATTATTTGGTTGCTATACATTTGTATATGTAATTTATTATAAGAAATATGTAAATATCCAACTGATTTTTGGCATTAAGCGTGCTATTAAAGTTCTGCAAGAATTTGAAATTAGTTGGAGACTTTTCTTTTTTTTTTACTTCAACTCTAAAAAAAAAAACAAAAAAAAAGAAACAAATCAACAAAAAAGTAACAAATCAACAAAAATCCAAAATATTTTATTTAATCATACATATATTTATAGACAGTATACATTTATGTCTAAATATATAATTAAAGTTCTATATTCTAACTGCTTTAGCTAACATTTTTCTAAGTTTTACAAATTTTGAAGCGTATATTATTTTTGAATGCGCAATTAACAATAATTTTGAAGTATACATATTATATTTTGATTAAATTTTATATCTTTGCCAAAATTAAAATTAATTAAATAAATAATCCATTTTACTATAATAAACTTTTTGTAAGTTATAGCCGAAATTTTATTAAAAATAAAAGTAATTTACAATTTGCATTTTTAAATAAAGCACTTATTTTAAGTGGTCCGAAAATTCTTAATGTACATAAATATACTTTATTATTTTTTTTAAAAGATCTTTGGCATAATAATATATATACAATACAAACAAATATATATGTAGCTGCTATGTAGGGGTTCCTTGGCAGTGATCAAATAAATTCAAACACTTGAATTCTGAATATGGTAACATTAATTTAATAACTGAGGCTTTACTTTACATTACAATTCATATACAGTTTTGATATAAGTTTTGATTGTTAATTGATTTTTATATTTAGTTTTATTTTCAAAGTTGTCTTAAAGGTACACAGTTATTTAAATGATATTATGGAGTTGTATGGCTGAGTCATGATAAAAATAGAAAAGTGGAAAGTATCCACTAACAAAAATAATGGGGTTTAGTTTGATTTAAAAAAAAGATTAAAACCCCTATGTTCAAATATGCTTTTTGTTGAATGAATATTCCTCTCTTCGTACTTTTTCTACTACTTCCATTTCAATATTGCAATTGGTGTGTAAATAATATGTTTTGTGCTGTCCTTATACCTATATTAAACTGTTCCTACTTAAAATTAAAACATCTTATATACACAATAAATATTATTTATATATTTATGATTTTAAAACTATTTTTTTTACATCTATAATGCTATCTGTTCCGTGCTCGACGCAATTGATTGATTATCAATGGCGACCGTTTTCAAGTAACTTACCCTCGGCCCTAAAGGCTTAGTTTGCTGCTCTGCTTCACTTTCTTCATCGGCAAACTGAATATCATCCAACTCGTAGAAATCTTGCAGATCACTTGGAGATTTTACAACGGATGTCTCCTTTTCTGAATTACATTCGGATGAACGCCGAATTGTCCTCTCTTGATTGTTGTTTTTATGTGTTCTATTTCGTCGTAGGGCCATGATCGGAGTTCCTTCGTGAGAAACTGAAGCAGCAGCTATTGATTTCTGGATGAGGACATTTTTAAGGTTCGTCTCGGAGGGCGACCGAGCAACCTTAGATACGCTATTACTTCGACTTAATTCAGTTTCTGGTATTTGCGGATTGCTTTCTGGACTAAGGCTACTGGCTAGAGGAAGAATTTCTTCGTATATGGGTTCAGGCGTTTTATTTGCTTCGTCTATGTTCGTTTCTTCGTCCATTGGAGGAATCCATACTAAATACGCTGGATCCATACCCAGGTATGAACCAGGTGCTGCGCCGGCATTAATTACGTCATAATCATAGTAATCTAATTCGAAATCCTCTGGATTGCCCAAGGAGAATTCTGATCCTGGGCGTGCTAGCAGTCTCCTACGATTCTGCTTTTCTTTACTCTCTTTTTGATTGGTTGTACGAATGGTTGCTCTACTTACTATACTTGCTGCTGGGGAATAACAGCCCTAAAATCATCATGGAGAAAAAAAATAACATTTATGCTTTTAGATGTAGCCAATATGTCAAATTTAAACGAAAATTTCGGGCATGGAGCCAAGCTGACTATTCGTTGCCTCAAAACTTGTTCAGGAGCTTTATAGCTGCCATTATATAAGAAAACCATAGTACATAATAATATCATCATTCATCAGACAGATTTTGTTAGTGGAACATAGAGCCTGGAGAGATGCTAGTATCGCCATCTTGCTAATAAGGGTTGAGCACAAATAATGTAGATGTCGCCAATCTCGACCTTCAAGATGACAGTACTATATGGTTTTTATCAGAAATATCACAGAATTTGAGGTATCGAATTTTCAGTTGGATAATTGGCCCTAAAAATTAGTCAAATAACTTTTTTAAGCTTTCTGATTGGTCAGTTGCTAAATAGATCTACTGGCCAATCGGAAACCTGAATAGTCTCTTGACTAAATATTTAACTTCCATTAAGACCGACCAATGTATTCACATACTCACATTCGTCAAGGAAGCTGATATACTTTTTGTGTCTAGCTGACTGAATCGATCACTGTCTCTAACTGAATGTGATCTTATTGAGGAACACTCCAGGGAATCATCGTTTGGTGAAAGGCTTTTTCGTTTTAACGTTCCATCGTCCCTGTCGGGATATTTGGAATGTTTACTAAGGCGTAAGGATGTGCTAGCAGATGAACTCACTCCTGATAGCATTGATGATGAATCCTTCGGATCCTCGGGGCTATTTGTCAGACTGTCTTCAGTATTGATCTCGTTACGTAACGTCACTATGCTCGTATTACTCCCCATTTCGTCACTATTATATATGTTAAAAAAAGAGACATAATTAAAAATTTTCAAAATATTTAAAGACATATACCACTTCGTAAGCAACTCTGTATCGTTCATTTCGGTTTCTTTGGCAAGATTCTCAGCGTCTATACTTTCTCTCAATATCGAGTGTCTCAGTTGTCGCTTAGGTCGAATCTTAACCATGTATATAACTTCAGATAGTAAAGTTGTTGTCGAAACTGCCCTTGATGGTGGATTATGCAATGATCCCATCGAAGTCATTGGAGTGTGAATTGGGGATGTATGATCATGTCTTTCACTTATAGCCAGATGGTATTTTCTATAGCGTACAATATATTGTGCTCCTAAAGATAAAAATTATAAATATTTGAGTTTTTATTTTAAAAATTTTAAATTTCAATAAACTTTACCCAAAAGTGCACTTATTAAAATTATTATGCTTGCAAATATTACAGCTGAAAAATGAACTAGGGTAAAATTAGTTTTCATTTTAGCCTGTATCACAGCTCGACTTCGTATAACAATTTTATTTGTTTGATTTGATGGCTCTAAAAAAAATTGAAAATTGCTTTTTTTTTCTCAATACTTAAATTCTAAATTTGCTCACGTATCTGTTCGATATTTGCTAGAAACCCTCCTGTACAAGAAGCTTCAATTAGATTACTGTCTCCTGAGTAAAATTCTACCAAGATATGCTGGCTTGTTGACTCCCAGGTCGATTGTGTCTCGATATCATCATTGCTTATTAACTCAGTTAGAAGTGCTGATGATAGAGATGGTCCATCTCGGATTTTTATGTATTGGCTAACACAGGGCAGGCGAAGGAAACTAATTTCGAATGATATTGTATCATCACCATCAACCTATATGGATATAAGAAAATGCGTGTAATATTGAATGAAAATTTTTCTGAATATAATTTTCGACCCAAGTCGTTTGAATTATTGTTTTTAAATTTATATACATATCTTATAATTAGAGAAGTTTAATAGTTTGTTAAATAATTATCAACACATTTGGTTAATAAATCACTTACGATATCGTAGCATTGCTGTTTTTTTTTGTGTCGAAGTAATACAGCTACATGGGTTGGGAGTTACTTTAAAAAAATTGCTTTTGATTTTTGTTCGCAATTTAAACTCAATATTTCATTTTAATGCAGTTAAATTCAAATCGAAAACTAAGTTCGTTTTCGATTGGCTGTTCTAAGGCATCCTTTTTCCACTCCTGTTACTCCAAAAGCGTTCGATTGGGAATTCCGAGTAAGTTTTTCGGAGTATTTTTCTGTTCTCAATTTAATAATGAAGTCAAAATAGAACACTCAAAAGTATTAATGGTCAAACTGTCATATATGATCACGGTTCCGAAGACAACTTGAAAGTAAAAACCTATTCGTTTGGTCGTCGTAAAACATTCGGAGACATTCCGAATGCTACTGAAATCGTTTATTTATGGCACTAGATGACAGTTCTTCTTATGAAAATAATAGAACATAGATTCTGGATTTGAAGAAAGTATCACAACCATATTAAAATTTCGAATTATAACTAAAAATTAATATGAAGACGGGTACACCAAACCTAATGATGTTGAATTCGTTGTTTAATTTTTACTATAGGACTTTACACAAAGCAAATGTACCCAGGTTGTGAAATTCCACAAAATAAATATCGAATTCCTAACAGCAATTGTAAGTCGATTTCAGATTGATTTTTGTTGTTGTTGTAAGGAATTTGCAACAAATAGTGTGCTAAAAACACAAAATTTGACAACTAAAATGGATTTTGTTTAGAAATAATTCGATTGTGCTTCGAAAAAAATCGAAACGACATGAAAAAAGGCAATTTCAACTTCAGCTTGTCATAACTGCATTTGACGTTTCACAAATACAACGAAATACAAACATCAGAATCAATAAACTGTTGAAGCTTTTTCTGTTGACATTCCGGATCAGAGAGTTCCGGAAGGTTCTTCTTCAATTACTAAACGAAAACGCTTTAAGGCAATTGACAAGGTCTCAACAAATTGTATTGTAATTAACAAAAACTCATTTTTTTTTCAGAAACAAAATATGTAGTGTAAGAAATAATTTTTCGCATGTCATCAATGTCAAACTTGAAATTTTACTTAACAAAAAATATTATTTCTTTATTAACTTGACTGCGCAAACAAAAACAATTAATACAAAATTGAACTGGTAGATATCTTACATCTGACAATTCTGACACAAATGCACTTAATTTGAAATGGAGGAACATATTTGTTGTTGAGTAGGTACTTTATGGAAACACCTTAAGCAAAATTCGAGAATACCGGATGTCTTAAGGACATGAATCCAAGATTCAAAACTATATAGGTATTTTAATGATGGAATATATTTATTGCTATACCTATATTTTTTTTTATTTTTATGTCATATCGTCAAAAGAAAGTACCTATAGCCTATTCCACTACATAATCGTTCTCTACATTAAATTTCATTTAAATCTGTTCATCACATCCATTTGAGCGTGAAGGACAAACATCGACATTAAAAAAAACCGTATTCGAAAAATCTGAGCAATAACGTCTGAGTCTGGTGTCGAACCAGTGAACCATACCGAAAGAAGTTCCCCGCAACCATATTTTCCAGGCTATACGACGCCACCGATTTAGATACAGTTGTGTCCAAAAAAATACGAGTGCGCAAAAAAAGTTAATTAAAAATTAATTTTAACACAAAACACACCATTTCATAATTCATATTGGTTTTGGATTTTAGTGCAAAGAGAAAAATAAAACTATACAAAATTATTACATGAATGTTCCTGTTCAATAAAATATGTGTACCAATTATTTAAAAAAAAATAAAAGATAAAACATTCAAATAAAAATTATTTGTTTCCCAATTTAAAAAAAAAACGGGTCATTTAGTTTTGAAATTTGTAAAGTGGGTAGGTAAAGTGATTCACAATTGAAAAACCAGAGTTAATAAGAAAATAAGACTGTACAGTTTCAATATTGTATCATGATGCTATTGACGAAGAAAAATATGCAGGAAAGTTTTGCACTTTGCCAAAGATCATTGGAGAAATGACATACAAGTATATTGTTGACAGATAAGAGAAATGTGGTTTTTGATTGTTAAATCCAGATTTCAATATAGATTTTGATTTTGTTTGAGCGCAATGGAACAAGATTTTTTATTTGATTTTTATATTGTTTGTTTTTGTGTTTGTGTTTTAAACAAACTTACTTTTGGAGAATCCTTTTAGTTGGTCTAATGCAAAACATAAATTTGCCAATTTGGCAGCTCCAAATTAGTGCAAAAAGTGGTAAATCTGCCGAAAAATCAAGATCCGTGAAAATAATCTAGATTCAAAAATAAATTTAGTACGCACAATGGAACGCAAAAAAATGGGAAAATCGATGTCTTGACAGATGAAAATCCAAAATGAATTCATTTAATTTTCCAATGGAAACCAGTCTTATTTTCTTTTTTTGCAGATACTACATTCCGGAAAAAACTTCCGCCGACCACCCAAAACAGAAGATAAGCCAAAATATACGGGAAAAACTGTTAAATTTTAGATATAACTGTGCTGCCTTTCAGTGAGTATAAAAAAACACACGACTCGTGAGGCTAAAAATGCTTCCGGACCAATAATGTTGAGGTTATGGCTTCACCTGTGTCTTGGAACACACAATCGCGTGACCATAATCTCATGCGGCAGGCAATCCCATTTTTTAAAAGTACATTTCATTTATTGCCAAGAAATAAAAACCAATATGAATTGTAAAGCGTGAAAGAACATTTTGTATTAAGATAAAGGTTATTAAAAGTTAGTTTACCATATTACATTTATAAGCTTTTTACATTTAATCCAGGGTCCTCCAATTTGTTTGAACACAACTGTATATCTAATAAACAGATGTTTATGTTTATTTGCGTTTGAATAGTTAAAGCTTGTTTATAGGCATTTTACAAATTGGATATTACCTATACACATTTAGGTATGAAAAATGATTCTTTAATTTCTTGAAAGTTCCTTAAGAACAACAGTGAGGTTATAGGTAGATATTATTTAGGAATGACTACGTGTTGACATGCACTTGTTTTTAGCAAGCACATACTTTGATCAGGTCCCCTTGGAAATTTTTGGTGAAATTTAAATGGTGATCAAAAAGTTTAAAATGGAACGCCTGTCATGCTATATTTATTGTAGTATTGTGCTTTCAAAATATTAACACCTATTGTTTTTTTTTTTTTAGAAAGTCCAACACCGCGAACCTAGAACTTTAAATTCTCTTGAGTTCATTTCTCACATTCCCATGTTAACCCATTGCCTTGTGTTACTTTGTTTTGGCAGTTTCATCATAATATCAACTATCCCCTCCCTCGAGTTAACATCCTTCCGGAAAAAATGAAAAAAAAAACTATATTGTTTGCATCCTGTTGTTTTGTTGTTTTATTTGCAAAAAAAAAGATAACGAGTACCTACCTCACTTTGAGGATTTTAAACTCTTCTACGTGCAGCCTTTCTCGAAGACTTGTTCTTTTATATTACGAGTATTTTTTTTATTATAAAAAGTTGAGAGAAAAAAAAAACAAGTTAACCAAAAATTTCAAGATAACTTTTTCCATTTGGGAAACTTTATCAAATCCCTAATCGAGACCACCTCTCTTATAACTTTCCACCTGGTAATCAGATTTACTTCGAAACATCATCATCACCATCGTGCATCTCTATCCTCGCAGTAGTAACAAGTAGAAGTTTATGTATAAACTCATTTTAGCAAGTAAGTAGGTATGTACCACCTCTTTCTTTAATAAAAAATTGTCAATAAAAAACAAAAAAGTTTATTTGAACCAATTTATTGTTTAGTCAGTTATTGCTATATCCTTTTTTGTCCGCACCTTTTTAATGGGGTGCAAAATAAAAATAAAACTATTTTTTACTTAACAACTTTCCTAAAGGACTAAATTTAAGTTCTTTGTCCTCTTTCTTATTCTCTGTATTACCATTATCAACACGGAGGACGACGACGACGAAGACACATTAAACGTATAATAATTATCGCGTTGTCGCCAGAGAGCAGAGCCTTTTGCGGTGCCATTACGACAGGCATCCTGAAGGACACTTAATTGTATTAAAAACTCTCAAACTGCCATCCAACAAACCCGGATATATATAGTCTGAGTCCGAGCCGACTTTAACCCATAGTAAAAGGAGGGTAGCTTTTTGACACTTCTTCTGAATCAGTTACCCAAGACGCCTTAATGCGATTTTTATCGTTCGGAAGAAAGTCAAATACAATCAGTATATTATAGAAGAGTGTAGGTCTGGTGGGGCGGAAAACAATATCCTATACTCGTAATGTGAATGTGTGGCATTTTTTCCGGTCATATGGAAAAATATTTGCAAAATTTGGGGATTCTAAAGAATACTCGTAAATCGACGACATAATTCTTTCTCGAGGGTTTTGGCTATAAAGGAGGCAGATTGTTGACGAAGTTTGTGGAAAAGAATCACTTTTCAATCCAACTCCACCCATCTGAATTTGTAATATATAAAACACACACCACCAGAAACAGAATGTATACGTACTCGGTACCATTTATATTTGTTAATAAATTTTAAATGTTTTAAATTATGTATGGAGGGGGAGGTATGTGGTATTATACTCACTTGAATTAACCAAAACGAACGACCAGGACAGCTCTGTGTGGCTCCAGCAATTATACGCTTTGGCTTTGAGGATCCCAGGTGAACTATGCAGCCACATCGGCAACCAGGACCGATTTCCTGTGAGACATCGGTGCGATTCGCTGTTGAGGATTTTCCTGTTGATTCGTAGATACAATCCCAAGTGTCGGATATGGATTTCCCGCATTTTGCCGTTTCAACCGAAGGACCCTAAAGATGTTTATACATATATATATATATAATGTAGGTATGTATATAGTTGTGCAGTGCGGATAGATGTATACGATTTCCAGGAAGAAAAAAAAACGAAGATTAGAAGAGAATAGAAAATAAATTTTGTAAGTGTGTATATGGACGACAAATTGAAAAATAAGTAGATTAAGGGCTTTGGTCCTTTAAAAGAGGTTAAGTGTGTTGAATTTTCTTGTAAGAAAGTGTATAGAGAGCGAGTGACACAATCAATAGACATATTATTCGAATGTTTATCCTCTGGGATATTGATAAAAGAATTTGAGTCGTCGTTTTTTTATTTTTGCGTTGTTGATGTTTTCGACTGCCGTACTCGTTCCTGATCCCGATTCGGTATCAGAGTTCTCTTTCTTCGTCTACATAGGAACCTACATAAGTATAATAATGTCCGTTTGGTTGTAATGGAGATTTTAGATTGTATACTTTGTAAGTTGGAAGTGCTATAAAGGTTAAGTTCAATTTTATTTCTCAATTTCCGAATTCAAATAAAATTTAGAAAATAAATAGATTTACTAAGATGGCTCTTCTTTATCTGTTACAAAGAATATAACAAAGACTTTTATGGAGGGAATTGGGCGAAGTATTTCGATTAATATCACAGTTTTATGTAGACATATCTATATATATTTTGGTGAGAAGGATGTTGTAGAGATAGCATAAAGAAATAGATGAAAATATATATTAAATCAATTCAATAAAACTACCTATATTAATTGTAAGGAAGATGTTTGATATTTTCAGAAAATAGAAAAATTTTAACAGTTCTTAGCCATGTGGACTAGACACACATAATGTACAAATGCGTATAAACATATACATGTATACCGAAACGATAATCATAAGTGATCCGGAATTCGGAATTTTAACGGTCAATGTGAGTAACTATGATTTTGCAAAAGGATGAGACTAGAAAAATCCCAATTTATATAACAGTAATAATAGTTGTATAACAATTATTCACAAGTAAGAATGTAAAATATATTTCGCGCTTTAAAGGGTTAGGGAGTATGAAATAACAGTCAATGTTGTTTTCCATTGCGGTAAATTCAGATTTGAATCTAGATTTCGATTTTTTTCGGACCCAATGGATTCAGATTTGATTTTTTTTTGACATTGTATTTGGGTAATGTCTATGAAATTTCTATCTGGTTAGCTGTCGAAAAATGTTTATTTTCGCTCAAGTATCCATAAAGTGAGCGGAAAATATTAAAATTTTAAATTTTTCCTTATAAAACTGCGAACATTTATGAATTTCTACGAAAAACTGTCAAATCCTCTTCCCGTTTTCCAAATTTCGATATTTCTTCATAGAAAAGAACGCTCATGAGAGAGTAAAATATTTACATAAATTGTCGATTTTATTCCAAGACATTTCTTTCTACAAAATTATGAAGAATGTCTAATGAAGGAAAAAAAAACAATAAGTACACAAGCTGTCAGTTGCCAAGGTTTGTCATTACAAAGGTTGAAAATAATCGAATTTATCATGTGGTCAAGCATATTCGTGGAATAAATTAAAATTTTGATAGTAAATTGGTTATATTGATAAACTTTTTCACAAAAAAAAAACTTTGTTAAACATTTTCAAAAATACACTTTTATTTTGACATTTAAAAATTGGCTAAAATTTTTGTTCAATGCGTTCCCGTACTTTAGCGAAATTTTGACAGCTGAAAATTGTATTGGTATCAGTACAAAAACTGGTAAATATGCCGAAAAATCTAGGTCTGCCGAAATGATATTGATTCAAAAATAAATCAAATTTTTATGGCGAATGGAATGCAAAATAGTGAAAGTTCGGTGTTTTGACAGATTTAGACCCAAAATAAATCGATTTATTTTACCAATGGAAAACCAATTAACTTTTCGAGCAGGAACAACCCCAAACACTTAGAAGGCAGTCTTACTTGATTCGATAATTGAATGAATCAAACAAGTCTCAAGAAAATAATTAATGCAAAACTTAAGGCAAGTTTTCTGCTCAATAATTTGTTTAATTGTAAAATCGTAAGAGAGATTTTGAAAAAGATGACATGCCAATAGTTAATTAAAGTTCTGTTTTTAAAAGTACTGTCAAGTTAGACCGCCTTCTAAGTGTTCGGGGTTCTTTCGACAATGCAAGAGTTTTGTCTCCACTTCTGACCTTTCTTTAATTTTATAAAGTTTCCACTTATACAAAGCTTTAGTGCAACTATCACATCTGTACAAGTGCTCTCTCACAAACAGAGCTTTAAAAATGATAGAACAATATCGGAACCAATTCCCATCTCTTCAACACCAATCGTTGCAATGTGGGCATGGCTCTTATTATTATCTCGTTATTTTTAAGGAGTTTTTTTTAGTGAAATAGTTAAGCGCAAACCAGATTACACCAACAAAACCTGCCCATAGATTTATTTTTAAACAACTCCATCAAAGTTTCCTAACAAATCTATAACAATTCAAGACCCGTGAACCATTTAACACTCAGCCAGACAGACAACAAATAACAAATCCACAACCTTTCATGTGGCCTTTCATGTGGAGGTTTGACGTTTGAGTTATATGGAATGGAGTGAGTAAATACATAGTAGAATATCACACAATATTACCGACATTACTTCGAATGAATATCAGAATAATGATTAATGAAAATTCATAGAAAATTTCCTTCGATTAATAACGATTTTTTTTTCTTAATAAAACCTCAAGGGGGAAAAGTTCAAGTTCTACCGGTTCCTTACTGGATCACATATAGTACCTATT